>JACTVC010000010.1:322762-922762 GCA_018417955.1 Laccaria trichodermophora
GAGTACCGGCGATCCAATGGCAATAACAACACCCCTTCCGTCGTCAATCAGGACACCGAGAACGGAGACAAAAAATAGTCATTGTCATAGATCATTCCTGCTCATCTTGACATGCGTTGTGTCTATTGTTATTCTGGGTATATATCTTTAAAGCGTCAGACGCGCTCAAATAAATATAGTTTCAGATGAATTTCGCCTCATTGCCCAAGGTGCGAGGCCTTGCTCAGAACTGCCTCTACGCGTCTCACGTCTCTCTGTCTAGTTTGAACACAAACATACCTCTCGTGCGCACACCAAACCCCTCAATACCATACGGATTAGCTCTGATGGCACTCGTCTCCTAAGCGGAGGTTGTAAATTTTCTTATTCGTGTACTACTCACTGACTTGAGTGGAGCAGGGGATGACGGACTTCTGGTTGTGTGGGACTTGCAATGTGGCCAGGAAGCTCAAGTTATATCAGTGGTATTCAACGGTCCTGTTTGCGCGGCTGTGTGGGCCCCTCCAGCTGATCACCCAACGGCGATGTTTGCATTCGGATGCTGCGATGGGACATTGTTCGTTTACCATCAGCCAATTCCAGAAGTACCAAACCGTACTCTGTTCCTTCTCACTCACTTAAGCTGACGCTCACCAACAGCTCAAATATGAATACGCCTCCGGCACTGACGCACATGATGGCAGGATTGAAGATGTCGCATATGACCCTCAACAGAGCCGATTGCAACTGCAGGGGATGGATGTGTCAAGGTATGGACCTGATCCTCAAGGTATCAGTTCTGTAGCATTACGACCCTTATCCTTTCACTGACAAACGCTAGGATCGTCACGAACATAGCCTGCGTTCCAGCGAGGCCGTTTATTGCCAGGAGTATTTCCTTCTACGACAAAGGTCAGAATATCTTGATCTGTTACCTGGAGTCCCATGAAGTGTGCGTTTCTTTCACCAGTTTCAACGATCGAATGGTGACCTTTCATTAGACTCAGCTACAAGATTGAGCCTTGGGCCCTGCAATGGAGACGTCAACTCCCTACTCGAATGTAAGCTCAGCTGTACTCTCCCTTCGTTTCAATTTTGTAACTTCTCTGCAGTGGCCACGCGATTGTCGCTGCCGACAATCGGTCTCTCATCGTGTCTAACCTAGTTGATGGGGTCGATGTTTACTCAATCCCACCACTCCGCCCAACAAGATCTTTCCAACACCCAATCCATACCAACGTCCCCCTAGTTGTCGCTTCAGCTTTGGGAGGTGTTTTGGTTATGGTTGGTAGTGATGACGGCTCCCCTCGACTCTTCAACATTAATACAGGCCTGTTCTGCGCTGCGCTCCGTCATGCACCATGTACGCCGTGCCTTACTCTCAAGCGCTATTTCTGAAACTGTCATTCTTCAGCGGGCCTTGTTCAGATTGTCGAAGTTGGTTGATCAAAATCAGAAATTAGTTTTACGCTAAACGATTGATGATAGGCTCACTCCATCGGAAATCATTGTCTTTTGGCCACGGGTTCAACAGATATCGACGTCGACATTAAAATTTGGCGCACAGTTGGGGCACGTCCATTCATTAACTTTTGATCCATTATCACTTATTTTGTTTTAGCCTGACGAAGAACAGGGTGTAGAACGCCCGGTTCCGCCCCCTCGATTAACGTCTATTGGGATATGGCAGTTTCTCTTGATCATTATCCTGTCCTTATTCACGCAGGTCCTCATAGCGACTATTTCGAAGGACACACTATCTAAATTTATTACTAAATACTTGACGCATCTTCCTAGAGGTTTGTAGTCCCATGGTTGAGTGGAGAATTGCGAAGGTCAACGTCACGTGACCCTTTGTGAACCTGCCCTCAACACTGATGCCTCAAACCCTGATCGCTTGTTTTCTGTTTTCTTTTTCTCAAACGCATTAGCAGAAGTCGTTATGTCTATAGTAGTAGGTATCAACAGTTGTGCTCCCAACTTAGTCTTACTAGAATCAAATCAGAGCTCTTCGTCCAAAAGTAAAGGCAAAAAAACGCGCGCGCGAAGTTTGTATCGTTCTGCTATGCCGAGGAATTCTAAGGCTCATCGTCCCCAGGATCCGGACTTGCGCGTGAACTGCTTTGTTGATGTGGAAGCCGCAGAGACCGACGCCGAGGAATGTGAAGATGAATTCGATGATAACTTGGGTGCGTGTGCATCCAAGCTTTTCGTTTTGAGTCTCACGCATCATGTAGACCCGTTGATCGACGATAACGAGTTGGAGTCCGAGTCCGAGGATGCTGGTGATTCGCTGATCACCCATACGCTGTTGGCGAAGGCATTTCGTGAAGACGAGTCTGGAGTGGACTCAAAATGGCATTCATTCGTCCAGCGTGCTCACAAACGTGCAACGACCTCTACGCCTATCGCAGTAGACCGATCTTCTCCTGAACCCAGGGCAATTTATGATAACGAGAATTTGTGGGAGGTACCGTGCAAAGTGCGTGATTCTTTCATACAGCGCGGACGAGTAACAAGCGCGTCAGCAGGTCGGTTACGAGGAAATTACTGTGTTCAACATCATGAAGTGGGCACTACATGACGAAATCCCCGCAACAGGAGCATTATCTGCGTTTGGACGTGCGACCCTTCCGGGGCGAGTTTTCATTGAAGCGCCTTCAATAGAGGATGCCAAAAGAATGCTCGCTCATGTCCCCCATGTTACTCCCAACAACACGAAACCCGTACCTGGTGATAACTACCTGGAGTGTTTGACCGAAGGGAACACCTACACTCCAACGCTACACCATTGGGTCAGATTGCGGCGTCCGAGACTATACAAAGGCGATATCGCCCTGATACGATATGTTGACGAGCGGTCTCTCCTGATCGACGTCGCTGTTGTCCCTCGGCACAACTTTACTGAAAACAAGAAAACCTCTGGACGCCCTCCACAGAAGTTAATGAATGCGTTTGAAGTGGGACACCTTCTCGGGCCTAGCAGCGTTTCTGCAAGAAATTGGCGGTTCCAGATCACGGACCCAAAAGGTCGCAAACAAGTCTATTGCGAATGTGGTCATCTACTGCTCCACGAACTCGACACAAACTCTTACATCCCAGCAGAGGCAATGCCTACCATCGCTGAACTGGAGATGTTCAAGCCTTCTTACGATGTTCCAGAGAAAGTTCTGACTAAAACTCGGGAGAAAATCATGCTAGAGTGTCTCCGGTTCGGAGATCAGGTTAAGATTCTCGTTGGAGAGTATCAGGGATTATTGGGAGAAGTCGAAGCAATTGACGGCTTGGAAGTTCAGGTCACTATACCCACACAGGGCGTCACTCAGGGGATTTTGATGCCCTATCTACGAAGAAACTTCCAGATTGGGGATGAGGTCCAGATTATGACAGACCCGAATCCCGGGTTTATAGGATGGGTAACGGCTGTTGAATCTGGAACTGAAGGCGACCCAAAAATTTCCGTTGTCAACATTTCGCAGGACAAACAGGTAATGTTTACGGGTCGAGAGGTCCTTACTTATAGCTTATACCCTGTTTAGGTTTGGACATCGTGTTCAAAGGTCAAATTTTATTCATCGCCATTTGTGTGGACAACAATACGTCCAATACCACCCCCACCCCCAAACAGGCAGTACGCAATCGTCAAAACGATCAACAAAAAAAGGAAGCAGGATCCCGATGAAGGCCGGAAAGTCAGAATAAACGAAAATCCCAACCGCCGATATGAAGGCAAAGAAGTAGGCGTGGTTCACGGGAATTTTAAAGGTTACCACGGAAGAATCAAGTCTACGACCCCGCAAGGAGACGCACAGGTTGAGCTGAATGCTACAGCTATATCCACAATGAGAGTTGAATGTTTTCCTCTCATCCATTTACGCATTCTGTAAGTTCATCTTTCATCTTGATTTAATTAACTCATAGCTTTCGCAGCCAGAAAAACGATATGCTTTCGGGGCCGCTGTCTGGACTTCGCAACATCTCCCAATTGACAGCTCCCACCGTTAAAGAAGCAGGACCGTCATCTCTCATATGCTCGACTCCTCTTCCACTCCCCAGAGATATACCAGGAAGTCCAGCATGGGACCCTTCGTCAAGAACACCTCGGCAAAACCAGGATGAGGGGGACGAGACGCCTCCAGAGGCAGTTCCGTATTGGTTGGCCGATGAAACCTTCAAAAAGTACAAATTCAGATTGATAGTACATGATCCATCAAAACGGTATGAAGGGGGGATTTACCATGGCAAGTATGCGCAATTCTTGTCCGCAATTGGTGGCAGTATTGCGAAGGTCTCAATCAACTTCAAAACCCCGGAAATACCATTCCAATATCTGCTGCCCCTCCATCCAACGATGGAGGGGGAACTCGTTGTGCCACTTAGCGGTCAGCTTCGCCGTGAACTTCTGAAGGTCGCGAAGTACAATAATGGTCGATGTGCGTTAAAAGATCCAAAAAAACCACTTCCGCGGCTCAAGAATTACGAACCACCTATCATGCAATCCGACCAGCTAGCCTTGGTGACGGGGATGATCTAGGGAGTTCCCAAGTGCTGAGATGATCGTTTCTTACGCTTCTAGTCTACTCTGTGTATATATTCTATAACGACATGATTTAGTACATTCCGAATGCTCGTTCAATTGCAGGTGCAACACCTAGTTCTCCCGAATTCCCGTGAGCGGGAGAGTGTGTTTGTGTGGTTCGGCTTGAGTGACTTTAGGGTAGCCTTACGAAGATCACGTGAAAAGATGTCAGGCTGCCCTAAAGTGGCCGTTGTCGAAGCCAGCTCGGCGCATTGCTGTTGCCTCTTTTCCTCCCACAACCACTCACTCACCATAACACTGGGGAACCAATACGTTCGTAGTACATATGTAGCTATAGTTTTAGAACGAATATACAAAAGATGAGTGTTCAACCGGTAATGGCCCAGTCAATAGTCAATTGTAATCGGCGAGCCTGAGGCCGTACGGGGAGTTTGCAATACTCAAGGAAAACCCGTCAGGGATGCTTTTCTGATTGAACTAGATAATGAGATGAGTCGTATCATTGGCATCTTGTTGGTTGATGTCTACTCACCGATTACACGTAGGTAGCCATCTTTGAAGAGCAAGTCAATGTCGTCAGCTTCAAGTATGTTCGCCTTGTACTCAAGAAACGGCCGCAGCTTCCGTGGATCCAAAACCTATAAAGGCCCTTCCTTAGCAAGGTGAAGATTTCAGCTTATCACTCTTACGACGACTTTTCCGTTCATGCGAAGCTTTTGAAGGACTGTGAAGAGGTCGAGGTCTCCGTTGTCATTGCACTCGACATCAATCTCTTGTCTGTGACACCAGTCTTTTGGACCTTCAAAGCGTCGTACGCGGAGTATGCGACGGGGAACTTCAGGAACACTTCGCAGTTTTTCGCGAACTTCAGCTGCAGCTTCGTCTTTGTTCACCGGGAGAGGTTCTAAAGGCAGGCTCCGCATATCGACCGCCACCGTCTCAATACCCATCTCAATATCGGCTTGACTATCTCCATGCGTACCCAACACCTGAAATTGGAGTAAGTTTATTTCAGCGCATCTGTCTTGCAGCGTTATCTCACAAAATTTATTAGAGCATTCTCGTAGTCGGTTTTGGTAGGCTCCGCGCGGTTTCTTTTGGCAGTGGAGGAGACAGATAGTTGGAACTTTTGACACAAAGACTTCAGGATATCCCTGCGAAACTTTTTGAGAGCGGTTGGCGCGATAATATCTCGTTGTAAGATACGCTCGGCGTGTTCAATCGTTAGGTCTGGCATTAAAAGTCAATGAGGGCGTTGCCGTCGACTGACTCTTTAAAAGCTTACTTTCCATAGCAACGGCGACCATGTCCCAACTATTGTAGTGTTTCTTGTTCTTGTATAACGACGGGAGAACAATGACAACCTATGGACTTGATAAGCTGCGACTTCTTCGCTCGAACTCCTCTAATGCCTCCCCATCGCGTCCAACGTTACCACTCGCGTCCAACCACAAGGTCCATATTTTCCCCTGAGCGCTTGCTCACCCCTCCGCCAAATACTTTAAGATCTGCATACACTTTCATTGATCATTATGATGTCACGGATCCGGCCGAGCCCGAAACAGCCGAGTCATCAAGTAGTACATCATACCGCCCAATTCTGATGTTAAAACCGCGAGGGGAAGTGTCCCGAGCTTACAACCTTCAAGTTGAGATGAGAGTCGACGACAAACAATTTGCAGATGTACAAGTAAATCCTAACTTTTATTGACGTTCAAAGCCTCGCTGATCCTCACTTAGGATCTAATCTCACGATTGGTTGCCAACCACCTAGAGACCAGCCTTTCCTTTAGGCGACAATCCAGCGCTGATTTAGATACCGTTTATGAAAAGGTGATTTAGCTGAAGTTGAGTCAATGCGACTAACAAAGCTGCAGGCACTCGAAAAATTTCCATTGCTAAAGCGGTTCAAAGATAATTGGGCCATCGCTGACTTTGTGAAGCTTGAGCTGAAACGGACCGTTCAGCAATCCCGGAGATCGCGTAAGAAAAACTCAAAGGTGCGCACTTCCCCGGACAATGACCTCGACGACCAGTGATTGGGCCTGTGATTATCCCGTGAGTGGCCCTTTCACTGGGATATTCGCTTCGTTTCCTGGAAATACTCCAAATCTGACATTTGCTTTGTCTTTTTGACAGATTTGATGTCAGATTATATATATGTTGTTGTATATTTACGCGGACCATTTTCCAAGTATGGCTTCAATACGAATTTTGAAATTGTTCAATAATATGTTCTATATACGGATTTTGTACCTGTAAGAAGCTATGAAAGTATGATATATTAGGCTACATACTTTTTGTTTGTCCTAAGCTTTGTCAACTTTTCGAAGGAATCAAACACAATTATAATAAATTTTGATGGAAATTTAAAAATACGACAATAAGATTTGGCCCTCGGCAGAATTGGTTGTCGGACTAAAAATCTTATAATGAGTCCATCTTATCAACAAACAATAGTCAAAAATGATTAATTTGTCCTTGCATCTGTCAATCTCTTCGCTTAGGTGTCCGATCGTCCCTTGTTTCAGGTGATACTTCGTGCACCACATCTTTTCCGGCATTCAAATGCTGTTGGAAGTTCTGCATCACGGGTCGACATGACAGTTATAATTATCTTGACACAAGGATGGCCCCTCTCAAAGTGCCAACAGCTCACGCCAGTATCAAGTTCAATATCCCCCCTGGCCCCACACAGAGATGGAAGCTAAAACATCTACCATTTCCAACCAACACAGACCAGAACCTCCTTACAGCATATATACGAAAAAGGAGAAGTGGGTCATTGTAATGTTGACGGCGTTTTCGGGGCTTTTTAGGTAAGTAGGACTCACTTCCTTATGTGTCATTGTTATGTGTTTAACTGCAGATAATGACTGATTTTGTGGTTAGTCCTTTAACGGCCAGTATATACTTTCCAGCGATTCCAGCTATCTCAAAGGCATTTCGCAAATCTACAGAACTCATCAACCTCACTGTGCATAGTTTATTCCATCAGCATGACGGGAACTCATGATTCAACGCTATAGGTCACGATGTACATGATTTTACAAGGCGTAGGTCAGTTTCTGTCCCAGTTGAAGCCGATTATCACTGCATCTGACGATGCTCGTTGAATTACACAGCGCCTATGGTCTGGGGTACGATATCGGATCGTCGGGGAAGAAGGCCGATTACCGCCATTTGCTTACTGATCCTCTCTTTGTCGTGTGTTGGATTGGCTCTCACTCCGACGTCGGATTATTGGTTATTGATGGTCCTTCGGTGTTTACAAGCGGCAGGGTCAGCAAGCACAATTGCCATAGGTAGCGTTTGACTAATTACTCAGGTCGACGCATGATTTTTTAGTCTGCAACAGGTGCAGGCGTCATTGGGGATATTTCAACTCGAGAAGAACGTGGAGGGTTTTTCGGATTCTTTACGCTTGGTCCAATGGTGCATCTCATCCATTTTTTAAAATGTTCGGCCTAGACATCCATCTGTATGTAGGTTGGACCATCCATCGGACCTGTGATAGGTGGCGTGCTCTCGGATAAGCTGGGCTGGAGGTTAGCGGCCTTCTCAGCTCAAAGAGTTCGACTAACCCCAGCAGAGCAATTTTCTGGTTTCTCACGATTTCGTCGTCCGTCTGCTTGTTGATAATTATTCTGTAAGATTTGCCTTCTCAATGACATCCCGTGTTCAATGGGCCTTTGACTCTAGGTTCTTACCAGAGACGCTACGTGCTCTCGTCGGTAACGGTAGCGTTGTGCCCTCGCCCGTTCATCGACCAGTTTTTCAGATCATTGGACATGGAAGGTGTAACGATGCGTCCAGTATCATGCTCCATCCGGTCTCGCAGAATCCATTCAGGCTATTTCTCAACGTCGATGTTTTAATTTTGCTTGCAATCAACGCCATCATCTGTAGCGTATACTATGGTGTTATTGCGACAATGTCAACCCTTCTTGGGTCTGCATACCCGTTCCTCAACGAAACGACGATCGGGTTGTGCTTTCTTGCAGCTGGCGGCGGAATGATACTCGGCAGCAGCATTGCAGGACGCGTTTTGGATCGAGAATACCGAGCTTTTAAAGCCCAAGAAGAATTTCAAATGGCTACAAATATTTTCGGAATTCAGGTCGAATCGAGCAATGCTAAGGATGATAGTTTTCCCATTGAGAAGGTAAACACAAGTGTCTTCAAGCCAGAACGTCGATTCCTGATTGGAACACCAGGCGCGAATGAGGTTACTGCCATACCATATTGTTTTGTTGGCCGCCGCATGTGCGGCATATGGGTGGTGCCTCCAAAAACGGGTCAATATCGCCGGCCCATTGATTCTACAAATTATCGGTGAGCTTGCTTGACCGTCCATTGTCTGGACATTACTGAGCTTTTAGTGCCCTGCTAGTCGGTTATGCTTCAATTGCCATTATGAACGCAACTTCGACATTGATGATTGATTTGGCACCTAGCCAAAGTTCCTCAATCACTGCTTGTGTGGGCCTCACTTTATTAGTTTTCGTGGATCACTCAAAACTGAACCTGAGTAGAATAACCTCGTGCGATGCACCTTGAGCGCCGTTTTGGTTTCCATGATCCAAATCATTTTGGATGGGATTGGGATTGGCTGGACCTACGTACTTTTATGCGGAGTAACCTTGATTTCAGTGCCTCTTATCTTCCTAGCCATAAAGCTTGGTCCCGCTTGTCGTGCTCGCAGGCGAGGAACCAGTCAATGAGGGTCGATGAGCCAAATTATGGAATCTGTCAAGAGGAATATTTTTCTTCGGCTGATATTTATCTGTTGTCGAGCCCTCGCTCAGTGTACCGGTAGCGGGAACCTCTGATGATGGATTGCTCGTTCAACCCATGTTTGTATTGATCAGCTTTGACAACAAAATCTATTCAGTCAAGATTGTGTTGAGATTGTGTTTTGCCATTTTGGTGTGACTATAAGCACTAGCGAATAGCAAGGACAAATAAAGCTTGGTAACGTGAGGGAGCACATTTCAAAGTTGTTCCTAGGCGGCTTCCTGCAAATCTCAACTCGCGTTCCAAACGGAATCCCATCTACAATAAAACTCAAGTTCGGCACGCGAATACCGCTTTTTTGCATCTGGACGCATCTCCACGCTGTTAGTTAGACTATGAGTCAAGGTACCTTCTCTGCTGGAGCTGACCACTCTTAAACTTAACCTATATTGGAGGGCTAGCACAAGCGCCGTATCCCTATGATGACCCTACTTATGGAATGGACGAGGACGAGGACGAATATGAAGAGATAACGCAAGAAGATTGCTGGACGGTAATCTCCAGCTTTTTTGAACAAAAGGGTCTCGTTCGTCAGCAGCTGGACTCCTTCGACGAATTCGTACAAAACACGATGCAGGAACTTGTCGACGAGAACTCAGATTTGATCCTCGACCAAGCAGATCAACATACAGGGCATGAAACAGACATGACCCGTCGCTATGAAATTAAATTTGGTCAAATATACTTATCCCGTCCGACAGTGACAGAGGCGGATGGCTCCGTCGTCCCCGTGTTTCCTCAAGAGGCAAGGCTGAGAAACCTAACGTACTCTGCGCCGCTCTACATTGAGATGAGGAAGCGTGTTTTGGTGGGACGTGAGGATCCAGATGGGATGCCTGGCGATATTGCGTGGGAAGCTGAGCATGAAGACAATCCTGACGATGCAACGAAGGTTTGGATTGGCAAGGTGAGCGAGGCTTCATTGACTTATTCTCTTGGATTCATACAATGTACGTTAACAGGTCCCAATCATGCTCCGCTCTACTTTTTGTATTCTCAGGGACCTTCAAGATCAGGATTTGTACGACCTTAATGAATGTCCATACGACTCTGGTGGATACTTCATCATTAATGGTTCTGAGAAGGTTCTTATTGCTCAAGAGAGGATGGCGACGAACCACGTATATGTCTTCGCCAAAGCACAGCCATCTCCAATCAACTTCTTGGCTGAGATCCGTAGTGCAGTGGAAAAGGGAGGCAAGACGATTAGTCAGTTCCAGGTCAAGATGTTTCATCGAAACCAGGAGCGCTCGGTGTGTACTTCATCTTCCTGCTGGTTTGCATAAACATAATTTGACCTTCTTTGTCAAGCTTGGAAATGTGATGAAGGCTACAATACCTTACATTAAGGTTGATATACCAATTTGGGTGGTTTTCCGAGGACTTGGGGTCATTTCTGACCGCGACATACTGGAGCACATTTGCTACGACATGCAAGATGCACAAATGCTCGAGATGCTCAAACCTTGCATTGACGATGGCTTTGTCATTCAAGACCGAGAGGTTGCTTTAGATTTTATTGGCAACCGTGGTACAACAACTGGTCTTTCCCGAGAGCGTCGTATCCGATATGCCCAGGAGATCCTGCAGAAGGAGATGTTACCCCATGTTTCCATGGCAGAAGGGTCTGAGTCGAAGAAGGCCTATTTCTTTGGCTACATGATCCATCGGCTCTTACTTGCAGCATTGGAACGGAGGGAGTTAGACGACCGTGATCATTTTGGGAAGAAACGTCTTGATTTGGCTGGACCTTTACTTGCCAACCTTTTCCGCATGCTTTTCCGAAAGTTGACCAAGGACGTTTATCGTTATCTACAAAAGGTTGCTGACTTTCGCTCAAGTGCCATGAGACGTGTTGACCTCTCTTCTTCAGTGCGTTGAGACCCACAAGGAGTTTAACCTTGCCCTTGCAGTTAAGCATCAAACCATTACAAACGGCCTCAAATACTCTCTGGCGACAGGTAACTGGGGGGATCAGAAAAAGTCAATGTCTTCCAAGGCAGGAGTATCTCAGGTCTTGAACAGATACACATATGCATCCACTCTGTCACATCTCCGTCGGTGTAACACTCCTCTAGGACGCGAAGGCAAGATCGCCAAGCCTCGTCAGTTGCACAACACCCATTGGGGTATGGTGTGCCCCGCGGAAACTCCTGAAGGTCAAGCCTGTGGTCTTGTCAAGAACCTCGCCCTTATGGCGTGTATATCAGTCGGGTCTTATTCCGCGCCCGTTATCGAGTTTTTGGAGGAATGGGGATTGGAGTCATTGGAAGAGAACGCACACTCATCAACGCCCTGCACCAAAGTTTTCGTGAACGGTGTATGGATGGGTGTGCATCGCGATCCTGCCAACTTGGTGAAGACGATAAAGAAATTGAGAAGGAAAGACGACATTAGCCCAGAAGTGTCAGTTGTGCGAGACATCCGGGAGAAGGAGTTGAGGTTGTACACCGATGCTGGACGTGTTTGTCGACCACTCTTCATCGTCGAGAACCAACAGCTGGCACTTCAGAAGAAGCACGTCAAATGGCTCAGTAACGGCCTCAACGATGATGGCGACGAATACAAATGGGAACATTTGGTAAAGGGTGGCATCATTGAGTTACTGGATGCTGAGGAAGAGGAAACGGTGATGATATCCATGACCCCTGAAGATCTTGAAAATTCTCGCCTACAGCAAAGTGGCGTTGATCCTCACGCGAACGACGGCGAGTTTGATCCAGCAGCTCGATTAAAGGCTGGCACTCACGCACACACATGGACACATTGCGAAATTCATCCTAGCATGATTCTTGGCATTTGTGCCAGCATTATTCCTTTCCCCGATCATAATCAGTCTCCTCGTAACACATATCAGTCAGCTATGGGCAAACAAGCGATGGGGATTTATCTAACGAACTTCTTGATCCGCATGGACACCATGGCCAATATCCTTTATTATCCACAAAAGCCTCTCGCGACAACCCGATCGATGGAATACCTCAAATTCCGAGAACTGCCTGCAGGCCAGAATGCCATCGTAGCCATTCTTTGCTACAGTGGCTACAATCAAGAAGATTCCGTGATTATGAATCAAAGCTCTATCGATCGTGGGTTATTCCGTAGTATCTACTATCGAAGTTACATGGATCTCGAGAAGAAGAGCGGCGTACAGCAACTTGAGGAATTTGAGAAACCCACACGGGAAAATACTTTGCGCATGAAACATGGCACCTACGACAAGATCGAGGATGACGGCCTCATTGCTCCAGGTACCGGTGTAGCTGGTGAAGACATCATTATTGGCAAAACCGCACCGATCCCCCCGGATAGTGAGGAACTTGGGCAGCGTACACAAACACATACTCGTCGAGATGTCTCAACGCCACTCAAGAGTACCGAGAGTGGTATCGTTGATCAAGTGTTGATCACGACCAACTCAGAAGGCCAGAAATTCGTCAAGGTCCGTGTAAGATCAACGCGTATACCACAGATTGGAGACAAGTTTGCGTCTCGTCACGGACAAAAGGGAACCATCGGAATTACTTATCGTCAGGAAGATATGCCCTTCACGGCTGAAGGGATTGTGCCTGACATAATCATCAATCCGCACGCTATCCCATCTCGAATGACAATTGGACATTTAGTCGAATGTCTTCTTTCGAAAGTTGCGACACTCATCGGAAACGAAGGTGATGCAACGCCTTTCACAGACCTAACGGTGGAGTCTGTCTCCACGTTCCTACGCCAGAAAGGGTATCAATCCCGTGGTCTAGAAGTGATGTACCACGGTCACACTGGCCGTAAATTGCAAGCTCAGGTGTACCTTGGACCTACTTATTATCAGCGTCTCAAGCATATGGTTGACGACAAGATCCATTCTCGAGCCAGGGGACCCGTCCAAATTCTTACGAGGCAGCCTGTC
The DNA here is from genome assembly GCA_018417955.1 of Laccaria trichodermophora. Taxonomy (NCBI): domain Eukaryota; kingdom Fungi; phylum Basidiomycota; class Agaricomycetes; order Agaricales; family Hydnangiaceae; genus Laccaria; species Laccaria trichodermophora. Next base: position 335,983 of record JACTVC010000010.1, read on the forward strand.
GAAGGTCGAAGTCGTGACGGTGGCCTGCGTTTCGGAGAGATGGAGCGTGATTGTATGATTTCTCATGGTATCGCAGGTTTCCTGAAAGAGCGGCTCTTTGAGGCCAGTGATGCTTATCGCCTGCATGTTTGTGACATGTGAGTATGTTGAAATGATGAGTTTATAACCTAACGCCTGCCTTTCTAGATGTGGACTTACAGCCATCGCGAATCTCGTAAGCTTTTCCCAAGCTACGTTCAAGTTCTTTGCTGACGTTCCATTCGTTCTCAGAAAAAACAAAGTTTCGAGGTAAGTTAGTTACGCAATTTACATTTTTACTCGCCTAATGGGTGTCCTAGTGTCGTGCTTGCAAAAACAAGACGGCCTGTTCGCAGCTTTATATTCCTTACGCTGCAAAATTGCTCTTCCAGGTGAGAAATAAAAAGTAGAATTTATCCTCATAATTCCTTAACCCTCAATTTCACAGGAACTGCAAAGTATGAACATAGCTGCTCGCCTTTATACAGTATCATCTGGTCGTATACGGGATTAATATCGCATGTGTTTTTGTGTAACTTAATGAATGTACCGCTATGATATTCTACACATGAAGCCAACTGCTGTCATTATATATACTCTAAGTCCCAAGGCTAGCATCTACCTGATCAAACCCTGACGCTCATCTTCCCCCCCATGATCTTCACCCGACAAACGGTTTGCCCTACGCTTTTTTGACGCATCCTCATCCTCGTCATCCTCGTCCCCAATCTCAAAAACGACGCGGTCTTCAGAGATTGTATCTGGTCGACCGGGTCTCCCCCCGACAAGGGTGGCGGCGTCATCATCATCATCGCGTTGTTGAGAACGAAGTTGAATAGATTCGAGATCGTAGTCTTCTGCTTCTTCGTCCTCTTGAGCGATCTCGTCAGACATAGCCAATGTAAAAAGTCAATATACGATAAGTCTGGTATATCTCATACGATGTAGAAAGATACTCATCTTCTGTTATTTGCAGTTGGTCGCCAAAGAAATGCAATCGCAATAAAGGATACGAGATAAAGAAGAGCCAGCCAACCATCCAAGAGCCACCACCGCACACGCCACGTCCTGGCGGCGTAGTCTTGGTTGAAACATTAGTTCGAGAAACATTGGAACGGGTCAAACTACCTTCTGCAAGTCGGCCTGAAAAGGACAGCGAGGAGACCACAAAGAAAACTCCAATTACGAGGACTGAAAATAAAAGGATGTAATACAGTCGTTCGAACATCTTGAGCTTGTACCGTTGTTTCCGCGCGCGGAGCTGAGCGATTGTGGCTATGTGAGACGTTGAATTACAGAGACCCCTTAGAAGTACAGTAAACATACCATTCAAGGCATACATAATCCACAAGAGAAAACCGCTTAAAGTGAAGGCGAGTGGGATGATGAAAAGAAGCAATATCAACGCGGAGGTCGATTCTAGTTCGAGTTCAACGATGCCAATAGCGTAGAGGACTGGCAAGTATCAGATCAAATTCATCACAAAGATTAACAAACACGTACTCCCAAATATAAAATGAGCCACCGCAAGGGCTTGACACTTGAGCATTGTCCGACCAAGAGATTCACAAACAACGTTGAGACCCAAGGACACAACAAGCAACATAAAAAACGACATGGAGTTGCGACCGGCATCCAAGATAGCAACTGCATTTGGATTCATGGGTGATAGTGCATCGAAAACAGGAACTGGACGTGCCGACAATCAAAAACGCAGTAGACGCTGTACTTCTGCCATGGGCATTGAGATACCGATAATAACCTGCCTCGCAATCAACGAAGCCTAGTATCAACCTAAACAAATGGCTTACCCCAGTTGGCAACCATCTCTGTTATTAGCAAGCCAACGAGTCCAGAAAGGTAATACTGACACAGTTCAAAGGAAGACTAAGCAGCAGGTAAAGCGGGGCTTACTTGGATTGGTAACAACTCTTGCATGTGCTGATAGCACAACCAAGCCCAGGTCATCCCAAACACAGAGTATACGATGAACATGGCGAAATAAAACTATGCAGCTCAAGTTAGAGAATAAAATTTTGCGTATAGTCCTTACACATACGTTAACTTTCGGATAGTCGGTTGCTGCTAATTTCCCGTCGAATGTATTCTTGAAAAGGACGAGGCCGTTATACGATGGATGACGGGTAATGTCAGTCTCCGCGGTAGGAGATTGAACAGTTACAGGAATGACAGCTGATGGGGGAAAATTTAAGAAGAACTTTGATGACTCGAGATACATACAACTCGCCTACACAATAAAATCCAGTTTTACGGACCGGGTATGAGATCGGTGATGTATAGGAATATATGTCGGCAGGGCTAGAGTTAATTTGTCTTCTGAATGAAACTAAATAGCTAGAGCTAGCGCGACGACGCCAGGGTGAGTCGTAGGGGCTGGCAGGGGGTGTCGGATTTCCAGCAGGGTTGTCCCACAAGCTATCTGCCGTGATGGCAGACGTAGGTGAAGCGGAGGTCTTATTTGCAGGAAGATCAACTCTAGCGGACCAGAAGCTAGTATCGTTGATAGTTTTGCCGTTCGGAAGATCGAGAATGAAACGGCCAAGCTGTTCGCGCGTGCAGAACCCACTCAAGACTGCGCTGGAGGTACAAACATATATCTTCTGCTTTAAGCCTCAGTTTCAAAACGTAATTTAGGGAGTCGCAGGACTCACAGGCAGGTCTTCGTCTGTACTCGTCGCATTCCCGAGATACTTTGCATCTGCCCATTCGTATATCACCATTGCAAGTTGCCCTTGTGACGAGTCGGCAAAGCTGACTATCAGACGTGTCAGACAAACTGTACAACGTTGAAAGAAACGCAACATACCATTGATAAACGCAGAAGACCCTCCCCACATCCCGCTACATATTTGCCGAGAATAGTCTGACTGGCCGTTCAATATACACGCGCGAAATTATTGATGGTAGGAGATTGCAAACCTGTGTCAAGAATGGGAACCTCGTATGCGCGGGCAAAAGAAAGAAAATGGGATATTAGGAAGCCGAATAAGATGAGAAAAGTACCGAATGGCAGATGATAGGACGCCATGAGAGTGGTAGGGGAATGAGATGTGTTGACCTTTGTTTCGTATGGAGGACTCGACTGTTCAACGCAGTCGTTACGTAAGTAATTGCCGCTAATCATGTTCGGCGACGACGAGGACGTTTTCGACAGCGTTACTTGGGAGTCTCCCTCGGTGCCCACATACGACATTGATGATACAATCACACCATCTGGTCCTGGCTTCAGACAGAGTACTGTCGGTGCTAACGACGACCCTCTGCAGCCCAAGTGGGAAGGCTACCTCCTCACCTCCGTCAAGGACCCCGTAAAAGAGCTCGCAGAAACGAAGGACGCGTATGTCTCATACCTTGTCCAGGCGAAGGTATCCATATCATGCTCTTATTTCTTTCTTTGCTTATTCATTCTCCCAAGACCAACCTTCCAATATTCTCTACTCCCAACCCCTCAGCACGTCGTCGCTTCCAAGACTTCGTGTTTTTAAGAGACCATCTCGTTCGGGACTTTTCGGCTTGTGTTGTTCCTGCGTTGCCGGACAAGCATCGGTTAGGTTTGTCTCACTTTGCGATTATGAACGGCAAAAGCATTGACAGGGCGCCGTAGAGTACCTCACTGGAGACAGGTTCAGTCCAGAGTTTATGGAACGTCGACGTCTGGAGTAAATATTTGTACTCAACACTTAGAATTTTACTCATGGTCTCAAAGCCTACATCGTTTTTTACAGCGACTGGCACGACACCCGACACTCCAACGGAGTACTCTCGTGCGCGCATTCTTTGAATCCACTGAATGGGCAAGCCAACTCTCCCTTACCCGGATTTATATTTTAACACAAACTTCATAGCACGTACAAATGCACCAGCATGTTGCCCACCCACCAGGTCAAGAGCCGACTCCTGGGATCATCGACAATATCTCAGACACCCTGTTAAACGCTTTCGCACGCGTCCGTAAACCTGATGAAAGGTTTTTGATTATGCGCGAGAATGTTGACAAATTCGAAGAGAGTTTAGTTGTCTCTGAGCGACTTTATGGTCGCGTCCGCAGTCGAACAAGCGGTAAGTCTCTTACTATCTTTCCCTCTAATCCCGTTTTCTGGGTCTAAGGCTAAACGAGATGGCGATCCTGAATCCGGTGAAGACCTTACGGCGGATTACCATGACTTAGCAGTCGCTGTCCAAGGTCTTGGATTCCTAGAATCAGGTATCACCGATCCCCTCAACCATTTCTCAAATACATTGCTTGAGTTCTCCGCTCTTCTTCGACACACGGTTCGTTTATCTCTTGTTCATCTCCCAGCAATCCTGTGATGAGTAGCTCACTTGTTAGACACAAACAACGACCGACCCGTTTCTCCTCCATCTCCACTCTCTGCTCACGTATTCGCATGCAAACCGTGCTGTTCTGAAATTGCGTGACCAAAAGCAGTTAGACTTTGAGGAACTTTCAGACTACCTCTCTGGAGTGACTGCGGATCGCGACAGACTTGCTGCTGTCATCGGTGGCCACGCCGGAAGCACCGGTCTCGGTCTCGGTGCATATCTCAAGGATCGCGTCGATGCCATCCGCGGGACGGATGATGATAGGAGCAGGGTGGAAAAAATGCGAAAATTGGATATCAAAATCAAAGAGGTTTGTTGCCAATTTGCTGATTTTTTTTTGTCGATCCTTGCTTATCGTCCTTGGGCAGCTCCAAGATGCTGTTACAACAGCACACGAGACTTCAGATGCGTTCAGCGATGAGACGCTGCGGGAGCAAGCTGTATTTCAGTACGCTAAGGAGGCAGAGATGAAGGAGATGCTTGGAAATCTCGCTGATGGTCAGATCGAGTTCTACAAGGCGGCAAGCATCGATGTTTTCCCATCTACCCTCCGCTAAGCTAAAAAAATTGATTTTCCAGGCAATGGAAGAATGGGAAAGAATAATACCAATTATTCAACGCATACGTGTGGACGTTTAGGGCTTGTGCATGTGTATTATACTATATCTTAATTTCAGGTTTATTCTTCGCTAACTCGGCTTTCTTTCTGAGTAAATACTTCTCGCGCTCCCGTTTCACCTTTTCCCCCGATTCTTGGACAGCAAGCGAAAGCTACCAGGAAAAAAGAGTAATCAGGCAAGTCCAGGCAAAAAAAAATGAAAGGCCGTCACATTTATGATGCCCGTGTTGACTGCACGAATCATGTGTAGTTCCGCTTTATCAGACGCACCATCCGTAGTATGCTGTGTATCTGCCGGAATCCACGGTGGAGGGTCCTATCACCTGTGAGACTCTTGGAGGTGCATTACTCAACGTCACTGACTTTGGTTTGCGAGACTGATGGCGCTTCACCATCCTTCAATTCAAGAACGACGGCGAACGATATATTGTCTATGAATATTCTTTAGTGGAATGTTCCAAATCCATTGATTTTCAAGATACTCACCACCTAAGTACATTTGCCCTATCTGCGCTTCGATCATGCTGAGTTTGACAAGGAAGGAGCGGAAGTATTGAATGAGGGATGTTGAAGTCATGGCACCCTCCACACTGTAAAAGGCTGAGTTGTTGCTGATACTTGGTTTATACGGCGGCTCACCTGACGTTCTTATTGAACGACTCCACTTCCACCATATTTTCCACGGAAAATATAAATCGTTCCAATGCAACCTCTTCCTTATCCTTGATGACGACAACGACTTTGTCGACAGTCCCCTGGCTAAACTGTGAGTTGCTCACAGGTGCGTTCCTAGCCACCAGAACAAACGTGGGCAAGTTCATCTCCTACAGCTTTTGCAGCGCCAGAGATGTAGTCATTCAAAGCAGGATGCCGCGACTGAAAGACGGGAGTTTCATACTTCTTGCGACGGACGAAGAGTTCTGCTGGGTATATCTGTCGCACGTAAAGAATCGTATGGATGGCGACCTCGACTTGTGGCGGCAGTCAGTAAACACTGGGGAAATCGCTGGGTTGTCGTTGCGCACTGAATTCCGTGATTCCTGCTACCATTTCTGTAGGCTACGAATCAAAAAGGACACACAATATGGTAGGCTTTGTGCGCACTTACGGTTGAAGGATATGGGATCTTCAGACATGACAATTACAGAGTGAGGGTCACCTCAGTGTAAATAAATAAATCTCTGTATGCCTCTACCTCCACCCTCAAATTGCTTCAATATCCTACTACAGATTGCGTCCCCCGTGCTCTACGCGTATAGCTACGTACACTGCATACTTGAAACATGATTCGGCCGGTACTGACACTGGAAAACGAGATTATTGGCTTTGAGTCTTGAATTACGCAATGGACTGAACAAGGCAATTTGAAACTGTCGTTTCCATCGGAATAACAAAAAGAAGTGGTGACTGCTTATTAGAAGAAAATACCGTACTTGGGCATTACAGTCTAGTTTAATTAATCTAGGGTATGGGCCTGGGTTTGTTGAAAGGTTCGCGCAAAATGAGGATCTCGGTGTGGTATACATTTTCGTGGGAGGCAAACTTCTAAATGCTCGGGCAGAACCTGCGCATAGATTCCAGGGGTTAGTGATGTTATAATGACGCCAGCTAGACTTCCATACCAGTCATACTTGATTATATCATCTGCGTTGACAATGGCTGAAGAGATGAAGGAACGAGCCTCAACCCATACCCAAACCTAACAAACAATGATGAGAAGGGGAACAATGCAAGCCTTGATTTTTGTCAAATACCTTCAGCAAGGCGCCCAGGTTGCTTGATGGCAAGTCTTTATTGAAAGATTCCTTCGTAGCCATCTGCCCTCCCAGCTGCCTTAAGATTGGCAATGCGCTCGCAAACAGGTCCATCCCTGGATCCAACCGTCGACCGATCCCCTCCAATAGCAATACGGATATCACCGTGTTGATGAAATCGCCTTCCATCTTAACATGGTGTACCCTCACCGCCTTCAATACCTCCGTAAGCAAATCCGAAATCTTGATTTGGCCAAGCGAGAAAGTTTTTCGCTTGACATTCAAAACAAGGTGCTGCATTTTCAAGGCGAACGTTTCAGTGTCAATGGCGAGCTCGGGGGATCGTGATCGTTCGATCATAAGTTGTCCGGTTCGATAGCCATCGAATTCGGCCACGGCGCGGAAGAGGTCGAGAAAGTTTCTTCGGTTATGGGCATCGAGGGTGGTGACGAGCCCAGCGTCGATGAATACGATTTCTGGAACATATCCAGATTCGTGGAGACATTCAAGTTCTCGGTGCCATTCGATGGGCGAGTTTGAAAGAGAGCGCAAACGCGCGACAATGCTGTCAGATTCTGAGTCACTAACTGGTGTGGCCGAAACTGGGAGGCCCTGTCCATCCGATTCGTTTTTGTGGAACATTTGCGCGTAAAGGTTCTCGAGCAGTATACGGGTAGTCAACGGTTTGCTGAATTTGATCATGATATTCCCCGGGTGAAGATCGGAATGAACAAAGTTGTCAAGGAGGAGCATGTTCTGCAGCCATTGGTGAGTGTGGAGATCATAGTGTGCTGAAGGCATACCAGGAACGCATCCAAACCAACAGTGGCCACTTGTTCGTCATATGGACCACCTCCGTTGCGTAAGAAAGCTTCTAGTGGAAGGGCGTTTTCGTACTCTTCTACAAGCAGATCTTTTGTCGACCACAGTTTGAGGGGCCTCGGAAACGTTACGGGCACCTTTCTCGGTGCAAAGTTGTTCTCAAAGGCAAGCAAGTTGTCGGCTTCGTTTCTAAGGTCCAGCTGCTGGTGCATCATTGCGCCAAAAACTTGGACTTCTTCAGGAAGAGACAGCCACTGCATTGCAGGTAGGATTGATATACACCGTGCAAAAAAGGCCATAATGGAGAGGTCACGAGAGATTGTTTTAGCTACATGCGGATGGAGAATTTTGATGGCCACAGACGCGGTTGGGACAGATGGAGGAGGGTCTTGGCGAATAACAGGGCCGAGGGGCCCCGCGGGTGATTTCCGCGTCCTGCGTGGACCAAGGTAGGAAGGGGGAAGAAGGGTTTGTTTAAGAGTTGCTCGATAAACCTTCACGGATATAATATAGATGAATAACGAAAAAAAGGTTGACCAAAACGCACTTGGGCAATGGCTCCAGAACCAATGGGAACTTGATCAAAGTGCTCGAATACTTGATCAAACGGCCTTTGGAAGACCTTTTCAATTACCGCCTTGGTATGTGACAGTGGGTGGTTCCTTCCCTGTGAATGAAGGGAGCCTAGGCGTTCACAGAGGCATGTCGGAAACAAGTCGGCGCGAGAGCCAGCCCATTGTGCCAACTATAGAATGGATTGGTTAAATAACGAAGGAGGAGAAAGGTCGATACCTTGATGAAGGTAGGACCTGCGGATTCCATTTGATGAACCAGAAAGCCATACCACCAAATGGCACCCCATCTATCGCCTTTGTATTTTTTCTTTGGTTTTCCGACGAGTAACATTGGACTGGATACTATGACTGGGAGGAAGAGGGCGAACAGGTAGATGAAACGCTTTGCCGTCAACAGAGGCTCCCATATTGTATCGCGGAGGATGTCTAGAATTCTAGTTAAGAGAGAGCGATGTGACTCTGAAGGCGAGAAGATGGTGGGATTCAGGTTTGTAGGAGGACATGGAATGATGGTGGGTGACGAGAATATGGTGGGGATTTGAGAACTATGCCTTGGGATAAGATAGAGAGTGATGCCTGCTGCAATTGGGATCGCCCAGAGTATTGATCTTCTTCCGCGGGGTATAGGCGATGGCATGAAAAAATGAGGATATTTGGCATGGCCAAGTTTTGACCATCTTGTTGACCTTGTGAGAGTTCGTAGCATCTAAAAGCAGAATATTGAAATGACGTCAAATGTTACGTTCATCTCTTGTTGACGTTTGTTGGCGCGATATCTCCATCGCCTATGTAATTCCGTTACTCAGAACAACTTTCTTTCCGCCGTTCACTCTCCTCACTCTTGTTGTCTGCGTCCCCGCCTCCGCAGTTTATTCTGCGCTCGCGGTCTATGGCCAGCCCTTATGCCTTCGTTACCCTTGTATCTTCAGATTCTTACCTTCCTGGCGCTCTTGCCTTGGTCGCAGCTCTCAAGGACCTTCACAACTCGCCACCAGTAGAACCGGAGGTTGACTTCCAAACGATCTGTCTCGTTACTCCAGAATCAGTCGATGTATCCACCATAAAGCTCTTGAGGAGTGCTTTTGACGTCGTCATTGGTGTCGAAATTCTTGAACATGAGAACATTAAGGGCTTAAAACTTCTTGGTGAGCATTCTATTCACTCTACATCCCATCGCCTACTTTTTAGAAGGAGCCCCTGACCAATTCGGGGTTCACGTGCATCGCAGATTATCTTTGTCGATCTCCCCCCCTGAGAGCGTTGCAAATTGATTTTATTTCTTTTCAGGCCGTCCCGACCTCACCACTGTCCTTACAAAACTTCATATTTTTCGTTTAACACAATATCAAAAGATCATATTCTTGGACGCAGACGTCCTTCCCATTCGCTCAATTTCTCATCTTTTCAATTTGCCCTACGAATTCTCTGCCGTACCCGACGTTGGTTGGCCAGATATTTTCAACTCTGGCGTGCTGGTTTTGTCACCTGGGGAGGACAAATTCAACCAGTTGAATGAACTCTTAAAGTCCAAGGGCTCCTGGGATGGCGGAGACCAAGGCATACTCAATGAGTGGCGAGGTGGAGATTGGAACAGGCTGAGCTTCACATATAACACCACTCCAACCGCGGCATACACGTTAGTCCCGCTATCCCTCTTATCTTTACGGCAACGTCTAACACTCTTTTAATGTTTAGCTACGCCCCTGCATACGAAAGATATGGTTCCCAGATATCGGCTATTCATTTTATCGGAAAGAACAAACCCTGGAATTCCATTTCTTCTCGCCCTCCATTCTCTAATCGCGAGCCATCACACTTAGATGCTCCTCAACAAAGTTATGATTACGAGTCTCTCGTTGACAAATGGTTTGACATATACGACAAGCGTTATCGTTCAGAGCCGATAATCCCACAATCTTCTTTTGCGCTAAAGCGTTACTCTTCAGCATGGGATAAAAATGCTGCTGCAGAGGAAGCGGGCCCAACAACCCTGGACCCGAGACCTGTCCTTGGTTTGGAAGATCTTCGGACCTTGGCCATCGAAGGTCTCAGCAAGTCAACCGTTACATCCTTTGGCAATCAGTTTGGTTATGGCGAGTATAGGAGCATGCCTCTGGAAGGCCGCATCGACTTGATGCGTCCACGCAAAGACCCAGAGCTCAAGGAAAGCGTCTCAACGAAAGCCGAAGGCTTCAAGAAAGCTCAAGACAAGGTCCCAGTCCAAAGTGTCCTATTTGATCTCAACCTCCAAGAGACACCAGTCACCCCTCGGTCTGCACCGTTTCCTCTTCCAGAGGATATATCGAGGTGGCATACTTTACCTACCCCTGGACCAACTGAAATCCCGTCAAGTCCTCGTTTGCGTGTTGTTTCGCTGCCATCCACACCTACTCCTCAAAGCCGTTTTGAAGTCGCATCTTCTAATGTGTATCCCATTGATAAAAAGCCAGAGGACAGATCCAACCCACGTGAAATTTTTGGGGAGGGTCATCCCCGTCACCATCATCACGGCCAGCATGAACACCACACGCAATCAGGACATCAGGATTCCAATGCGCAGCAACAGTACACTCCCGCATATTTCGATGTGCAGCCGAAGGCCATTTCCGTGCAACACACCCAACAGCACCAACAGCGTAAAGACCAAGTCGAGGCTCCTGCCTACCCTCAGCCTCAGTCACGGGACGATGAGGATAGTCAGCGCACCGAACCGCAGAATCACGAGCGTTCCCATCAAGGAGAGCCACAGCGGCCATCTTCCCCTCCCATGATGGTTTGGAACGCTGCGGTTGACCCGCCTCCAACAACGAGTCCTCCTCCATCTGTATTCCCCACAGATACATACTTTCCCAATGTTTGGGATAAGACTCCGTCCCGACAGAACGATCAAACTCAATCGGGACCTTCTCCGCCTGATTCAGCAGGTTTCTTCCAATCTCCTCCTCCATCAGAAATCCCAGCTTCCTTGCTTCAACAAGGTCATTACCGCAATGTTACTGGCGAGAGTTCTCTAGGAGTCACTCCAAGTCCCGACCGCGGCAAAGTTAAGAATGTCTTTCCATGGGAAGAAAAGCCGCGTCAATTGCCCGCACGTGTGTTTCCTGATTCCGATGCGCCGCCACCTGCCCTGTTTCTCAGTCCGGAAAGTCCAAGCCAAGCATCGACTGCCGCTCCTAACACTCCAGAAGCAGCAATTACGAGACCCCGTATTCAGCCTCTTTCGCCATTATATGGTTTACCATCGAGTTTGACGTATGCGAACGCTTGGGACACAGTCCCAAGCATTCAAAAGTATGCATCCCAACTTGTGCGCCAGCCACAGCCTCCCCCGCTAGCGCCAGCGTTCGACGAAGACGGTTGGAGAAGGGATCGCAAGAAAAACCGGGATGAGCGAGCAGAGGTCAACAGTCGTGATGGGGATGATGAAGATAATGCGGACGACGACGACGACGACGACGAACCCGCCGGCGCTGATAGTGACGGAGAATCGGTGACAAGCACAACAAAACGACGATCCAGGAGTGGCTCATTGACATCACATTCGCGCAAGCCAAAGAAAGAGTATCGCCAGTTCGGCGTTCAGACGATCCCGCGTGAGAAGCGTGAACAGGCCGTTCAGGCTGTACAAGACCCTCCTCCACCGCCTAAGCAGGAGAAGGAAAAGAAAGCAACTATGCATTCGAAACGGCAATGGGCCCCATCCAGTGGGTCCAATCTGCTTGCACCTACCACGATACATGAAATGAGCAGCGGGCATGATGCCCGTATGAAGTCGACTGCAAACGCCGAAGCGAAGTCTTCACCTGTATCCGAACCGTCTCATCCCACGTTATTAAGGCTTTCATCGTTATCCACTGCCCAACCGCGCTCTCCTATTCGTTCTCCGCGAGAGTTTGTAGTCTCACCTCCAGCCACCAGTCCGCCAGCACGACCTTTACTTTCACCTACTTCAAAACCAATTGTTCGGACTTCTGCTATCACCACCGCCAAACTACCCTCCGTTATAGCTCGACAGAGTTCCAACGAGTCCTCCCTCAATTCCCCTGCGTCTTCGGTTGGGCCTATCTCTCCGTCGGATGGGTTTCCAATAAATCCCACTATGAAGAAGGCAGGTCGCGTTTGGGATCCTGCTCGGGGGGTTGAATTGTTTAAACGCGGGTCGGAAGAGGTTTTGGCACGTTTCTTAAAAATGGGTTCTTGGGAGGACGAGAGTGCGCGCTGAGCACTTTTCTATTGATCTGTTTGCGGATTGTTTTTTTTTTCCTTTCGGCTTTTTCAGCGTCCCCTTGCAAAATTGGCGTTGGTTCGGTCCGCTTGCTCGTATGCGTTCATTTTCATGTTTCCCCTTCATCATACCCTGCACGCATCATGTTTTCTCAAAATCACCCTTTCTGCCGCAGCAACGTTTATGTTAGTACATAATACACTAGAGAGCTGCTTTATGGATGTCGTCATTCATCAATGATGTCATTGTGGACTGAGACTCCGGGAACGTAATATAAAAGAGTCTGCATCCACCTCCTTCTCAACTCGTCAACATGTCCCATATCAAACAGCAACGAAAGCAGTGAGCGTTCAGAGTGCCTTGAGAGTCGAGACACTAATTCTTTGTGTAGCTCCTTCTCTGAAACGACCGCTGCACAAGCCGAAGCCGAGGCACCAAATGTGCTGGTTGCAAAGGAGGTCGAATCAAACGCAGAGCATGTTCAAGATGCTGCCGTGCAGGCTGCCTCTGTCGCCAAGGTATGCATTTATATTTCCAGACTCGGTTGTAAATAAACCTGTTCATGACAGACTTTGGGCTCGCAATATACGGGAGAGCCCACCACCGCCGTAGACCAATTCAAGCACGATGCATCAGAGACGACGAATAAAGCCGTCGAAGAGGGAAAGGACAGCGTCGAGGCTGCAAAGGCGTTGGGTGCAAACTACGTTGATCAAGCAAAGGCATTTGCCACTTCGGCCATCGAGACGGTGCAAGTACGTTATGCAAATCTGGGCTTGTTGGATGGTTGTTGATGATGTTGATATTTAGGAATATCTTCCTACCGCTGTTGGTGGCAAGCACACGGATCCTTCTTCGACTGGAGGGATGCCAGGAGGATATGTCAGCTCTTCAAAGGAAACTCACGCGGAAGAATATGCCGGTACCAAGGGAACTACGCCAGCGTCGTCCACAGGTATTCCTGCCGCAGACACGTCTTTGAAGAGCAAGAGTTCCGACACTACGAAAGCAGATGTTGGTGCCACAGCCACTGGGCGGGCTCGCGACTGACTTCACTCAAGCTATTTTCATACCCCCCTCCTTTGTTTTTTCGAGCTAGTTAGCCGTGTAATAATTTTTAACGACTTCAGTTTCTTTATACGTCTGCTCGAGAGTGTGTCTAAAAATAGGAACTTAAACGTTAATTAGCGGAAAGTGCTTAATTAGGTGTTTTGATCGTGATCGCCTCCTGACCAACTCCTCCATCTCATCGATACCCAAGACACAATGGTGAGCTACCAAAACACCAAACGACCGATACAACACCGATGTATTTCTACAGGATACCTTCTTGAATCTTGGAAAGCAGGCTTACAGCGCCTATAACGAATCTCAGCAGTGTGAGCGCCTGATCTCGTCGAAGAAGCTCGAAGCTTGGGGATCGAGGCGATCTCTGACCTGACTATCTTCTTTAGCCGACCTCCACAAGACAGGTGGTCAAGAATACAACTCTCCCCACCATTCTGGACAGGGTCATTCCTCGCAAGGTGGAAGGCCTGATAGTGGGTGAAACTGTGACTTGGATTTGATCGAGGGCTAATGCCACGATCTCAGTCGACCACGATGAGGCCGTTAGGACTGCACAGAACCATGGCTCTGGAGATAGCTCTCTTTTCTCCACCGCGCTTGGTTACTTGTCTGACAATAAGGTGAGCGGCTGATTTTCAATAGGTGTCTTTCTAACGCAAACGGAAATTACCATTTTCAGCAAGTACACGAAGAGCCAGTTGATGAGGAGGATGTTCAAGCGGCTCATCGCCAGGCTTATCGTGACGGAGACGCAAGTGGCCTAAGCGCCGGCTCTTTGGGTAGCGCAGCTGCTCTGCAGGTTTGTACGCCACCCTAAGGTTTGTCTCACATATTATGATATTGACGGACTTGCTTTTGCAGGTATTGAAGCAATTCACATCCGGGGGTGGAGGAGGCGGGAGCAAGACGCAGCTCATTAGTCTCGCAATGGCGGAGGCGACGAAGTTGTTTGACAAGTCTGGAGGTGCGGCGTCTGGTAACAAGCAAGATGCTGTCAACGGGGCTGCGATGACTGTTATGAAACTCTTGGTACAATCCAAGTTCAGTGGTGCCATTGGCGGTGGAAATTCAGGTGGTCTGGGTGGTTTGTTAAGCTTGGTATGTTTGTTTTTCAATCACTATCAGCGAGGTTGATGCTCACTAGCACTGATGAATGCCAGGCATCTAAATTTGCCTAAGCTGACACTGAACCGATCATGTACTATATAAATATGGGTTCTCGTCGAAATGTACTCCAATTTATGTTTTCCACCTTGATAGCGTTCAACACTCACTTGAGCAACGGTGACCAATTGCAGGAGTCTTCACAACATCAACAGCCCTGTAGGCTGTCGATGCCAGCCGTCTTACAGTCGTTTGCATAATGGATTGCACAACTGGATTTTTTGAAAACTTATTTGGTTGTGTTGGGTAGCGTGACTTTTCGTCACACTTACCCTTTGCCCATGGCCACCATTGCCCATGCCGACACACTTGCGCGAATCCAGCCGCTATACTTGCTTTACAGTGGGCAAACGGCGCCCACCGGCTCTTAACCATCGATCTTTGCGTATCACTGTGTGTTTGCACAGAGATGGAGCCTGATCTGAAGATGCGGGAGGGACACTTAAAGTCCATTGATTAAAAGCTAAGTAATGTAGAGAATGTAATGAGCTGTGATAGTGAATGGATGAACATGTAGATAAAAAAGGCAAGCAAGTGGGTGAAAGCGCGAAGCACTTTCCGATCTGGCAAAGAGTCTCCTGGAGGGTCTGAGGTGATCTGCGACGGGCAGGTGGGCCCGTCTTGTGGATGCACGTGGACCATCCAGAAGACCGTGCTACCAGTCAAGATGTTAAAGTTTTTGGGAGTGGAGGGTGGCTGAAAAAGCAGGAAAAGAGCTAATAAACTCTTTCTGCGTGTCGAACGAGGTGGTGGTAAGAAGAGAAAACGGCATGTGCCGCACCACTCATTCACACAAAGACCCTATTCTAATGTTTCACTCATTCCTCGCTTCACTAGCAAATCTCAATCTTTGCATATCACTGGTGTTTGCACAGAGATGGAGCCTGATCTGAAGATGTGGGAGGGACACTTAAAGTCCATTGATTAGAAGCTAAGTAATGTAGAGAATGTAATGAGCTGCGATAGCGAATGGATGAACATGTAGATAAAAAAGGCAAGCAAGTGGGCAAAAGCGCAAAGCGCTTTCCGATCTGGCAAAGAGTCTCCTGGAGGGTCCGAGGCGATCTGCGACACCCATGGCATCTGGAGTCTTCGATGTGGTGAGTGAGTCTCGGACCCAACCCATTAGGAGAAACTCGAGTGCTTACCTTGTTAGCGAACTGCTGGCATGGTTAAATGGACAAATGTGTTGTGTACGGCTGGCGCTGCTTGTATGTACGGAGCTAAAATCTGTGTGTGCTTCCGTAGGTACAGGGTGAAGTTGTTGCTGGACCAACGGCCTTTCACCTTCATGACATTGAAGGGCACGCCTCTGAGCAGATACTTGAGTGTTGAGCCAATTCTGATGCCGTGCCCTTGCAGGGGCTCCAGGCCAGCTGCACGTGCAGCCTTTGCCAATTCCGCTAGAAACTTGAATTTCATGAGTGGCCGATGGACGTTCTTGTGGCGGTAAGCGAAGAGGTGGCCCTCCTGGGGGGGGTTGTTGACCTCCAGATGATGGGCTAGCGCCGCATTCGGGTCTATGGGTCCTTCCTGTTTCACCCAGCATACGTCTTCCCCTTGTGGTGCTGATTTGGTGTGTGGCAGGTGTAACACCGTGACTTGTTGCCCTTCTCAGTTTTGGTCATAGCTGACATGGGCCCTGGAGACATGAATGTCAGGATCAAAGATGTTGAGTTTTTGGACTGTGAATTCACTGACATGACTGGTTGCGAAGAAGCAGGTTGTTAGGCAGGCAAAGACAGTGGCTCCGAGGGGTGTGTCCAAGGCAAGCTTGTTGTGAATGGCCAGCATGAAGTTGATTGTGTAGGGCCGCCGGTTCTTCCTCCTAGAGGACATGGGGGTTAGTTTTTCAGCTGCTTTCAAAAGTGCCTCCAACTCAAGTCTCAGGCTTGTCAATCTTCCATGGAACACCATGTAGCAAATGCCATGCACGGACACCATAGACATAGTTGCTGATTGCTGAACCAGAGTATGCTGCAGCTAGGGTAGAAACAAAAGACATGATTAGCACCTGGCTGGCTGGGGCTCTATCCTTTTTGGGGATATTCTTCTGGTCACAAAAGACCATGAAGTTGAGGAGGCCAGAGGCATATGTTGCATGTGTATCCTCCCATGCATAGGCTAAAATGTCCTCAATGCGCTTGATGTCTTCATCTGACATTTGAGTGGATCTCTGGGTGTGGGGTACTAGTGGGCGCCATAGGCGCAGTCTTTGATTGGCTGGGCAATGTGGTTGGAGGGGTGAAGGGAGAGGAGTGAGGTTCTTGCAGTATGGCACAGGTCGCACATGCTTTTCAGATGCTGGGGCTGGGAGTGTGGCATTCCAGGCATGACATTCTTGATTAATTGTATGAGGAACAGGAGAGGAATTCCTCTCCCTGATGATCGAGTTCAGCATTGATTGAGGCTCGTTCACTCTCTGAGAGCTCACACTGAGGCTTGCATTGGGTGTTTGAAATGAGGTGCTCACCAGAGCATGCCATGGCAAGCTCAGAGTTGAAATTGACGATGAGGTGGTGCAGTTCTGGGGGGATGGGAATATGGGGCACATCAGGAAAACTCTTCACGTGTGGAAGGTCTGGTGCGTCTGATGCGTCTGACAGGTGTGGCAAGTTTTTTGTCAGAAATATTTTCTTCCCATTCTTTCATCACAAATTTTGAAGTAGTCAGATTTTTGATGTGTATCATATTCTTTCAGAATCTGAACTTCACCAGAACACAAACCATTCAATTCGTACAAGTCCGTTGAAACTCCGACACCTTGATTCTCGTAACCAAACCCAAATTCAAACACTCTCCTCCCACCACCACCACCATCCCCAGCACTGTCACCACCCTTCGTGACTGCCGCCTCGCATCATGAGCACCCACCATGAACTAAAGGACATTTAGGCCCACACATCAACTGCCACATCACACGCCGGAGGCTCAGCAACAATGCCAATACGGCCACAGCACACCACATCCTCCACAACGATCCCCGTCGCTGCCTCTCCACATCGCCTATGGCCGCCACTGCTGCCCATTCCTGTCGTCCACTGTCCACACCCACCTCGGAACACAGTAACCATGGCAGCAACAATGTGCCAATGCCACGTCACCAGTGGTACCAACTAAGTGAGTGCCTGCCGTGTCGACAACGCATGGAGAAGATGACGTGGCACATCAACGCCTCCAGACAGCAACGACATAACAGTAGTGCAGGTGAGCACATTACGTCATAAGTTCCACCAGCCCCCTCTTTCTCCTGTCTAACAGCCACAACCCACCCAGCGGCCACCAGAACACCCGCCAACCACTGCCCCTCACCCTCTGCCACATTTGGTGATGACGACGCGATACGACGATGACGACAACACACAACAACAGCCACAAGACGATGACAATGGAGACGGACAGACGATAATCTCACAATGTGGTGGCGATGATGGACAATGATAACGACGGTGGACGACAGTGGATGATGACAACGATGGTGGACAACGACAACGGTGGTGGACAATGACAACGACGCGAAAACCATGATGATGGACAATGACGGACAAAATGACAATGCACAAGTGCTCTCCCCTCCACGAAACTGAATGAGGGATACCGTCATGTCCATTCACTTCATGTTAGCATTACCTATTAGTAGATACTAGTACATGTCTAATCTGAGTACTCTTCTAACAACTATTCTATTGCCCGCTACTGTGTAAAAATTGATGTAGAAGAAAACTTATGAATGGTCTGACGTGTCTGATTACCTATCACCAGATCTTTTTACTCTCCCACAAATGCTGTTATGAAGTCAGAATGAAATTATGGGACAAAAAACTGTTGTGGCATCGGGAGGGTATTATGTTGCCACTCACATTCTGATAGTCTGGAAGCGTCTGGCTGGTCTGGAGCCAGACCAGCCACACGGTTGGAGTTTTCCTGATGCAGGAGATGTGTAAGATGTGCCAGTGTGTAGATTCCTCTGGATGGTTCATCAGCAGGGTTGTCCTTGCTTGGGACATATTGTGTGTGGATGGTGCACTGCTGGGCCTCCAGAAGGGCGTGAATGTGTCTGAAGATGATGTTGGTCTGTTTGTTTCGACTATGCCCTTTCCACCATCCTTCGACAACTCCCTTGTTATCTCTGTAAACCTTGAAGTGAGGACTTCTGTTGCTGGATGATAGGATGGCGAGGCTGAGGAGTTCAAAACCAACTGCCTCAGCCCAGCCGATGTCTCATCCATCGGCTTTCCAGCCAGGGAGTAATCGCCAGGCGCGCCATCTCTTCCCAATCGTGATGCCGATGCCAAAACCTGAGCTAGTGTCAGAGAAGGCATTGAGGTCCTTGAGTGGTACTGGGCCAGGGATGTTCCTTGAGAGCATGGGAGATTGGAGGCGTGTTGTCCACCATTTAAGGTTGACAGCTGTATTGTGGGGTGGGGTGTGTGGCACGAAAGGACTATTATTGAAGCCTGAGAGCATGGCTTCCAAATTTGTAAGGTACACATGCCTGGCAGTAATGACGAGGGAAGCATGCAGCAACTTACTATAAAGTTTTTGTACCTCTGCCAGTGCATGCATTGGCCTTTTCCCCCACTCCTCAATCACATTGAGGTACTTGAGCCTCTTTTCCGCCAGGATGGCCACAGTGTGTGCATTGAGGTTCCATACAAAGCTGAGGTATGGGACCACTGAACCAAATGGGATGGTTTTGGAGCTCTCCCATGAAATGCCCAATTCGTCTGAAAGAAGATCAATATCTTCATCAGTGTATGTAAAAAGAGTATCATCGGTGGAACATGCGGATATGTTAGAGAGATCATGTATGGGGCTGGCCATGTCCTCATTAAACTCTTCTGGGTGCCCATCAGGCATAATGTCACCCCTGTACCATATGCAGCTACCTTCGTGCAGGCGTCCTCCATTGGCTTTGACCAGTTGATGCCAGGACTGGTGCTGGGCATTGTATGCATTGAGGCAGGAGCAGGGGATTCGAAAGAAAATGTGGTTGTCAACCCATTTTGATAAGGGGCCAATTCTGTTTGCACAGAAAATGTCTGTTCCTGCATCTGCAAGAAGCCCATGGGCCCCACCTGCAGAGGTAAGGCCAAAATTGTTGCATATGTTGGCCGCGAAGGTGTCAGTTCCTTGTAGTTGTACAACCAGGCCTGGCCACTGACTGTGATGAACAGGTATGGTCCTGTAAGCTTCGGCAACATCTCAAATGGAGGCCTGGGAACCAGGTGGTAATTGGAAAATGATGAGGCAGATTGTGGAAAAGGTCCCCCATGTGCAGGGGAAATCATGTGTGTTGATGGCAGAATTGATAGATAAAATTGGATTTGTTGATGGTTGATGGGGGTGGGAGAAGTCATGCACCCTGTGGTATTTTCCTGGCTTTCCAGGTTTGGGAACAAGGGAGAGTGGGGAAGATTGGAAAGGTCCAATAACAGATTCCAGTTCTGCCTGGGAGAAGGGGCCAATATATCTGCCCTTCCAGAATTCTTTCTCCACAATTTCCTCATATTCTTCAAGAAACTTATTAATAGATGGATTATTAGCTGGAACATATGATTGAGATATATTGGGAATTCCAAGGTTGAAGCCGCACGTAAGGCTGCAGTATAATGTTGGATAACAGGAGTTGAGACCATGTCTGTCGAGTTGACTACGCAATGCCTCTGGCTTGTAAGAGGTGAGTGTATTAGTTCTTCTGGACCTGAGGGCATTGCTGAGCACCATGCCCTGACTTCCTACACCCTGAGCAGGTGTGCCGAGAGGCGTGTGTGGTGTCTGAACATCCTGCTGGCATTTGGAAGCTGAAACAAATGGGGAGCCCGTTGATGGAGATGAGTCACCCATTGTCGGCTCTCCATACCCAGACCTTTCCCCCGTTCCATAGCTTGGTGGCAGAGCATTTGGCATAATCATGCTCATGGTGTCCCAGGCATATGGCACAGGCAGAAGTGCCACATCCCGCTGTGCCCCCTTGAAAAAACGAAGCATTGCCGCTTCTGTTTCTGCCTCTGCCATTCGTAGTCTGACGGTTGTGTCTCCCTTGTGAACTGGCATCTTTGGAGGAGCACTCTGGTGAGGCATAATGATGCCGGCGCTGCATCAGGAAAACTACACATCGGCTTAGGCCACTTAGGTAGCTTTGACAAGTGCAGAAGTGGCGAAAGTGAGCTCAAGTGGCCGAGTGACGGTCACTTGGCTATGTAGGTCCCTGCCTTACAAAGTGACTTGGTCTTAGGTAAGTTAGCTCAAGTGATGACTCAAGTGGTAAGCTATCTTGCAGGTTTATCTCAAAAGTGGCCAAGTGATGAAGTAGTAGTCTCAAATTGTTCCGAATTGCACACAGGATGGTAAAAGTAGGGGGTAAAAGAGTATATTGAATAGTACAAATGTCTATCTACAATGTACTGGCTGAAGGAACACATAGAAAACCCCCGTCTCACTCTTCAGCCTCACTGTCCTCTTCAAACAAAGATCCTCATGCATTGAGGGGAGTGTTGGCACCTTGAGTGAGTGAAACAGATAGCTTCGGTTTCTCCATGAGCCTGATTGCAGCATCTTTGATCTTCTTCCATTGTCTTGGTGTCAATTTGTCGATAGACTTGATGTAGTCCACAGTGCTGATACCCCAATTGTCTTCCGAGAATTTTGCCTCTTCCTTATGATCCACCATGCTGGCAGTAGAAACCCCCGTGACCCAGAAGTTGAACGCGCGCTCAGCCTGCACAAAAATGAGATCCTGCAGAGGGGAAGGGAAGAGCAGAGGTGACGTACCCCAACTGTTGCAATCGCTAATGCACCACGTGGCTCGCTATCCACCTCCAACTCTGGACAGACACTTGAAGTCATGTTGAAGTGCGCGGTGAGTCCCACCAGCACGAAGTACGACATAAAGAGGCCCTTATATACCTTGTTTGCCATGTCGCAAATTAGTTACATATTAATCAACTGGGTAATAAACGACTCACCTGTGGCTCTTCGACAGACATTGGGTGATGTTTCCAGGTAAATGGGATCGTGTCAGTATCCCCTTTCATCCATTTGGCGTGGGCGGCACGGGCGTCGATATCGTCTGAAAAGTTCTCCATATGCACATTGATGAAAAAAAGAACGGCACGGGCAATGTTGGAATGCCACTCATACCAATGCTGGATTGCCTAGATAACACTCATTCAATTAGTTCATCAATACATGATGTCTGCAAACAGAAGATAAAGACGTACCACAGTGAAGATTGGGCCCTCCATGTCGATGACCTGATGAGCTCGAGTGGGATACACAATGTCCCATATCTCCTTCAAATCCTTGCACAACGCTGGCATGGTTGTATGCCATGAGTTTTCTTGAGTGCCAGCAAAGTCTCACCATGCAGGTATGATGTGGGTCTTCCATGCCAGGAGGGTGCCATCTGGAAGGTGCCCTTGGTTGTATACTTCCTTCTTCCCGTTAGTGTGAGGGCGTCCTCCCATGGTGGCCTCCATCGCCTCGATTTTCATAGCCGGTGCATTATGATTTATCCAGGCAATGTTCTGAGAAAACATTAGAATCCGCTTGCAAGAAGAATATCCGACTTACTTGTCTTTTCCCCCAAGCCTTTTCTATGACTGCTGGCAGAGCTGCGTCTGCTAGTTCACTATCGAATATTCCACCATATCGCGATGAGAAATCAGGGTCCTGGATGGCAACGGGATTCTTCATGCTGGGAGTTTTTGGTGTGTTACTGGGTTTGGAGATATGGGAAAGGTTGACTCAGCTAGCAGAGGCGGCAGGCAGGAGACCAGAAGGGAGGGCAGACTTGATCTTCTTCAAGGTTGGCCTGTATAGATAGATATGAAGAAGATGGGAGATGTGAGACAATGAAACACAAACTGATTTGCAGGCTGTTCCTTGTTGACAAGTTTACGCTTGCTTGTGTCCAAAGCTAACGCAAACAAGTCCCCCATCTTGTTCTCAGTGAGCCGACTCTGTTCAATCAACGCATGTTGATCTCCTCGCTTCTTCTTAGGCTTGACTGGTTTCTTTGCCTTGGGGGGTGAACTTGCGACACCATCGTAATCTTCACTATTGCCATGCTTCCCAGAAACCAGTAAGTGTTATCATCATACAACCAAATTCCACAAACCTCTTGCAAATCGTCATTGATTTCCATGTCTTCATCAGATCCAACACCAACTTCTGAATCCGGTTCTGTCAACGTAAGTGAGTTGTGGGTACAGTGTCACTCTAAGTACTCACACCGTCTTTGTCCTCCTGAGTTTGAGCAACTGGGCAAGGTACTTTGGCACTAACAGGCCCACAGACTGGTTTGGCGGCACTGGCCTGTCTAGCAGCTTCTTTGATGACCATCGCATCTTCAAGACCTGCAACAGCCTTCCGCTTTTTCTGAAGCTCCTCATGATCCTTTCTAGATTGTTCAGCATGATCTGACTTATCTTTGCCAACTTCGGCAGAACTTTTCCGAGGTCTAGTCAGACTGACATCAACCATCCCAGGCTGTTTGTTTGCATTCCCTGGTCGAGTACAGGGAAGGTCTTCATGCCCTGGATTGCGTAGCCGAGGATCTATGACCGATTCGTTGAATTCCTCTGGCTAGCAAACAAATCAGTTTGGCGATAAATCCTCAGGTAAGTAAATCAATTTTATTCACCTCTACCTCAACCCAACCCTTAGGCATCTTTTTTTTTGGTGGAACGACAGGCGTGGGTGCATCACCTGCCATCTAAATGTCATCAATGTCAAGATCAAGGTTTGTGAATCAGAACTCACTGCAATAGGCACTGGTGCACCCTTCCTTTTGGTCTGAACCATTGAGTGCTGAGTGGACTTCATGTATTTTTTTGACTGTGACCTAAATTTGAGTGGTCTCTTTACTCTCTCTGTTTCTTTTTAGGGTCTGCTACTGTACAGTTCATCAATGAAAAACGTGTTATGTTCTCACACTGCACAGAATAATTTCCTACAAGTCCTCCAAAGTGTATCTGTCCTACCGATTATGGCTTCCCACCGCCCCTTACGATTCATCTGCGTCATGAAGGCACCCACAGGGGTGGTTTGCAACCACAGGTTTCACAATCGATCAGGTCTCACTCAGCATATCCGGTCTAACCACCGCAAATTCACACCTGCTCCCCCACTGGACCCAGACCTACCACTGCCAATCAATGACTTCGATGCAGACACACCCAACATTGGTGATCTTGATGAAGATGGTCCACAACATGAAGCCAAGATCGTCAAACATCCAATCTTAGATGGTATGTCAAATATTTTCACTTGGAACTCATCATAATATTAACACAATTGATCCAGGGACGCCATGTAATAAGGATGGTGTCGACCTGCCGCCAGGCACTCTGCTTGTCAAGTGCCCTACCGACACAACCAACTACTCACTGTACAAGGATCGTGCCGATTTCGAACTCACCAACTTTCTCTTCACCAAAAACCAGATGCCTGGATCCCAAATCGACGAACTCCTCGACATCTGGGCTGCGAAGTCGGAGGATCCTCCCTTCACAGACCATAAAGACCTCTACCACACAATCGATTCGACAGCTGTCGGTGATGCTCCATGGAGTTCTTTCTCTGTGACATACTCAGGTCCACAACTGGAAGAAGGCAAAGAAGTGCCTCCCTGGATGCTCGCCGAATATTAAGTCTGGCATCGCGATCCCCGTACTGTACTCCACCAACAGCTTGCGAATACGGATTTTGATGGCAGAATTCACTATGCACCTTTCCAAGAGACAGATGCAAATGGAAAGAGGCGTTGGTCAGACCTCATGTCAGCTAATTGGGCATGGAAACAAGCAGTACATTATCAGCCAATCATTTTATTGACACTGACGTGTTGACATCTGTTCGATTAGGATATTATAGCTGAGGACCCAGAGATGCATGGAGCCATGCTCGTTCCTGTCGTCCTTGGAAGTGATAAAACCACGGTGTCCGTTGCAACGGGGCAAACAGAATACTACCCTCTTTACACCTCTAACAGAAACATTCACAACAGTGTTCGCCGCGCACACAAAAATGCCCTCATGGTGATTGGTTTTCTTGCTATACCCAAAAGTAAGTCTAGGCTTTGAAACCCTTTCATACCATCGAATTAGCATTGTATCATTGAAGTAGCTTTGTTAACTTGAATTTCTTTCTCTGATAGCTGACCATGAATATGCAGACGACAATGGCTTTCAAAGATTTCGTCATCAACTTTTCCATTCATCTCTCGCTGCCATCCTCCAGCCGCTCAAACCAGGAATGTCAAAGCCTGAGATTGTGCTTTGTCCCGATGGGCATTACCGCTGTGCAATACACTCTATCAGACCCTACATAGCTGATTATCCGGAACAAGTTCTTCTTGCCTGTGTTGTCCAAGACTGGTGTCCATGGTAATTCTTACTTTATGACTCATTGCGCTGACTTAACTGATAAGACTCTGACATAGATGTACTGCTCTACCACAAGATCTCGATGGAAAGGCGGGGCTGCGATCCAATGAACATCGAGACGCCTTGTGTGATCTCCTATCCCTGAAGACACTTTGGTCCGATTATGGCTATGTCGGAGATGTTACGGTGTGTACTCAAGATCCCTCAGTTTGAACCACCTTTAACCAACGTTTACTACTAGCCGTTCACTGCCGACTTTCCAAGAGCCGACATCCATGAACTCCTCACATTGGACCTCCTTCATCAGGTCATCAAAGGGACATTCAAAGACCATCTCGTTACATGGGTCAGCAAATATCTGGTCATTGTCCATGGAAAGTCAGGAGTGGTGGCAATAATGGCCGATATTGATTGTCGGTATGTTAATTTGCTTAATACATTTGATACTTGTTAATATTTCTTGCAGGATTGCAGCCATTCCTTCATTTCCTGGCCTTCGTCGTTTTCCTGAAGGGCGAGGCTTCAAGCAATGAACGGGCAATGATTCAAAAGCCCTTATGAAGGTATGTTTCGTCTTGTCTCAGGTGACCCCCTGTTTAACACAGCTTTTCGTGCATAGGTTTACCTGCCAGCCATTGTCGGGCATGTTCCACCACAAATGGTGCAGGCTCTTGCCGCCTTCCTGGACTTTTGTTATCTCGTCCGCCAATCTGTTCATACAGAGACCACCCTGCACGACATCGACGAAGCTCTAGTGCAATTCCATGAACATCGCCAGATCTTTGAGAAGGTAGGGGTT
This sequence comes from Laccaria trichodermophora, assembly GCA_018417955.1. NCBI lineage: Eukaryota > Fungi > Basidiomycota > Agaricomycetes > Agaricales > Hydnangiaceae > Laccaria > Laccaria trichodermophora. The sequence continues at coordinate 361,762 of JACTVC010000010.1, forward strand.
CATCCAGAAGGCTTGTTGCTGCCACGCCAGCACTCACTCGTTCACTACAAGACAGTCATTCAGCTCTTCAGATCTCCAAATGGTCTCTGCTCGTCGATCACAGAATCCAAACACATCAAGGCTGTCAAAGAACCATGGTGGCGCTCCAGTCATTACAAGGCGCTCAGACAGATGCTCCTTACCAATCAACGCCTTGACAAACTCGCCGCCTCCAAGGTTGACTTCATCGCTCGCGGAATGTTGTCAGGCCCTCTTCCAGCTCTCGGTGTGGTGTTGGAGGCTGTCGAAGATGAAGATGGTGATGAGGATGATGTGGTTGCTGGACCATGAGTAATGGCAGAGGTTTTTCTTGCTTGCACCCCAGGTACGCTCCTTTCCATTCCGTTATCAATTTCATACTGAATAATCTATCTGCCTTAGCCCATGGTTATCCCAGTTGGGCTCATGAAATATCACAGCATCTCAGCCTTCTGCAGTCGCCAACTTTCCAACACCTTATCCAAACCTTTCTTTTTGACCAACTCTATCCTGATAATCCCATCCCTGGCTCAGAACAGCTGCTTAATCTACTTCCTACATTCGATGGCTGCATCAAGGTCTTCCACTCTGCTGTTGCTGAATTCTTCACACCTAGTGATCCAGCTGGTGTCAGCGGTATGCATCGTGAACGGATACGAGCCACACCCTCCTGGCGAGGTGAAGGGCCACGTCACAACTGCCTTTTCGCAACAAACGATCCCAACGTCAAAGGGATGCTCGGGCTCCACGCAGCTCGCGCCATTCTGTTCTTCTCCTTCAAGTTCAACCATGTTCTTTATCCATGTGCACTCGTCCAGTGGTTTTCGCTTGTGGGCGAGGAACCATGCAAGGAGACAGGGATGTGGATGGTCGAGTGTGACTGGGAGGAAGATGGAACACAAAGTATGGGTGTCATTCATGTTGACAGCATCCTCCGTGGGGCTCATCTCATTCCTGTTTACGGAGAGGAGTTTGTTCCTCGTCATATCAATTTTTCCAACTCTTTAGATTACTACGCTGCATACTATGTAAATAAATTCGCAGACCATCATTCTCATGAAATCGCATTTTAATTTAACTGTGCTTAGTTACATGAAATGATCATCTCATAAATGGAACAGGAAGCAAGATGAATTTGAGCTGCTAATTACTAGAAATCTGTATTAACCTGAAGGAGTGTGCTAAGTGTCCCAGACATGCCCCCTGCCATCTCTGTCATCTTGGCCCCAGCAAAAATCATAGACTCCCTTAAGAACTTTGCCTCCACCACCAGGCTGTCATAGTCTTGAGCAAGCTTGATGCCATCATTGCATGACTCCTGATGAGCTGCATGTGAGTGCTTGAGCTCAGCCTGATGAGCTGCATGCGAGCTCTCGAGCTCATCGTGTAGATCATTGCATGTCTCCTGATGAGCCGCATGCAAGCGCTCAAGCTCAGCATGTAGGTAGGCACAGTTGGTGCACATGTCATCGGTTTCATCAGCTTTGATGGTTTCTTCGGCTTCAACTTCAATGGCTGGGTTGGATGGGATAGCTTGGGATACCCCATCCTGTATGAGGTCGTACCACTGTTGGGAATTAATTTGAGAGTCAAGGATGCCGTTTGTGCAAAAGTCACTGGACAACAAGAGAGGATCAGATAATGAACAGGCACTATAGTGTAGTATACTCATGAGGTTGTCTTCAAGGAAGCCTTCAGAGCACTCTTCCGAGCTGCACGCTTGCGCTGTGGACTTAGGAAGACCTCAGCTTGTTTCTCAGCCACATGGATCGCCTTTGTCGTGGCTCATGATGTCAGCTTTTTGGACAATCTGCCTCATTTGGAAGGGGCTGGGGGTGAAATGTTCAAACTCTGAGTAGTATCGCGGAGGGAGGGGCGCGCGCTTGAGGTCGGCTGGTGCATCGATATGACTGCTGCAAAGAAATATTGCATGGATAAATAAAACCAAACTTCAGACGAATCATCGTTTCAGTAACTTGCTGGGCGTGTATGATGTCATACGCTGCAACAAGTCCCAAATTTAAGGCCCTGAGGGTGCAAAGACGTCATGCACTGCCATGTCACCCAATTTTATTCACGCTTACATATCTTCATTAGGTGGGGGTGGAACACAATTATGTATGGTAAACACAAATGAGCTGTGCACAACTTCCTTGATTGTGTGAATTGTGCATAACCTACTATACTAATTCAAGCAGATTGATGCTGTGAAGCGTTCACTCTGAACTTCTCGCATAGCTGAAGCCAAGAGGGAAGGAGGAGGCAAGAATGGGTGGATCTGGGATCAACACCCATAAGTGAGCAGTGAGCAGTTACAAGATACTCAGCTGGCCCAACATGATTATGCATACTGTAGGAAGTACAGATATACAAAGCACTACATGTAGTGCAAGAGGATGGCAAGACTGCTGACAAGATGGTGGTTCAAGACAAAAGATCAATATATTATGTAAGATATCCAAATCTAGCTATATACCACTGTTTGACTATGGCCTCTGGGCATTCCCTTCCAATCCTATATCACAGACGTGTTCTTGCACTTACAACTTATGAACTTGGCTGACTTGATGTTTGGCTTGAATCCAACTTGAATCACTTATATTTTCAAATGAAAATGTGGCTATGCATCAAAGTGCTGAAGTGATTCAAGTCAGTTCTCAAGTCATTTCAAGCTACCTAAGCCCCATAAGTAATTTGTAGTTTTCCTGATGTGACGGGGAGGGGAATGTGAATGCGAGTGAGAGCATGAGTGTGAGGGGGACTGCACATGACCCTGTTTGGATGGAGATGAGGATGAGCCCATTCTGGAGCCTCTCCTGTCCCGGTCTCGCACTGGGGACATGGCAGGCTATGGCATCATGCTGCAATGGCAATGTTATTAGTGGCATGGTTATCAGTGGCATGGAGTGGCAATGGCACAGTTGTTGTTGATAGTGGCATGGCGAGGTGTCAGATTTAGATGTTATGGCATTGTTTTGCAGGTATGGCATGATGGCAAGGCATGGTGGATGGCGAGAGATGGCAAGGCATGGCAGACGTGGAGGAAAGAGGGTAGTGAAGGGGGAAAAAGCATCAGGAAAAATCCCAAATCCAAATTTCAAGTAATTATCTCCCAGTTACTTCTAATCTCTATAACCAGGAGATAAGATACCTAATCACCAACTAATTTGAGGAAACCACGATAAAACTTGGTAGAGAGTCATAATTTGTTGTCTATTACCAAGGGTTCTTTGTAGTCCCTCATAATTTCAGATAATACTCATATTTTGTTGTGTATTACCAAGGGTCCTTCCTCAGTCCCTCATAATTTCAGATAACATAGAATTCTCATAGGTCATGCCATTTAATTCCAGAAAATTTTACTGTTATTACATAGAGGGTACTAATAGTAGAAAAGGAGTGTTCTCCTTGCCCTTTCTCAACAACCAAATGATAACCCTCATCCCAACACTCCAAGTTGTCCAACCCCCACATGACATCTCTCCTAGCTTGAATCCAAAGAGAGGTTGTCATGGTGTCGGACAACAAGACGTGTGAGAAGTTGACAAACGTGATCGTGTGGCTGCCCATTGACAGCTTGGCCAGTTGGAGGTGGGTAGTTTCGTTAGATGTGGTGTATGAAGGAGACAAATAAAAAAGACCTACCTGGGGGAATCTACCTTGGCACAAGGTCCACAATGCTGAGTCAGAGATTTCCTTGGTTATTCTCCATTTGACAGTGGATGGTTGACCTTTGATGGTGTCACCTCGAAAGACTCTGAATCGGTTCATCCATTCTAAAGTTCGGGTCGCGCCAGCGAGAGCACAGATACAAGAGGTCTTCGTCGTGTAAAGTACAAGGTATGGGCCATTTGGCAATGACGATTTGCTGCAGGTGCACGTGAGTGGGAACGTTGAGCTAAAAAAGAAGGCTGCCCATAAAGTTGCTGGTGGGTAGAGGCAGGCTAAGTTGCTGTGAACGTGACAATTGGTTGACAATGAAGAAGTGGTTGAATGAGAAATGTTCCAAGTCGATTAAAACTCCGATTTGCCACGTGATTGTGTGTTTACTTCCCACGGAAAGCTGAACCATAATGCATCATAATGGTTTGCTCTTTCTTCCCTTTCCTCCCTCATCCTCGTTCATTGAACTCAGACCCCGTTTTCGGTGTGTTGTGTTGGTCCTGCCTCACACTCACAACCTCCTTTGACTCTAGACCACCTTCCTCATTAATGCTGCACTGAATGACTGGAATGTGCACTCAAACGACGACTAGCCCATTGTTTGGGCCCCAAGTAGGTTTCTTCATTGTCAAATCATTCGTTTCTATTGACAAACACTGCATTTTAGATCCTAACCTTTTCACTGCCTCCCGCTCCCACCATGCTAGCTAACAGCAGCCGATGCCTACAACGATAACGACAACGACAACGTGGATACAATGTCATCAGCGCCTCGCAGGTGATGTCGTTTGGGCCGTAGAGTATGTTTTTTATGATTGTGTTCTTATGACTACTAACAATAACTTTCATTCTTTTGTTATTAGGGTCGATGTCACCCGACTGCCAGCTATAACCCTCGCCGCTTCCTGTGTTCTACACCGCCGCTGTGAGCATCTGCTCGCAACAACTAATGCCAATGCCAGCGAATGTCAATGCCAACGAATGACACATAGGCAAGGACAACCAACATCAGGGCAACGAAGAGTGGGCAAGAGAGCGGAATGGGGGGGTAACGAACCCAATTCAGGGAGACGACAAATGAGTAGTGGGGACAACAACACTTTGCTACAAACGCAAGATGGTGAGCCATTTTTCTTTTCATAGGTTATTTTATTTTCGTTGGACGTGTGTTCGTCTTCCTTCATCCAGGTACCTTACTCCATATACTTTCTTACTTTATGTTCCTCGCACTCTATATATACTTCCATCCTGTAGACATTTCTAGTACCATAAGCTTTTCTTAATCAATCTTATTGTTGGGCCTTCAAATCAGTGGTGTACCAATCCTAAGACAATTCTCAGTACCCGAAAAATGGCTAAAATCCCCCCCTAACTGGACTTAACCTTGGTTTAACCACAACATAACTTCATCTCAGATGCAAATAACCTCTACTCACCCATTGGTAACTTCAAAGTAATTTCAGGTAAGAGTTAGGAACCGTATTCATACAGGGTAATTCAACGTAATTTGCTAAGAGGTATAATTTGACCTAATCTATGGAAATTTGAGGTTATTTCACCAAATATCTCGCTTATTAGGGAAAATTTGGAGTTGGGGTTTTCCCTGATGAGGGTGGGTAGCAGTCAGCATGTGTTGGGAAAAACTTGGGGAGAAGGAGGGGGAGAACTGACCTTTTTGATGGAATCCAACCTGACCATGTCCCGCACTCTCTGCTGAGGAGTGTTTGGTTTATAGGCGCGATGTTAAAACCTGTGCCTCTCAATAGCTCGTCATGCCACAGTCTCCTGGCTTTGGCTTGGTATACAATGAGCACCTTCTCGCCATAGGGCTGTGAGCGTATTGGTTCAAGCTCGAGGTTGAAGTAGAAATGTGCGAACGGCTGGATATGCTTCTGGGGCCAGTCACAGAAGCCCATGTACCGAATTAGTGTGTTCTTCGCTATGTTCATCTGTGTCCAGGTGAGGTTGGCATCTGGGACGACGTTCTGGGATTCCTTGATAGATGCAATGGGCTTGAGTGTGACTAAGTCGTTGACCTTGGTGATGCCATATGCATCATCCGACTGGGCCTTGCTGGTGTCCTGCGCCTCAGCACATCCTTCGTCAGTAAAGTACCACAGCTTGACATAGCTGAAAGACTTCAACTTCCCAATGGCAAACTGTGATGGATGAGCCATGACGTGGTTGGTAATTATCTTGCCCTTGTCGAAGTCGTTGATTTTGGGCCATTTCTTCTCTTGCTCTTTCTTTTCCTCATCCTTTAGACATTGGGCTTCCTCTTGGCATCTTGTCTCTTCTTCTGTCACCAGCCTGGCTTGCTCCTGGTGCTCTTCTAGTTCTGTCTGTACTTGCTGGTTCCAGGCTTCGACCTTGAGCTTGTGTGTTTGGTTCCAAGCGGTGGTTAGCTGTTGGATAGCCTGATTGTTGGTTACCTGGCCATTGTTGGACAGGATTTGCCTGACAGCAGCGTATCCTGCTCCTGCGAAATCCGGGCATGGGACATTTGTCGGGTCCTGAAGAATTTGCGGCATGGGGATGTGTAGTAGGGAATGTTAGTGTATGTAGTTCTAAAGGAGTGTAGTAGGCAATGAAAAAGCAGGAAAAGAGCTAATACTGTACCATTTCGACTGAGTGTTCAGGTCATGCATCACAAATAATTTTGAACTGAACACTTATGGTACTCATCACAGGTCACACCGGCTAGTGAACACCTGGTAAAATGAGCATAATAAATGAGTTTTTTTAGCCCCAAGTATGTTTTTAAACAAAAACAGCATTCTATGACAATTGTATCATCTCAGCAACATCTCAGTAGTCCTCCCAGTCATCCCATTTTCCCCTGCCTGTGTAAGCCTTACATGCACACTTCGTTGGTACTTGACAATGACCTCAGCCCAGTATTGGCTCAGGAATGTTGACGGAAATTTCATTTTCGCCTTCCATGGTTACAAAAAGGTCCTCATCACTTCCCAACCTCCCAAAATTTCCATGAACACTTCAATTTTTTGTGATCACTTTCACGGTTGTCACACATACACATGTCACACGTCACACCCCATGAACACTCGGTCGAAATGGTACAGTAAACTCTTTCTGCATGTCGAACGAGGTGGTGGTAAGAAGAGAAAACGGCATGTGCCGCACCACTTGTTTGCGCAAAGACCCTATTCTAATGTTTCACTTGTTCCTCGCTTCACTAGCGAATCTCAACCTGCATCCAGTTTACTTGTTCCGGAAATGGGTAAGTGTGACATCTCAGATGCGGTTCAAACAAGACCAAATATACCCGATACGTTAGTAAGGGTCTTTCACCTCCAAACCCAATAAGGAAAAAAAATCTCAATTTTGGTCTTGTTTGGTCTCCCCCTGTGACTTACCCCAGCTCTTCGTGTAATCCTCAGTATGTTGGTTTGTAACCGCGAGACGACCTGCGAGGAGCGAACCGCTTTGCGGTTCGGCGACGAGCAGGGAGGGTGACTTAGTGGAAGGTTTTGTTCATAAGTAGCAGAGCTTAGACTGAGTGATATTGTCGGGAGCTGAATCAGTGCCAAATCAGTGCTTTGCAAGCAATTGGCAAGCAAGGTGACTGCTGGTGACTGCCGCCACAGGTAATTGTCAGCCTCTTGTAGAACGTATGAATTGATTAAATGTCACGTCGAGAGTTAATACAGATCCGTCGTCAAATTGCAGTTCCATGCACGACTAAAAACGACGAAAAACTACGAATGATGCTTGGAGGCAACTTGGAGGTCAAGAAAATCGGGTATCGGGTTTTGCGCCCGAAGGCGCGCTATGTGGTTATATTTTCAAAAAATCGTTGTGCAATCCATTATGCAAACGACTGTAAATTTGGCCCAATTTGCAGCTGCTTCCCACCCTCCTCGAGACCAAGGCCTTGAGCATCCATATGACTATCCTAGTATGCTGAGTCAGTTTTGTGTCTATTTAACATAGTCACTCGCAACTTGCAAGTTGTTTTCGAACTTTGGCGAAGGCCAAAGTGTGAAACGGCAAACACGATAGACCAATATTCAATATTCAATGGCCAATCAGTCCGAGATTGATTGCCCTTCACGCAGTTGGCCGTTTTAGCTGAACCCGGTCATGACATTCTGACAACCACTGTGTCGCAGTACAGTTCGCAGACATGCTTATTGTTCAAAAATACTTAGACATGCAATTGGTAGAAGTACAGTGCAGATTAGAAAATACATATGGAAGTTATAATGATCATGCATAAGCTTCTAAACAAGTAGGTCCTTCAAGAATGGTGCTTGTGTGGGGGGTGATGGATAGCATGGCGGGGTCCACTTGTGAAGTGGCGTGAATTCTGTGAACAAGGGTGAACTGGATGACGAGTGTGCGAAGGGCGGATGGGGGCGGTGGACGTCAAGCCCAGACCAGTCAATTTGGTTTCCCAAAGTCAACGGCATGGGAGAAGATGCGGGTGTACTCGGCGATGAACTCGAAAATGACGAAGATTGGGCTGGTGAAGATGGCTCAGTGGTGTAAAGTGAATTGTCAAATAAAGGCGGTGGCGAGGGCGACAAAGAGGTGTGGCGGGAGCAAGAGGAGGAACCATATGATGCAGATTGAGTGTATGACGGCATCCGAATAGATGGCTGGTGTGTAGACCTCTCAGAGTTAGACAAGAAATTTCCGGCGGAGCTGCTACCCGCGAATTTAGACCGAGGAGCTGAACCACGGATGAGAGCAGGGTGAGGGGCAGGCGACGGTGTGGTAACGGTCGCCGAGAACCAGCAATTTCTGTCTGAACGTAAATTAGATAGATGTTCAACGTTGAGCTTCTTCCTGGGCTTGCTGCTCTCACGGAGGTTCAGTTTAGCAGCAAAACTAGCAGTAAACTCGTCCAGATCAATTGGAATGTTGTCCCTGCGCACTGACGATGACGTGCGCTGCCAAACTGGATGCGGAAATTTTCGATCGCTTCTACTGGTTGGGAAGGGGCGATAACTGACTTTGGGAGGGTATGACATAGGAAATGCGTGGTCGGGTGCGGGAACGTTCAAAACATCAACCATTTCAGTTGCAATGGGCATCGCCTTCACGTTCTAATTGATACAGAAGTGATGGATCAATCATAGTTGGTCACAAGCGAGATCTACTCACGGGCAACTCGTTTTTTTGTGAGTTTTCGTCATCGGAAACATCAACAGATTCCGCTCGTTCACACTTGGGAATAGTGAAAAGGGGCATTCTTCGTGACAGAGATTCTACGGAAATCTCAACGGGAAGAGGGTTAGACGATAATCTTCGTGGAACTTTGCCTTCTTTTCTCGCACGGTTGCGGTGATTTTGAAACTAGGCGTACCGTCAGCCAAAGTACCAGCCACATAGTTGTGATCACTAACCCAAACTTCAATTTGTCTGGGCTTCATCATGGTTTTACGAGCCAGCATCAGCCGATCAGGGACGGAAGGATAAGCATTGTATTGGAAATAAGTTTCCAACAACGGCGTATATTCCTGTGATTCAAAATTAAGCAAGGTATGATAGAGGCCAGGGAAGAAATTTACGGTGTTGAATGCTCTTTTCTTCTCGTGTTCATTGTGGTGCGGGGAAGCACGACAGGTAGTAGCCCACGTCGTTTGGATCTGACTTTTAATCCATGGCATATAACGTTTCGAAAAAGAATTTTGATACGCTTGACGTAGATTGAGAAAGACTTCAGCTAGAGAACTTTGTCCTCTTGCATTTCGCAGCGTTTCACAAGTCTGCATATAATTCTTGTTGTGAGCATCTTCGTACTCGCGGAGAGTCTGCAGCACTCTACGAGAGGCTTCTTCCAAAGTAGAAGGCTGCAGTCCCAAGGAATGGAGACAAGAGAGGATTTCATGGGGATGGGGAAATTGCAGACTGGGGATTGGAGTCGCCAACGCTGACGATTGATGACGCGGGGATATCGACTGGCGTTCCCGTATATAACTTTTAATGCTTTGAGCGATACCTGTAATATCTTGAAGAGTAGTTATCAGTTCAGAATGAGGTGCAGCCATGGTGTTGAGGCCTGAGGAAGAGGGGATTGTAACCGGCAATGTCATTGTCACTGTTTGCGAAGTAAAGTGCCAAACAATCAGACAATGCGGAGTTTCAAACTGAGCCATTGAAAGGGCGACTGTGACTTTCTCCCCCTCCGCGTTCCCCGTTCAACTCATGAGTGCCATTACCCTCTGTGCAGATCGCGCTCTCAACCTCAATATCCAGAGGAAGCTACGCATCTTAAGCGAAGACCTATTCAAATCACTTGACGGTAACATAACATCCCTCATCTCATTCAGTCAATCATGGAGCAATTTCAACAACACCGTCAATTCCTACCACGATAAGCTGCAGATTGACACACTCCACATGGTTTCTGCCTTCGCCGCGACTGTAGGCGTCATCACTTCAAGCCTTTTGGAGGTTCAAACTGAAAGTGATGCGGTTTTACAAGAACTCACATCAGATATCGATCAAATCCTCGATGAGGGTATGGGCCACCTCACCCTCAAAGACAATAAAAACAACCAAAGTACGGCTCATACCCTTCGCACGAATTTGCACTCTTTAATATTGTTGCAGGACATAGCGCACTTCAAACACAATACCCTTCGTATATCAAGTTATCATATGGATGGCTTCTCGAAAATCTCCATAATCCTTATCCCTCTAAAGATACAAGAGCTTCGATTGCTCACAGAAGTGATGCGCCAGATAAAGACGTTGACAGCTGGTTTGTCGATGCGAGGAAGCGGATAGGTTGGAACGCACTTCGGAAAGACCGCTTTTCAAACAAACGAGTCGACATTGTCAATGCGGCTAGCCGATTCTTCCTCATACCCGATCCTAAAAGGCCCCTCGACCCGAATTTGGAGCTTAATTTCGCCACCATCGAATCTCGGGCGAAGGACTTGTATTCCGAGAAATTTCTGGAGAGTGCGCTAGCGACGAAACTTGATGTTGCAGTCAAAGATATGACTCCGGATCTGAAGGCTCTGGCAAAAGTTGAGGAAAAACGGCGAAGACAATTCGAGAGACGCAGGAGGGAAAAGAGGACTCGGGAGGAATTCTCATACCCTTCGCCTGAACATTCTCCAGGGACCTCACCGGAACCATCATTATCAACGTTGTCGGACCAAACTGATTCCTCATGCTGCATGCGTCACCCCTCATCTTCGTCAGCTCTGGAGGAAAGTTTTCCGGAAAGACCTGCAAAGAGAAGGAGGTATGATTTCCTACCCTTACCGAATGGCCTTGTACTGACATATTACCTAGATCCGAATCACAGATTGTATCACACGACTCTGCTGCCAAGAGCCTTCCGTCTCCCGCCATTTCAGTTATCGAGGTATCCGATGATTCCAGCACACTTTTACTACCCATGCCCTCGGTCGTTAGTCCGAATTTAAAGCGAAAGCGCCGTTTGTCAGATGCCGACGGTCATGCGCCTAAGCGCCCACACAACTTACAGATTAGACCTCGCCCTCAAGCAGCCTCCGACCCGTTTCCCATGCCTTTGGCGGTTTCCTCATTCGATGATTGGTATTCAAATAATTTCATCACAGAAGAGGTCGTTCAATGCGATATCCCCCCTGCGGTTAGCGTAGAGGCTCCAGACGCAACTGCGCCTCTAGATATTGAGATTTACAATTTTTCTTGCAACAATCATGAGACCATTCCAACCACTGATCTATGTGAGCTTTCAGTTTCTTCTTTGCTTTAATGTGGATTCTTACCTATTCTCAAGCTCTCTCTGCTTCAGCTTCGAGCCACGTCGACAAAGTCGCCACCAGGGAATGTCTCTACAGCGAAGATAATTCGTTTTCCTGGTTTGATCTGTACAATTATGGCTTCCCCTGCTCTGTTCACGAGCAAGGTAAAAAATTCTTTCACCGTCGTGTCTCTTTTCACTGACGCACCGTCTGAGTAGCGACAATACCTCCCTTCGGATCTGACTTGACCCCGGCGCTTGATTACGCCTCTGCTGGTGGGGCGGTGTCTGTCCACTCGCCGCCGATTATGGAATGGGATCCCCCCACCGGTTCCACCTCCCAGGGTCCCCTTCTTCAGCAAAATGACTTTTTGAACAAGTCCATCCCCACTCCGGAGCTTTTCGGCGACCCCAATGCGATAGCAAAGTCTAGTGATCCAACTCTTTTGGACCTATCGTCGCAGCCCCGAAAAGAAGCCAAACAATGGGAGCTATTGGCGGTGCAGGAAAGACTTATAGCCCTCCACGCAGAGCTGGCTGCTACACCTTGAGTGACCTTTACTTGGTCCTAGTTTTCTTTTCACATTTCATCACGCTTTCGTCGGAACTCTGCCTCATCATACCACTACTTTGTGCATTTACCAGCATTGTTATTGTTATTATCTACTTATTTTTCGATGTACGGATTTCGTGTTACAATCAAGTCCAGATTAAAAGTTCATTGTTGTCAGTGTCGCCCAGGTGTACCAACTTCATCCTCGATCTTCCACTGCCCTACCTCCCTCATTGCTTCGGTATCGCCAGTCGCCAAATGCGGCGAATTAAGCAAGGCACTGACCATCTTCCAAGGATCCTTCCCCCCACCAAAACGCAGAATTTCCTGCTTGTACTGTTCTCCGGTCTCTCTGTCAAGAGGGTTGCGCGAAAAAACACTGCGCCATACTCGGGAAGCAATAGCACGATCAAAAAGGTACGAGTAATATGTTGCACCATATCCATAGAGATGTCCGAACTGCGATTGAAATGAAGTCCCGGCAACATGTGGAATCAGCCCGCGTGTCTCGTGTAGTTTCTCAAGCTCAACGGTCGAGTCAAACGAGGGGTCTAACACCTCAGAGGAGTGGTATATCTGATCCACTGCGGCAAGGAGGATTTGAGAGTATGTATCGATGGCGTGACAGGGATCGTTGTGGTGGTTGCCGATCTGTCGAAGTGTCGACGTCCCATCGACGTCAAACAGGGACAGGACAACGGGTGAGCTGAGGAAATGTTCCATAAGGATGGACGGCAACTCCACGAAATCGGTAGCACAGCGAGTTCCAGCAACGTTTTGGTATTCTGTCCTACCAATCATGGCTGGGATAACGTTAGTGTATTCGCTGTGGAGTCGGAAAAGCAACTCACAATGCATTGCATGACCCATTTCATGGAAGAGCGTTAGCACCTCGTGCCATTCTAGAACAGTTGGTCCCTTGGACGGCGTCGGTCGAGCAAATTCACACAACAGAACAACCAGAGGCAACTGATAGATGCCGTCTTGATTTGGGAGACGGTGCCGTTTAACAGCTTCGAACTCTTGGGATTCATAAATGCGGACTTCGGCACCCTCGACGGTGCCGTCAGCGGCTTCGTCGTCGTCGTCGGTCCTCCGTGAACAACGAACGGTATAGTGAGCTGCCCCGCTTGCCTTCCCTCTTCTTGCAAAGAGGTCTGCGTATATCCAGCCAATGATGCCCTGATCTTGATCTACTACCTCCAGTTTTTGAACATCTGTGTGCCAGACCTCTCCTGAGGCCGAGTCGGCGGGGCGCAATGAGATTCCGTACATGTGTTGGAATAGACGGGATAGACCCATGAAAACTGTCCCCAGGGTTAGTGGAGGAAGTGGTATTGGGGGCGCTGGAGGGTCTGGTGGGCAGTAAAAGTCCCTATCCCATGCCTGTATGGTGGGTAACGAAGAAGTCTTGTGATGGTGCTGTTTTCGTTCACTCAAGGTGTGCAATGCACGTCGAGCGAAGGGTTTTGTATGGTCCATAAGGGCGTCAAGAAAATTCCACACGTTATCTGTGATATTCGTTATGCCTAGCCATGGCAAAGTGTCTGCGGCTTACCTGGAGTTTTTGCCATTCTATCATCAAGTGTCATATGTGCGAAACTATCGCGCCCAACCAGACGTGCGAGCTCTGCGCGGGTTCGTAAGAGTTTCTCTAAGACTTCTATTTGTTGAGGGGTGCTTGAGTTCGCAGCCAAGTACACCTGTCGACGAGGCTCCTCTTCAGGAGCTGAGCGCATGATCATCTGCGCCTGTAAAGACCCAGGATAAACCTGTAGGTCTCGTTGAGTAAACTGAGCTTGAAGCTGCAGCCTCACCCCCATTCCCTTGTCCTTCAAACCAGACAATTGTGATGGCTTGATGGAAGCTGGGGGTCGTGGTGCATTGGCACCTTCGAGGAATTGCCTCCCCAGGACGAGTATGTCGGATGATAACGAAACAAACTTCTTGCGCTGCTCTGCAGGCAAATCAATGGCGGACTTCTCAAAGTCGCGCCAGAATATTAAAGCTGTCTGGTGAGCCTCAGGGCCAAGTGTCTTGACAATGCCTGGGTCAGACAATACAGCTTTCAGGACCTGGAGGCGTTCTTATGAATTGGAGGATGCATAGATATAATTATCATTGACATACTTCATATAGTCCGACATGAGTGTTCAATACGTTCATAAATTCACATAATGTCTCGTACGCTCTGTTGGCAGCATCCACCCAACTTCGATCTGGATGAGCATTCCGGACAAGTTCTGCGAGATCAATGACACCACATAGCATGTCACTGAGTCGGTCAAGGTTCTTCACCACCCGAAGAAGCTCCGTTCGAGACTCCCGAGCCCGAAGGATGCGGTCCGTCAAAAGTTGCGCGCGTACTACGGTTGCATCCGCTAGAGATATCAGTGCGCGAGGGTGTGTGAGTGATGGGTGACCGAAGAGGCCTGTTGTGGCGAAGGGGGAGCGAAGGGTGGATCTCGGCTGATCAAACAAAGTCACAAGCGCCTTGTCGTCGACCGAGGCGTGAATGAGATGCTGGACCTTGGTGGTCAAAGGTCGGTTGGCGCGCTTGGAGAAAAGACACCCTTGAAAACGGAATGGCTGCAAATTTTGAGGTCGTTTTTTGAGGGCATTTCGAGCAGAGTTGGCGAACATCAATGAGAGTGAAAGAGAGACTTATAAAAGCTTAGTAAGGAGTGGTACAATCGACAGCCAAAATCTTTCGTAGAATGTCAAGGACAGGCCAGAGTTTTCCAGGTCACATGGCCCAGACCTGCGAATAAGATTATTTGGATATTACTTCTAATCCCACCAACAAATGCAAAAAATATATGATAGAGTGCTGAGTAACGTGTTGTGTAGCCCGAAAATGAGAGAGATTAATCGATGATGTGATCTAAGCTATGTCGAGTCAAGCGGAATTCAACGGAGAAAGGCTTCTTTCGTAGTCCATACTGTCTCCCTGTATTTCTGGTGATGTTGAATCATGGCTCTTAACGTCCAGTCCATTGCCATTATTTCCTGCTGGCGTTACACCATTGGTTGATCCAGGTTCGGGGGGTGCAGGGTCTGCCGCCCCAGGTATAGGCTCAACGGCGTAAACCCAAAATTTGGACCGTTTCTTTCCCGCGATCTCTTCCATAGCAACTTCGGTCGGCTTGAGAGCTGCAGCACCAGACACCTTGATTTTCAAGTGAGACGTAGAGCCGTTGGTTATGGGAAATTCCAGAGAAGTTGCGCTTGTCGTGCTTTCTTCCGTACGAGCGCGTTTACGTGGAGGTTCTACATCAAATTGGTGATCAAGAGGGGCGCCAAGTCGTGAGGAGCGTCTCTCGCCGCGCCAGCTCCATGAATCGGAAGATCCCTCCCGTTTCCCGTTTCCATTCACCACGGCGGTGCGGGTCGAACGTCGTCGGCCGTCGGATACAATCCGTCGTCTTTTTGTCGCATGTGTACCTTCACGGAAATTCAAGAAATCCTCATCATCGAATTCTTCATCGTTCACTTCCTCCTCTTGGTATCTGTACTCATCTGCATCATCCTAAGTTCCAAAATTAGCAAATCAGCTGAGATCATGCGTCAAGACCCAACAAATTGGCTTGCCTCGCTGTCCAAATCATTTTCATACACGTAATCTGGCTTCTGTGTTTTTCGCCGCGTTCGAGTTTCCCGAATCTCTGCTTGCGCGAGCAGCAGCCGTCGCTGCTCCAGTTTCTTCTGTACTTTTTGGACTCGCTATACATTAGTGCACATGAGACTCGCGAAACCCACGCTGATGTCGATTTGACACACCACAAGCTCGGCGTCAATTGTTTCAATCCGGTTTTCGAGGGTCGCAATCAACGCAAGATGGGCTTGCTCTAGCTTGGACCTCTTTTGTTTCTTCTTCAACTCAGGGGGTGCTGTAGCCTTCAGGTTCTCGATAACCGCCACGTATTCTTCCCGAGTGGATGAAATGGTTTGAAAGGTAGCTGTAGTTTTCCATGGATTCGTCGAAACATAAATACGCGGTGAATCTGGTGGGAAAGATGAATAGTCAGTTAGCAGTTAAAATGCTGTTATCTGACGGCAAGACCCGAGAGCACAGTAAAGCAGGGATAGCAAACAGGTCCCCTGGCAAATACACGCAAATAGGAAGACGGCGACTGTGCACGGACCATCTGCAATCCAGAAACGTTTACGTTGAGAGTCTTGTCCGATGGGAGTGAGCTGGAGTCGTTCTTGACTTTTGGGGTCATCTGGACCCGGAGGCGCTGTAGCCGCATCTTTCTTCTTATGTTTGTTATGCACAACACCCCATGCACGATCGATAGTGGCCTTGATGTCGGGGGAATGAGACAGCTGCAGCTCAACAAGCTGGCGCAGGATTTTGAGCTGAACAGAACATTGTAAGCCTAATACGTCGGATTTCACCAGAACAAATAAACATTCCTTGAAGTCCCAATCTGTGGCAAAGAAACCACTATCCAATCCTTCAAAAGGATCCACGTTGGCTCTTAGATCCTCATCCCAAAATATTGTTCTCTCCGAGGATTTGAAATATTCAGAGAGGACGCTCGCCACAGTAGACGAGATTTGATCTGTACTACTAGCACGGCAACGTCGTTACAGTAGTCGAATTCAGAACGTGGTTGGGAATGTGTTCACCTCAAGTTACGCGTATGCGGCTTCAGATTCAGGATGAATTGTCCAAGAAGTTGGGTGAGAATGGGATTGGGCTCCCTCGACAAGAGCGCGGTCTCGAAACTAAAGAAGAAAAAAGGTTCCCAAATGATGAGTTTACTTCAGAATGGACCGTAGCAAGTGCAAGAGTGCTCACTCCATCGGTGTCTCCAAGCCTTCAATCTTTCCTCGTAGACTGGTGAACTTACAAACGAAAGAGTAAACAAACAAGGATTCCCAACGGTCCGAGGGATGAATAGCATTGGAAGGCGGGCATAAGTGCGATTTCTTGTCTGAAGGATGAGCTTTAGACATGTAGGATTTCGGTCACGAAGGACGCGACTAGCCAAGACTGAGCGACGAACAAGTGAAGAAAGATCACAGTCACATCTCTTACATATTTTTCAAAGTGGAACAAATATATTACAATAGCAGCCCTATCAAAGGAACCATACATTCCACTCCAAGAACTCCCCACTCTCATAGAACAGCTGGGATGTCGAATATTCTTGAGTGTTGGTCCAATACATTCTTTGGGTACAGAAATGAACCGTGCAAGCCAGAAACCGATGACGATGTTATCCAGGTCCGACCTATTAGTATAGCATTGTGAGAATGTAACACAACTAGATGAGTTCTGTGTACCTTGGGGATATCGTGGTGTTCACTTAATGACTCAAGATGAGCATTGAACTCGTTGACGCGATCTTTATGAGTCTTGCCCGCAAGCTTTGCCACGCGATGCGCAAGCTAGAGACATGTAAGAGCGAAGTAACCAAAAGGACGACGAACGTACCCTTCGCCTCTGCGCCTCCTCAAAGCGTTTCTCGGCTTCCGTCTTTTTGGACGAGTTGCTCACAATGGCAGGGGAGTTGCGCCCGCTCCCCGAAGGAGTCTTTGTGCTGTCCTCTTCTTGGAAGAGAAGTTCTTTGACCCGTTCACGTTCGCGTTCCAGCTCAGATGGCTCATCTTTCAGCTTCGTCTTTTTCTTCTTCCTTGAGTCTGATTAGCAGGTGGCCGGAAAGAGAGAAGATACTAAATACTTTTTCACGATCCCACCCTCGGCAACCCCGCCTTTCAGCTTGAGGGAGCCGCCTGGGCGTATGTCGTAATCGGACATGAGTGAAGGAAGTCAAGAGGTGTGACGATGGATTCTGAATCACGTGTACACTTGAGTTGGCAACCCTTTGAATTTCCTTGCCAGCCCGAGCGAACTTGCAGTGAACTTCGAAATGGCTGTCTTATCCTCGCCGCTTGTCTTGATTCAGTCCATTCCGCCTGTTACGCGTGCTTTTACTGCTGCCACCGTCCTTTCTTCTGCCCTTTATGCCTGGCTATGTTGGAAAGGATTGGCCTCTGATGCATCCCATTACCTAACTCTCGTACCTGGTTCCAGTCTTTTCACTCCATGGACGTTCTTCACATCCGCATTTGTGGAAACAAGTATATTTGAGGTACGTTTTACAACCCAAGTTCTCGTATGCCATTCATCTTTCAGTAGTTTATTGCAACTCTCGTCTTCGTCCCTGCAGCGTTAAAATATCTCGAACGGCTGTGGGGAAGTGTGGAAATTGCCAAATTTATTGTGGTCTCCGTCGTCGCTTCCAATATTATTGCGTTTGGATTCAATTGGATTGAGTTTATCGCGACTGGGAATGCAGACCTCTTCTTGTGCGCGTTCTTTTCGTCTCATCTCCTTCGAGTGCTCAGGTGGTCTCTCCAAGATATGGCATGCGTTATCATGGGCAGATGGCTTTGCAAATTGCTCTGCTGGTAGCTTTCACGCAATTAATTCCGGAACACCAAGTTCAGGTCATGGGCGTAATCAAGACTCGAGTCAAGGTTCGTTGCCATTGCGTTGAAATCAGCAGAAGTTCGATAAAACCCATTTACAGAGCCTCCCCATGGCGTATCTCACGTTATCAACCGTGCTGTGCTTTGTAGGTTTCCAATGCCCGTGGATTATCATCCAATTTGGATGGTTCGTTGGATGGATCTATCTCCGATTTTACAAGAAAAACGCAGGGGACTCTCTTGGTGGAAGCACCTACGGTGATCGTAGCGAAACTTTCTCCCTAATTTCGTGGTTCCCTCCCTTCATGCAGTGCGTTATCCAATCAAAGTATCTCAGATCGAATCTTCATGCATCCTTAGCTATCCCTTGACACTTCTTGGGAATTTTGTATATTCGCTAGCTACTCGCTTCCACCTCATTCCTGCAGCTGGAGCAGATGTTGAGGGTGGTAACTACAGCCAAGTTCCTGGCACTGCGAGAGCGGAGGCGGAGAGGCGACGGTGGGTTGTTAGCGTGCTTTGACGTGACTTGCTTGTCTGACTTTCGTATTCATTTCAGAGCCATGGCGTTGAAGGCGTTGGATCAAAGGCTGGCAAATAACTCTTCACCTCAAGGATCGAGTTCAACAAATGGTTCACCACAATCAACTCGACTGCCACCGTCACAACCTGCCACCATAGCTCGTTCAGATAGTCTTGGGGCTTCTCCCCCCTCTACTCAAAATGTCCGCCAAAACGGCGGAAAGAGCTTAAGCGAGACGGACCTCACGGATTCGGTCAAGGCGACATCGGAGCTACGGTAGTTGAGGCTAAAACTTGCTCATCGTAGATAGATGTAGTTTCCCATTCACGTAATTATTCTATGTTTTCTCCTTGCAAGTTACGCATTACGTAATATGACCCAACCTTGATTCGAGGAAACTCCAAGGAAACTCTCCAGACCACAACCTGTTATTCAATGTCTCGTCGGTCGACGGTCCTGTCTACTCCTTCTTTCTCGCCCCCGCCACGCAGCAGTTATTCCCAACAAAATACCCCTGGAACACCATACCCCCGAATTCATGACACAATAAAACATCAAAACGACCGTCTGAACGTTGACCCCGAACAACTATTTACAAAGCACACAATCGCCGAAGTTAGGACTGTCCAACACCGACTGAGGTATCACTACTTCAATCACCTTAGAACAGTTGGTTTAATTTCTCACCATAGGACAGATGCAGACGCCAAGCAAGAAGAACTCAGGCTTATGGTTGGGTGCGTACAATGAGCGGAAGATTTTGACCATGCCTTGAGACGTTGCCTTGAAAGCGCAGAGAACGGTATCGTGATCTTCTCCAAACTTCGTCATCAATTATTTCCATCGCGCAATCTTCGCGACGTGTGCTAGAGGCGCTTGATGAAAGTAAGGGGGCAATTCTCTCACAGGCGGAACCGCCTCTTCCCCAGCGAACGTCTAATCTGGGCAGTTTGAACGGTGTGTTTATGGAAATTGCTTTTATCTTGTACCCAACCGATGAATTTTTAGACAGGCGTCTTCGCAGTTTGCAAGTCCTGTCTGCCCATATAAAGCTATTACTTGACGCCCCAGAGCACCTTTGGCGTCTCATAGATCGAAAGAAATATCTTCCGGCTGCCTGGCTGTTCCTATTGACTCGTGTGGTTCATAGAGCGCTTGTGAGGTCAGAAGAACATGATGAGGAGACGTGGAATAATCTTGGTATTGATGTCTTGGTACGCCACAACTCCTTTTCCCGACAATTCAACAATTAACGATGTTACAGGACGAGTTTCCATTGATTCAGCGTCAGTGGGACACAGTATCCCAATTTCGTTCTCAAATAATCCACAAGGCCACTCTTTTCCTTCGAGAAATGATTTCCCCCGAGGTATTGTTAGTTTCCTTAGTCGGCCGACCTCCGGTGAATGTTATAACAGGACGCTTGTGCTACCCTCATCACTTTGCATCTCCTGGATTCTCGCCCGCTCAGCGACACGCTCTCTGCTCTTCTTGGGCAACGCTCTAAAGCTCTGCAGCTGAACCTTTCATGGAGGGTCGATGAGAAAACCCCTGCAGAATATTCCACCACAACAGGTCTTGTTATGAACGGCCATGCAAAGCTCCCCTCTTCTAACGTATCTGTTCGACGGCATTATACTCGGGAAGTCACGCAAGCCATCCAGAGAACCCTTGGAACTATCTCCCAGACAGTCTGTTCAGCTCGACGGATCTTCCAGGACGGCGGAGACAACTCTTCATTGATAGTTCACGCTCTACAATCAATACAGTCCGAATCTTTAGAATCGTCGGCGGATCATCTGCCACCTGCTGAAATCTACCAATCCACCCACACCCTGCTCACAAACCTGACATCTTCAGCCCATTTTCATCTTCTCCCCCCGAGTCTCCGCTCTTATAGGCCATACGTTGACATAGATTCCTCTTCAGCTCATCTTTCGCAAGCGAAATTTGTTGAGAAACTGCAGGACTGGTTCCAACACTCAACAGGGCAATGGCGCGCTTCCACAGAAGTGTGGATGTCAAGCATCCAATCGGTCCGAGAAGTTTGGACACTGAGATCGTCTATAAGGCGATGGGTAGCGTCGTCTAGACTTGAGGAGCAAGAAAAGTCGCAAATATCTAGTATGCAGGACGATCTTTGTCATGAACGTATTCTTGCCATTTGGCGCTTTGAGTTGGCCCATGCCAGTGATGCTTTTAAAACCCAACTGGGACTCACCCTCTCCTCGATATCTCGGCAAGAACAGGAGACGCGATTCGGTATGATGAGACTCACAAGTATGCCTTGGATGACATGCTGATAAGATATTAGAAACGCCACTAGATATTCTTTTCAGGCCTACACCAGCACCCGTCCTTTCCCAAACACTTAAGCTAAGCCCGGATACTCCTTTCCGCAAATACCAGGCAATGCTGAAAGGTCAGCTGATTGGTCGCACAACACAACTTGACGAGGTATTGTCGACTCTCGAGCGATGTGCGAGCACGATTCAACAAGATCTCGCACATATAATGGGAGTTGAAATCGAAGCAGATACGTAAGGTGCTGCTTTCCACATGGTCCTGCCAACGCTCATTCTTGATATCACCAGCGCGATGATGGAGCGATTAACCCGAGCATATCAACCCGCCGCGGAGTCAACGTCAGCCGGCATCGTGCATATGTTGGAATGTATTGTTGTGGATGTTATTGACAATTCAGGTTCATATCCTTAAGTGTGCTCTTGTTGTAATACTGACAACTCGTCGGTTGACAGAAATTTCCATTCACGATATCGTCTTTGTGGCTCAGCTCCTCGATAGTTTGATGGTATCTTCTAACTTCATAACTCAAATAGGATGTGGGCATTCTGCAATGCAAAGTTAGTCTATTTTTTTGTTTTTCCGATCCCGTGAATCAAATTACCACCTGCAGGTTTCATGGTCAAGACGGCCGCTCTCCACGATCGTATGATCGACCGATGGCGAGAGTGCACCATCACGCGCATCTTTCGCGAAATTAACCTGCATCAATCAAAGCATACCACGATAGCAACAGGTGAGCTTCACGTCCTCAATGAAAGCAAAAAATCTCATACACAATTTAGTCCCTTCAGGGCCCTCACCTCCACTCTTTCGATCCTTCCTTTCGCTTTCAGCCGCTATCCAACAGCTAGGGATTTTGAGGCATCAGCCCAGACGGGATATAATTATACAGTCTACTCTGCAATCTATGATCACGTCTTGGGTTGATAATGAACCTCAGCAGCCGGATGAACAACATTTGCAAGACTTAGCCTTTCTTCTCGTCGTCGTGGATCTGTTTGGCAGTGTCTGGGCCGACTTATCGCAATCTCTGGAAGAAAGATTGAAAACCCATGTGAGATGCAATCATCTAGAGCACCACGACGCTGGCACTCATTGTACTTCAGATATACCCCACTTTAACCATGAACGATCTGAGACGAAATGCAACAGAGTATCTTGCACGGACCCAGACACTTTTTTCTGTTCTCCTTCCACAGGCGTCCCATAGCAACTCTGGCAATCCATCTCCAGACGCTGGCGACAAACTTTCAAGCTTCCTTCTGTTCGGGACGCCATCATCGAGCCAGAAATACCACTCCGCGATCGAATTGGTCAAGCCGAGCTCACGTTTTGGTTTGTTGCTCGTAGGCAATATGGATTTGTCGACGTAAAAGTAAAATTTTGAAACGTTGAACGTTGAACCTTTGAGGTTGTGCCACCATCCACGTAGAGACGCTGCTCTCCTTATTCACGTGTGTCTAGTTTTACCTCGCACGCTATTCAGTGACACCTTCCAATGAACAGACTGCCGAAATTATATTTCATTAACATAGAATATCCTCCGAAGGGGATTTTCTTCTCAGATTCTTGCTAGGAGGCTGCCCAAAAAATTAACACAAGTTGGGCTACATACTTGACTCCATCAAGAGATCCAAGCGACGGTGATAAATGCAACATAATAAGATCATGATTTATCACCCAGACGGAATGATGGCGGCTGTGGAGTGTGTTCCGAAGAATTTGAAATGAACTTGCAATTAGATCTCAAACTGTTGTCACTTGCGAGCCTTCCAGGTTGCTTAATTTCCTTTCCTTGACCTCTTCTTTCAGCCTCGAATGTCTGAGCAACGCGCTTAGAACGTGCTCTTAAATTTCTGCCTCCCTGGACAATGCAAGGTACGTTTTGCGGCCTTCGGAGATAGTGGTGGCATATACTGACCTACTTGACAACCATAGTCGACGCAGGCGCAGATGCTGGCATTCCTAATTTCAAGCACTTGGTGCCCACATATCTCGCTCTCCATATCATTGGCGGCTTGGTTTCTTTACCTGCACTAATTGCGACCTTTATCTTCTCGAATAAAGTTACATGCCATCCGACCCTCATTAACTTTTGCTGCACCTGGGTGATCTATTCTATATCTTATTGTATATTGTGAGTGCTTGAAGTTCAACATTTTTGCTCGTCCAAATCATTTGACAAACCATATAGATTATTTGGTGGAAAGGCCGAAGACCCTCCAGGAGCACTATGCTACGTACAATCAGCGATGAGTCATGGTGCTTCGCCAATGTCAGTTTTTCACCATACAACATTCTGAACAACGATGTTCAATCTTCTGATTCTTCTCCGACCTGGCAGGGTAGCAGTTTCAACTCTCATCCTAGTTGTCCAAGTTTGTATCATCCTCAAACTCAAAATGCGGGCTTTGAGATTCCTTTCTAGACCTGGTTGACGTTTCGCGAGCCGACACAAAGTTTTGGAGGTCAAAGATGGTCTCAAACAACCAAACTCGCATTTGTAGGTTTACCAGACTTTCTTTTTCTCAGTTCTAACGAGTGCTCTAGACTATCGCTACTCCTTATATAGTTTTTATTTTATTTACAGTCTTAACAAGTGTGGTACGCAATCCCATTGAGTATCGTTTCAGATCGCGTTTGAACAACCCATAGCTCCAAGCTCGAGATTCTCAGACTGTCAGGGCGCCGACGGGACTTTACTGCAGCATCTATGGGACTTTTTTGTGGGCACCACGGATTTTTCACGTTGGCGTTTCTCACTCAATTGATAGCGGTCGTTGGGGTGTCCAGGCTTTCTGTACGGCGTCCCTCGTTTTGATTGTTGCTTTTGAATGTTCGTTCTTTCACGCGGTTGGATACATCGTGCTTATGAGCGTCGTTCAGCGGCGATTGGAGTCCGTTATATTCAAATGCGCAAGCAAATGAGCAGCGTGTTCCCGTTGGCAAACAGAACGACCTCGCTTGCGCTGGTCGTGCGCGTGGCATTGTTCAATGTGTACTCAGTTATCACCCTGGGGTATGTATGCACGACTGAAAATCATAGTCTGAACTGATGGTGACACCTTGGCAACAGAGTCGGAATTTTGCTTCTGGCAAATAATTTCTCTGCATGGCCTGTAATGATACAAGCAGCTCGTCGGTCGTTTCGTAACACTCATGAGGCGACTTTGCTGACTGTAACATAGTACCGTTGGCGGCAGCGGTCGTCTTTGGAACACAAAAGGTAGTGTGATACCCTGTATTGTGAGCGAGTCGTTCTCTAAAAAGCCTTCAGGATGTTTTTCTTGTTTGGTATTTTTGGAAGAAGAAACGGAGATCCGAAGACAGGCGTTCGCGCGAGAGCATCCCGGTATTTCGTAGGCCAGGTTCCGTCAGAACTGAAATAGACTCCACGATACGATGTGACAATGGACCACGTTTCGTTTGAATATGACAAACCGCGTCCTGGCGTTTGGTGCAATCCATAACCAATAAATTATATATAACCGGTACACGACAAAAGATTAAGCTCCACCGCTGTCAAGATAGTCTGTTATTCAGAGAGCAAGAATGATCATATAGAATAAGGCGTACACAAGAATATTGTTTCTGAAAAGTAAGATAAGGGCATGTAAAAAAATACGTGGAAGTCATGACGCACATTGGGATGTGAATGAGCTTGACAAAGTAACCAATGAAACCCATAACGGCGAACCCGACGGCGACTGCCTTGCAAATTTGTGTGAACTCTGGAATCTTCAATGTTAGTAGTTGAGAACGTGAGAAGGACAGATAGCGCACCCTTTTGCGACGGTTTCGTGCAACGTGTAAGAAACTGGGATGCAGGGGGTGAGCAGTTGGCTGTTCAAAAGTTCAGTACACTACAAACCTGATTGCCGTCGCGAATGAATTGCTGAGGAACGTCGATGAATTCGCGTATTTTGTCCGACATGGTTGTGGTGAATGAAGTTGTAATTAGGTGTGCTGGCGTGTGCTGATAATATTCTCACGGGAGAAACCTTTTCTGGTTATTTAACACAACGACTGGACACGTATGAATGTTCGTGAGTAGAGCTCTTTTACCGCTTCCAGCCCGTCGTGCTTTTACTCGCCTCGCCATACATAATGTCCTCCGTCTGTCCACCTCGTCGACCACCCGTTCCTTCGCCACATCTACAGATTCGACGAGTAAAATAGATGTCCTCGCTCAAACCCTCGGCAACTTTGACCATGTTGGCACTATCCACACCACTTATCATCAATTCGTTGAGGAACTTCGGAAAGCCAAAATGGCCAAGCCCACTCCATCTCCCTTGCAAAAGAACCAACTCCTCGTTATCTTGCAGTCTTTGGCAAAGTCAGGACGTCCTGAAGATCTTCAACGGGTAGAAGAAATCCTTCATGATTTGCAACCTATGTTGGGAATTGAACCTACAATGGATTATTATTCTGCCATAATCCGAGGCCTCATAGATCGCGGTAATGTGGCCAGCGTTCACAATTGGCTCTTGAAGATGCCCAAACTCCCTGGATTCTTCGCACCTACTCTTGAACATTTTCACACGTTTCTTGAAGCTTGCATGGAGATCTCAACGTTCAAGGTCATGCGCACTATAGTTTTCGACATGCGCAAATGTAGATGCAAACCTACGAATCAAACCTTCAACATTCTCATTCGCGGGCGTTGGAAATTGGCTTTGGAGGAAGGGAACATCCCTCATGTTGTGGTATTCTCGTCCCTAATGGAAGATATGGAAAAGTTCGGTTTGCCATTTGATCCCTCCACTGAAAGGCTTTTGTACGACGGATACGCGGAGGTTGGTCGTTATACCGACGCCGAGAAAGTTCGCGTCTTGTATAAAAACAAGTTCAAGGTCGCTAAAGGGAGCGGTGAATGGCAAAGGAGCCTCTCTCACGCGGCTCAGTCAGACGGTGTAGCTGCTGCGATTGCGTTATTCAAAGTCCTCGAGGTGGAAGGTTGCCCGCGGTCTCCTGGGGTCATTAGCTCAATCGTCCGCCATTCGAGAACGGTGGCAGACCTCCAGCTCGTTGAGAATCAGATGCAAGTCAAGTGTAATGAAGTTCATTGGGCCATGGTCATCAGCAATTGTCTACGCTCAGGTCAAATTACTCAGGGTCTGGAAATATATGAGGCGTCTGTTCAGGCCAATATAAAACCCGACGCGGCACTGGTATCTCCAATACTTCGAGCGTTACGTCGCTTGGAGCCCCCTGAAGACTCAGCTATTGATCAAGTGCTGGCTATTTACCGTGACCTAGCAAGGGCTCACCCGCCGACCATTGCTGGTGAAGAGGCAGACCAAACTCCCCGCACTCACCCTCGCGGTCCAGACTTGGATATTTATCATACTCTCCTCCAGATGCTCGTCTCGTCAGAAGACCTTGACAAGTATCATCCGATTGCGCTCTCACTCCTCGAGGACATGAAAGCTCGAGACATATCAACCAACGATAGCAGCATTGCTGCTTCCATTATTATTCTTCAGATGAGACGTGCTTCGGACATGGCCGAAGCGATGGAAATATACCATCAGCATCGGTCTTCGCTAGACGGGGAGGGCTACGCCGTCGTTCTAGGCTGCGTTAGCAAACTCCAATTCGGTAATCTGCTATTACCTTCCATCAGAGACTACTTCAGCATTGTCAATGATATGCGGATGGCTGGAATTGAAATGAATGCGAAGGTCTATACGATTCTCCTTCACCGAGTCGCAAAACTTGCAACGCACCTCAAAAAAACCGACGCCATGACCGATGAGCTTCACAATTTTCTGGTCACAACAACTCGCCGTATACACGATTTTATCTCCTTGGACGCCTCTCTTACACCTGATGCCATTTTATGGAATCAAGTTATGGACACTTATCAGCGTCTTGGCTGCTTTGCAGACGCATATAGGGTTTGGGAAGTGGTTTATTTAACTGGCAGATTCGACTACGTCAGTATTAGCATCATCCTTGATGCCTGTACTCATGCAGGGGACCTGTCTACGGCGACAGCGATCTGGAACAAGCTGTCCCGAGATCGATATGCATTTAATCTGCATAACTGGAATACATGGATCGAATGTCTTTGCCGACTGGGCAGACTCGGTGATGCGGTCGGAGTAGTTTGCACTGGTATGCAAAAAGGGGGCATAGAACCGGATGTCGAGACAGTCAAAATACTGGTCAAGTACGCCAGGCAACTAAATCAGCACCACGAAGTTCTCCCACATATAGAACATTATCTACCACATCTGTATAGCGAGCTCCCAGAGTATCTTAAAGTCAAAAAGTCTGTGTAATGTTCCTAATTGAAGATCACGGGTGATGTTGTAATTGTACAAGTGTTATATAGATAGATATATGTCTAAGCGCGCATGGTTGAGCAGCGCGTTTGGGCTGGGCCAGAGCCATCTAGGGGAATAGAGAGCCCATGCAAACAAAACGAGGCGATGGTAGGGTGATCTACAGGGCCGACTCAAACTCTTCCACTGATGGACAGTCACACTAGTTGTCGCAAGTTGTCAGTACAAGACAAATAAGAAGGGAGTTTCAGTCACGTACAATCAAGTTCAAATCCCCGTATGCTTGAAGAAAAAAGAGTGCATGTGAGCACAGCAGACAGAGTACTAGCGATAACCACATACCATCATCAATGCGTGACACTGTGGGCCAAAACTTCTTTTCCTTCAACCAGGGAAGTGGGTAGGCAGCGATTTGGCGAGAGTATGGGCTGTGAAGGCATTCACTACTGTGCATAAGTCAATATGTAAATTGTACACACCGATTCCATTCCTCTTCTGATAGGGTGATGACAGACATAGGATGAGGTGCGTTCTTCAAAAGATTATTGTCCCTTGGCTGTTTTCCAGTGATAATGTCTTCCGCTTCCTTACGGATCTGAATCATCGCATCACAAAATCTAAAAGAGATAAATAACCATAAAACACATCATCATCAAGGTGTTACCTATCGAGTTCGTCGAGTGTTTCTGATTCAGTGGGTTCAATTAGCATACATGTCGAGATCGGCCACGAGCAAGTCGGAGGATGGAAGCCGTAGTCCTATGCAGTCTTATAAGCTCCTGCTTGTGCAGAAATTGTAACAACGAACCTGCAATCGCTTAGCAAAGTCTGTCACTTTAAGGCCCGCAGCCTTGTCGAATTCCGCAAGGTCAATCAAGAGTTCGTGCGCGACGCGTCCTTTCTCGTTCTTGTACCTCAAGTTGTAATGTCCGAACAAGCGACTTGCCATGTAGTTGGCGTTGAGTAAAGCCAGTTTGGAGGAATCGGCAAGACCCTGGCCACCCAGCATTTTGATATAAGCCCAAGAGATCAGGTTAATCGAGGCACTTCCAAAGGGCGCCGCTGAGACGGCGTCAATCGCTTGCGCTCCTTTCTCTGGCATGGCTGGATGGCTGGGCAAGAAAGGAGCGAGGTGCTTTGCAACGCAAATGGGCCTACAAGAATTTGGGTCAAATTAGTGTTAATCCTTACATAAGAAAAAAACTTACCCAACACCAGGACCACCTCCCCCATGCGGACTAATGAGTTGAATGGTGAGATACGGAACTTTGAAACTGAACAAAACCGCATACATTGCAAATGTCTTATGGAGATTCATGTGGCAAACATCACCGCCACATGTGGCAGGATTGGTCAAGCTGATCTGAGCGTTGAGATTGGCACCATCCAGGTAAACTTGACCGCCATTGTCATGAATAATTTGGCATGCCTTGGGAGCGAATGAGTTTTTCGAAGAACGGTACGACAAAGCTCTAGACTCACATCCTGAACGCCAGCCTCGAATACGCCAAATGTTGATGGGTAAGTGATCTGATGGAAAGAGGGGTCAGGACCAGAGCATGTAATTTTTTTTGTTTGTTCCGTACCATGAACGCAGCGAGGTTGTCCTTGTGTTTCTCAGCCTTGGCCTTCAAATCATGCAAATCTAGATTTCCATCAGGGTGAACCTGAACGGAAACGACTTTGAGTCCAGCCATAGCAGCCGACTGCGCGCTTGTTAAGCCAATATGATGAGAAGAGGGAGGGGTAGGCTCACAGCAGGATTTGTGCCATGGGCACTTAGAGGAATAAGACAGATATCACGGTGGGCTTCACCACGAGATTCATGGTACGCGCGAATGACGCATAGACCGGCGTATTCTCCAGCGGCTCCAGAGTTCGGTTGCAGCGAGGCAGCGTAAAATCCAGTTATCCTGCACAAATCCTCTTCCAGTTCCTGTCACTCTCATCAGCGAAGAGGAGTGAGAAAGAGAGTGTTCAAAACCTTGATTACGGTATGATAACCCTTGAGCTGATCGTATGGAGCGAAGGGATGGACATCGCTAAACTCTGGCCATGTCAAGGGAATCATACTGCTTGTGCTGTTGAGTTTCATGGTGCAGCTTCCCAGAGGAATCATGGAATGGACCAAGCTGATATCCTTTGACGCAAGATGGTGAATATAGCGAAGCATTTCAGTTTCAGAATGATGCTTGTTGAAAACAGGATGGGGCAAGAAATCTGATTTTCTCTGCAATTTCACCGGGATGGACGACGACTGCGGTTCGGAGAGGTCCGACAAAGAGACAGGATTGGACGATGCGGCGGAAGCAAATACGTTGATCAAGGAGACCAAATTAGCGGGAGATACGCTTTCGTCGAAAGTCACTCCAACCGAGTTTTCATTGATGGGACGAAGGTTAATTCCTGCAGCTTCCGCTCGCTGGTGAAGAGCATCTGCGTTACCCGTCACTGCGGATACATCGAGGGTGATTGTGTCAAAGAAGAAATCGTTTTCCAACTTATAGCCCATGGCTGCTACAGAAGATTGGAAGACTTGGGTGTACTTGTGAACTTTATCCGCGATGCGACTAAGGCCAATTGGACCATGATAAACAGCATACATCGCAGCCATGTTTGCAAGGAGAGCCTGGCTAGTGCAGATATTGCTAGTGGCTTTCTCACGACGAATATGTTGTTCACGAGCTGGAAAAATGCGGTTTAGCTGAGGTAGAGTAAAAGAGTTTAGCTTCTCACTCTGAAGAGCCAATCTGTATGCTGAATTGCCTTGAGTATCTCGACTAAGACCAATCAAACGACCAGGCATCTTTCGTTTAAGTTTGTCTGTGACGGCGAAAAAGGCAGCATGGGGTCCTCCGTAACCAGCAGGTACACCAAAACGGGCAGAATTTCCAACGACGATGTCCGCGCCCCACTCACCGGGAGGCGTGATTCTCGTGAGGGCAAGAAGGTCGGTGGCGCAAACCACCAAGCCTCCAAGAGAGTGAGTTATATCGGCAAGAGAGGCCAAAGATTTGATATGTCCGTTTACGTCTGGGTATTGAATCAAAACACCGCATACGTCCCCACGAATGGATTCATCCATGATAAGAGTTTGAGCATCTCCCACGACAATTTCAATACCAAAGCCTTTCGCGCGTGTGCGAAGAACGGCAATTGTCTGAGAAACGACTCCAGAATCCACAATAAACGTTCGCTTCTTGGATGACGCGGAAACAAAAGCCATAACCATTCCCTCAGCGGCTGCAGTGGCTTCGTCCAGAAGAGAGGCATTTGCAATGTCCATTGACGTTAACGAGGTAACCATAGTTTGAAAATTGACCAATGATTCGAGGCGACCTGCGACACATTTTAACGTGATAGGGGGGTAAAAATACGCAAGTACGCACCTTGCGCGACTTCTGGCTGATAAGGAGTGTAAGGGGTATACCATGCCGGGTTCTCCATAACCTAAAACAAGCGTGTTAAGCCAACCCCACTTACAAAAGAGGCAAAAAACAGACGTTGCGCAAGATGACGGGCGGTACGACAGCGCTATGGTACCCCATTCCAATATAACTCTTGAAAGGTTTATTGAGAGCACCCAACGCTTTTGCTCTGTCGTGCAGCTCAGACTCACTAGCTGCAGGAATTGAGGCGTTGTTTATTGAGGAGGCTGGGACGCGGATCTTCGGAGGGACGGTGTCAGCTATGAAACTTTCCAAGGAGGTGTAGCCAAGTTGAGAGAGCATCTTGGATATTTCAGCGTCATCGGGACCAATGTGCCTATTGGGAAAAGAGTCCAGCGGTGCAAAAAGAGACGAGGGGGGCTTGAGGCTGGCAAGACCGCGCACACGTTGCAACCGAGGGAGGACGCGCCAAAGGGTATGGGGATTACTCAGAAGCCCCATGACGGTGACGGGAAGAGGTCAAGGAGGGGCGGGATAGAGGTATTCCAGCAAGGGTCAGAAAAATATTATTCACCGAGTCCACCGAGTCAAGTCTTATCCAAAATTGCCTGATAACAGGATTAGTGACAAAAGCGAAACTTGTCTGGCGCTGGATGCGACGGGAGTTGTAGGGGATGTTCTGAGCGATGAAATGCATATTTTTTTACAAGCGTTGAAGAGGACATGATCGAAAGAAACTGTTGTCCGTTTGACCTGCCACTCCACTTACTTGACAAAAACTTTTTCTTTGGTTCGGAGCGGCCATCCGCATTACGTCATACATCTACCATTTCAGTCACCCAACTCATTAGTACCTCGTCGCGTATCCGTATTCCTTCAAGAAGCCTCCTTACTCCCACAAATGCTTTCCTGCCCCGTCGCTCTCCTTCCCGGTCTGATGCGCTGAGGGCACCCGTGTCAGCCTCAATATCTCCCGTATCTTCAACAACACCAGGGAATCCAAAGTGATCATCATCCACTCGTGGTGCAACTTCAGTCGAGGCGAATGATGTCCGGAACAATATTCGAATGATCAGCAGAGCCGTTAACGACGTCGATGGTGGATCAACCGTTGGTCGTTCATACGTTATCACTGTGCTTCTTGGCGGCGGCGGTTGCCGACTTGTAGGGGAGTTTGTGGGATACGGTGACCCTGCAGCGGGTAGTGTAATTGTGTCGCTCTGAGATGGGTGCTTTTGCCGAGGTTCTGGACTAGACAGATGTGTGAGAAGATGCAAGCGTAGCTCATGTTTTGCCACTGGAGTCTGCGAACACGATGACCATAAACAAGGAAACTCTGGCGTCTCTATCGCGAGAATATGTTCCAAAAGATGGTCAAACAATTCAGAGGGAGAAGAAAACGCTGGTGATGCGCATTGAGACCGATCCCATTGACACTTGAATCGCTCGTTAGGAGCCGAGTCCTTTCGTCGGTCAACGCCCCGTACAACGAAACGCGAGACCGTTCCCTGCAAAACCATTGCCTGAGCTTGAGGGAAGACGGCGTTGACGTTTTTTATGACATCAGAGGCCACTAGAAGGGGGTATTTATCCTGGAACGGAGAGAAGGCATCCTTGTACAGATTCCAGAAATCAACTTGTGTGAGTTCTCCATCTGTTTTGGCGATGAACATGGTCTTCATCCTGTGAGCGATAAGAAACCACCACCAGCACACACCAAATCTTGAAAACGTACCAGTCATAGCAGCGCTGGGGTTCACTTTTCTCGACAAGACCGTCCAATTCCTCCTTGGTTAACTCATGATCCCGCGTTGCTTGAGCAGTTGATGGAACCGTATGTATTGTACCAGTCACGTCAACGGTAACTTTTTCCTCGAGGTTATGTTGTTCAGATAGTAGGAGGCTAACAAGAATTTTGAGAACACCTGGCATCTCAGGACGTAGCAAAAATGCTCGCGCGAGTGGTGGGTGAGAGACATGCATATATAGATAATTGAGGCATGTATCAACCAAGGGATTATCAATGAAAAGGGGAAGATATCGGAGTGACGCCTCCAAGGCTGGCATAGCAGAGGGAATGTGAACAGCATTTGCAGAATTCGATAGGAGTGCGGTGAGTGCAGTCAACGATGCCATGATCATTGTTCGGTTTGATGATTGAGAGGCAATGGAGAGAAGGGGCGGCAGAGGATTTATATGGTTTGCGGATGAGGGACTCACAAGGAACTTTGAGGCCACAACATGAAAGATGTCGATGATATGAAGAAGCGCCTCTTGATTCTCGTCCCTTGAGAAGTCAAGGTTGTGCAATCCATTTAATATCAAAGGCAGCGTATGGGAGTGCACAGCAAGCTCTTGGGCATTTTGTTCGTGTAAGGCAGCATTTCGTAAAACAAAGAGAGACTCGAGCGCAAAACGACGTTGCCGACGGTGGTCTGGCGACGGAGAGAAAAGGATGTGTTGGTCGGAAAATTCTTTGTACCCCTCAGTCACATACCACTCCGGCCAGTCGAACAAACCGTCGATTAGTCCTGGAAGTGATTTGAAGAGGAACTGCTCGTTATGGGTGAGGCGGCAGAGACGATCGAGAGCCCAGCCTATCTCGGAGTGAATTCCAGACCGAAGGGAAAGAGACATTCTGTTGTTAGGTACTGTTTCTGTATACCATCCTGTGGGTTATAAGTTGCAAGTCTCCGTTTCGTTGAATGTAACGTATTAGACGCACGTTCGTAATCATCCCTAACATCCGCCACCGGCCGAGGCGGCGGTGGAACGTACGCTGCTTGTCGATAATAAGGGTTAGCCGCAGCCACAGGAAGCCCTCGATTAATGAACGTCGTCATTTTAGGGGAGCTGAAGGAGAGAATTGACCGTGACAACGTGACAAGACGCGACTCGGACACGACCATCACGTGCGGGCACTTATGCATAGATTAAGTCACTTCAGAATGTCGGACCGCCCGCTGACATGGCTGCAAGCCCCAAGGCTCTTAGCCTTGAGGCTCCTTCGGAAAACGCCGCTGAGGCTCTCACGTGCGGCCACAACTAAACGTGACGAGGTGATGGGTCCGTCGCGTCCGTCGCGTTGGTGTCGCTTCTCCGTTTCCCTTCTGTACTTATCACGCCGCTCGCAAACATTCAGTTCCACATATATACAATTTATTTAGAGCATTAAACACACAAAAATTTCACTGCCACATCATGCTTGAGTGGTAGTTACTGGTGCTAATTGGTTGATGCTTAGCCAGTGCTTAGCTTGACTTTGCAAGTTCTTCTTTCTAATTTTCACTATGTATACGTTTGTCTTAGAATAATGTAAGTTTATTCTTCGTGAAATCCGTCACCGTATAAGGCTATGGCATTGACACTCTATTTGGTAATGTGTTTGGTGGTGTTGATTCCCTCACTCCACATCATTTTCAGAAAAATTGGGGTATCTTTCACAAACGTTGTCTGGAATTTGAAAGCTTCTCTTGTTTTTATTACTCACAGAAAATTATTCGAGACGTTGGTCGTTCCACGAAAAAGTCTATGTAAGTTGTTGTTTAAACGGAGTCTGATGGGCTCGTGGGGTTTGCCGAATTCTTGATCGTTCTCAGCGTGGCCCATCAATGGCCCATCAATGATTGCACAAACAAGTACAACAAGCCTTAGGGCTATTAGCCCTAAGGCTAGTAGCCGACTCTCCGGGCGGTCAGACGATCCCAGTCACTTGGGACAGCGACGAATATGTAGGGCTACATATGTATAAACATATGCTCTCAAAACTGTGGAATACGCTAAAATCTCTTTCGTCCTGGTATATTTACTCCCAATTTCTAAGTTTGGTGATGGAATTGTACATCCATCATAGCATAAAACAAACTTACAATAAAAAAAGGGATCAGATCCAAAAAATGAACAATTAAATATGATCTGAGCTCATATTTAGAATACGCCAAAATCTTGGCCCAGGAAGTTCAGCAAATTCTAAATATGAATTTAGATCATATTTATTCAATCATTTTTTGTATCTGATCCTTTTTTTTATTGTAAGTTTGTTTTATGCATATGTTGGATATACAATTCCATCACCAAACTTAAAAAATGAGAGCAAATATGTTAGGGGAACACTGGGTTTTGTCTATTCTCCAGTTTTTAGTGCCTATGTTTACACCTATGTGGCCCTTCATATCCGTCGTTGCCTGAAGTGAGTTTAAAGTTATTATTAAGCACGCACTGAGAGAATCGTTTTTTAGTTACCTGCGATACGTGCTTTTAGGGAGAAAAAATAATAATCTACTACTGACTAGGCA
This sequence comes from Laccaria trichodermophora, assembly GCA_018417955.1. Classification (NCBI taxonomy): domain Eukaryota; kingdom Fungi; phylum Basidiomycota; class Agaricomycetes; order Agaricales; family Hydnangiaceae; genus Laccaria; species Laccaria trichodermophora. Next base: position 396,958 of record JACTVC010000010.1, read on the forward strand.
TAGATAACGAGGGTTACTCATCATCATCCTTGTCATCGACGCCTTCCTTCCACAGAGCATACATCTTTCTCCGATTTGAGTCCCGTGTCTCCGGTCGACTCGCCACCTCAAAAACCCTTCCCAGAAGATTTTTATTCAACTCAACGCCTGTCACACTGCCCTCAAGTTTGGGGTTTGTAAAACAGGCATTTTTGAGTAAATGAGGGAATGTGGCAGGGTCTGTGTCTAGTTTGATACGTTTTGCGCTCGGTGGCCGGTCGTTAGAAGAAGGAGGGGATAGGGCAGACAACAATGGTTCGAATAATGCTGAGTTGATCCGATCGTAGGTCACACTTGAAGGTGTTCTGGCTGAAAACATGATGAAGGGGTCGAGGAGAGTACCAAGAGGTGCGGGTAAAGGGTGCGGCGTTGAAGAATCGGCTCTTCCCATTACCTTGTCCAGTTCTTCAACATATATATCGGCTAAATGGTATGCCAGACTTGCGGGAACCTTGATGTCTGTAGGACTGGAGGAGACGTCAACATTTAAGAAATTAGTCTGAATATAATTTACCATAAAGGTCCGCCCTCTTTTAGCAAGATGTCGTTGTATTCGTCGCATGAAGTCTGATGCCACTCCGCGCGTATCAAAAGGCGGAAGGTGGCATTAACAAACCGCCGCACAAGCATGTAGTATTTGTCGATTCTGTTCTGCGAATCAAAAAATGCCTCTCAAAAAAAAACTAATACACGCACCGAAGTCGATCAATTCCATTCCATTCCCGAACGGTAGTTTCCCAAAATCCACGCAGGAAAAACAGAGACGAGGGGAATGAAGTTATGGTAAGAACGATTTCGGCCAACTCGCTCGCAAGTGCTTGTTGAACCAGTGGTTTATCGGACATCCAGAAACCTTTGCAAAGAGGTCGAATCAAAATCTCTCATAGAAAAAGGGAAGTACGCACAGTAGAAAATCCCCTTCCACAGTTTGTCCATGTCTGGTTTGGAGATGACATCTCGAGTTGAGTCGGAAAGAAAAACGGACAGGTTTTTGATCGCTTTGTCGCGAGTTTTTTTATCTTTATGAAATATGTAAGTAGAAGAAGATAGTGCGATTGCAGATAATCCCTTACACACCAGTTGAAGCGAGGTATTTCGCAAGTGGGGGTGTCGACGAGGTAGCAGTAGACATTGGAACTTTTTTAGTTTATAAGTCCGAACGCGTCTCCTGGCTTACGATCAACACAACAAAAATGACTTCACTGCCTCATTGTCAATTGACACCATCCACCTAGGTATTCTCCTTCTCTGAGAAAGCCTCAACGAGAGTTCTTAGCCCACGATGGCCACGTTAAAGTCCCCAATAACCTGTCATGGTAAGACCCACCGTACAAATTGATCTGCGGTTGAATCCATTCAGTCCTCGACGCCTCAACCGGGAAACCGGCGGAAGGTGTCATCATACGCTTGCAACAACTTGAGGTTTCAGGGAATGGAGGTCCAGACATCTTCCACCCTCTTGCCAAAGGGTAGATCTGGCCCGCCTCCTCCAGACAGGGATCTTAACGGAATTCTCTCCAAGGTATACGAATGCAGATGGTCGCTGTCTCGACCTTTTGCCCCCAGCAGGCTCCCATGAGGCCAAAACTGAGAAAACCGAGCTTATATCCGGACAAACATATAAGGTCGTTTTCAAGACTAAAGAATACTTTGAACGAACCAACCGTCAATCTTTCTATCCATGGGTCGAGGTGAGAAGCGCTGTAATCATCCAATCGGACCCTTCTCAAGCTTTTACAGATTTCGTTCGTGATACAAAACCCAGAAGAACACTATCATATCCCATTGTTGATCAGTCCCTATTCCTTCACAACCTACAGGGGTAGTTGAGTGTGCAATAAGAAACACCACAGAGAAAGGGTGATTTCATCTCCTCCTTATCAAGGTACTGATTTCGATTGGTGCCAAAAACACGGGATCGGCAGATATCCTTCAAGCTTGAGCGACTTATCTTCTATTGAGTGGCATCATGTTTACGGAGCATGACGCTTTCATGCTCGAGGCAATGCAGCCAGGTCATAACATGGTTTGGTCGGCCTGATATTGCCCGACTCTTTCAATTGGCTCCCTACGGTTCGCCTGTTTAACTGTTCACTATTCACTCCCCGCTAGTAGAGTACTAACAATCAATTAAACAGCGAGTAGGTGCGGATGTACAAATGGTCTAACGAAACACGACTAAGTATGCCAGAGTAGTATGATCTGAACATTCTATCATGCATCTATGAACCGTAATGGATGATACGATGAGTGTTCATGTGCGTAAAGGGTGAAAGTGCAGGTGAGAATAGAAAGCAATGATACAGACAAAAAAACTAGACACCCAAGAAACTATTGGCGAAGGACGTTGTCGTATTGGACACCTTTGATGTTCGCGCCACGCATAGACTCCTTGACATTGCGCAAAAAGTGTTCCCTGTTTTTAGTCATCTCTTGAGCAGCCTCTGTTATCGGTTTGTTAGAATGCATACGATACAACGGGACAATGAATATGATCACACCTTTGTTCAAAGGATCATCTGCATTTGGTTCTAAAAACAGATACTGCAGCCCAACCATCACCGAGTTTAGATTCAGCACAGGCTTCCAGTCTTCTCGCAGGATGTTCAAACACACGTTTCCTTCCAAGTCGACGTTTGGATGATAAATCTATTTGTATGATGTCAAGATCCCAGGATCCCGAGAGTGAATAGGGAACGAACCGTCTGTGTGCATTTGACCTTTGGTGGGTCGTGTGGGTAGTTTGTATTGATGGCAAAGGAGAAGACAAAGGCGCCACCCTTGTACATGCCTATCGAGAAAGGAGGATTCAAGTCAACAAAACGGTACGCTAATGTCGACGTGAATTAGACGACGCGGACCTTCATCGGGTGTGATGGTTAGAGAAAAGTTTAGGAGATCAGCGGGATCAGGAAAATGTGTCTTCATTGTTGCAGGGAGGTCGAGCTCAGTGAGATCTGGTAACAGACGAAAAGGTGGGTAACGTAACAGTAACAGAACGAAAACGAGTGGCGTACCCTTTTGCACTCGAATCTGGGCGGCGCTTGTCTTTGGCTTCTTCTTTGACGCAGCGTCCTCATTCTTCTTCATACTCCATATCTGTAGACTTGTGAGAGCAATACAGAGGAAGTAAGGCGATACTTACTTTCAACATTGTCAGTAAAGTAGGCTGAGTGAAGTGATGGATGGAGGGTGTGTATGAGTCGTGGAGGCCGTGAGTGTCGTCTGCAAGAATATAAGCTTCCCAAAAAGAGACAAGTCAGCGCGACTCATTACCGCGTGGCTGTGTCGTGTTCTGCACACACATGGATGTCGGAACCATGCCAATCTTTAATCTTTCCCGCTCCCGCAAATGTCCCTGTCCACTCATCTACCAGTCATCGACCTTGACATCTTCCTTGCTGGACCTCGTGACTCTCCTGCGGTGCTTCAAGAGTGTCAGAAGGTTAGATCACTCATCTTGAATCCAAATTTCCTATATCCTATAGCTATTATCTAGGCAGCGGAGGCTCTCATCGTCTATGGTGCACTCGTATTACACGACTCCAGGGTCTCTGAGCAAGACAATTCCACGTTTCTCGATCTGCTGGAAGATTACTTCAGCCAGCCAGAGGCAGATCTAAAGAAAGACGAACGTCCAGAACTTAGTTACCAAGTGGGCGTCACTCTCGAAAACACGGAGAAACCTAAGTGCGCCGTAGATGAACCCTGTCTGCGTATCATCGAGCGCCTCGAATCATCGGAAAGACCTCTGGATATCTCGGCTCATCAACCTGATCCTAAATGTAGGTTCTTCTGGAAAATGAGCGAGAAACCCCCATATGAAACACAATTTCCTGGCTTGAACTCCCCCAATGTCATCCCACAAGCTGATCATCTGAAGGAGCGGTGGCCTCAAACCATGCAAAATTGGGGTAATTTCATGAAGAATGCGTGAGTTGGTGCTACATCCACCTTTACCTTTTTCTGAAGTTCTCAGTGTTGCTGACCTCGCCGACATGGTGGCCATCGGGCTTGGTCTATCTGCCGAAACCTTCAGAGATGCTGGAAGATATGGGTATAGCTCTTCTTCGTTTTTTCCCGACCCTACAAATCTGACGGGATTCAATAGCCCGCACATTCTTGCTCCTACTGCTTCTGACCTATCGAAGTACGGCGAGAAAGACACTATTTTGGCTGGCTTTCATTCAGACCTTAACTTTTTGACCATACATGGCCGTTCTCGCTATCCCGGCTTAAATATTTGGGCACGCAACACGGGCAAACGTATACCTGTCACGATCCCGCAAGGCAAGAATTTGTTGGTGCAAGCTGGAAAACAGCTTGAGCATATCACTGGTGGACTGATTAAGGCAGGCTTCCACGAGGTTGTTGTCAACGAACAAACCCTTGCTGTATGTTTTGGTAGATCGAATTTTTACATGTTTGAAACGAGTCTCTCTGTTTTTCAAGGTCATCGAGCAACGGAAAGTGCAATTCTCAAATCGACCCCTGATTCGAATTTCCTCGACCTTTTTTTGGCATCTGTCATCAGATTATGATTTGGCGCCCATAACCGCACTGGCTCAGCGATCTCAGGATTTTAAGACTGATGCTGAAGAAGAAGAGACAGTTTACCCACCAATGAAGGTGGGAGAGCAGGTATCCAAGTAAGTCCATGGGGTGCTCCATTTCAATGTCCTAACTTCATCGGCATCAGTGAGCTCAAGCACATCGCGCTAATGGCCTGATTTCGTTGCCATACCATCAAGTATGGCAATATCCATAATTATAAAGTCGAGTACTTGCTTGCAATGCGGTCTAATCTTAGTGGTATGACAAGAAGGAATGTAAATCTATCAAAATCAATCTATGACAAGGCTCCGAAAGCACGCAGAACACTCTCTAGTTTGACAATCATCTCATCCCACTCTGCTTCAGCATTTGAAAGTGCCGTGATTGCACCACCAGCCCCAACTATCCACTCCTCGCTGTCCACAGATTGACAACATTGTCCTTTCGTCGAGATATCGTCATACTTGAAGCAGCTACGAATGGTTACTGACCAGTCACCCCCGCCACTCACACAAAAGTAACCAAATACGCCGGAGTAAATTCCGCGTTCTTGATCCTCCAGTGTCTGGAGGATTTCAACGCTGCGTTTCTTTGGGGCGCCTGTCATACTCCCTAATAGACAATAAATTGAACTCTGACTTAACTTATAAACCTGACTTACCTGGAGGAAGACTTCTCTTGAGTACTTGCCATCCAACTTCGTCATTTGAGCTGTTCTCCTCAGTTAACTTGCCCTCAATAACGCTGACCAGCTGCCACACTGTCTCATACTCCTCCACGCCGCAGAACTGTTTCACAGTAACATCATCGCCCAGAACCCCGTGAAGATCATGGCGAATTAGGTCAACAATCATGAGATTTTCTGCAACCTCCTTGGGGCTACCGACTAAGGCCTGTTCCGCGATAGCTCGAGTAATTCCTGGAGATTTGCGAACTGTCCCTTTAATAGGCCGCAGTTGACATATTGAACCTGGAGGACGAGAGAAAGACAAAAATCGTTCCGGTGAAGAGGAGAGCAAGGTCGATGGGTGTAAACGTAAGTACGCAGAATGAGGCGCGGGGTTAGCCCGACGCAACCCCTTATAACGCTCCCACGAAGTAGATTTTGTGGGCGAAGAAGATGACTGGGGAATGAGGATGCGCGTCTGTGCGGTCAAGCAAAGTTCATACGAGTCCCCCGCATAAAGGTGCTCCTTAGCCTGATGAATGCGTGAGATGTAGCGAGCCCTATCGGGGATTGTAATAACGGGGGAGGGTATGGAAGGAACAGAGGATGTATTTTCGTTGCGGCGTGGTACGCGTGAAAGCTGTGCACAGACATTTTCAATCCATTTTTCATCCTTTGGAATGAGAGATTGGACGAAAATCTTTTTGTCGTGGGTATCTAATACGATGCTTCGTTCGACGAAGACGAGGTTAACATCTGGATGTCTGGTTTGCGTTTCAGAGGCAGACCGGTGAATGGGAACGCGAATGGAATGAACACCAAGCTCATAGCTCATGTATCCTATCAAGCCTCCCCAAAAGGGGATCGTGTTGACTCCTCCATTGGCTTTTCTGAATCGCATGAAGCTGGCAAGCCATGACCAGATATCGTGGTGTCCGAGTTCTTCAGAGGTACAATTTTCGCCGCGCGTCAAGTGGACAACTGGTTCGCCCACCATGTGAGTTATTTGCAACGACGTGGGCTGTAAGCAAGCGATAATAGCGAATCTCCCTGGGTTTGACGCAGAATCGAGGAGGGCAAACCGGGAACTCTCATCAGATGCCCCAAATTCCTCGCAAATATCAATTACAGATAGGCCACAAAGTTCGAGCTTGGAAGTTAGCACGGTAGGAAGTTGTGAAGGGGTAGGTGCTGGTGAGTGTGGGTTTGTGTAAGGCCAAGGAGTGCCGATGCAGCAATGAAGGGCGTCGTCGCATGGATGTACCTGTCTGCCTGTTTCTTTTGCCCATGTTTGAGCCAGCCTCCAAAAATTACGGACGACTTCTCTTCCGCCACCCTCCGTGCAAACTGATTCGGGATGGTATTGGACTGCCCAGAAAGGTCGAGTATTATGCCTGACTGCCATCACAACTCGACCGTTTTCCTCGTCGTTTGCCCACGCTAACTCTTTGACCTCGCCATCTTCAGCGAGGTCAACGTGCAAAGAATGGTATCGAACCGCTTGGAAAGGCCGCACCTCAGTAAACAGGTCCATGCCAACATGGTTTACATGCGACATTTGGCCATGTTTCACGACGCGAAGCCGTTTCAGAGTTGCACCAAATTCAATGGAGAGGCTTTGAAGGCCCAGACAGACGCCGAAGATGGGCAAAAGGTCCTCTTCATCGAGCTTCCAAAGATCCTTGACAACACCGATATCTTGGCTAACATCTGGAGAGCCCGGGCCTGGTCCGACGACAATGACTGAAAAACATTTGAGAAAGGGACGTAGTTCATGCAAGGTGTACTCGTCGTTCTTGATGATGAAGATGGTGGAGTTCGAAATTGATTGATGGCAGAGAGCTGCAAGGCTGAAGAGGTGGTCAGTTAAGTTGACAGAACGAACAGAAAGACTTGAAGAATGCTCACTTGTGGGTGAAAGAGTCGTAAGAGTCGATGAGGAGTATATTGTGTCCTGTCATCGACATCACAAACCAAGTTCCGTCCTTGAGATAAGCTCAAAGATCGGAGAGGAATTGAGCGTATGATCCGTTTTGGATCCGTTCTGCCGACTAAAGTAATTGAACATCCTGGATTGAAGTCTCGAGGGAATATCAAACAAGGTTGCCCGAACGAGTGCTGAATAGGGCCGACATTTTGTAGGGGGCAACCTGTCACATCGATTACACGCAGGTCTGTCTTCGTCCCACACTCATGGCCGAACATGAGTCGGGTCAGGACGAATTTCAGCGAGTGAGCCATCGCGTCTTGCTTTTTGAATGACATCCTTATTGACGAAGCTCCCAGTTCAAAGCCATATGTGTTCCTCTCCTGGGCTCATCTCGATTAACTGCATCGTCTCGGCCCATCATATCATCTCTCTTGACAAAGCTCATTCAACTGCTTCGCGAGCTAGAACCTCCGCTTTTGTCGTTATCACTGGTATCCTACATATTCCTTCCTCTATCGACAATTCTCCAGCGCAATGCTTCCTCTGAAATTCCAAACCAAATTTTGGAGAAAATCCTTACTGCATTCAGAATCTTGTGTGAAGCCTGGTGGTGGGAGTGCGATATCAAAGTCTGGGAACAGATTTTCATGCTTTGTGGCGCTATCATAGGGGGTGTAGAGAGCAAAGGCAAAGGTGAACCTCGCGACGATGAGACCAAGGAAGCGGCTGGGCAGTGTCTCCTCGCTCTTTTGCGTCCCCGGACAGAGGACGAGGCGGTTTCTCGATCCCTGCCAAACTGGGAAGCTCACAGTCGTCTGGTTCAATATCAGGAGCACACTAAGGCTTCGCGTTTTGTTCCGATCATTGGTCAAACTCTGGAGTCTCTTTTACGAGAGGCAGAATCTCAAAACCTGTCACTGCAGCGCGTGTCTTTAGACCTCCTTTTCTTGTTTGTTGATATCTATGCCCCAGATCATCTTATTCCTTCAATATTGCCTGGCGTGGCAAGCAGCATGACGAAAGTCAGCCTCGGTAGATCCAGTAGCAAAGGCTGGGCGAAGGGGGAACTCGTCGCCGCTGGACTTAAGGTCATGCAAGTGGTAATCATTAAAGCGGTTGGGGATGACATTTGCGCTAAGGAAGGAGCATTGATCCGTTTCGAGGATCTGGAAGACCTTGCCACCTTCAATCGAGAAGAGGATTCCAGTATTCCTGTTAATAGCCCAAAACCTTTCGCCACTATCCGAACCGCTGCCTGGCTGCGTGGCACTTCATCCCAGTTACACATCGCCCTCAATACTCTCACACCACTCGTAACACACCCCAATCCTACAGCTTTACATGCTTTGTCAAGATTTTCCTTGGCCGTCCTCTCTTCGACTTCCTTAACCTTGCCTCAATCACAACCTTTGCTGTTGTCCTTCCTTCTGTCTCTCTCAAACTCGGACTTCGCGTCCATCTCCTCAGAAGCCCTTCAATGCTTGAGGGAGTTGCTTTCGTCTACGAAGGCCCTGCAACAAATTCTTCTTCATAACATGTGGGAGAACCTGTCGTCACTGCCTAGGTTGCTATCTATTCAAGCTGACAGCAAAGTCAAGCATGTTGTCGGCTTGATCTCCGCTGTGAGTCGGCTCGCGACACTAGAGGACTCTCATTCTCGACCATCGTTACCTGCTATAGCAAGTGGCATTGGAAAACTATTGGGCCCCAGTGGAGGTATAGAGAAATGGGGTTGGAGTCTTTTGTCCGTGCTCGAATTTGACGATTCCCCAGTGGCTCTCACAGGGGGGCAGTTGACGTTCGAGAGTGATTCAGATACCCCAGAGTGGATATCTTTCCCTGGGATGGAGTTCAAAAACATTTCTGCACACGGTACTCTTTATGCCGTGGAGAGCATGTTCCATTCATTGGGCAGTGCAGGCGGAGATAGTTGCCTGTTTTCTGTTGAGTGGTTCACGAGTATTGGTCGTACAGGGACGAGTCCCCCGTGCGTTGCTGCCTTGTGGTGTGCTTGTCGTTTGTTGGAGGGCGTGGCGAATGTAACGCTTTCATCTACGGGCCTTTTGGATGTACGCCAGAGCAAACGGTTGACAAAGGAGAGCCGCGCTTTAGTAAGGGCTATTTGTGAGCTATGGGATAATTCGGATTTGGACGACTTTTTCGACGGAGATTTCGATAAAGAAACCGAGGATGCTCCTCAATTACATATCCGACATCAGAGCGGTCTTGTCCCTCTCCATGAAACATTGAAAATCATCCCTGCCTCTACTTCCACAAAGCCAAAGAGGATGTACCAACCCACTCTACATCGTTCTCTTTGTTTGCAATTCATATCAGTTGGAGCAGGCGTTCTGCAGGCCCGCTTTCACTCTTTGTTTATTCACGTCCTATACCCTGTGTTGCGTTCTCTTGTGTCCCCCGCGTCCTTCCTCTCGTCCACTGCACTTGCAACATTGCATTTCATCACATTGGCCACCTCGTTTGCCTCTCCGGCAAACCTTTTGATTTCTAATTTTGACTATGCACTCGATGCTGTATCACGCCGATTGACTCGTCAATGGCTCGATTTGGACGCAACGAAGGTCTTTGCTGTCCTTGTCCGTCTCGTTGGAAGCGACGTTGTGGACAGAGCAGACGATGTCGTTGAGGAGTGCTTTGACCGGCTCGATGAATTCCACGGCTATGAGGCCATTGTTGATGGTTTCATTGCAGTGCTGACAGAAGTGATTAATGTCATTGGCGTGGACCTGAACTCGACACCCTCGTCTGTTACAGAGCCCTCTGAACCCTCGCCCCCTCTTGCTTCTCTGGAGGGACTTGGGTTTTTTTCCTGGTTGCCCACTAGAAAAGATGGACTCAGTGAGGAGGCGAACAAAACCGATTTTGGCCCTGCACCTAGGGAAGCTTGGGGAGATTCTGGTAAAACAAGTAACGAAGAGCCAATGCCCGACGCATCGCAAGAGGGTAAGAAGTCAACGCCAATACAGGCTTTAACGGAACAGATCATCTCCAGGTCAATATATTTTTTGACACACGATTCACCTGTTATCCGGGCTCGAATTCTAAACTTGTTGAGTCTTGCAGTTCCCGTTCTGCCAGAATCGGCGCTTCTCCACTCCATCCATTCCGCGTGGCCCTTCATTGTGAATCGGTTATCTGATACAGAGACTTTCGTGCTGAGCAGTGCTGCCTGCCTTGTTGAGGCATTGGCAACGCATGTTGGAGGTTATATGTACAGAAAGATCTGGGATGACGTTTGGCCAAAGTTTAAATCGATCTTGGCTAAGCTTGACGATGCTATTGGTACCACGGCCGTCGCCCGACAGGTCCACAAAAATACCAATGTCGAGTCAGCGTATACACATTCTCATCGGCTACATCGCTCGGTCATAAACACCATGGCAGCCGTTGTCAAAGGAGTGCACTCCCGCGAAGCCTGTCTGTGGGAAGTTATCCTAACGTTTAGGCGATTTTTAGGGGTTCATGCACATGAGGAATTGCAACGTAGTGCGAGAGGATTTTACATGATTGCTGGGGCAGTCAATCCTGATATGGTATGGCTTGCACTGAGATCAGCGTCGGAGGACAGTTATCCAACAATGGGTTTTATGGCGAGAACTTGTGACATCAGTAAAAACGCCGGAATTATAATCAATAGTCTGAGTTGAAGCGCTCACGATGGCTTAGTGAGCTGGAATTCGCTCCGTTTTTACCTTTGTTCACGACGTACCACAGAACTGGCACCAGGTATGGCGATAGTTTGTCTTTAATCAGCAATGACAAGCTTAGCGCCCATATGGAACACTAGTTATACAAATGCTTCACCGGCAATAGGTGGGAACCTAAAGCTACCGGTAGGGTTATAACGCCGCAGCTGGACACCTGCTTGCTCAAAAAGCGAGGCCGATGCATCATCCCTATAAAACTCATTAAGTATCGGCTGGAGGCGGAGGGAACGATGGCAACCGACACTTTGTAGGTAAGATTGTAGACGACAGTTTTCACACCTGTCTGGATAATCTTGACTGTGCATCTCAAACAAGGACATCTATTTCCGATGTCAGATTATTTGTGGAATGAGTGAAATCCTACATACGTATTGCAATATAACACTGCGTTAGTGCCCACTCTCTCTCTACCGGCTTCTAAAAGGGCATTTTCCTCTGCATGTAAGCATACACACTCGTATGAATGCGATGGTGAGGGCAAAACGAGTCCATTGCACTGGGGACAACCGCCTTCATTGCAATTCTTCAAACCACGAGGCGTGCCATTGTACCTAAAAATCTTTTACTTTCTTCGTTTTGTGGTGTCGTCAAATGGCTCACCCCGTGGCAAGAACGCGGTTTTCTCTGACGAGAACTGCGCCAACTCGGCGCTTCATACAGTTTGAGCGGCGGGAGGCCAGTGAAGCCAAGGTCTATTCAAACTCTTAGTACCAACGCCCCACAAAATGAGCAGTACGAACCATAAAATAAGCGTCCCAGCTGGGTCTCAAATGTTCCTGATCAAGCAGATCAAGGGATTCTAAGTGTGTATGGAGCGCCTCGACCGACGGATAAGAATTTGTCACATAGATGTTGACTAGTTCACGCAAGCTTTGGAGTGAAGTGTTTTTTTGATGAGTTGGAGTATAAGTATCAAAAACGATGCTGTCATTTTCTTGAACAAAGTTTTCAAGGGATGTATTGAGGGAGCTGCAGTCACATATCTCAGTTGATTCCCAATAAAACTAGTGCTTTCCTTTACCTTTTCGACCGCCGAAATCGCTCATACAAGGGAGCATCAATACTCAAGAGTAAAAAGAAAGGTCTTCGAACAAACAAATCCACTAGTTCTCGTGTGTCTAAATCGGAAGTCACGAAGTTCTCTTGCCAGTTCCTTGTAACGTAATTCAGAAGACTATGCGGTGAGGGAAAGCAAAGAGGTTGACGGTTGAACAAAGTTGGAGCTGGCGAAGACGGCGGACTCAATGACAGAAAGGACAGGTGTTTATTTGTCGAAATGGGTAATTTTAGTGGAGCCTCGGTGGCTGTCGAGTCCGATAAGAAGCTTCGATTTGAGTGCTGGGTACATGTCAGCTGATGAAGACAACACTCAACTCACACAACGGTACCTCGAACGATTCAGATTCATCTCCAAGTTCTGAATGAATGATTCGGACTGGAGTAAAGTGTTTGACAGAGATAAAATATTCCTCAACGCTCGATTTTCCCGAACAACGGGTTCCGACGATGGCAATAAACATTGAAATTTCCCAGTGAAAACCTGCTCTGGAGGTTTCTGGAGAAAACGGCCAAGTTGCTGGTGTCAGCCGTCGTTGTCCGGGATAGTCCGAAGTTGGTCCGAGGCAACTTCGATGTAACTATTCTTTCTGGGCGCTACCGTTGATATCTGGATGTTCCGACTCGAGTCAATTACAAAATTTTTAAGTCATCGTTTTCCATTTTTTTCTCTCTAAGCAAATGTCCAAGCAACGTCCAAGCGGCAGGTTTATCCTACTGAGCGCTTCCTTCTGGGAAAGCTTTACCTAAGCAACAAATAATGCTCTGAAGTCGTCGCCACTCTCTTCCTTCCCCCACCACCATCTCCTCCCCACATGCCACGACGTCCCCATCCTCTTCCCATGCTTGACGCGACGGCATTCCCGTTTGTGTAGCGCTCGACTCGGGGAATTCCTATGGCTGAGAGTGGAGCTTGATTTACGCGGTTCCCGAGCAATACCGTTTGTACCTGGTGAGTGTATGTATGCGCCTCAAGTGCCTCGTTTGTTGCTGACAGTGCTTGGGAATGCTCCAGTGGCTTTGCGCCACCACCTGGGCAGCGCGACATTGATTGTAGGAGTGGTGCGTGGATTCGCCATCCCCATTCTTACGCATTTCCACGACGTGACTCACCATCTTTCCTCAAGCTAGCTCAGGTTGGGATGGGCGACGCGCCGCGACCTTGGATTTGGAAGGCCGAGTTTTTACATGTCGTTCATCAGACTATCACGCAATCAGGTGTGTTCAATCGTGTCTCCCTTCGCTCTTGTCTAATCTCGATGCGATATTTAGCACGAAGAGGCCTGACGGCCGTGTTTTCCCACCGGGGCTGCTAGGAGACGACGGCTTGCAACACAGGCTGGAGGAGCTGGGATATGCGACTAGAGCTGGTGTATACGACTACCGAAGCAGGATTGAGAGCACAGGTGGATCGGGGATGCGGGTATGGTCAGGTAGGACGCGGATATCGCCAGATTGAGGCCAGAAGGGGCCAGATTATATTGTGTACAATAGGGTAGAATATAATTATAGATTTTTCCAGCCCACAACGGTCTACCCCAGAATATCCCAGTCAAGGCCAGAAGCAGCCGGAGATTTGACCAAAACCTAAAACGAACCATCTTCTAACCCTCCAGCGTGAGCCAGATATTTTCTGGAAAGCGGACAAAAACTGGCTTCAGCCGGCGATTTCTGGAGGTCCAGCTTAAGCCGGCTTCTCACGGATATTTCCAGACCCCCCCACAGCAGGTTTTCACTGGGATTGAAAGCTTGAGGTAATGTCACAACGGCGGGTGTCACACCTGTGACGAACCAAAATATAGAAAATGACATGGACATTTGGATTCTACTCAGTAATCGTACTATTTCTGCTGCCCTTCCTGTCGTTTCGACTGCCTGCGTTGCTTGGCGGCTGCTTTCTTGTGTGCTCTGACATCTTTGATGGATTTCATGTCCTTTGGTGCTGAAGTTCGGACTTGTTTAATATGAGCAGGGAGAAGAATTTGAGTAGGTTCGGAGTGAGCTAGCCAAGAAACCGCCAAAGCAGTGACAGGCTCCAGCAAGGCCATCAATGATGTATCGGGAAAAGAATTCTAACGAAGGACATTTAAAAAAACACTGCATACAGGAAATAATAATGCAAACTCACATCAACACCCAAAGTCGTTACTCGTCGGATTCCCAGTTTTTGTGCCAAAGCCAATTCTGCCCCCTTTGGAAGGGGCACAATCTTTAACGTGATTCGGGATCCTCCAGAATTGCAAGCTGCAACTAGGTGAGGCAGATGATCTACGAGCAAGGGTGGATCGACATCGGCACGGCAGACGAATAGGTACTTCAGGGGCAGTATCGGTTCTTTCATCATAATCGACTCGTCGGATGAGAAGACTAACGATCTGCGAGCGTTCCGTGACTGTATCTCAAGCCTCTTAGTGACCGCGTTGATCCCGTAGACAATATGTCCCAAGACAAGAGGCGGGGAAGGTCCAAAAGTATTTTCTGAGAGCTCTGCCGAGTCTGACTCCCCTGTATGCGGTCCCACACTAGCCAGAGTATCGTCGAGGGTCGTACTTTCTTCGGACCCTGTGGAAACGCCCCCTGCACCTTCAACTGGTCCTTTAGTCTGTCTCCCGGAATTATCATTTTGCAACACAGTTCTTTTGCGTTTCCGACCCACGATACAGCGGTTACGCTGGTATTCCGCGACCCCCTCGAGAAGAGATAGAATATGCGCTAAAACAGCATTTTGCAAATTAATAGGCACGGAAGGCCTTCGGAAGGAAGAAAGTCAACAATAAATCACTGGTGCAGGAAAGAGATGGTCACCATTCAATGCGGTATGGATTGTCTAGTACACTTTTGAAAGCGACTTTCCTATCTACCTTTCCGCTAGCCTTGGCTCGGTTAGAAATATGAGAATGAGTTCGGGCAGCTTTGTCCGACATACGTCGTCGTTTATAGTGGTTTGTGTGGTGCGCACATGTTGACCAAACCATCACCTACACATAACCGTCAACTTCAAGTTGTTGGCACATTCAACTTTGCAAGATTTTAATGTCCTGTGCGGATACAGACCACGCCATGGGACCAGGAACTGGTCTGGTGCCTCCGACCCACACCTCAGAATCAGAAGATATTGCCTCATTGACTTCTTCAAGAGAACTTTGCCGCTCACCAGCCACGCCCTCTGTCCTGCCACCACCTATGCTAGATCCATCTAACGGAGGTTCGCGATTCTACGAAGATTGTACACCGGATGATACTACGAGGTCACCAGAGCCACTGTCTCGGCACGGAACCGTTACTCAGAACTCGGCTCAGCTGAAGTCAATTCTGGGAAATGCCAATTCTCGAGTCAAATCTGGGTTTGTGTTGCTTTCTACATTTGAAGACGGGTCATCTCCCGAGCTACGAATGGCTCTTGAAAAGGCCAAGCCTCGCTCACGCGTTGAACTCGATATTATTCTGGAGAGTGATACCTGCGTCCAAGGTGGCTATCTTCGCGGTCACATCCACCTTCACATCAGAAAACGAGAAGCAAACGAGCACTCTATCATGATCTCAGGCGGTAAACTTCGAGTGCTGGGCTTTGAGTGCATTTTACAGGAAAACGAGCGATTTATCTTTTATCAATGCTCTGACTCTTTTTCGTCTACTGGGGCTCATCTTGACGCGGTGTACGACTCATCTCCAGATGACGAGGGCTTTTCAAGCGCTAAGGAAGGGATCTATGTTTTGCCGTTTGCCCTACATCTCCCTCTGTCAGCAAACAACGGAGTTCCGAAGGGCATTCTACATGCCCAAGTTGGAGTGGCGGTACAATACATCGTCATGGTGTTTGTAACATTCCATTTTGACTGGCTACATTTTTTTTACTAACACAAAGAATTAAGCTCTCTCAGAGTCAAGGATTCCGTGTCTGGCGCAAAATCAATATCTCACTTCTATCGAGACTGCAGCGTTTGGCCCCGCCTAAATCCGACCATCGTTCTAGCGCCCACGCCACGCCCCATCCAAGTCACTGCTTCTGCGGGACTTTTCCTAGGAGGTACCGGAAAGGTGAACCTAACAGCCGCTCTCCACCGATTGCATTGGATAGCGGGCCAGCAGTGTTGCGTTAAAATTAACGTTGTCAACGGTACTAAAAAATGCTTGAAACACCTTACCCTCAGCATACATCGCTCTATAACAATGTATAAAGGGCGGCCACAGCATGATAGCCAAACGTCAAATTTCGTGAAGCAGGTGGCCGAATCCACGCTCATGATGTGTGATCGTAGCACCAGCGGGCACGCAAGCGCCAAGGGCTGGTGGGTTGGTGTGCCTGCTGGGGAGTCGTCGAGCTTCTCCCATTCCATTCTAATTCCAGTGAGCGTTAACAGTCTCCTATTTTCCTTCCCTAACATCCAAAGTTGTCAGCCAGACTCTCTATCTATCGTAAAAGGAAAGCTTCTTGAAGTGGAGTACACGTTACGGGTGTCTCTGAGTTCAGGGGCCTTTCTGGCCACTGATGTGCAAGTCACTCTCCCGTTCTGCATTATCAACTTTCTATCCATTGACCCTCCTCTGACTTCGTCGTCATCACCGACTCCTCTAGAACAGCAATATGAAGGCTTTTCTGAAACTGATGATGAAATGTCCAACCTGAACTATTCAGATTCCATCTCTTCTGGAATCAGTTCTCGGTTAGAATCTGATAGAGGGGTTGAAAACGTGTATGAAAACCATACCACCCGCCAAGAGTTTGAAACTACGTTCGACGAGCATTATTCGGTTGATCCCGTACTTTCGCAAAATTCAGACTCTGAGAAACTGGGAAACCTTGCCTTGCAGGATGACACGGATGGGGTCGCAGTAACCTCAGCAACTACCGACGCAGAATGCGACCATCTCAAGAACACTCCCCGCTTCGCCGACTTGTACTATGCGTCCTTACAAAAGAGCCTAGACCAAATTTCTAGATCACCCGTAAAAGAAGGATCTGACTCCACATTATCCCATAGTTCCAGCAGGACACGCCCATCACGTCCTAGAGGCCCATCGAAATTCGCCTTGCGCGTGGAAGAGAAAAAACGGCAAGGACAGAGCTTTCAAGGAGAAGAGTTGTTCCGTGAAGAATCTGGTCTCCTTTTGAGAGAGGAAGATCAGCCCACTTTACCTTTGAAATGCACACCAATCGTGGAAGGGGAACTCTCTGACTCTGCGTCTCGCATCTCTTACTCCTCTGTGCCATCTGAAAGGTCAATTCTGACGTCATGCAAGGTTGGACTTTCTCATTCCAATGAGGTTAATCCCTCGTCAAAAATGGACGGCACTCCTCCTGTAACACTGTCAACAAGACGGCCTCGCTTGCTGCCTACGCCCCCTGTCAGTTCTTCATCTGCCATTCTTCCCGTATCGTGCGCAGCAAACAACGAGTATTCCTCGCGGCCTCTTGTCCATCGCTTGGAAACGGGTACCTATCTAAGTAACACAGAGCCAATGGAGGAAGACCCGAGGCCCACTCCATCGAAAGAGGCGAAACAGTCTGTCAAAGACAAAATCCGGGAACTAGAGGCGAGGTCAAGAGGCACCGAGGGGTCATGAATGTGCGATGCGAGTTCGAAAGCTATTATTACAATTGGAGGTGTACTATTTAGACTGTACAATGAGGAGTTGCGAGCCAGGACAATGAGAAGTACCAAAAACCCTCAAGGGATAAAACGACATGACGCATAAAAAAGGGCGGGCACATTAGCCACCTAGCATGGCGAGTGCGGCTCTTAACTCTTTCTTTGCCTGCTCAGCATCCTCATAATCTAACGCGCTAATCGCAAAACGACAGTGTTTTTGCACTTTCGCGATGACGCCTGGAGTTAGTTCTGGGGGAGCTTGAGCAGGAATTGACTCGCGTTGTGGAGGAGGTACTGGATGTATATAGACGTGGGGTGCATGAGGGGGGACCACTGGAGCGAAGGGTGAGTATCCGGAAGTGGGTGGCGTTTGAGGTGTGATATTCGATGATGGGTCGTAATGCTCAGCAGACGGGGGAGGGTTGGTCGTTGGCGACCCTTGAAGCAACGAAGGCGTAAAATGCACCTCTTTCGAAGGGCTGCCATTGGGTAGGTGACTTATTTCCAGGTAAGGGGATGTTGGGTGCTGTACTTGCGAGCCTTCGACGATCCACTCTGTCGGCCCATTTCCAGAGCTACTTTCACTCCCACCGCTTGGCTTCGATAGAAACTCCCCTCCTTGTTGATTCTGCCCAGTTGGCCAATCACTGCTTATTGGTGATTCCCGGTCCCATGCATGATCCTCTTGATGCGGAACTTCGAGATTGGGAACGGTTACATCGTTGAAAACCGCCGTTCCAGGAGTGGCGAATGTGCTCCAATTTTCCCGCCCGGAAGACATACCGTCAGTTTCCCAAACTTCTTGGGATTGAGGGAGGTCAACCTCAATGTGGATTGGCCTTGGGGGTGTAAGTGGTTGATCGTACGGTTCGGAAGGTCGCACGTCAAATGTATCGATGTCAGGAGGCAGCGGTGACGTGTGCCTCGCAAGGGGTGGGGAATGAGGGGGAGTACCCTTGGTAGGCGAAGAAGACATCAAGGCAGCCTCAGAAGGATCATTGAAGAGTTGTTCAGGAGGTGAAGGAAAAACGGGTTGTTGCTCTGATTCAGCTACGAAGCCTGGAGGACCTGGCGTGGGCTTTCGTCCTTCCCGAAAAGCTTTTGCAATATCGGCAGCCTTCCACTTGGCGTAGCGAATTTTTTCTCCATTCTTGAAGTATGAAAGAAAAGTAAGTCGAACGTGTCTTTCTAGTAAAAGAGTGAAAGAGACACACGGCGTCCGGACTGTCGGGCTTGGGGAAGATTTTGAGAACCTCGAGAAAGTTTGCTGCGGCCAAAAACTTCTTAGCAGTCGTCCTCTTTGCTTGTCCAGATCGGTCCTCGTTATCAGCCATTGAGAATATCTTGAGTGCAAAATTCTCAACGTAGGCTGAGCTAGCAACCTCGATATCGATAGCATCGCTAGGCCCAATGTTGGATTTCATATGCTCGAGAACGGACAGGAGAGCGAAGAGGACGTCCCTAGATGGGGGATCTTTCGCTTTGAGACCAATGCCGACCTGAGCAGCATAGTAGGCACCTAGGGATTGTTAAGCGACTTGTTGTCAAACAAGACAGGTGAAAGCTTACACCAGTAGGCGATAATGGGTTCCTGGTTCTTGACTTCATCTGCGCGTTGGAGGTACGGAGTGATGGACTTGAGTTCTGAAGTGATGGGAGGCAGTCCTAGCAGTTGTTGTGTAGTCATGACGCACAGTTTGTTATCAGCGTGTTATTCAGATTTACGTCTGCATACTGTACGTAGTATATATGTAGTCCTAACTCCAAGGCTCAAGCTGCGCCCCGCAGTATCTTAATCCTCTCCCGGCGATTTCAAACTTCCAAGCGTCGATGCGGGACTATCCATCACCTGCGCCTTTGAACCTAGGGAGTTGATGAGGAGAGTTGGGACGACTCGCCCCTGCGGTTGCACCGGTGGAGTTACGACGCGTGATAAAGATGCTGGTAGGTTTGCAGTTGATGCCTGCATCGAATTGGCGAACGGAGATAAAAGGTTTTCTGGTGCTGTCGTTTGTTTGAGTGGAGTCTTGTCGAGAATGTCTCCGACAGTCGCTGCGCTGGGGGAAGTGGTACCTATAGAATTATTTCGTGATCCAGGAAATTGGTCACTTGACGGTTGGAGAGTATGGAATTCCGTTAGTGCCTTCGAAAGGTCGGCAAGCTGAACGCAGGCGCGAAAGTCAAACATCAGTGGAAAGACAGCCAGTTCGAAGGCAGACCTTGTTCATTATTTCATTGATTGAGTCCTTCTTGCCCTCGAACTGATCAGCCAGTTTAGCGAATTCTTCTTCTCTCGCCCTGTTCTTCTCCGCCTCCTCGTCGCCCATGCTTACGCCCTCTTCGTCTCCTTCAGGCTCTCCTTCTGTCCCGATAGTCGATACATTGCTTATTGCCCTCGGCCTCGTCCTCAACGCCGCACTGTACACTTTTTTGACATCCTCCACATCCGTCGTACCACCTGGTGGTTGTCCTTGGCCTTTCTTACTGTCTCCCGGCTTTCCCAGACTAATGCCTTCCATTTTTACATGCATGTTCGCTATCTGGCTTTGCAATTTCAGCACACGAGAGAGGTGTGACCATACTATCTCATCCGCGCCTGCGGTGATACATTCGGAGTCGACACGGCGAGATGACTCTTCGTGTCCATTAGATTCTCGAGGAAGCAGCACACCATGAGAGGTGCCTTCGAAAGGATCGAATAAGACGTCCACGGCTTGAGCGGCGGGTTTTGGGGTGGCAACGTTTACACTCGATGTTGGACTTAGACCAAGTTCGACACGAGAACGTGATTTCTCCTCAACATTGGCATCTAGAGGGGTGTGGGTCTGAAATGCTGAATCTGGACTACGATTTCTCCTTTGGAGGTCTGCTAGGATGGTGTCGTGAGGAGTTGTGTATGCTGTGAATGAATGTCTACTGCCTGACTTATCGAGAGACAGGCGGGGGTCTGCGGTAGTTGAACCAGATGGACGTGAGGGCGCACGCGATAATTCACTTGTGCGCCGTTGTTCCGTGTCGTTGGACTTTTGTCCGAACCATGAGCTCAACATCGCCGTTGCAAACTTGGAGATTTGAGTATGTAAGCTTATGACGTCAGGTACACAACTACTTGGGTACACCGCCAAATTGAGAAAATGTGGTTGGGACCTGGAAGTTAAAACGTGACCAGGGCCTGCGCCCACCTGTGACGAATGTTGATGGGATATTCTCACAACATACGCATCTCGCTAATACCAGCGTGTCTCCAGGTTGATGTTGGAGTGACCTGTCACCAACAGCTGGGCATCAGCTGAGAGCCCAGCTGCCCCAGCCTATGTTAATTCCCTATGAGCTACAATTCTCAACATTCATTCTATGACTGTTCAGGTTGATGTGTTCAGTTCTTATGGAGTGCAAGGAGGATAAAATACAGCATATATTCATAACACAACAACAAAGAGCATGGTATCATGTAAACAGTACAGATTCTACAGAAGGATGTCAGACGTGTAGCAGCCATTTAAGAACCATTCCTGCTGTTCCGTTCCCAACAACACCCTCAAGCCCATCCCTATCAATGTCCTCTGGAATGCAACAACGAAAGTGGAACATCGAAGGGGAGCCTTGAGAAAACTTGAAGGGAAGCGGTAGCGTAAACTTGGAGGGAAGCGGTACCGTAATGGCTGGGGTGGGACGCGGTGTGGTTTGGCGAGGCATTCCCTGCAGAAAATGGAAGTGGGTGAGAAGATGGCGATGTGAAGATGGACCGGCTTACACGTTGTCTTTTGCTGCCACCTGAAAGTGAAACCTATATATCAAAACAGAGTGAGCAGGTTCTCATGAGGAAATGTTGTCGAGTCGAGTCTACAGAGAGAAAAAAAAAGTGGGGCATTGGGCGCTGACAAAAGCCCAGGAAAGCGACAAGACAGCAATGACCATGCACAGGCGCACGGGAAGTGGACAGGCACAAAGGAGGAAACAACAGGGGGGACGCTACAGAGATCAAGGCAACAGAATGATTATAAAGGGATAGATGGGCAAGGGGACTCTGGGCAGAGATGGTGGTCGTGGTGAAGGAGAGAACCTTGTGTTTGGTTGTGGTTGAAGTCGGAAATGACCAAATATGGTGTGGAGTTTAAACAACTTGGTGATTTTTATCTCTCCCGTTAATTTCTCGAAGGTCGAAATCCGCAAAATCCTTGCTTTTTTTCAGTTGTGAGCATTTAAAAGTACTCATTAGATACATTGTTTACTCTCTTGTTATGAAATTTCTTTTGAACATTATATTTCAGCGCTCGAATAAAATAGGTGCCTCAGGTTATACAGAGGAGAGTGGAGAACCTGTGAGCCAGGTGTTGGGTAGCTGGAGCTGATGTTTACGGCCAAAGCTCTGACAAACCTGCCAGCCATGCCGAATGCAGCTGCATCAGAAACCTGTCAAGCGGAGATTCAGTCCAGATGCCATCAGCATTTTGAACATTTGGTGGTGTACACAACCACTTGTCTACTCGTCTATCTCGCTATCATCAGACTCATCGTAAACCTCAAGGGCTCCGAACCTGCCAGTGACGCTGGTTTTTGCATTGTTTTCCTCAAATTCTTCAACCACATCATTATCCATCTCTTCTTCACTGCTTGCTCCTTTCGCCGATACATCTTCACCTTCCTCTTCACTCTCTTCAAGTTGCTCGCTCTCGGCGTCCAGTAGCTTATCTTGGGGAATCCAGATGCCAAGTCCTGCCTCGTTGAGTTCTGTGCTCAATGTCTCCTGAGGTGTCTCTGGAGGCCAAAATGCCCACGAGATCTTACCCTCAGCCAACGCACGGAGAACTTAAAATATTAAACCATCACTATGAGCAGAATGCTAAGAAATATATTTATCACGTACGAGCGTTTCCAGCACGATGGACGTCTGGTCTTCCAGCCTTGGCAGTCACCCAGCCCTTCGCATCCGCATAAGCTGTTAGAATGTCTATAGCCGTCCACGTCGGCCGATTTACATCAGGGACTTCTTCAGATTTCATGCCCTCCCTCCACGTCCGTTTGTCCTTAACGGGAGGCACATTTGTAGTCGGATGAACTAGTTTATAAATCCGTTCGATTGGGAGGAAGTTGGCCGCATTGTATGCGCACAATGGCACAGCAGAAACGCGTGATATTGGCAAAATTCCGGCAAGAACCTTAAAAGTCAAGTAAGCGAATTGGCATATCGACCATAAAAAATATAGCACCTGCATTTCCATTGGGATGTAATTTGGCATCACAAGACCCGGGCAATCCACAAGGCGAACGTCACTGGTCCAATAAAGTGTTTGAAAATGTTTCGTCTACTATGAATGAGAATCGAGCATGGCAATTGCATATCTAAAATTCTAACCTTTCCGGGTGTCTTGGAAGCTCGAACTCTCCTTGCACCAAATAAGGCATTCAGGAGGGATGACTTTCCAACGTTTGGCTGCCCTTGAGGAAGGTGTCACAGGCCGTCATAAACACAGACTATCCGCCTCACCAATCAACCCAATGGTAAGAACTTCTGGTTCTTGAATTCCATCCCCTTGATTTTCTGGCATCTCTGGCAAGCTACCATCGACGTCTAGTTTGTTCTGCGGTACAGCCGGCCCACCAACGACGGCTCCAACTTTGGCACCAGTGGCATTTAAAAGGCCATCCCAATCGACACTTCGCTTGACCGGGGGAACCCATTTTTTTAACCAAGATGGATTACTCTTCACTCGCTCTGGGGGCTCAAGCATCTCTGCGTGGACTTTCTTGATGGCGTCAATAAGTTTCTGTCGAAAATGATGAGGAATACTCGGCTCATACTGGGTCCGACCTTGATGGACAGCGGTAATTTCCTTTTCGGTGTAAGATTCAACGGACACTATAGGTAAGTGAGGATATTGTGCGTGAAGGTAACTGTTCCATGCTTCAACACGCGTTGGGCCAGTTATGTCAACTTTGGTCAGGACGA
Organism: Laccaria trichodermophora; assembly: GCA_018417955.1. Lineage (NCBI taxonomy): Eukaryota > Fungi > Basidiomycota > Agaricomycetes > Agaricales > Hydnangiaceae > Laccaria > Laccaria trichodermophora. Next base: position 420,473 of record JACTVC010000010.1, read on the forward strand.
GGATGGCCTTCCGGCCTTCTAAATAAGCCGCAAGGGATGGAGGGTAATGCAAAATTGGGCATCGAGAATCAAGGAGAACCAGTATGATCTGTGATATCTCAGTGACACGCCATCTAACCGCAGATGATGAATGAAGGTCTTGATCTTAACAAGTCCAGAGTGACGTACAATTGTCGCCAAACTTCAATGTTACGTTCATAATATGACGGTGACGCAGGAACGGCAGAAGATGGTGGGCGTGAATCTTCGGGCTCGGTAGTAGCCTTCAGCAGTTCACTCGATTTGACCTGCCACTCAGCAAGGGTTTGATCTGTCTGTTCAACCCACTTCTTGAAAACACCTTCCTCATTATGTTCCACTTCGATCTTTGTCATGTCAAAGCGCCATTTCGGCCTACGAGGACACGTAAGATCCTCCTTTCGCATGCCATGATCGTAGCTGGCAAACACAGCTTGCTGAGCCATGATTGGGCGTTGCAAAGGTACGGTTGATGCCAATCTCTTGGTTTCTGCCAGATAATTCTCGGGAAGCTTGATGAAGGTGGATTGCAAGCGTCTGGCGGATTCCACTGTGGCGTTCTCTGAACCAATGGGCTGCCCTGTTGGGCCGAGCCTGAAACCTTTTGGTTTGCGATGGGGTATTGGTTTCTTGGGTTCGGGGGCTACATCACCACGTTTAATAGCGCGTTTGAGCTGCTGTTCAGCTTTTTTTTTGTTGGTCGACGTAGGCTTTCGTCGAGCAGGCATCTGAGCCAATTCTAGGAGAGGACTTGGAAAGATATTGATTAGGAGTTAGGATTATCAGGGATCACTGGATAGGTCAATGTTACCACGTGATGGCTTGTTCTTCGATGACGACTTGCTCCGAAGGGAACGGAATAGGGGGTTTCACGGTAGGCCAACTTTGGGCCCAACTTAACCCTCAACTTGTTGACCAACTTTTGCCAAGTTGGACCGACAAAGTTTGACCAACTTCATCAAGTTGGGATGCAAATCGTGGTCCCGAGGCCGATTTGCAGCCAACTTTGATCCCAACTTAGTGCCCAACTTCACCTCGCAACTTCCCACGCATCCAAAATAGGCAGAAATTTGCATTCGGAAGGGATTCCGAGCACAAATCAGCCCAACTTCATGCTTTCTGCAATTCAAGGTGTTTCACAGTAGAGTTGGCCAACTTCCTCTTCAACTTTGTTGAAGTTAGCCCATAAGTTTGATTGAAAGTTGGGACCTAAGTTGGCCTACTGTGAAACAGCCTAATGCTTGTTGAACTTACCTCCTCAAGTAGAACTTGCCTTGAACTTTGAAAGTGGTGTCGACTTCTTGTGAATGTTGACTTGCAAGTTGCGAATAATTACCACTGAAGACCGGAGTCCGATCTCCATCTTATCTACGAACTAAGTAATCTGGTTTGTGGGAGTGGTTGCGGGTCGAAACATGCGTATTGCTCAGTCAGGAGGTTGCTACCATACCGATATGCTCTACCTTCTCGGCGTACAGAAGGAAGTTTACTTATATACTACCTAATTACATACTTGGGGTACCCCTGGCAGTTCGACGTGAGCAGTCGTTGATTGCGCGCGATCAGATGGTACATAGCCCCCATATGCTTTTACTCAAAGCTTCCAATGACTAGATTCGCCCTCTAGATCCCACCCTTCTTGCGTGAGCATACGTCTACATTACAAGAGGAAATTCTTGACGGCCAAAGTCGACTTACCGATGACAAAGCCCTCGTCTCCTTTGCTTACGTCGCTCAACTTGGCTGCATCCACCTCGCCTGAAGCCAAAAGGAATCTCAGGCTAAAAGAGTCGCAGTTTATCTCAAAGAATGGTCATCGCCATCATTCTTACGACAACGAGAAAGCCCCGTATCCTCTATCTTACGATAGCCATGTATTGGAAATGTGAGTCGCTTCTGCCTTTATACCACCCACCATTCTGACTATAACGTAGAGAATCGCTCGACAATCGCCTCGCATATTACCTTCGGGGGTCTGTTTCCTTTGTCAATTTCACTGAATTACCAAGGCGCGCCTTGGACCTTGGATGTGGAGTAAGCAGCAATTGAATCGGACCAGTGGCAAGTTCCTAACCAATGCACTGGGCGCAGACTGGTACATGGGTCATTGAAGCAGCGAAGGAGTGGCCTCAATGCAATTTTGTATGTTCTAATTCTTTCATGTCCAACTCCTAGCCACTGACCGCCGACGAAGGTCGGCTTTGATCTCGTAAAAATTCAACTACCGGTGCTGGAACCAGAGTTAGCATCGCGAATACAATGGCAACATGGCAACTTGTGCGCGCCAAAACATGAATTCTCTTAGTTTTTGCGGTTAATTGCTCTTAGCTTGACAACCAAGCTGCCTTTTGAGGATGATGAATTCGACCATGTGCATATTCAATCCATTGCCAAGGGTGTTCCAGAAAATAAGGCGAGTTAGAGTCTTGTGCTTCTGTGACGCCTAATAACTGACATGGTCTTAGTGGGGTACTCTCTTCGAAGTGAGTGAGAATGGAACGAACCATAGGCGATTTTGATGTTTCTACAGGAGGTCAACAGGGTTTTGCGACCTGAAGGCTCGGTGGAGATAATTGAGGATGGTGCGTAAATCTCCTGGAAACTTGTACTTGCCAAGGTCACTGATGCTATTCAGATGTTTTATTTCCCTCACTGCCTCGGTGGTTTACTTCTGCGCTGCGGGCTCGCCCACGTCGAACATCGTCCATTCACCATCCTGATGGAACTAAGCATGGGTACTTTTCCCCGCCCAGATCAGACGATACTATGCCCAGCCACGACCATGCTCTCCTCGAGTCTCTCAACAGATCTGTTTTCGAACATCGCTTTATCAACATGACCCCGACTGGTGAAGCAGCACTTGTTTCTACTACAATATACTGAAAACCTGTTTCTAGCTATTTTGCCAAGTTATTTTACCACCTACTTTAGACAAGTCACGCTGGGACCCGTGCTTAATTTCCCCATGCCACCACTTCCTCCCTTGCGACCCTTATCGCCTCAGCTGGTAACTGCATACGCTATCTCAAGCCTGGATGCGCTTGATACTCACTCATGGAGCAATTCTCCCTCGTCCTCTCCTCCGCACAGCAAGAGGCCAGCTTCGCTTTCATTTTCTTCATCAATCTCGACGACTACAAACTCGACGACGGCGTCGTCCAATGGCCCATTACTATCGAGCAACCGCCCTCGTACTGCCTCTGCTTCCTGGGAGAGTTCATTATCCTCAATAGTGAGCAAGACGTCCCCAAGTAGCCCACCTAAAGCTCCGCTAAATTCACATGTGGAACGATTTATGCTGGACCGCTCGTCCGATGGATATGATTACATCGCGTCATCACAGCCACTTTTTGCCATAGACCGTCTCATGACATTGAGTGAACGGTCACTTGCGATGCATCTGTACCGCTCGTATCAATCTGTTCTAGCATGTCAAGAGGCCATGTGGGAGGAACTGATGGATCGGGTGTGGAATCGGAAGGAGGAGTTGGTGCCTTTTGGATGGGACGATGACGAAGAGTTGGAAGAACTCCAGAGTAGGAAGAAGTTTGAAAAATTGATGGAACGGTTTCAATCGTGAGTATAACTTTGCAAGGTTATCTTTTCCTTTGATCTTTTTATGGGATAAACAGCGATATGCAAGCGCGTCTGTCATTATGGTGCTCTTTGACTGACATAGGCTGGCTGTTGCCTACTAGAGAACCACTCTCCAAAGCAGAAGTGATTGAAGAGGAGCGGATACGGGAGAGCATGTTGGAGGCTCGTCAGTTTGCGTCTGAAGAGGATTTGCAAACTGCCTGTCGTTCTTTGCGGGTGCTCGTTGGGTATAAGCTGTGACTTTTGTTGGACTTTTGTAGTAGTAGAGGTGTTGTCTTTTGTTTGGCTTTTTCTTGTCTCTAAACTTTTGCGCTGCACTCTATCATGGCTGCGTCCATTGAACCGTACCCACAACCTCAGCCCCTACCCTCAAAAACAAAGCAAAGACCCACCAGGGACTCAGGGGATATTAGGTTAAAAAAAGCGAAAGGAAAACAGAATGCCTCACCGCCCATACCGCCAACGGATCCATCCCCGCCCACCCCATGGGAGTGGGCATCTCTGTCAGATCCTTCGTCCAGCAAAACTCCCCCAATATTTACTAACGATGGAAGGTATATATCATTCCGTCTATCCTCCCTTGTCCCACTCTTAATTTAGGTCTGCCAGTTATTTTTTCTCTCTTGTGGGCTCTCAGGTCAAAATACATTCCGTGGCGACTGGGCAGGTTGTCTCTATCTTAACCTCTTCCCCACCTTCCACCACCGAAACATCACCGGATTCGCTGACATCTGCCATTATCAATCCTCACAACGCGTTCCAATTGATCACGGGCTCACTCGACGGAAGGGCGATGATTTGGGATTTCATCAATGCCACTCTTCTTCAAACTATTGATATTGGGCAGCCAATACATTATATGTGTGCGCACAAAGAGTTTAAGGATACGATTTTCGTTGCAGCGTCTCGCCCTACAAAGAAAGGTTTTGATGGTGAATGCTGTCATTAAGTTCAAAACGTTCTAATATATTATCAGATAACAACGCCGTTATATTGCGCGTCTCTCTAAAACCTATTGGAAATGCGACCGAAATTTTGCCCATTGGAAAAATTCGTTCTCCTGCTGGACTTGCTATCTCGCCCAATGGCGCATGGATCGTCGCGGCTGCTGGACACAAAGTCTATGTCGCAAGAACATCAGATTTGGCTTCTGGGTTTACTAAATACGTATCACCAGAACGCCTCACCTGCTTGGCATTCCATCCTTCTGATGAGTATTTCGCAACGGGCGACGAAAAGGGTGTGGTTAGGTTGTGGTATTGTCTCAACAACGACTTGGCTATCAATTCTCGCGGAGTAGAGAAGCGGACACAGACCACCTCGTTGCATTGGCACGCTCATGCGGTGTCCTCCGTTACTTTTACGCCGAATGGAGCCTACTTGTTGAGCGGCGGTGAGGAGGCCGTCTTGGTGATATGGCAGGTGCACACCGGAAAAAAGGAATTTATTCCACGTTTGGGAGCGCCAATAAATGCTGTATCTGTCTCTAATCGAGGGACCGCCGAAGAATATTTGGTCAGACTTGCAGACTCTACACACTCTTTCATTAGTTCGAGCAGTCTGAGGATTACAAGAAGCTACTCGCAGATCAGAGTTGGTCAGTTGGAAGTTTCAATCTATCACGTCGCCACTCACCCTCGTATCAGATCCCTCAATATGTTATCCGCCCTCAGCGCCGATTTCCGTCCCTCTGGCTGTGCATTCATCGTCGTCAACCCTTATTCTTCCCACTTCACATCCATCTTCAATCCAAATATACTCCCCACTTTTCTCCACATCAACGTCGGAGTTAGAGGTATCGCCTTCAAACCGTGTTTCAAGACGAGATGAGAAACCATTGGAGCCTTCTCGGGTCGAAAGCGTGGTCGTGTCATCATCTGGATTATGGATGTCGACGATCGATTCTCGACAAGGCGATGCAAATTTTGGTACCGAAGTCTTTCTGAAATTTTGGATTTGGGACCAGAAGACGCGACGCTGGCTTTTGAACACCAGGATAGACAGGCCGCATGGTCAAAAAAAAGTAAACGACCTCAGTTTTAGTCCTGATGAAGGCAAGAAACAACCGATTACTCTCCTCTCAACTGGCGAAGACGGTTGCATAAAATTTTGGGTATTGCGGAGTCGCAAAAGTGGGTCGGCTTCCCAAGAAGGTTAGTGCCTGATGCAAGCGTCAAAGCGGCTCTAACCTGCTCGTTCGGTAGACTTTTGGATTGCTCGCGCTTCTTTTAGTTTCCGCTCTGTGATGCCTCACTGTGCATCGTGGTCCCCCGATGCTTCTCTTGTCGCTGTATCTTTAGGGCCCCACGTCGCTATCTATGATCCCATTACTGCCACTCTCTGCCAGACATTGATCGCTCCAGAGTGTCAAGACTCGAAGTTGGTTGACTTTATAGGCAACGGAGGTCGGTATCTGGCTGTCGCCGGGTTAAGCGGTATCGTACTTTGGGATCTTGTCTCGAAAACTGGTAGGTATCTGGCATTTTGGCGACACCCATTACTGACCCGTTGTCGTAGTTTGCTGGCATTTTGACAGCCCCTTGGGTGTGTCCCGTATCGTCTCCCACCCCACTGAAGACAAATTCGTCGTCTTTCATGAAACGCCTCTGGACGACGAAGGCCAAAGAACCACCATCTCCGTATTCCACGTTTCTTCCCGCGTTCCCCAAAGGACTTGCACTGTTCCTTTTGGCCTTCGGAATGTCACGTGGTATTCTGCGTCTCCCACTACTACTAACTTCAGTTTCGTCGGCATCTCATATAACTGGAGTGTTGTCGTATTTGGAGATAAAAGTTTATTACGAAAGGGAGAAACGACGACTTTAAAAGAGCTTATTGGTTTTTCTACTGTCCAAGGACGAACACTCTTTCAGGACGTCTTTGGGAAGTCTGCATTCCCTGATGCCTTCACCAGAACATCCCAAGCACCAAGAATTTCCTTCGAGGTTCATACAGAATCTGTTGATAAAGCAGACATAATTTTTGAATATCCTGCCTATCTCATGCCATCTCTTGATCACCTTTTCGACCCACTGTTAGAGTCTTTCCTGAAAACTTCAGTCCAACGGGCAAATCTTTCTCAAGAAGTTACAGCTGGAGAACAGGAGGAAGATGATGTAGATATGGAAGACCCGATGAGTGCATCGATAACCGTTGAATCGGTTGGACGGTGTCTAAATCAAGTGAAACTGGATGTTTTGACGGATCTTTTCAGAAGACACTCTATCTGTGGTGCGTAATGTATAGTTCTCTATATGTCTTTTTCCATATTCGTTGCAGGTTCCGCGGGAGCTGTCCATCCAACAGTTACCGGTCAACTGAACGACATTGCACAATGTCGCGTTAAAGATATCCAGCCTCTATCCCTTCCGAAATCTTTTCTGTTCAAGAATGGGACGCGCAAAGTTGCCTTGCTTTTGTCGAACTCCACATCCCCGTCACCTGCCTCCTCTGTCCCTGTCTCGTCATCCACCGTCACAACTGGCAAAAAACGCAAAAAGTCTTTAGGGTGAATTCCTCCGTCTTTCTATTTGCAAGTTGTACCACTCCATACGTCTTGTGCGGAATATCTTTTGACAGATGTCTGAAATATGATATAATTTATGAGGCATCTGATATGAGCATTCCGTAAAAATTACTAAATTTTATCACATATATATGTAGACTACGCAGAAATACTGGTTAAATGGATAACCCTGCCCGTAGTGCCTCTTCTTCTGGTGCCCGAGCGCCTGGCGGGAGTTGTAAAACTTTGCCTGGGTTGATGGCCTCACTTAGCGCGGCGTGCTGCGACTGGTCGAGTTTCTTGTTCATAGGATGGAGGACGTACATCTTTTGAAGAGGGGCACCGATCTTCCTTCGAGCCGCCGTCCATCTGGCAACAATCATCGGATTCATCGTTTGCCATTCCAAAAAAGCCAGCTTAGGAGAAATTACGTGTGCAGGCGGTTCGGAGGCTTTCGATTCGGATTGAGGATCGTAGAGGAAAAAGTCGATTAACATTTCTTGAACATTGGAGATCCGGAGATATGTTAGCAACGGCATGGACAACAACCATTTTACCATCGTCGCCGCTATCTTGGGTGAGGGGATGATCTCGACGTTGTAAATGCATAACAGTTTGAGCTCTGGGGTATGCAAGGCGGTGAAAAACGGTGAGTAGTCTTCTCCGGTGAGATTCATAAGTGTCACGTCAAGGACATGTGGAGCCGATATTTGCGACAAAATGTAAACACCATATGACATACTGAAATCCCCCAGTACCATAATCCTCAGATTATGAAGGACGATCGGGGGATATCTAGTGGCCTCTTCCAATTGCCATTGCGGACCCGCTCCATCGAGAATTAGCTTTCGCAATGCAGGAGAGTTCGAGAGCAACCCTCGAAACTGTGAAAGAGTCGGGGCACGCTCGAGCGGAATTCGGCGTATATCAAGTGTTGTCAGATTGACAAGTTGGGATTTCATCCAGTCAACGTGAACCCCATTCACGGAAAAATATTGGAAAGAAGGGATGGCGGCGCCGCCAAACAGAGCCATTGGCTGGAGATAGAAGCTGGGTTCATAGCCATCTCCCATCTGCACGTACGGCGATCCGGCACGGTGCATTTCAAAGCGCTCCATTATCAGAGGAGTGTTATCTCCGGCAACGTTTCGAAGCTTGTCAAGCACCAAGAGAGCAGGGTCCCAATCTTGAACGACGATAACGAGAATGCGAATGTAAGAAAGTTTGGCAAATAGTTTATTTAGAAGTTCTTCCATCGCTTGGAGAGACATTGGCTCTTCTTTGGTATCGCCAATGCGAATGTCCAGGGGAGCAGTTCCCGCTCGATCAAACCACGTCCACGATCGTTCGTAGTGAGGGCGATCTCTGAACCATATCGCATTCCAGATTGTAGGATCTCCCAGAGCAACAGTGCGCCAGTGGCGGCAGATCCCAATGACTGTTGCGCGAGCAAGAATTCCATCTTTAGGCTCCCTGCATGACCACACGACATAGTGGAAAATATTGGCGATAATCTCTGTGGGTAAATCGTTGATACGGAATATGCGAGGGAAGTGATATCCGTATTCTAAACGGGTCATCCACAAGGCGTCTTCGGTGATACGTTCTCGGACAGGCAAAATTTGAGCCTGCCTAGCTTCCAAGCGACGAATTTTCTGAATGCGAGATATAGTCGAAGCACGACTTTCCAAGAGCTCCTGAGGTGAGAGTGGATGGGGATTCCAGTCCTTGATAATTTGACCCATAACCGTTTTCGCGAGCATGGCGTATTGATGATAATCTTGCATAGTTATTTTTGGGACTTCGCCAGGCTTAAAAACAGCTGGGCCAGGTCTATAGTTGGATCGAAAGGCTTGGAGATGGTTTAAGGGTTGATTGGGGAGGGGCTGTGAAGGCATAGTCGATTGTAACGATCGTGGAGCAGCCCGGGTCATGGCGGTTCCTGAACCGCTCGCGACAGGCCTACTTTGAGAATTGGATGTGGTAGAAGTAGATGAGGGAGGGACTTGGCTGAAATTCTGACGACCCTGGCGAACCGTATTGGGTGGATACGCTCGATTCAGGCGATCCATTGCGTCAAGAAATGATTCAGCAGGTGGAGATGTATTGTTGGGAACGTTTGGAATATTATTTGTTGAATTTGTGCGCATTGTAGTGATACGGGTGGCTCTAAAACGACCAAGGGCACATAGATTAAAGTGGTGATCAACGCAGAACTGGGGAATGGATTATACCTTGGGGTAACGGAGCGGGTTGGAGGGAGAGTCGAGAGGTGAGGAAAACGGGGATATAAAAAAGAAATTAAGGATTGGTTGGTGGTTGAAATACTTGTCGTAGGCCTTTGTTCTGAGGACTTGTTCTCAATCGATGCTACTGTCAAGGCGTGTTGTTTACATAAATAAATCCAGCGCCCACAGAGCCAAAGAAACACCCACAATGATGTAACAACGCCTGAGCCACTCAGTGGCCTGCCGATATTAATGCTTGAGTCCAAAGTTTGTAGAGGTGGAGATGTGAATGAGTGGCAAGGGAGATATGGGCTGACCTTCTCGTTAGGTCCACCTCTTTTAAGCCTTTGGCCTCCCTTTGGTGAGTGGAAACAAACAGGTGGCCAGGTGCTTGCCTTGTCCTCGCCATCATATTGATGATTTAAGGATCAATACGCGTCCCTTTTTGAAGCAAAGAGCATGACGGATGCTTCCGAGGTCATTACGGTGAAGGTGCTGCCACCGGGAGTCCAGGGATGGGCCCAACAAAGGAAGGATTCGACGAATGAGCGCTTACGCCCACCGCAATTTATCGGGCCGATACTCAGGAATTTCCAGCCTAAAATCCGGGAAACATCTCATGAGAGCTCTGTGCTGGCTCTGCAGATCGATTTGCACGAGATGGTCGACCAAATTGCAGGAAGAATTGCAGACTCAGAGTACCGATTGCGTACAGAATCTAGCTCCATAGAAAGTTGAACCACTAGCTTGTGAGGAGCGCAAAGGTGGGTAGCCTGCCAAAGAACATAGGAACGTCGGGTTTTGCCAAGGTTACCGTTAAGTCGATCGACATGAGGCTCCCAGCCACGTGAGCTTCTTCCCTTCACAAACATCACAATCATAACCATAGTTTTACTGTACATGTACAAACGACATTCATATTCTTATATAAGTTCTCAAGCAATACGACCACTCAGTGCCATGCACCAGGAATATCCTTCTCCTTTGATCCAGACGCGAAGGCGGGCTTGGGCGACATGGCAAGAAGCTCTTCCAGCAGTGTGGTGACCAAATTATCTTCCTCATCCTTGGAGATAACGCCGTTGGCAGGCATCTGCGCCTTGATCTGCGATGGTAATAGCGGACATGATGACTGCGTAAAGCCCATCTGCGCTCAACGACTTCAGTGACAAAGAATCCTCATTGAACAACGAACTTACATCTGCCAACCGCTTGGTGATTCGGCTCAACGCGCGGGCGGTCAAGTCTTCAGAGGTCTTTTCGCCCCGTTTGTGAGATGAACCGTGACCAAGATGAGTGTTGTGTCGACGCGGAACACTAAACATTTCCAACTGAGGGTAAGGGCCCCTGGCATTGCTGACAATTTGTACAGGAACCTCGGGTGCAGAATTATCACCTAGAGGAGTTGATGTGGAGGGCACTGGTTGCGGTTCTGTAGTATGCTGTACGGCACTTTACAAGGAGGTGTCAAAACGGGAGAGTGATATAAAAAAAATACGCTTACGCATTTTCGCTGTTGGCAATGTTGCGGTCCCTGTCCTTCTTGCGTTCCTCCTTCTCCTGGCGGTATCGTTCCTTCTCGGCTTTATAAAGGAGCTTAGCTGCCTCAACCTGAGCGCGCAACTCTTGAGGCGACGGCTTAGGAGGTTCAGACGACCCCGATGGCGGCCTGGGGTTGTACGCCCTAAATCCCCAAGGGGAATGTGGCGGTGGCGGCGGCGGTGGTAATGGGTGGCTTGTACTGAAACCCCGAGGGGGTGGTAAGTGAGGAGGGTACGCCCCACCAGAAGAATTGTAATAGAAGGGAGGGAAGTCGTAAGGAGCCAAACCAACATCGTGAGGTGAGTTACCAGCATGTGGGAAGTTGTTCGGTTGTGGAAGAGGCCTAGGAGGGCGCAATTCCTCAGCAGCGGCAGGGCCACTGACAGGTGGCTGTTCCACGGGGGACGTTGAGGTAGGCGCAGGAGGGGTCACCTTGGGAAGGGGGTTGGGTGCTGACGAAGGAGGTAGCGCAGGGGATATCTGGGAAGGTGAGCCCAGAGGAGGGGGAGGGCCTGGTGGAATGGGGATTTGATGATCCTGAGAATCGTGATGATGATGGTCATTGCGTACAGCGGTGCTGTGAGGAGAACCGTGACGGAACGAAGGTCCGTGGGCGTGATAAGTGTGGGCACGAACTGGAGGGGGGCCACCCCAAAACCCCCAGCCTGGACGTGTATTTGAAATACCCGGAATCGGTGGGTGACCTCGCATACGGTGACGGGCAAAGTTTGCACGGGGAGGTCCATACCATGCTGATGATGCCGATAGCTGATCTCCGTGTCTTGGGTCATCAGTTACTGGATTAGCAGTAAGGTCAGGGGTAGGATTTGCCTGCCCTTCTGAGAGTGATCTCAACATCCTTCCGAGCACCTCGGAAATCCGTCGTCCTGCCTCTGATTCGACGTGACGGCGCACCTCGTCTGAGGACAGTTCCACAGATTGTGCAATGTCAGTCACGGCCTGTGATAGTGCCTCGCCATGAACCTGCCAGTATACACCACTTGTAGCGTTGCGAATGATATTGCGAAGACCTTCCGACAGTTCTGGGTGAGCTGAAACGACAGTGGTCAACGAGGTAAGGAGAGCTGCAATGTCATGTGAAATGGACGGAGACGTATTGACTGCGTCACCAGTGGTTGGAAGAGGAGGATCCTCAATGACCTCCGGCAAAGCAGGCAGGTCCACTTTGGAGCTCTCCTGAGGCTCACGAGAATTTAGATCTTGTGCATTAGCTTTCGGGGTACTTTCAGCGGTGATGTTATTGTTTGTATTTTGTGGTGGTGAACTGGATGACGCTGGATTTTGAGAGTGGAGGTCGTAAACATGGATGGGATGCTTAAACGGTGATTCCTCCGCAATCATGGAAACAGTAGAGGCTGCCGCAGCAGCCTCTGTTCCGTTGGGGCTTGACACATCCTTTGCCTTGCCCTTATCAGGCTTTGGAATCTCGCAGGTTGGTTGAACAGCAGAGTATTCATCATCTGTTTGATTGTCTGATGCATTATCGACACTCGGTGACACACTGTTAGCGTCACTGTCGATGACTTCGACGAAGGCATGAGGACTCTCAACGCCTAGAGTCCTCCCCAGAAACAAGTCCGAAATGCCGTGAATGGTAGGGAGGCGCTGCCAGTCATCGTCAAGATCAAAAGATTCGTGGCCAAAGGTGTTTCGATTTGGTGGGGCTTCAGACTTCTGCCCATCCCGAGAAGACCTTAAATCGAGAACAGCAAATTTGATGACTTCATTGGAACTATGAGACAGTCGATAGAAGTCCTGTAGCTCATTGTTTGAGCTCAGAGTGATTTCGTCGTTGTCGTTGTCGATGTAAGAAACTCCAATTTTGTCGAGTGGGATAGCATAAAGGTGCTCCAACCTGGACGCAAGAGCCTCCCAGGTTGGAAGGTCTGGAAATACAATACGACGGGTATGGCCGTCTAACTTGGATAGCTTGAATTGCGTTTGAGGCATTGCTTGGGATAGAATTCGACGTGGGTGTGGGGCACTGAAGTCAATTAGCGCGCTATATAGCCAACTTTGAAACTCCGCGCTGCGCACTGACGCTGCGCATAGCATCGAGTCATTTGGCCACTTGTTGATACATACTTTTGGAAATTTTTGATCAAGGCAAATAAATACGCGCTAAGCGAAACAAGAGCGAGAATCGGTGTACAAGCGCGTCCAAGCGCATCCCTAGCGTGTCCCTGCGTGTCTGAAGTGTCACAAGGAGTCACGACCGTTTGTGCTGATCTTTTTGCTGCGCCAGCATCACGGCGACGTTTCGATTATGCAGTTTCATGTCCTTGGTTTAGGACCCATCGGCTCTCTATTATCATATCACTTGCGCCGCAGCCTCCCACCTTCGCACTCTGTCTCTCTCATCTACAAAAATATTACCCAAGCCCAAGATGCCACCGCGCGAGGTGGTATCCTGCATGTTGACCGGAATGCCATTGTCACCAACGCGAGTGGGTTCAAATTGGAGGCCTCTATAAACCCCTCAATTGCAGAAGGGGAGTCAAATGACGTTGTCAGGAATCAAGACTGGGGGGCAGATTCAGATCAAATACACTCTCTTTTCATCACGACGAAGGCGCATCAGACCTTGCCCGCGGTTCGACAGCTTCTGCCGAGGCTATCAGCGAACTCAACAATTGTTCTGCTACAGAACGGCATGGGTATTTACGAAGAGCTCATCAGCGAAATATTCCGCAATCCAGAACACCGTCCGCATTTTATCCTAACTTCCAACACACATGGCGCATTTTTGAGAAAGCCAAATCACGTCGTGCACTCGGGTCTGGGTTCCATAGAATTTGCTATTGTTCCGGATCCCGGCGGGAAGAACTTCGAGAAAGGCTTCGAGGAATCCTCTCCAGCGCGCTCCCCGCAACCCCGCCTCTCAGATATAACATCGCCTGGTGACCCAGAATTTACACGTTACGAGAGCCTACGGGCCACCGTTGCCGCTCTACTCCTTTTGAAGCTGCTTGATGTTTCTTGGAAACCCATGTCTCAACTGCAGTTGGCGCTGCGTAGAAAACTTGCTGTCAATGCAGTCATAAATCCATTGACGGCCATTATCGGTTGTCGTAATGGTGATATATTCTCAAGTCCATCATCTGATCTCATTTTAGACAATGTCTGCCGCGAGGCTTCCGATGTTTATGCGGCCCAAGTCTCGTCAGAGACCAAGGAGTGGTTGCAGGGACTTTCAATACGGGGGATCAATGTAGAAAATGTGATGGTTCCCCGTTTTCCTCTATCCTTGACCCAAGCCCGTCTAAAATGGGAGGTCTTACGCGTCGCAAAGCTCACAAAAAGGAACAAATCCTCTATGCTGGACGATATTCTACGTGGACGAGTGACAGAAATCAAGTATATCAACGGATACTTGTTGAAGCTGGGCAATATGTATCAAATTCCCATGCCTACAAACGAAATGCTCAAAAACCTGGTCGAATTGCGCAGCGATATACCTTTGGATCAGGGTTTATGAAACGGATCGAGAGATTTTTAGGGCTTAACTACACCTCGCTCGACCGCCCTCAGACGAGGATTACATTATACATCTGTGCCTCGAGAGTGCAACCACGCGAAGCCTCTAAGCACAAGTTTCTGACCCACATTCTTATTACCCCACCCCACCACCTCATCTTACAACATCTGCCGGTCAGTTGTCAGCATCATCGCGTGAGATGACAGGGAACACAAGCGAACACGTAAGAGTTGTGACCCCTTCCTAAAAATGACGAAAGTAAAATCTTGGCCTTTCGCTAGGGGTCGACTGCCTTCTTGTCAAGCACCAATGCAAGTTGCAATGACGATGTTGGAAGAAACGTGGAATTGATGTTGTTGGTCACTTTCAAACCTTTGCCGCTGGAGGTATAAAGGAGTTGTGTGCCCCAACATAACGTCTATCTCCGCCCTTACATTCGACTCACACACAGGCCTTCCTCGCATCCTCACAAACCTTTTAAACCTAATACATGACGCACACGTAAAATTTGGAGGCTGAATCATTGTTGTGATATGCCTTGCCTTGCAAAGCGTGGAAGTTGTTGGCTAGGGGGTGATCACATCCCCCACTTCGCTTTTGTATTTTCCACGGATTTAAAAAGATTTCTTGGCAAAGTCGGCGCGAAAGGAAAGGGCGAATTCCCTCCCGATGTACTGTGAGCGTCCACCTCCAGAGTATCATATATATATAATGTCAATATCGAAAGTTGTGCTTGCGATCCCGACCCAAGCTAACCTTGAGCTAACTGCGTGTACTTTGTTTAGTAACTTAGCTC
This sequence comes from Laccaria trichodermophora, assembly GCA_018417955.1. NCBI lineage: Eukaryota > Fungi > Basidiomycota > Agaricomycetes > Agaricales > Hydnangiaceae > Laccaria > Laccaria trichodermophora. Next base: position 435,658 of record JACTVC010000010.1, read on the forward strand.
TACTTAGACTGTCTGGCCCTTGGCTGAATTGTCAAGGACTCCAAGTGGAAGGAACGGACAGATATTAATGCAGGTAAGTACGAGGAAAGGTGAATAAAAATTACGATGAGTTCTTCGTCCATGCTTTTACAATAATGTATCAACATAGGTCCATTCCACCTCAATACTGATAGCCGGAGCGAAAGTTCAATGGTCATCTGCGCCAAGCTTTCCCCATCTGACGATTCTGTAAGAACCATCTTGCCATGACTGGGTCCGTCGTCGTGCCAGAATTGACATTGTTGACCGATCCGTCCCAACAAACCCAAGCCCGCCTGATTGAATTGCAGCGTCGATGAGCACGGGAAACCTTAGGAAAAATCAAAATTACAGCCCCCCAGGAATGATCTTCGGATTGCTCACCATCCACCATGAAGTTCAGCTGTATTCGAGTGATCGATTTTATACCAGCCTTGGGAAGTGACCTCCTCCCACCAGGTAGCATTCTTCTCGTCACTTGTCATGACAACATGCTGAACGGAAATTCCCTTGCGATCGAGGATTTCCTTTTTTACTTCCTCGACTCTCCGTGCGATCACAGATATGGGTGCAAAGCAGTCGCTCAGAGCCATTCCAGTGCACCAAGTTGCAAAATCACCATGACGGATGTGGATGGCGATCCACTAAAAAAAAATCTGTCAGAAATAAATGCGCGAGGGCCAAAAACACGCACAGGCGGCGTCGCCTGAGCTTCTTCGAGTCCGATTGCCTTTCTAACGTACTCGTCTCTAAGACGTTCTAGCTTCGGAGTCCAATGCATGTGTTGGCCGACAAATCTCCATGCCGGACTGTAGTCAAAGTCAAACTCATAAGGCTAGCGGCGACGATCTTCGTTAGCTCAAAGAAGATCTTTCTCGGTCTGGACGGACCTGGTTCGCACAAACATAATATAAATAGTCGTAACAGAGAAGTTGTTCATCAGGAGGAAGAATTACATGGTCATTGCGCGACGGCATCGGTGGCAGCAAATTGTCGGCCCGAATTTCTGGGAAAGCCAGGGATGCTAAAGACCAAAAGCTGGCATGTGGATCGTGCTGAAAGTGGGGGAGAAGTTTGATCCAGGTCGGGGCTTTGGTATACGATATGTCTAAAATTAGCAATTTAAAACAAGTGCCACGGGGAGGGTTAATGATGCTAACTGACCAAGGGTGAGGAGGTCAAGAAGGAAGCTATTACGAGGTTCCGGCTCTCGCTCCTGGACAGCTTGCCACACACTCCAGCAACCAATCTCATCGCGTTCGTGTGCGCTCAAATTTTTTATCTCATGCCATTCGACGATTGGTATGCGTAGCGCCTTGCTCAGGCGGGGAATGTCGAAAACTTCTCCAAAGTTGACGGGCGGAACGTGACCACCAACGTGAGTAGGAGTAAACATCGGAATCACAGGTATGCGTTCCGTAATCATGCCCAGGTATATCAAATTCATCTACGGATGACCTTTAGCCTTCTGGTCAACGATACAATAGCGCACTCACGTAGGTCATAACGTCGTTGGCTTGAAATGAAATTATTTAGCGCGATATTGCAAAGAACAGATAGATAGCGGACATACTCCACCCAGCCGATATCCAAGAGGTTATGTATTTCATGTCGGGTCGTAGATTATCTATCAAGTGACATTTGTAAATGATCAAGAGGTGAAGAAAGTCGATTACCTCGGAAGTGAGGGGTAGGTGAACCATTTATGAAATTAGATGAAAGCAGAGTAGAGTCAAGGTTGGCTTCGGAGAGAGCAGGGTGTGTCGGTGTAGGCGAGGGATCGTCGGGAAAAAGAAATGTGGTTGGTTGTGAAGTCCAGAGAGCAGAAGAAAGCAGACCGAGGAAAGAAATGACTGCTAAGAATATACAGGTACTCAGGAGAAGACGACGCCTTTCCCTAGGCTGGCGAAGCAGGTCATCGAGAATCATGGAGGGGCGAGGCCAGAGCGTCGACGGAAAGCGAAGGTGCGTATTAGCGGGTATGAAGTGTAACAAGGATCATAAATAATTTCAATTGGCAGCTCGGGCCAGTGGTGGACCTCGAGTGGACCAGCTCGCTCATGATCAATTGCTCAGTTGAGCCTTGCAGTTGAGCGGATATCTCCGCGTGCCTGGCTAATAGTACTTAATAATAATATTCGATGTGACAGGTGACAGTCTACAGATTAGTACATAACACTGGCACCGTTCTCAATGCCATCTTGGCTCTACCCCTCCTTGCCCTACTCAAAATGCCGTCTGACCAGGCATCCAGACTCCAAATCGCAGCCGTCGTCGCCTTCTACATGACGTCGGCCCTCGTCGTAAGTTCCTTCTCTCCGTCGTCCTACGCTTCTCACCCATTTCTTCCAACCAGATGGTCTTCGTGTGCGTCTCCCACCGTCCATTATCTCAAGTTTCATCTTCTCATTCTTCTTTCCAGTAACAAGGCTGTTTTGAAAAACGCCCCAGATCTTCCCCTGTTGTTTCTACTTCTACAGCTCATTATCGCTGTCCTTCTTTTGCATGCATCCGCCTCCCTTCACAGGAGTATCGAAATTCCAGCTTTCGACTTACAAGTTGCAAAGAAACTGCTCCCCGTAGTATCTGTCAATATTGCTGGCCTGGTTTTCAACACTCTTTGCTTGCGCGATGTTGATGCGTCTTTTTTTCAGGTGAGGTTATTCACCATTCACTTACCTCGTGTCATTAAGCAGTCTCTGCCTAGATCGCTAGAGGTCTTGTCCTACCCCTCACAATCGCCGTGTCTTCGGCATATACACACAGTGCACCTTCCCGCAACGTCATTATTGCCGCAGTCACTGTCACTACTGGCTTCATGGTGGGCGTTGCCCCTTCATCGTCCACTCCTATATCGGCTATTCCGTCCACTCTCTCCTTGTTCTACGGCGTTCTGTCTTCCCTGTTCATTGCTTTCCATGTTGTCTTGATCAAAAGCTCCCTGCCGCATTGCAATAATTCCACGATTCAGCTTGCGTGGTGGACAAACTTTGGCTCGGCCGTAATGATCCTACCCTTTGTCCTCATCCGAGGGGAAATCTCAACTCTCTGGGCGATGTCACAGGCCCAGGAGTGGAATGGTACTGTCTTTGTGTGGGGTTGCCTTGTGACCGGAATCTTTGGTTTTTTGCTCTGTGTCGCGGGGCTGCTCAGTATCAAGGTTACAAGTCCTATAACACATATGTTCTCCAGTGTATGTATTTATTGGCGCCTCACAATATCCACTGACTTGAAAACGGAAAAATGATCAGGCAGCACGATCTGTTCTTCAAACTTTGCTCGGTGTCTCTATCTTCAAAGATGTTCTGACTGTGTAAGCACATCATCACCTACCCCTTACAATGACGCTGATACTTTGTGGGGTATCAGCAACAGGGCGGCTTCGATTTTAATAATTCTTGGAGGAACCATGTAAGCAAGATCATGCCACCCATTTTTCCGAAGATAATGTGAGAGTCTGACGTTCATAGGTTTTACACTTGGGTCAAGTCGTTGGAGGCGTCGCCAAAACCTGCGACACGGAATGTGGACATTGAGATGGCAGACAAAGATTCTATTAAGCTGAGGGAACCGAGCCGCGTTACAGGGGAGGCTGAGGAAAAGATATGACGGCAGTTAGTGCTTGAGACGATGGTTAGATTTTTGACAAGGACACGCATCGGACTAGTGGATAATGGATTATTACGATACTGATGGACAGCCTGGGACTTTATTCAAGGGGGAGGGGATTTTGTACTTGTTGTATTCTCCTGTACAAAGCCTTATTGACATTACGACGAAATTTACCACTGATACTCCTAAAGCCATAACCCGTTCTTCCGATCCTATCTTTTTGTAGATCGTTGTCAATCGGAGATACTTTTGCTCTTCGGGTCCACAAAAATCCAACTGGGTAAGTACTTATGTGTATGTAATTGCCACGCTTTGCCAAGACGTCGCGAAAAGATTCTATTATTGGTTCCGCAACAATCCAACTCGAGATCAAGGCGTCATGATGGGACGAACGATCATATTGAACTAGCTCAAGTACTATCCCCCCGAAGAGCGGGGTGAAAATCCAATGAGAAGGCTTAGCGCTGACTGCCTCTTGACACCTAAAGCGCATCTGCTCCGAGTCCTTCTAAATCTTCCCCTCCCTAGGCCTGCCAATAGCCCTTCAAATCCGATCGTCTCTAGAAAAAATGGCGGAAAAGCCTACTATAGAGCTCGACGCAGATGCAGCGCATACAAAGCGTTCCGAGCGTCAGTTGGGCGACACAGAGGTGTCATACTTCCTGCCTTCCCGCCAATCGGGTGTAAATGATATGTAAATTCGCCTTTCTTTTGGATCGTGCGTATGCTTACCCGGACCCCACAGGTACCTCCACCTCGGCTGTCGCGCTCCAGCATCCATCCTCCAGCGGGAACGTGTCTGTCTGATATGGGCAATCCTTCGATTGAGGCATCCTTTGCTGGCGTCCCGGGTCGAGATGCTTGATTACGAAGATATTCGTTTTGTGTATGCCCTCCTTCAGTTTCGTTCTCGATGTACATCTAACTTTCCTCTGATCAAATCGGAAGATACGAAGCACCTCCCTCGCCTAAGCACGCTCTCGAGGATGCGGACAAAAACCTCGCTTATCGAACTCAATCGGCTGAAGGTAGCTCTGTTTTGTTATCTTTGAGGTGCCCTTGCTTAGCCTTTGTGATGCTCAGACCTTATCGACGGATATTTGAATGGATCACGTACACTGTCCAACGAGCGCCTTTCTTATCTTATTATATCCACAGTCCAGAATACTTCGGACATTTCAGAGAGTGCCGATGCGACGCAGAATTACGACTTCCTCATCTGCGCTACACATTTTTTGGGGGATGGCATGGCTCTACACCAATTTGCAAACGACTTTTTTAGCATGCTTGGTGGTTCATTAAGCGAACAACAGCTTACGGTGATATTGGAAGATGAATGCAAGCGCCGTTACGAGACCTTGAAGGTGAGTTCAAGTCCGTTCCGCATCTGTCGGGGTTTTGAAAATTCTGTTCCAGGAAGCAGCTCTGCCTGAGTCCATTGAATCAAGACTGCCATCTCCTCCTGGAGGGAAATTCTACCATGCAGCATCCCTCGTCGACTTCCAGATCGGTCAACACAAACTCATAGTTTGTAGTATCTTGACTTCTGCGTACATCGTCTTGACACGCCGTTCTAGGGGGGGCATAGTTTCCCCCGTTGCAATGCAAAAGAGCGCCGTACGATTGTGCCTACAATTTCTTTTGACCCGGCTCGCACCAAGTACATCTTAAGCAAATGCAAATCTCGTGGCGTCTCCATTTCAAGTGCTTTGTTCGCAGTGTGTAACGTTGCGTGGGCAAAAACCCACGGCCAGAACTGGCAATTACCCATGTATGCTCCCATCGTAAATTTCTGTCCGTATCACGATACTGAAGGTTCTTGATAAATAGGATGATGTATTCGGCTCTCAATATGCGACCATTTTTACAATCCAACAAAGCACTGAATGACTCCTACTGGTATATTGCTATCGGCTACTTCAACATCGTGCTTCCGACCTTCCTACCTCGGTCTGGTGATGTAACTCCGACCTTCTGGCTTCGAGCTCGCTCTGCCAAAGATCAAAGCACAAGAGCCGTCAAAAATCCTATGATCATCCCGCGGAGTCGCCGTATGGCTGAAGAGCGAGGCTCACGTGCTCGTCAGTGGGCTAGGGAGGACGATGGTGTAAAAGCCCTTCCACCCCGAAATGTGGCACCCACAATTATCAAAAGTTTCGATAAATCTCCTTCCAGCGCTCTCATGGGGTTATCTCTGCTTGGAAACCTTGACGGCATTTACAAGCATGCAAACTTTCCGGATATCAAGTTACACACCCTCACTACAGGCTCTCGACAACGATCAGGTGGGATGCTCCTGTTCGGCTATACGTTCGCCAGCAAGTTGTGGATCAGTTTTGGATATGACGAAAATGGATTTGAAGAATTCACAGTTCAGGAATTTTGGAAAAATGTGCTTCTTTCCGTTGACGAGTTTTTACTTGTTTGACATTTTTGACATTCAATTGGTACAAGTGATTGTTTTGGACTCGTAGTTGGTCTTCCTTTTTAGTTACAATCAATGGACTCGAGTGGACACTGTTTTATTTTGGACTTGTAGGGGCCCCCGGAAAAATGTACTTATCTCCGTTGACGAGTTTTTACTTTTCGACACTCGATTATTCCAGGTGGACATTGTTTTGAACTTCTTCCTTTATGTAGTTACAATGAATGACGCTTACGAAGGCGAGAGGAGATCGAAACATGGATCACCGATTAAAGGTCGGGTAACTCTCGTTGTATCAAACGAGTCCAGGTGCTCTCCTTCCACCAATCATTCATATGGTCGATGCGCTCCCACAGCGTCTCCTCATCAACACCATATATTTCATACCTCCCACCATCTAATGGCCGACCTTCGCGTTTCGCCACATCTAAAGCAGCTTTATTTTCTCCTCTGCAACTTGGTAAGTACGACGCAAGACAAAAATAGTCAGAGATGCATACTTGAGGAGCTCAAGCAACTCCCTTTTCTCTGGAAAGAATAAGCGTGGTTCGAGGACACCAAGTATCCCTAGGGATGCTCGGTATAAAAACGAATCCCCTTCAAGAAGCAGGACATCCCAAACCCTGGCACAGGCTTCAAACGGCAGGTGATCGAGGAACAGGGGGATTAACCAATCCGGAAGGTAGGAGGCAGGCGAGATTTGGTGCTGTTTGAAGTTGAAATAAACTTACAAAATTCAGATGAGAGAAAAAGCTGAGAGGGAGAGCCAGCTCACTTTTCGGCATGCCATCAGCTAGAAGTGTGTCGAAAATCCTTCAAAGACAATGCCTAATTAATTCTCTAAAGCATGCGCAGAAACTACCGCCTTCACCTGTAGTATGCTTCGACCTGTTAAATTGAAAACTCTAGAACCACAACAGCTTCATTGAGCGAATAATTACGTACATCTTCTTTAGCTCTGTCTCCTCCAAAAAAACTCCGCATACAATGTCTTTCAAGCAAATTTCGCATGACGATGAAGGCTTGCTGATTTGGCAGATTGATCAACATCATTGCAGCGATCTTGGCGGCCCCAAACGTATATCCCAACCCTTCATCACTTCGAGACACCACCCAGGCGCATAGCATATCCTTCAAATCTCCGTAGAGTGGGCCTGATTCTGGATGAAATATGTGCAATGCGGGAAGGGTGGTAGAGATATCGCGTTCAATCAAGTCTAGGGTTGTTTGCGGAAAAACACCAGAGGCAAGGGCACGTTTAGCACGAGATAAACAGGTACGGTAGTGATCTGGACAATATGTTTGGTCAGTTGCTTGTCGAGTACTGGAATCCCGTGAAAATTGCGTATTGGGCTAGATCATGGATCAAATATCTACCTTTGTTCAGTGCCAATGGGTTGCCGACAGCCTTCTCCCACATTGAGGCGCGAAGTTTTGTGGGTATTCCGCGCCACCAAAGTTTTCTAAGAGAGGGTTTTTTGAAAACAACTCGCCAATCAGGGATCACCTCAGTTTCCCAAATGTGAAGGGATTCATCTATAGCTTTTTCTCGCAACAGGCGACGCTCTTGCAAAGCCTTCCTACGCTTCTCCGCTATCGTGGTATCACGTCATGAGAAGAAAATAAGGGCAAAACAGTGTATCCTACCCGCTGTACGGCTCAGCTTCATCATATGTTGCCAATCAGCCATATGCTTGTCGTCCTCTTGACGAGGCTTTGGAGGGAGGAATGATGGGCGTGTTTTGCTCCTCACTTTTTCCAGAGCGGAAGGGCCCGCAGAACGGTTACGCCGATGACCTTGTGGTTTCTCAGTCAAGGGTGCACTTGGCCCAGGAGGATCTGAAGGTAAGGTAGAAACGATAACAGACTGAGGAGTGGAAAGGGAATGCGATGCAGGCTCCGCTATCAAAGGTAGACTTTTGGCGGTTTGCGTCACTAGAATCGGTGGAGCGGAAATATCTGACATGGTGTTAGACGGAGGGTCTTCAATAGGCTGAGACAAGCCTGATGTCGAGTGAACTCGGCGTGGTGGCGGCTCAGAGGCGTTGACGACGACGTTGGGGTGCGGGTGATCATTGATATAGGCTATCAGATGTTCTCCTGGAGATTCATACTCCTGAGCTGGCGTCGAAAGGGATATCTGGGAAAAGTAGGATGATAAAGCAGATCCCACCATTGGGGACTCCGGTGCTATCTGAGGATCGGAATTAATGTCCAGGGTGGAGACAGAAGTATTGGAGTCGTCAAAAAAGCCACCAGTGGATGCAGTATTTTCGATTTCCTCCCAAGAGTCGTCTTCTACGGGCATACTCCTTGCAAACTCCTCTCGGATGGCATCAGGAGAGAAAATGTACGGAACGTCGGTGTCGTCGGAGTCATTGAAGGCATCATCGAAATCGAAAGATGAAACGTGATGGATGGGGACTGATACAGGAATGTTGGCGAGGGTGTCCATCGCACGCGACGCCAGAGGGGGAACTACCTGCGACTTGGAGGTGCCATGATCTGACATGCGGTGTGACAATGACAATGACCCAGACCGTGACGTGATAGACGCGCTCCCATGATTTGCTCATGAAATGATAGCAGAAATTCTCCTCGTTCTTGCGGGACATTCATCGTCTCTATTCACCAAGGATTCTTCCCTCAATCCAGCTCTTGCTCCCCTTCTACATCCAGGCGAACAACAGTGTCTAGAATCACTCGGCCTCATTGCATTTCGGTACCGCAAAATCAAGGTCTCTTGCAGCACTCTTTCGCGCTCGTCATCGCGCTATATATGTGCTCTTTGTGCGACTCTGAGCCATATTCTGAAAGAAGAATACGAATCTTTAGTTATTGAGACAGAGGCAAAGATCCTAAGGCGCGATTCTGCGCTTGTTGGAAGTGGTGCGTTTGTGCCATTGTCATCTGTACGTGCGATCTTTTCAGAATGGGATGCCCCACTCGCCGCCCTTTCCACGCTCATGGATGAGTTGGAATCAGAGAAACAATGGAAACCCGGACCATTGATTGATATGTTATTGGCTCGCTCAAGGACGGGCGTCTACCGCATTGCGGATATTATCTCGCGAATATCGATCACCGTTCAAGGTGTATGGCGAACCCAATTGACGGCGTTCATCGTCCACGGGTCTTTATCACCAACGGATCCTCTGGCATCTGAGGACTATATACTCAAGGAAGGGCACATTCCTTCTTGCGTTTCAACCCAGACCCGGGACTCCATTGCATATGTGGGTCGAGCCATCGGAACCATCAATGCTGTGAGGTGGCAGAAGCAACTCCCAAGGGATATAGCTTCTGAGCATACTATGATGTTAGACTCCGTACTGCCAGAAGACCAGCATGCATTCGACCTTGTAATCTCGCAGATAAGAACGAACGTCGGCGAGTGGCTTTGGCTCAATGTTCTGACCCGCAATGATATTGAAGGCGCTCTCGACTCATTGTATGCTTTCTTGCGCGTCAACTTTGTGCTACATAGCTTACGAATTTTGTAGAGGAAATTACTTCCTTCTTCGGAACGGGGAGTTTAGTCTTTCCTTGATTCGTGAAATCGAACGCCTCAAGACTTCGCGTTTGGCAACACGCGCGGGATCGACATCCATGATTCGCGAGCAGGATCTCAATTTAGCTCTCCTTCGCGCTTCCCTTGGAACGACGGCCCAGCATGACCCATATCTAGCTCGCTTGCGTTTCTCCCTTCCTTCCGGACCTCTTCGACCTCTGCTGCCGTCTTTGAGCAGCCCGAGAGGACAATCCTCGTTACCATCGACTCACGGAGGGCCGTCCAGCACATCACCCTTCAATTCTCACCTTCTTGGCACGTCATTGTCATTGTGCTACACCATTTCTTGGCCTTTGGATTTATTTCTTGACCGCGCAGACCTCTCAGCTTACGCGACGCTTTTCGCCTTTCTTTCTGCACTACGCAAGACACATGCGCGGGTACACACCTGTTGGACTTCCCTTTCTAATGCGCAACGCGCACGTCGACGGTGGACTGGCCTTGGCGAAGGTGGAACCACAGAAGATTCAGATTTTCGAAAACGACTATTAAGGTGTGGATGGGGAATTGTAAGGGACATGGGGTGGTTTTTAGACACGCTCTTCGGATATGTGATGATGGATGTCGTGGATGTGGAATTCAGAAAACTAAAGGATCGGGTGGGCAAAGAAGGAAACGGTTCCTCTGCCCGAGCTGAGAGCAATGTCGCCTCGCAATGCCATGCTGACACGCAGAATGCCTCCATCCCATCCGGTACTTCTTCTCATTTGGATTTTACCTCCCTTCGAACCATCCATACTGGCTACCTCGACCGCCTGCTGAATGGCTGTCTTCTGACCAACCCCTCACTCACCGCCATCCTCCAACCGATCTTGGATGTTTGTGAGCGATTCGTAGCTCAAGTTGAGAGGTGGGGTGGTGATGTGCTACCAGCACTGTTATTTGAGGGTAGTCTGAAAGAGGGCGACGAACAAGTTGGTGCGATGGTCAAAGAACGCTGGCTTGTTGTAGCTGAAATTGATCAGGTTCGTTCGGTATATTCGCTAAAGAAAGTACTGATTTTGTCTGCATAGACATTGCGTGATCTACTAGAAACTTTCTACGAGCAGCTGACAGCATCTACGTCACAGCAGCCTTTCTCAACTGGGATGGACACATCCAAGTCGATGTTTCTGCCAGGTGCCAATCAAACAACAGCGAATATGTCGAGAAATGCCAAAGGAGTTGAGGGGACAGACGACAGTCGAAGGCACGTTGAACGATTACTGCTTCGACTTGATTTCAACGGGGGATTGTCGAAAACAAGGAGGAAGATATCGGGAGGGATCTTAGCCGAGGGTGGACTTGACTAGTGAAAAATGAATTTTATTTATTTATTCAAATAATTGCCAACGGATGTCCGCCTTGAACCGTTCACGAGGATGAATGTCCGGATGGCCTTCGGGTTGGCTAGGCAGTACAGACTGAGCCAGGTGATGCACATAAATATTCATTGCACGTAATCCTGATTGCAAACCAGTTGCAAGCCCTCGCCCAGCCGATGACTTTTGTTCCAAACACGGTACACCGTCTTTCCCAACAAATCCGCTTTCTTTCTTCATCCACCATGTCCTCAGGTTCGTCCCCACCCATCCATCCACCCGCGCATATACTCACTCACCTTCCTTTCCTTCAGTGTACACCCCGCGTCTCATCGGCGCTGCCAACACTCTCGGTAATCATCCAGTCTATCCTCATCCTCCCGTCATCTCATCGTTTTATCAGATCATCGCGTTTATATCGAGCAAAATGGCTCTGTCATTTCCCCCTTCCATGACATCCCTCTCTTCGCAGATCAGAACAATGGTATCTTCAACATGATCGTAGAGGTTCCTCGCTGGACCAACGCCAAGATGGAGATTTCCACTGAAGAACCTTTTAATCCTATCAAGCAAGATATCAAGAAGGGAAGGCTGCGCTACGTCCGAAATTGCTTTCCCCACCACGGCTACATCTGGAACTACGGCGCCTTCCCTCAGGTACGTGCCCGCTTTGCCGCGATCGTTTTGATCTCATCGCAATGTGTGGTAGACTTGGGAAGATCCCTCCCAGTCTCATGCTGAAACCAAGGCCAAGGGTGACAACGACCCTCTTGATGTCTGTGAAATCGGTGAACAAGTTGGTTACGTCGGACAAGTTAAGCAGGTCAAGGTTCTTGGCATTATGGCTCTTCTCGACGAAGGCGAGACGGACTGGAAAGTTATCGTGGTTGACGTTCAAGACCCTTTGGCTTCAAAATTGAATGACATCGAGGATGTTGAAAGGCACCTACCAGGTCTCATCCGTGCAACCAATGAATGGTTCAGGTTTGATATATATCCTCTGTCTGGTGCCGACAACCCATCAACTTTTTTCCCCCTCTAGGATTTACAAGATTCCCGATGGCAAGCCGGAAAACACCTTCGCTTTTTCTGGAGAAGCCAAAAACAAGAAATATGCAACCGAGATCATTCACGAGTGTCACGAAGCTTGGCGTCGTCTTATCACTGGGGAAACTCCCGCGAAAACCGCGACATATGATCTCTCCATGTTTGTCACGCTCATTTCATTTATTAATTTGGCGTTAATACGCCCTTAGTCGTAACATCACAATCCAAAACTCTCCTGGCTTCGTTAGGAGGGACGATCCTCAATACACCAACATCCCCCAAGATTCGAGGAAGCCTCCGAGTCCCATCGATCCCTCTGGTAAGTTTTGTTTTTCTGCTACTCGACAGCCTACTAACAATTCCTTTGCAGTCTCGAAATGGTTCTATATTTCCTCTGCACAAGTCTAGAGATTGGATCGAAGAGCAGTAACAAAGAAGTATTCAATAACAAAGTGTTTCGATTATAGATTAGATGTCAAACAGCTGGTGATTTTTGGTGTAGCCCCTACGAATGGATAGCAAGACGACGTTGTGGTATAAATACAGATAAGGGTCAGTGCCGTTGCCTTTCAACACTCGAATCAGGTTGCGCAGGCGGATATCGACAGTAACGATCCGAAATGGAGGTCACAGTCCATGTTCCTGATGTTTAATGGTTATCCTGCACTCAATACACAAAAGATTGGGATCTACGCACCCTCTAGAGCCGAAAATATTGAGTACTCATTTGTAAGAACACGAGAGACAGTATGAGTTTCAAGGACCTTCCCAGGTTTTCCGCCTTTCTTTGGGCTTGGTTCCGATCGTTGGTAAGTAAATGTGAAAGGGGGTTCTCCGATTAGCGTAAATACTATCTCGGCTTGGTCGCCTACGAGAGATGAATAACAAGTACTGCCAATCACTGAGCAACGTACCTTCATGTATATCCTGGAATACCCTCTTTCCATGGCCAACTTGAGCTGATGGAAGAGGATGCACAACAAATCTCAAATCCGTAACCACAGCTTTGCACATCTTTTGCTGATGTGCAATATGTGTAACCGTGAATTCACCTGGCTGCTGTTGGAGGAGGGAGAAAGGAGAAACTTTTGCCTCTTGCGTGTAAGATTTCCCATTGATTCGGTACCTTGAACAGTGCGTCAATTCGAATAGAAAAAAACAAAGAGATTCAACGCAACTTACCCAATAGTCCAGGGTGGAATTCCCTCTAGTTGGAACTGAGATATCCCTCCAACACAAATATCTTCACGTCGTTCAAATGGTATGATAGCGGCAGTCTCTGCAACATCCACCCAAATAGAACTGTACAATGGATCAGATGTGGATTGAGCACAGTTGGACGCGTCGGTCACAGATTCGATGGTGACGATGTGTGCACCAACCGCCATGAAGCTATATGATGGCAAATCGATTTTCCATGCATTAGACGAGACCACGACTCTTTCCGTCTTAATCTGACTTGCAGCCAGATTTTTGATGCTGAGCGTTACAGTGAAAGGGGGTGAGCCTTCGAGAAGAATGATTCCATCAGCAGATGTAGAATCCAAAGGTACGAATGCGTCGTATAGGCAATAAGTCATCCTATTGCGGTTTTTAAAATGGGCGGAAGGGCGCATTGAGACTTGCTGTTCAAACAATAGTCTTTGTGAACGGGGAATGATTGCATTTGCATGTTTCGCAAGAGGGTATGCGGAGTCTCCGATTTGCTTCACTTCGTAATACATGCGCCCAGGGGATGAGGTATGGAGCTGGAAGCGCGTGCGAGGTTGAAGGCTGTTGAACGTCGGTTGATCCATGAGCTGCGTTCCCCCTAGTTCATGCCCTTGAGCAACATTGTACATAATCTGGAAGGGAGGTCGCCCTGAAAGCTCAAGATCTACGTGATCGTTTAACCCTTCACAGATAGGTCGCAAAATGAAAGACCCGTTATGCACGTCATATGTTGCATCAACCGCAGGAGAAAGTTTGGCCACTGGACGAGGTAGCCAGTCGACTGTGTAAGTCGTCGCGTCTGTGACCGTCGAGCCTGAGCACTGTGAATCTACAATCTAGATCATTGCGATGTGATTCAGTGGCGTCGGAAGAAGGGATGAAAAATCTCACATCGATGATTTCGTAGACACCTTTCTCTGTGACGTGAAGATAGTCATTAGGACTGTTCAGTCTCAACGTCATGACTTTGTCATCGGCGCCTATTCGGCGGTACTTCATACGCCAGGGCTGAACCGTAGCATTTAGCAGATATCGTCCAATGATCAAGATTACAACGCACTCCGTCACCAGTCAACCGTAAGGGAAGGCTTGCACGATCGCCTTCTGTTATCGTCGTATGACGTTCTTGAGTGCTACCATAGAATCGAGCAGTTGGCTAGAAGAGAAAGGTGAGAAGAGCTAGTTATTGGAAGGAAGGTGGTACTAACCCGGACACGTTTCACATTTACGACGACTCCAGGTACAGAGATAGATCGCCTGCACTTGTAAGCATCCTCCACGCTCACTTCTCGTTATCAGATGGTGCGCGTATCGGAAATTTTGGCATGGCTCACCTAGATCAACTTCAAAAGTACCGCCACTCTTCCTCACTGCCTCTGGAATTGTAACTGAGATGATTTCCCTCGGTTTTTCAATTCCTGTGACGAGCACAGTTTCGGAACTATGAGGGCCGATAATTTGCAAGTCCAAATTCCAGGGACCTGTGCCCTAAAAGGATGCGGAGTGTCAGCAGTGATCCTTCAATGTACTGATAAAAAAAGTCACTTTAAGATCAACATGTACATCCACTGCATCACCATCACAACTACTGATCAACTTTTTGCTCCGTCCAACGCCATGCACGTCAGAGAAGTCAGCGGAAGCAAGAGGGTGAATAAGTTGATCAATGCTTGGGCCATGGAGTTCGACCTTTCTGTAGTTTGCGTCGCTGAGGTGGACAAAGGTAAAAGTATAGTGGCCGCTCCGCTCAGGCTGCAAGGTTAATTCGCCTCGGGAGTTAGTAAATTGTTTTGAGAATTCTCGAGGTGGTTCATTATCACGCTGCATGCGGTAATGAACCTGGAATGGTGGCGTGCCACGAAGGATGAGGGAAGCTGAAACACCCGTGTCTCCCGAGCTGAAGAAAGTGTTAATGTGAGGGGTGTACAGAAGGGGCGGAGACATACCACTCATGGATGCGCTTCCACTCAATTTCGGCGGATGGCAACGCCCGCTCGACGACGGTGCAGGTGTAGGGCGCAAGAACTGTGCCAGAACACCACTACACAAGATTTATCTGAGCGATGAGTAATTGAAAGAGAGCGAAAGATTTTTGTATACCTTCCCCTTAACCCCTGCAATAGTGTACTCTCCGGGTGAGCTCGCACGAACACTCAGTTCCCTCCGATCTCCTTGTGTCTTCAACGTTTTCTTCCAAGGTCTAAGCCTCATATTGGCCGCAACGCTGTCGGCATCGGTGAGAGGCTGGTACTTCACATAGACTTCCCAAGGTGCATCCAAATCATCAGCCTCAACTGCTTTGATCGATAAAGTCGCCTCTGAACCAATCAACAAAGGGGTTGGAGCATCAGAGCTGCAGTGATCAAATGATATGGCAGGTTTTCTCAAGACAACGAAAGACCTTGTTGTCTTCGTCTTACTTATAGATTGGCTTGCTGTGGCGAGATCATGTTCTGAACGCACAACATTGCCAACACCATCCGTGATTTCCTCCAGAGCATACACATACGTTCCCGGTTCGTCAAGAGAGACGGTCAGAGGAATTTTCAAAGCCAGGGATGAAGGGTTCCCCTTTTCGGAAACCTCCTGTGATAGGCCTGGATGAGTGTCTTCTGAGCCCCGACGATGGTCTGTTTCAATTCCTTCCACCAAAATTTGCTCCCGAACTCCATTTATGGTCTTGAGCCATCTTATGCTTAATGGTGGGACCCCGCGGACATCGATCATCAGTTTGATATCAGTGTCCTGACCTGCGCAGCGAATGGTGTCATTGGTACTTTGCACATCCTCGACGAAGGCTACTTCAGGGCAAGGTACAACCACGACCTCGGAATGAGATAATCGCGCTTCAATACCAGATACATCCAATACATGTTCCAGGCGTATGGTGCCCGGTCGAGCAAGTCGGAGGTAAACCATTGACTGCGACTTCTGCAGCATGGATTGGGAATTTTGCTCGTGCGACTCGTCGTCGTCGTCGTATTCGTCGCGATCTTCGGGAGTTCGAAGACGAGAGGGCTTCGCCTGCTCATCACGAAAGGCTTGTGAAATGGCTTTGATGTCCTTCGCACTGATTTCAACCAGTTCAACCTTGCGGTGCGCTACATCTGTCGGATACCCCAATGGAGTGATTGAATACTTGAGGCTAGACGGATTGGTGTTATTGAGAAGGACAGGCACATGGATTACACTCGTTGGTGTCGACAGACAAAAATTGACTGCCTGGGGGTTCATTTGGGCTGTGCTAATTGGAGACATGCGAACGGTATGTTGGCCAAGCAGGTGAGTATCTCTTGAGCCTGCTGATTGAGAAAGCAATCCAAAGGTGAATGGCGCCACAACATCGTAAAAACTGAATGGTTCGGGAGTGGAAGGTATATCAGGGCTCCCTGTGCGACGCGTTGAACTAAATTGAATTGATATAGGATTGTCACATACTTGGAAATACAGCCGCTAGAGAGCCACCGCTGAACAGAGCTGGAACATTGAGACTTATTCCTCCAAACATGATTCCGTCCAAAAACCATAGTAGACATATTTGAAGCAAAACACTTGCTTTGCTGTAATTGAGCCGCGGTATTCGAAGTTGGGAGAGAAGGAAGCAATATGAGAAATCCACGAAGAGCCACTTGGCACAAATCGTGAGCCTTTCACTCGGAGATGCCAATGACCTGAGAAAATCGAGGAGTTTAATTGCCTACGTGCCAGTGAATGCTTCTGTGAGCAACTCAAGTCATCGTAAAGGGAATATATGTACACACTTGACAAAGAAGCCCGAGACTCAAATAGTAAAGCCTCTGTGATGGCGCATCCAGGTACTTTTCAGGTATCAGAGGTTGCTTTTGTTGTTGCGGCACCCGCGAGGGATGGCGGTTGAAGAGCATTGATGAAATTCAAGTTGGAGAGGATGATGTTGCACATGTGACCGTACAGACAATGGATCCTTATGTAATTGACTTGAATCTTATCATGAGGACCACTTTGATAGTATATTGGTACAAGCATCTCTTCTCAATCGCCTACTTTTGTAGCGCTCACAGCAAACAAATATCTGTCAAGCCCTACAAGGCCACGAGTCATACACGTGTAAGCGCTTGTTTTTACTGCGCTTAAGAGAAGTCCACCACCCAGCACAGCATCAATGGCCAACCTCCCGCCTCTTCCTAAGATTGAAGGGGACATCGACCTTCTTCTCGATGTCTACACTCATAGCTCGCTAAGGTTTGATGGAGCTCCGATGAACGACGATTATGGTAGCACAGACAGACTCGTTGAACTTGGAGAAAAGGTCCTCGAGCTAGTCGTAACAAACCATTTCTATTTGGAAAAGCCGTTCCTTGATAGCGAGCAAATACAAGTAAGCCTTCCATGTATTGATAGGCGTTGTTGAAGATCATGGATATCTTTCAGATAAAGAGAGCAGAGGCTCTGTCTGATGCCAATATCGATCAGTGGATAGATGCATATGGCCTCAAGGGCAAGCTGCGATTTGCACCTGGAAATCCCGAATTGATTAACAATCAAAAGGTAGCTCTGCTAGCTCTCAGGAATGACATTAACAGAGTCACTAACCCTGTAATCACTAGGAAATGCGCAAGTTCTTCAATACTTATGTTGGTGCTTTGTACATACGCAACGGGATAGAGATTATCCAGGGGTGGATATCTCGCTTGATAAACCCAAATTTAGAGATGGAATATCAAGTGGCCCCTCCTCAGAAAAGTAACAACTCAGGCTATCAGTCGCCACCGCCGCCTTTAACACAGCCGCCTCCATTGCCTGTGTTCCCACCAAGCCCATCAACTTATGGAGCCATCTCCAGTTTAGTATCTTTAGCACTAGTCAATCAAACAGCAGCGCAGAGGGGATACCAAGTTACGTACCCTGCTGAACAAACTGGTCCTCCTCATCAACCAACGTGGACCGTCAAATGCTGTTGTGAGTATTTGTCGCTGCTGTATGCATAGGTCACTCTAACGAAGGACTTCTTAGTAAACTCGCAAGAATGTGGTCGTGGTGTAGGGAAAAGTCAGAAGATAGCCAAAGAAGAGGCTGCGCGGCAAGCGTGGGTCAAGATGGGCTGGGGACCTCGTAAGTCTTTATGTGACTTGAGGTCGTCATTACTTCAGCTAACATCTACACGCAGATGCTTGAGTATCTCATACTATATATGTTCATTTCCACCGGAGGCATGCACTAGGGCAGTTGAAAGTCAACTGCTTTGGTGCTTGCCTCCGATGTTAGGCTGCATTCCTTTATTACTGTACCAATAGCTTGGGGATCGAACTATTACCCTCGGACAAAAAAGAACTTTGTATTGCAATGCTACTCCAATGTTCATGTACTTTGCAAATCAGACGGTCAGCTTAGAACCCAAAATAGCAAATACAAGCCTGCTAAGCCTAATAGAATCTTTACTTGTGAGTCGAGCTTCGTCACGCCGCCAGCTGCCTTGTCCAGGGTCTGTTTGGCATCTCTCGCTAGATCTGGTGGTGCTGTCCCGCCACTGAGAGTCTGGCCTTTGCCGGAGAACGCGGACGTTGAAACTGAAGACGATGAATGACGGCGGAGACCCTCTTCAAGAGCACTTCAGAATGTGAGGATTGAGGTCACTGGACATAAGGAAAGAATGATTTCCTGCTCACGCTCTATCAGCCCCCCTTACTTGCCCGACCTTGTCGCTGCCCAGCAGAAAAATAAACGTCGGCCTGACGAACATGTAAGTGAATTGTTAGCAATGAAAAAGGTAGGCAACAGATACATCGCAGACACGGAATAGAGTGAAGCAACCTCCTTAGCGGCATCCACGTCGCACTTTAGGAAGTTCACATTCTTGTATTGCTTGGAAAGGGATTCAAACGTTGGGGCAATGGCGTGACAAGGTCCACACCTGTATAGTATAGTTACTGAGCGCTCAGAAGGTCAATGTCCGACGATCCTTACCATGTTGCATGGAAGTCGATCACCTAGAATATAATTACAACCAGTTCAATAAGAAACGAAAGACAAAGATTGTGTTCATACGGTGAGCTTATCCTTGGACTTTGACAAAATCCCATTCAGTTGGGATATAGACGTCAAGTGGGTAATGGTCGACATATATTTATTGAATGACCTGGTGATTAGGGGTCTTTTGTCTTCTTGGTGATGTGTTCGAAGAGCAAGTCTAGACGTTTGAGCGTTTGACGTTGAACGTTTATAAATGTTCAGAGCTCGAGTTGGTACATCAATGAGGGTGTTGCACCGTATGTAAGAAATGTGTAAGAGCTGTGTCAAAGTTGCGTTGGTGTTGCGTGTCACACCGCGTCGACTCATGCCATCACCTACTGATGTCCACTGAATTCATCTATGGTTCTGTCCGAATCTTGGAGTACTAGTAAGAAGTGAAGCTAGTGAAATGCATAATAAAGTACAAGTCCAAGATGTTGTAGGAACCGACATCACACTTACAGCTTACCAGCCGCACTACCGATGGCGTAGACGAACAAATCTCGGAATTCCTTTAAGACGGATGACAACTCAATGAGAACTTGCGCTCAACTTGCACTTGGGTAGGATTAGTTCAAAAAGCCGACATCAAGGGCAGTGTGGTTAAAATATACTGCGAAATCTCGCATTGGCGCAAACTTGACGTGTAGGGCGGCTGTACTGGTTGTTGCGTGAGCTCGCCAACTAGCGAGGCCCGGTGGTGGCTTTAGTTTGAGACATTTAGAGGGCCCATGTTCTGCTTCGCCGCTGCCGCAATCAAAATCCCATTTTGTGGCGTGACTGGATCTTTAAAGAGTTGCCTTTGAATGCCGTGTGAATGAGCTCGCCTGTGAAAACTCCAAGCCGACACATGGCGTGGCGCGTCGGCACGAGACGATATTACAGGCTCTGCGAATGCTGGTGGTTGGAGTTTCTCGGCCACCAATTTTGGTGCGACCGACTTTTTGAAAACGTGCACGACGTCGATCCTCTTGCCTTTGGAGGGATGCAGCAACCAGGGAGAGCAGGAAAATGTCAACGGTGTAAGAGTTTTCTCCCCGTCGATGATCCTGCCAGATGCGTCGATTCTATCGTCAACAACGTAGTCGAATTGCCACCTGAGCTTGATTGGTTCGAACTCTTCGTGACTTGAGCCATCAAAATCGAGGACAGAAGTTGGCAGAGAAGACATCTCGACCCCGTGGATCGAGTATACCCCGTTCGATTTGAGAGTTAAGCGCGCTTGTCTCGAAACGAAATCTCGTTTTTGTTCCCCATTGATCGTAACGCGTCGAAGAAGAGGCAAACCATCGAAGGGTGCGTAATGAAAGTGGTAGATCTGCCTGGATATTGGCTTGAATTCCATTACAAGAGAATCCGTATCTTTTGGGCACACACGGTTGTGGAATATTCCCGAATTTTTGAAGGAGGGCTGTACAGATCGAAAGCCCTCTTGATCGATCAAGAGATCGACAGAAAGACCATCAAGCCACATGAATTCGTGATCCTGACGGCGACGAGAAGAGGCAAGCCTTATATCATTCGAACAAAGAGAGATGGGCCACTGTGGTTGTTGTATGTTTGCATCGGCCGGTTTGGGGGGAAGCTTGAAGTCATGAAAGGTAGCTGGCGGTACAGTGCGATGAGGTGGACACTCCTCTTCACGGGCAATGTGTGAAACATGTGGGCCTGTCTTGTTTACAAACTTAGTGACATGCCCAGCGAAACTTGTATCAGGTACAAAATGGGCAGGAACTTCAGACGGCGAATGCGGTATCCCGCAGGTGATTTGGGTAGAGCTTCCAAGGGAAATTTGAGCTGGGGCGCCACAATATCGGTTGCTTCGTCTCGAAAAATTGTCTTGGTAGAGTTCGGAATCAGCTGGCATCGTATCTTCATGGATCGCATGTTTTCCGTTCATGGAAACTGAGGAGAGAGACGAAATAGTGTTCACAGTCCTAGAACAATCTACTGCTACATCTCCTCCTCGCCTTGAAACAATCTCCGCAGTTTGACCTTCAGGAGAAGAGGGGGTTTCGCAGGCTAGGCCAAAGGTGAGAACAGAATCTGTGCTTTCCAAACATGGAGAGACTGGTGACGGCCTAGTTCGATCTGTGCTATCAGTAGACGGATCATCAAAAATGAGGATGGGAATGTCGCTTAAGCTCCAGGCTGAGCATATTTCATGCGAGGTCAGGATGGGCGACGGCGGCAAGGACGGCGGCGGTAGCGAATCCAACGCGAGGAAAACAGATGAAGGGGGAAGCCTGTCGTCATCAAGCGGTAAAACATTCTTGTTGAACGCCAAAGACATCGCCTTTCAACAAATCGCTCTGGGTATGAAAGGAGGAGATGCCACTGAAAGAATTGAAGTGACAAGTCTGGTAGTCGCCATGAAATCGAAGGAAGCTCTTGCCAAATATCAGCAAGCAAACAGAATTATTATGCATTTCAATAAATTTACGTTACTCTAGAATATATCTCAGTTCAAATTTTGCTTCACTTGCTGAGCGACGACAGCTTCTTTTCTAGCCACTAAGGCTTTATTCTTGAGGAGGCAATAGTCGCCAAATTCGTTTTGACCCTGCCAAATTTCCCCTGGAAGCCAAAAGATCCTCGTCAGCATCATGGAGTTTTTTGCATCCAAAAACGGTTCGCAATGAACACGTTCCCATTCGTCCATGATGGCAAAGCGCGGTTCCAGCGTGGAGTAGACGGGGTGTTTTGGGAAATCCACGTCGATTAGGTAATCGCATGCACTGACATCGACCTGAGTGGGGAAGGATTAGGTTTGCAAACAAATCGAAGCTCCTTGCTCACGTAGTGGGAAGAATCCTCCTTGTTGAGGTCATTCAAGTCTGCTGGAACATATCGTGTCTGGGGTCTAGACCACCACTTCGAAGCGATTAATTCGCCCGGTGAGACGGTTTCTGTGAAATGGCGAGGCAAAAGTCCGTCAAACTCGCTCTTGATGAATTCAACGCGTATGCCGTTTGGAACAAGATAGTGTCCCTGAAACCGATGCCATTCTTTGCCGAAACACAACGCTAGATCAAACTCTTTCACCGGAGTCAAATCAATGCGAGGTGCCTCCTCTTCAGTAGTGCCATGGGGTAAAACTGGCAAAAGTCCCGTCACATTGAGCAGCCGAGGGATCTCCGTGGTTTGTAAAGCATGCATGACTGTAAGCGGAGCATGATAGTAATGCCACTGTCCGATAACGCGGGAGAGTGAGATGATCATGGAGCCAACAACGACAGAAAATGTAAAATTGCGGAATATCAGGGATTGAGAGGCCTGTGACAATATATGATGAGCATATTCCGAAAGAGTTGAAAAAGGCTTGCCCGATAAGGTGATTTAGTGAGACTGACAAATCCAACTTCTAGCCAGCCTCGGATGAGATACACGCAAACGGCAGCGTTGAAGCAGAGAAGTGGGTAGGCTGGGAATATAAAACGTTCCTCTTTGTGAGGTTGCAGCGAAAGCATTCCGAGCCACAAGTAGAATGGCATAAGACGGAGACCGAGGATCGTGAAAGGGGAACTTTGATCAGCTGCGGGTCGTGTGAAGCCCAAGCGCTTTCGATCAACGACATATGTTACAGCCATCGCCGGAAGAGAGAGGAGAGCGAGCGGTACAAGAATATTGAAGTTCAAGACGAGATTGTTGAAGTAGAAATTCCAAGGCGCTGTTCCGTAAAGGCTAGGGCCACGTTCTACTCCACCAAAGATGTTATACTGAATAATATTCCAGGCGACAAAGGAAAAACGTCCATACGCAAGGCTGTCGATGACAACAACAGGAACCTGTATGGGATCAGTATTGGCCTGTGAGATGAATGATGTTATTTACAGCGACAAGGGATGCCACAAGACCAGCCCCGATCAACCTCCTCCAGCGCTTTATCATCCAAGACCGTCTTACTTCGGAAGGGACGCGATCATCACTGAAGATGAACAATTCCTCGAACACAAACGGAATGGCGAGTGCCAGAGAGAATGGCCATCCCACAATGGCGCCCGTTGCAAATAATATGGTTGTTGCTAGGGTTCTGAGATAGTTTTTCGCGCTAGAAGGAGCAAAAGAGTATGAAAAAGCGAAAGCAGACGTGTACATGGCGAAGGACGAGGGAAGGAAAGCTGTTGTATGTTAGATTTTTTGACATTCATTTGAAATTTAAGCCGACCTGTTGATGCACTCCACATGCCAGCGCTGAAGAGCAGCATGAAAAACAGGTAACGTCCTACCCGTTCATGAATTTTTTCAACAACGACCCTATAAAATGCTGCCTCCGCAAAGACGGACATTGCTGCCAAAAGGATGCGGACGGCAAAGAAAGCTGCTCTCTACAAACCGGTTGAGAGATAACGTAGTTGTATGAAAGGGATCGAAAACGTACTTTATCACCCGGCAGGATGATATTGCCCAGCCGAGGGGGCAAAGAATGGAGAAGAATGTATGCCCAACTTCTCACTGCAAACTGAGGTGAAAGTTCCCATGTCTGGAACCCATAACCTTGATCGAGGAAATGCAAAGGTTCCCAAAAATTGAATACTGACACAAAACGGAGTTAGACCATCGTGAGTTGGAAATATGAAGCAGACCTTCATCGCAATCGCTAATATTAGAGTACATTGCCCCTGCTACCCGCACTAGGAAGAGAATGCGAACCGCAAGGGAATAGCTAGGAGTCCAAGGACGACGTTGGGCTCTGATGGGCGCCGTGAGTCTGGGGTATCAGGAAAAAAAATGAATGCTAGCCTGCGAAGCTGGTCTTGAAGAATTCCCGAGTGCCTGGGTAGCGGAGGTTTCTCCGGTACAGTCTGTACATTGGTCGGGCCTCGAAACCGAATGGTCTGCACGTTGGGGTTGGAAGTCATCCTAATGCGAACACTGAGTTTACTGAGGCTTGAATCGGGAGTTGTCGCCAGAGATCACGTGGCTAACGCGCTTGTTGCATCGGTGCCGCGCGCCGACACTCTTTTCTCCTCCACGCATTCGATCGACTAGGTATATGCGCGATTTTAACGGCTTTTTTTATCGGGATTCTGTGCCAAAATGTGATATTCTCCCGTCGCTAGAGTCTAACGAGTCAGATCTGGGAATTCGGGGAACTAGTGGCGACTACTGCGAAGCTAGAGTTATCAGCTACCGGTGACCGGTTGACCCCCTCCGGGCTGAGCCATCTGGTTGTGCACGATGCAAAGGCCACTGCGGCGACTCACGGTGCTTCTTCTCCGAAAAGGGATACTGGCTTGCTTCTTTCAGAAGATGTGGAATGTCCGTTTGACGTTAGTAGCATGGAGAGTCAAATCGAACCAAACCAAACTCAAACAGCCTCTTCTGTCGCTTTCTGTTCCTCATTTTTATCCCCCCTCTCTTCTTGTTTTACACCACCACCACCACCATTTCTCTTGTCTGCATGGACACTCCAAGCCCCAAGGATCTTGCGACGGCGGACCACTTCATCTATGTCACTCAAGTATACTTTTGTGGTACGTAGTTGACCTCACGTATTCCCCGTTTTCCGCTTACCCTCGGATATACCAGCCATGTGTAACGAGGATTCTTCAATCCTCTTTCGCGTATTCTGACGCATGTCGCTTTGAACTACTTAGATGCCGTAGTCCTCTGGGACTGGATCATCAGTTTGCATAGAGAATATCGCTTCGTAAATGCGTCTTATTCCTTCTCAAACGCCCGCTTCTGATCATGTCTGTACCAGGTCTGGAGGACCCACTGGACGCCAGTCAAGATAGCTTATCTTTTCTGCCGGTCAGTAGATTGGACAGCGGGCTACTTTGTATTTATCTTGCTGCCCCATAGTTATTGGGTTATCACTGTCGTGCCTTACTTGCTGTACTGCTTCGTTATTGACCACAGCCTGGAAACGTGTCAAAGAATCTACAAGGCATGTATTTGACCGCAATTCTTTGATTCCCCACACTGACAGTCTTGATCCTAGATCCCTGTAGCGCTTGCCATGTGGAATCAAGTAGGCTCAGAGTGTAAGCTGCTGCCTGAGATGCGGCAGAACTGGGCTCACTGTCCTTTTCTAGCGGTCCTCCTCATCCGTACCTATGCTTTCTTTAGTCGCAATGTCTACGTTCTATGCTTTCTCCTGTCCGCTCTTTCTGGGGTTGTTGCCTATCAACTATACGTCGACACCACCCAGATGTTGTGTGAGTTTTTTGTACCGTCCATTCAATGCATTCTTACCGGCTCTGGAATCCAGTGCTTCCATTCTATAAGCCTCCATTCGTACGACACTGATGCAACTCACACCCGAGAATTCTGCCTGACTGGTTATTTTTGAAAGGACAAAGGCCCCTGTCTTCCCATGTCGAAAAGACACTCAGCGCATTTACTCGGTTTCTTCGTCCGTTTCTTATTTACGTTGACCGGATTTTATCTTACACATTTATTCAGATTGCACCTCTGCTGTTCGACACAATTGTCACATTTATGACTGTTTGGAAAGCCTTCAACATTCGAAGACGCAACGGGGGACCGAATAGCCGACTTATTCAGACTTTCCTTCGCGAAGGTTCGTGATTTCAATGTGTAAAAAAACCTTTGCAGCCAACGTTTCATGCAGGTGTCTTCTATTACATCTTAATCTCCATCGCAAACTTAGTGCGTTTACACGGCACTTGCTGTCTTAATTTACTGATTCAAAACTCCAGATTAATGGCGTCTTCTACCTCCAGTACGTTTTCTCCTCCTTCGATTTGCTTTTTGGGAAGTAAACTTTTATCAGACCCCGCCAAGTCATTTCGGCTATCAACATTCCCTTGAGTGTTATGTTAGGGCCTGTGCTCGCCTGCCGCTTAGTAGGTGTTGCCCTGTAGATCTGATAGTTGTTGGTTAAATTTGATATGCCCAGATTCTGGACCTGCGCGAACGCGGCTCGGAGACCGTATCGCATTCTGAAGGAACCGGGATTGCCGCCTTTACTACAAAGTCTATACCCCAGCAAGGCTCTCCATATACGCCCCCCGGTCATCGTGGAAAGAGCGGGACTGGTCGTTATCGTCGCAGCCACGGCATGGTCAGCACAATCAGCTCCAATGTGGTACTGACCACACTTGGAACAATCCATCCCGACGTGGACATAGACGTCGAGCAAGATCTAGTGGAAATGGAGGACATTCGCCTTGGATTAGATTTGGGTAGCTTGAGTACGGCTATTGGCGGAGATGACGGTGAACCCCTTTCCGAAGGGGATAGTCAGGGAGGGAGCCCGGCGCCTGCCTACCACTCTCTGGAGCTAGGTTTCAGAGACCAGCGACCTCCAAGCCTAGAAGAAGGAATAGGAGGGATAAGGGTTGACGTGGAGAGGGCGTCGTCCACAATGTGAATGCTCGCTTCTTATTGGTCGGACTTGCATATATTCGGGATGTTGTTTGAATTTCTGTTTTCCGCTCTAGATGGGAGAAAGCCACAGCCTCGCTATCCATTCATTCAGAAAATACGTTGTATTATTACAAGTCTCCCATTAGCATTGGTTTGCAACAGTCATGTGACCGCGACTGCGCTTACTGCTTGCCTTGAGTCAACTCTCTCGCCTTCATCCTTCGTCTGTAACACCATGCATCTCCTTGATATACCCCCGGAAATCATTCTTCACATCTGTAAGAACTCCTGTTATACTGTTGCTTATGTTTACCGTTACAATAGTTTCATACCTGGACCTGCCAGATCTCGCAGTCCTCTCTGAAGTCATGCCAACCCTCAACCCCCTCACTTCGGATCCCGTTCTGCACAAGTATCGTCTCAGCATTGTTTCTCCCTCAAGAATCAATCATTTTTTGTTTGGGACGACCCCGCAAGGCCATGCTTTACGACCAACGGTGGGGGATCTTGTCCAGAGAGGTGTGATTCGAGGGCTAGGCATCGAACGACGGTGGAGAGCGGGTAACTATTTCTATTCCTTGAACGTGGGTTGTCTTTGCCTCCTCTGTAGAGTGTCCTTGTTTTGACGCGCTCTAGTCCATTATTCAATACGAGAACAGCCTATCATTGTCCCGTCGACATGCCAGTCACATCCTCTCTATCCAGATGAGGCGCCGGTCGCCAACTCCAAGCAACGTACTTAAGCTACTTCACTCCAACCATGTCCTTCCAGACGTCGAATCTTCGTCCACCAAAATGGCTCGTTCATTACAACCCGTTGTGCACAAACTCAAATGGTCCCTGCAGCGGGACAGATTAGCAAAGCTGATAAAGAACAAGTCGTGCAGTATCACGGGTAGCAAGACCGGTTTTGGCGCTTGGCTTGAGAGTACGGCAAGGCACATTATTCAAGACGGCGAGAAGGTCCGTTTAGCGCTATGTCCTGATATCAGACAAAGAGTTGTGTTTTATGAACGATTGGCCAACGCTTGAACACTTGTACAATTCTTGTATACGCAGATACCCTGTAACACGTTATGTATCCTTGGTATGATTATAATGATAGAGACGTGAATAGTGTTACAATGAGATTAACGTTTCCGAGTGAGCTATGCCAAAAATGAAACGGGTTAATGTAGTGTCTAAAGATCAGAGAGATGAGATATCCATCCAACAATGTGTGAGAGATCCGTGTGAAAAAAAAAAAACGCTAGGAAGATAGGGATATGGCGGACAGCAGTCGCCATGAACTGTTTGTTGATAAAGCAGACGACTCGAGAACAGGGGGCGACGACGATTTTTTAGCCGTGGTTGCGGCTCTGGTTCCAATGAAAAAGGCAGAATTACCCTGCGCGCGATCACACTTGTGAGCGATGCGACGAGCTGCTTCCGCAGCGCGTTCGACGAGAGCTCGCGATGGTGACGTTGACGGTGTATGTGCCAGGAGATCTATAAATAGGTCAGCGATATTGAAATGACGGAATCAAATTAGCGTACCTCTGTAGAGCAAAACATATCTCATGACTCGCTGTGTTGGAAGGATGGCGAGGTCTCGTATGGCTGGTTTCCGTGCTGCTACAATAGTCTTTTTTCGGCCCAAAAAGCTGCCATTAAAAGATGGAGGGGGGTGAGACATCGACATGTCCATGTTGGTGATCGTGGACATGGACTTTCTCCAGGTGCTTGCGGAGCGTTTTAATGGACTGGACTCTCCATCCATAACGCGTTGTTTGCTCAGTTTTCTCGATGGAGTGCGCTCGGCATCGAACCACTCTCCGACAACCCCACACCATTCGGAAAATGCCATTTCCAAATTCTCCTCCGTGCCTAGGAACGCGGCGGCCACGCCCCAAGCGCTGGGATTCTCCTGCATTCTTTCCAAATATCCCTCACTCACTGTGACGAGACCAGCTAAATACCGTAGCATCAGCGAGGGAGGAGGGGTTTCCGTCTCCGATGCAAAGAGGGTACGCAGTGAATGGAGATAATGGCGTTCAGTGCGGACTAATTCGCGGCATGTCAGCAAGGCCCGACGAGCCGTTTGCCAAGAGGCATTGGCGGCCGGTGCAGGGGTGGAAAGTCGGTGTTGGAGAGGAAATGAAGGGAGTGAAGGGGTGTATGGTAGGTTGGATGTTTCGCTATCGTAAACGGGGCTGTTATCGCCTGTTTCCCCTATATGCTCGCCAACGTCCCAGAATTTGCCGATATCATCAGAACTGCCGCCCCAGGTTTGAAACGTACGCATATTTTCGAGCTCTTCGACCAGCGCCTCGTCGGTAATGTCTTCATCTGTCATCGCCATTGCAAGGGTCCATCTCCGTCGAGAGACGGCGCTCGACCCCTGAGATTCTCGAGCGGCATCGCGCCGAATAAGCTTTGGGATCTCCGGGGGGAGATGATCAGAAGATTGGGTGGAGGTAGGTAAATCAACGTCTGACTCGCTTCCCAAAGTAAATTTGGCACGTTTATGATTGTCCTGTGTAGGTACACCGAGAGCATCGCCGAAAGTCCGCTTTGGACTGGACGATTTTCTGGGCTAAACAGGAGTGAGGGAGTATGATTTACATAGGGGAGGAATGGCGTACCATTGAGACGAGGAAGGGTGAAACAACCCTTATAAGGGGTAGAAAATCCTGGTGTTCTTGTTGGGTACCGTCTGTTGCGCTTGTGCTTGCTCTCCTTCTTGACCACCTGCTGAACCTACCCGACAGAGAATCCTCGTTAGGTAGTAATGAATCAGATGGACGACGCCATGAGCGGAAACTAAAGCTGCGCAAAAGGCTTGTAGGCTTTGTGTTGGCTTGAGAAGACGGGTTTGGCTCTGAATGAGTGCGCGACGCAGCGTATGTGGCAGCGACCTCTGATGAAGATTGTGGAATTGGGTCAGACTGAGGAATGCAGGAAAGAGGTCTCCTTTTTGAGAGTTTTCTGGTAGCCGTCATTGGCAGCAAGGGCAGAGATGGAAGAGGAGCGCATGTAGTTTTTGAAATAATTAAATATGATACTTAGGAGGTGGCGAGTTGAAGGTTGACGTCACACAACCGTCATGCCTCCAGATTTCCTCATTTCCCTCTTAGCCCGATATACTCAACAACCTCCATTAATTAAACCACATGTCACTCTGACTTTTGCTCAATCTACAGATGCAAAGATTGCTGCCATTCCAGGAAAGCAGCTCATTCTTAGTGGAGATGAGAGCATGCAAATGACCCATTGGTTGAGATCAATGCACGATGCCATCCTCGTCGGCATTGGAACTGCTCTCACCGATGACCCTCAGCTCAACAGTAGGTATCGATCACACCGTCTCTGTACACTTCCAACTCTCCCTACAGCACGCCACTTGCCTCCGCCTCACAATCTCCCTCGTCCAATCATCCTCGATTCTCATCTCCGCTTATCTACATCCTGCAAACTTTTGATCAATTTTCGTGCTGGGTCTGGTCGCCGTCCATGGATAATATCCACTCCTTCCCAAGACCCTTCCTGGATATCCCGCAAAGACGCCTTGGAACAAGCAGGAGCGAACATTATAGAGATACCCTCGCTCAATGGTATCTGTCCTTCTCCCTGAATTCCAGTCCTCTTGACCGTGACCCTCCTAGGTCGTCTTTCCATTCCCGCAGTTCTGCAAGCACTCCGCGATCGTGACGTTCGCTCCCTCATGGTCGAAGGTGGTGCAGCCGTCATCGCTTCTTTCTTTTCCGCTTCCGTCGTTGATACCCTCATCATCACTACGGCACCTACCCTCGTCGGAGACAATGGCCTTGGATATACCCTTGGAGGTTCATACCAGGTCCGTTCTTTTCTTCACCCTTCACTCCATGCTTATTCTTACAAAAGCAATTTAAACTGGCACACACTCAACTTTTGGGAAAAGACACCATTACATCTTGGGTCACTTGAAAAAATATTGTACAAATTTCTTACTAGAAACACACTACCTCACTCCTCTGACGACGAATTGTCATCGTACAAGAGAACAAAGTCCATTGCTTGTCCTGCCTGCCCTGCGCTCGCTCGAGAGCGGCTATCTTCCCAAACCACGTCATCTTCGTTGTCGTCCGAAAACTGCACACTGATCACGGATAGGTCTGATTCACCATCCGAGCTCCCGTCGTCAATTGAAGGAGTCGAATCGATTGTGGTGGAAGCAGCCGGACCAGACCCAGTTCTCGACAGAGCTGGAGCAGAGTGCGGCATGATGATCGACGACGCAGCCAAAGAGTTGTCCGACGAGTCAACCTCCGCTACGTTGATCCTGTAAAAGCGTCTCAGTAGTTGTTCAACAATATAGATAGAATGCGACTTGCTCAATCCAGATACTGTTCCCAAACAAATTTCCTTGTTCGTCCCGAAGCCTCCAGTACCCAACATACCTTCCAGCAGCATCAGGTGCTTTGAGTTCGCCGGTCCACAGATCCACCTCTGCCCCAGCCTTCACGCTGCCGACCGTGCTAATCTGAGATTGTTTATCAATAACCAAGGCGTCACCAGCAACAAACACAAGCTCAGTCGTTTCTGGCCAATCACGTCCGCCGTCGTTGAGAACGCGCCAACATTTCACAAATTCAGCACCAGGTGGGAAGATTTGTCCATCTGGCACGGTAATGTCTGCGACAAATGTAGCGCTTAAACTCGGACGTTCAACCTCTTGTGCAATCGATGGCGATGGACCCGATAAATAGTCATTCAAAAGGGCAGCAAGCGAGTGTGGGGCACCACTTGTCGTTGCAGCGGTCGGACGGTTGAGAAGCGCTTCCTCCCTCAAGGGCGAAGTATCCAGCACCTTCGCAGCAGGCTCGGATGTAAAGGAGGTTGCACTTTCCGAAAGGGAGAGCGAACGAACGTCCTGTAAAAGATGATTTAATTCGCCATACGCGTTTGGCCAAATATTTCGAGAATCAAGGGGGGCCTGTGGAATATTTGCGAAATCCGACGGTTCTGTAGCGATCATCGACGGTGAAAGGGCAGGCCAAACCG
The DNA here is from genome assembly GCA_018417955.1 of Laccaria trichodermophora. Lineage (NCBI taxonomy): Eukaryota > Fungi > Basidiomycota > Agaricomycetes > Agaricales > Hydnangiaceae > Laccaria > Laccaria trichodermophora. The sequence goes on from JACTVC010000010.1 coordinate 467,192, forward strand.
AGTGCGCATCCAGCAAAGAGTCAGTTACTGGAGTCTTTGCGGACACGTCCTCCTTTTCCTCTGAACGGAATCCTTCTGCCGAATGCCGAAAATCGTCGGATTCATCGACACGGTAACCCCACATGAATTTTGGAACACTGGGAGCAACTTGTGTCATTTGAGGGGGAGGAGATGGTGGAAATAGGAAGTGGAAGGCATGAGCCTGATGTGTAGGAGATTGAGGTTCAACTGGTGATACAGGATTGCTGAGAGCGTGTGAACCGTCAGGACCAGAAAAAGGTAAGGTACCCGCAACCAAAGATGGATCGCGCCTCGGCACCTGCTCAAGGGGAGTCGCAGCGGAGACCGACTGCTGCGAAGTCTGTGAGGTTGTCATTGGGTCAGGGATCGTTACTGGATTCTCAACTACCGTGTTGATAAGCTTCGTCTGGCCAACTCGGTAAACAGTCGGAATCACAGTCTCAATTGACTTCATCTTAAGCAATGGGTGGTTATCTGGGTGGACTGAAATCGGATGAGCTTCACAAGCTTCGCACAAATCAAAATCGGGGCAGTCTGGGTGCATGCACTGCGGAGGAGATGTAATGAGATAAAGTTGAACGTGTGCAGCAGAACAACAAACCTTGAAGCGGACAGAGTAGATGGTCTTGGTGCAAGCTGTGTGGTTGCCGTTTACTTGGGAGGTGGAAAGGAGGAGAGATGAACATACCGTTGCAGGATGCAAAGTGGGCAACGCGGGGGTCGCTACCACGGCTCTGAATATCGATATTGTCAAAAAGGAAGAGAAGATGCGACAGAGGTACTCACGAAGTAGTCAGTTGGCCTTGCTATTTTTACAAAAGAGTGCCCAGGGTGCTGTTCATTTGTTATGCTGTTACAAAATGTAAGTCTTTGAATGAGAGTCTCCGTGCAACCCATACCTGAAGCACGATAGGCAGGTGTCAAAATCTGGGCAATGAAGACATTTCTAGAAGAAAATAAGCTCAGACCAAATGTAGAGAAAGGCGTGGGGGACTTGCATAACGATCACCGTAGATCCTGGAGTCGCACAAGTCACAAATAGCTAGATGAGCAACAGGCTCCTCCGTAGCGACTGGCAACGCTGGGGGGACGACAGGCCTGGTGCTGCTGGATGGTGTAGCGTTTCTTTCACCCTCCCCGCTGAACACAGTATGTACGACAACGCGCCCAGGCTCAGCGATTTCAAAGAATTCATGGAAGGGATTATGACGTTCAGCAGAACCAGAGGATATGCAAGGGGTACACAAGTCGTAATCTGGATAAGATAAGTATCGATGAAGCAATCTACGAAATGTAACTCACCAGGACAATCAAGACACTTGTGCCGCACACCCTCAATTGTTTTCTCACAATTATCGCACACAACACCTCGATGGATTGCTGGTGGAGGCGGAACAGAGAATGTATTGGCTGTTGGTGTGCGGGAGCCGGATTGCGGGACAATGGGAGGCAACTGCTGAGGGTCGTTAGGCATTGCTGCGTTCGCAACTGCGGGCTGCACTCCAAGCCTACGAGTGCACTGAGTGGCTTGACTTGTAGAAAGAGGGGGCGATGTTGTAGTGGGAATAGACGTTGGTGGTAGAGGCCATGGGGCAGGGAAACGTGGAGTAGGTTGGAAAGACGCTTTATTCGTGGCAGTCGGAAGCAACTTCATGCTATGAGGTCCCATCATGTTGAGACAGAACCCCGCAGGCTCTCGCTGGTGGCATTTTTCACACTAAGAGGTAGATTATAGGTGAGATATCTACAGCGAGGAAGAACTTACTGTCAATAGGTGGCAATGATCACAAGAATACCACGAGCCCTGCTGACGTTGCATACAGATGGAACACAGAGACGAAAGACCCTCTGAGGTTAAATCATCTACAGATTTGTTCTCGGCAGCCTCAACATCGGTTGGAGGCGGAGAAGAGGCAGGAAGAGAGGCAGGCGAGCCGAAGGTACTCATGAGAACTTTATTCAAGTGGTCTTGAAACCCAGTAATAAGAGACTGGACTTCGGCCTTTCCTTGAGCAACGGAGCAGCATGGGTTGACTGCAGCTCTTGGCTGCGGCGCAAGTTGGAACTGCGGTCCACTGCTGCTGGTTCCTCGATTAGATACGCCAGGTGAATCAATTTCCGCTTGCGAGGAAGAAGATGATGTAGCGGAGAAAATGATAGGAGGAGGAGGGATGTGGAACATTGAAATAGGTGGAACTGGAGATGACTGATTTAAACCTTGTGGTAGTGGTACTTCATTGCCCGACGACGACCAAGAAGCGTTGACTTGCGGTCTGTTAGCCGAGAGTACGCTGGGAATCTTGTGGGGGGTCTCATCGAAGACGGAGAACCTGAAAAGAGCATTGGGCCAAGACTGAGACTCCATGGGTGCAAGGCATTTCTTGTAGTCTTCAGCGGAGTGAACTTCTCTTGCAATGAGAATGCGAGAGGGCAGATTAGCATCTGGAGAGAAAAGAAGCCTGGAGAGGTAGTAGTTATGGCTGATGGGGAAGACACGGTAAAGCTAGGAGAACGTTGAGGGAACGTCAGCTATCTTACTAGGTTGCAGAGTCGATTAACACTTGCCTGGTTACAAAGCTGCTCAAAGGTAGGAAAAGAATTTGAAGTGGCGAACGAGAACTTGCGTGTTTCGCCCCGATAAGTGGCCTTTATGGTGAACATAGTTTAATGTCAAGCTTGGTGGTTGTAATCAAGGTAATCCCGCAGTAGGCGCTTGTGACGCACTGCTATTTGAACGCGCACAGCCGTCACATGTGTCACTCTTTGTCTAAGGTTTGACTCGAGCGTTCTAATACTAATTGCAATCCACACAGATCTACATATTTCATGCCTGCACTCGCAATAGTCCACAACGAGGAAATATACTGTAGATAACACATAAGCTTGGCTTAGATTCTGGGAACATGATACTCTCGTTCTTAAGCAAGCACAACTTCTGTGATGGATGCCCATCCCCTAGGAATAATCATGAGCGTCTCTCAAAGGACACAAATCGCTTGACAGACCTTGTCGCATTAACTTTCTTGATCTTCAGCCCGCCAAGCTCGACCATTTCCTGGAGTTGAGGAAGAGTGCGTTCGAACGCTTTCATCTGCTGTCAACAACTGGCCGAGGAGAGTGAGAGACAATCTTACAGTTACACAACGCCGTAAGCGCAACATTAATTTGGTGCTGAATGCGGCTGGCCTCTCCAAAGTCGACAGGGATGAATTGGGGAGGTGGTACGGGTTCGTATACATTCTTGTTCAATTTCAAAAGAGATTGGACAAGTTCTTGTCCCTCAGATGAAACAATGGCAGATTGTATGACAGTGTCGATAATCAAAAGACGGCTCTATTCCAGGGATGAATACGGTCAGCATCATAAAAAGTAGAACACAAGAATAAGACGAACATCCTCGGTGAGAACATCTCGAATGTGCTTGAGCATCTTGGCACCTATCGAGCCTGTGAGTTGGTCGAATAATCGAGAAGTAACTCATTTGACCTTCTTCCGTGCTCCAGTCGTGCAGAACTATGCAGGAGGCTCTATAAACCGACAAGACTCAACACATGAAGACAACTTACCTCGTTGCATGACGAAAAGGTACTTGCCCTTGCGCTGTTGAGGCTTAAAGAAATCTTGCGCTTCAAAAATGACTTTGTCCGACAGACCCTTAGATTCAATAAACGACTCGGCTGCCTCTCGTGTTTCGGGGAGATCCTGAACGATGAATTTCTTGATATTTGGGTACCTAAATTTGGCGATATGAGCAGTGTATTCCGATAAGATTCATCAATCCATTGATTACTTGGCCGCGAGCGAGCAACAGAGCGTGCCCTGACCCCCTCCAACATCGACGACGGCGTCCATACCATCAGCAACGTCGCCCCACGGGAAGTCGGCGGCAACACCGGGGTCCGATGTAGGTCCCACTGCACCCATACTAATAAACGAAAGAAGAGTCAGCTTCAATCAATTCATGGTCGTGATATTCATACGAAAGACCGAATTTCACAGCTTCCTGTGGGTCTTTGGTAAGCCAGCCACCAGCACCAAAGAAAGCAACATCAGTCTTGTACGATAGTTGGAAAGCAGTGTGGAAAGGATCGGTATTCTTCTTATATTCGGGGTCTGGGTGGTTGAGCATCTCCGAAAAGCCAACGGAAACTTTGTTGAAAAGATCGTTCCTGCAAGAGCTATTGATATTCCTCAACGACTGCAAGTTTAAGAGACTAACATGTACGTCGCCAGGTGAAATCCCGGTTGGTCTTTTTTTATGAGGTTGCTCAAGCGATTGTTGGCAAAATAACCTTGCTCAGTCTCACGGAACCAGCCTTGAGTAATAAGAAGCCGAAGGACGCGCTCTGTGAAGGAAGTTGCGACTCAGTACTACTATGGTTGGGCTGTAACGCGCCTAATTTTATTCCATCGACGTTCGTCTTTTCAGCAATTTCATTAATACTCAGGCCGTCCTCAGAGTCACCAAGAACTGTTGCGAGCCCTATTTCAGCAGCCAAACGGACGCCTGCTACTTCAAGTGTCATCCATGTGTTAGCAGCAAGAGCATCGTAAGGAGATTGAATCAGTGATTTGATAAGACCCTAAGATAAGCTTTGTTCAGCAGTATTCTTTGTCGTAGATCAAAGGGTTACATACAAGACTTGCAAGCGCAACCCTACGAGCTTCGTACATGGCTGGCGTAGGTAGATAAGTAATGTCATCGATAGGATGAGGCTTCGAGGTATTGAGCGACGGTTCAGCCAAGTTCTGTGCGGCAAGCTCCGCCTTGAAGGCGTCTATGGCGCTGTTGAGGGTCTTCTGCAGGCTCGTCAGTTCGGAGAGAGACATCGTTGAGATCGAATCAATCGCAACTGGGTTAACATCGCGATATTTAAATAAATGTGTAGAGATGACATGAGGCTGTTTATGCCAAGGCTTCTGATTTACCTCTATAAATTCGGCGAGTCAGGTATGCAGAAGTATGTTCAGGGTCGTTGCCACCTACACCTACTAACATTGACGTCCATCGACCGCGTGAGCCTCATAACAATAAGCATGCCCATAAGCTGTCGGCAACATATTGCTCGCTCGAAGGTCGGAAGGTTGGACGTAGAGTTTCGAATGTTGCGCACACTAGAATTTCTACTGTGCTATCCCCAATGATGACGGTCCACATATTGTTTCTTCTCTGAGAACTTAACGTGGACTAAAATCATATCCGTATGAGGTTAAGTTCACCGTGAGGGCTTGAAAACCCCTTTGCATTGATGTAGGTCACATCGATGTGTGCTGATGATTAATGTCGTGGAGCTGCATGATACGATGAGTCAATTTGAACGAGTAGAAAAGAGGTTGAACCAAGGTTGAACTGAGTGAGCGTTACCTAGGCATTGTGACTGTTGTGTCACAGGACACCCAAAAGTGGTTTAGATCCGCGTCTTGCAATAGCGCGCCCACACTTCCATTAGAAACTCACGGGTCGCTCACACATGATAGATTTTCACTACTCCTTGACTACTCCGAATGGGGCTCCAGAAGTCGTGCTGCAAAAATCAAAAGACTTCTTTTTTTTTCTTGTCGAAAGGTCAACAGCCTCCAACCTCTTTTTCTGAATCCAAATAACAAGTGTGGTTGACAACTGACAGCAATAACGATGCTGCAAAATGATGCTACGAAATGATGCATAATGCCAGAATAGCCAGAACCTAGGGTCAACTAAACTGAGCAGTGAAAATCCCAACCCTTCACCAGGTAGTCCCTGGTGCGATTTATGGTCACGGTTGTAGTGGCAACATGTTTGAGCGGCTCTCCTTGTTGCCCTTTGCAACATACTCACACCATCTATAGATGTACTTAACTGGGACCTAGCCAAAACAAAGCATCGAGCACTCTGCCCTCACCTATCCTGCAGTTCTCGCACCTTGGCCGAAATGGGTGACTTTGACATGACCGTTGGTGAATTGGTTTATCTTCTTTACGCACAATCTTTCCAATGTCACTAACTACTTATTATTAGGCGTGCTCTTGCTTGGCCTGTTCTGTACGTCAACTCGTCCGGATAGTACCTCATCTTCCAAACATGATTGTCTACACCCATCACAGTTAACACCTATCTCTACGGCCTTGTGACCTACCAGTTTGTGGTTTACCATAACACTAGTATGTCTAATATCCACTATCTTTTCTGCTGCTCTCAGACTCAATCCACAAACCTGCCAGAATTCAATGATCCCCTCTGGATCAGGTCCGCCAATACCAACGATTCAGTCCTCTAACTGATCTTTTACGCAATGCAGGGCAGTTGTTGGAATTCTTTTCGTCACGGATACCTTGCATAGTGCTGTGTATGTCATATCTGTTGACTTCGGTCTTTCTCGACAGCGGCTAAAGGACTCCTTTTAGTGCTGTTTATGCTGCTTGGGACATGTGGTATGTTTTTGAACGATGCCATATCAAGTGCTCCGGATGAACGATCCTCTGTCAGCGTTACAAATTATGCCAACCCTGGCGTCCTAGGATGTGCATACCCTAAACGATTGATTATACTTCTGGATGCTGATTTGTTTGTTTTTTCAGTTGTCGATTGGACAATTCCGTTCACGGCCATTGCAACCTCGGTGGCCGCCATAGTCACACAATTCTTCCTTGCCCATCGGTGCGTCTTGGAGATGAATTGTTGTCGTCCCTGACATCGTTGCAGCGTCTTATTATTAACAAAAAGCAAGATAATTGTTACAATTATAGCAACGCTGAGTTTCCTTGGATTCGTGTTTGGCATTTACGCCGGTGTTCGCTCAGGCATCATCAAAGAGTGGGCTTCCCGCAGATTGTATTCCTGAACTGCTAAAAATGTTTTCAGGGTGAAGAACTTTGCCCCCTTGACGCCCTTCGTCATTTGCTGGCTTGGCTTCCAAACTGGCGCGGATTTGCTAATTACTGGTACGTCTATTGTTTTTGCTGTCAAGCATTATTTTCTAATCGACAGTCAGTTGTCCTAACCTTCGTCTTGAGCCGCTCGCGGACTGGTTTCCAAAAAACGGACTCGATGATCAATCGACTTATTCGTGGTGCCATTCAAACAGGCCTCTTCGCCTCTATTTTTGCTCTGGCGGATTTATTCAGCTTCCTGCTTCACCGTCAAACCAATCTCTACGCTATGTTCGCTTTCCCAATTGGACGGATCTATACCAACGTGCGCGACATCTCAATCTCCTTATGTTATGTATTGAAGAAGCCACTAACCCAATGTTAGACCTTGTTAGATACTCTAAATGCTCGCATCGACCTAAAGAGTAAGAATACGACCCTTGACCTTGATTCTGAGGTACGACGTTTAGGCTATGATCGTTGACTTCCCTTATAACTATCATATTAGCACACCAACGCGTACCGATTGCAGAACCAAAGTCAAACTCTGGGAACTCAGTCTCACACGATCCACTCCATTCATGTCAAACGGGAAACCGTCACAGACACATCGCCGCCCCCTGAACATTCCATCGATGCAAAATACGTCGTAGATGATTCAGAAGTTTATGCCCACCCATCACAGCGAGTTTAAGACTGAAATAGAGCATAGAACTGATCATGAGGTAGAGAATATATGTTGTACCTACTTAGAATTGACAATTTGATTGGAAACCGGAATATGGTCACTGAATCATTGGGACCACTCAGGAATATACCTCTGCCTCTACCCGAACGTCAATGGCTAGCAGCGAAAACGAAGACTTCGAATTGTTGACCACCACTCGATATGATCCATATTTAAAATCTTTAGAGTGGAATGCAGACGATGACGGCCCATCACCTTTCCTACTGCTGCCCTACCATCGAGATCGCCTCTCGGTTGCAGCTGATGAACATAAGTGGGAAATTGCAAAATTCTCTCTGACGTACCAAAAACTCAAAATCGTTTGCTTGGAGGCGATTTATCAAAGCGAAGAAAGCAAGCTTCATGTGCCCAGTCGTCGGGTAATGCTTAACCTTTCTCCGTCCCCCGCGTCACTGAATATTTTCGTTATCAAGGTTCGTATCACACTTTCGAGGTCAGGCAAGCTGGCGGTGACCACGACGCCCATGCCACCACTTACAAGCGACCCAACCATTTTACCAATACCTAGGAATATACCGGAAAGGAGGATTGAAACGATACTGCTCCACCTTGACCAGAAAAGCACGCCCCCATCGTTATTTACCATCACGAAGACTACAAACAGGCGTATCTACGACGAAGCCCGCCAACGCAACCATCTACCATCGCTTCCGTCACCAACAGACGTCCTGTTGTATAACCCGGAACAATTGATCACTGAAACTACGATTTTCAACGTTGCTTTCTATCGTTCGTCTGGGTGGATAACCCCCGCGCTATCGTCTGGATGCTTGCCTGGGGTCATGCGGCGGTGGCTACTGGAAAAGGGCCGTATACGGGAAGATCGTGAAGGGATCTTGACAAGGAGTGTCGTAAAAGGAGAATTGATTCTCCTGTTTAATGGGGCTCAAGGTTGTCGCCTAGGAAGAATTGGGGAGGCGACCCTCAAGAGCCTCTGTTCAAATTCATCCTAAGGATCCCATCTCTACTTCATCATAGGCCGCGACATCCGCGTTGAACATTCCCTCATCCATTTCACCTAAAATGTAATCCACCACGAAGCTTTCCTGGTAAAGTCTTTCCATCCTTGAAAGATGCCTCTCTGAGTAGGGAATGAGGGCATCAACCATCTCCTTTAGCGCGAATCCAGAAGGGTCTGTAGTAGCTGTGGTATTGACGACTTCGTTGTCCCCAAATGCCTTTTCCACGTATTCGTCGCTGAAAGCTTGAATAATGTTGTTGGCAGATCTCGATTTGAAAATTGCGAATAAAATAGTCTGAGCTACGGCACTGGTCTTGGCGTTCGTGTTCCAATCTCGTACGTAGCGAATAAGTTTGGCAAGATCAGAACCTCCCAGTGATTGGATAACTTCATCCACAGCAGGACTCCACGTATTGGACTGTTGTTTGGAGTCACTGGAAACTTCGAGGCTTCTGAACATAGAAAGAAGTCGACCGGGTTGACCCATGGAAAGAGCCAGCTCTATTGCCCTTCTGTAATCGTTCAATGACAGGAAATTCAAAAAATCTTGGTCTCTGTGGTTGGATGAGCAGCTGCGCACATCAAAGATCAAAGTAGACTTGCTTGAGAACCATTTCTGCACGCTTTTCCTCCTTCTCTGCTTCTTGCTCCTCCGTACAATCTTCCCAGAATGTAACAACCGAATCTGCTGCGCCGGACACGATGGTGCAGCCACCTGCAGTAATTGCTAAAGCCCAAACCTTTCGAGGCCACGTTAGCCGGGAATAACTCGACTAGAAGAAAACTCACCTTATCCTCGTGGTTGTCCAGAGTTGCCACACAGTCCTCTTCTCTGACACTCCAGAGCTTTACCAAACCATCGGAGGCCGTACTTACCAGCTGTAAACCCGCATTGAGAAAATCGACTCTCAGCACCGAGTTTGTATGCCCCTCAAATGTCTTCAGACAGGAAAAATCGTCGAGGCTCCATAATTTGATGCTTTTGTCTCCGCTTCCCGTTGCCAAAACCCGTTCTGTTTGACTGAATTGCACAGACCAGATGCCTCGCTTATGGCCTTTACATGTGCCAAGCAGTCTCAATTCCCCCCTTGTGGACCCTCCCAGTCCGGAATACACAATAGTATACACTTTTGCTGTTCGATCTTGAGAGCCGGAAACCAAAAAACGATCATCTGGCGAGACGTCAAGGGAGTTGATATCTTTTTCGTGAGCCTTATGGGTAGTTAGACTTCCACACCGTACAACGGCCTGTCCAAGACCGCCGTAAAATGACGGAACGTCCGACAAGTCCCACATCTTGATTGTTCTATCCTGGCTGCCGGTGAACATGAAGCGACTTCCACTCCTAGAAAGTGCAACAGCTCCTATGCTTTCGCTGTGTCCTTCGCATACAGCAACGCAACCATAACCCCATTCAGGCCCATCCCCAGAGAATGGAACCCAAAGCCTAGCTGTCCGATCCTTGCTCCCACTAGCTAAAAGAGCACCGCCTTGTCCGTGGTCCAAAGCTAGAACAATATCAGAATGTCCATCCAACAAGCGTGCATCGAATTTAAGCGTCGAGTAAACGCGGATAAGCGAGGAGTTGGTGGCAAGCGCGAGATGACTATCTTGCACAGCCGAAAAGGGTGGGCTGAGGAAAGTCGCATCCACTATCTCATCATTGTATCCTATTAATTGCCGGCTCAACGACCCATTCGCGAGAGAGTGGAACAAGATATTTTGGTCCGCGTGTGCCGCTACGATGGTGGAAATTGACGGTATGTACCTAATTTATATGAGGTGGAAAATGTAAGAGTGATATAGAGCCTTACAATACGTCAACTATCTGCCTTTGCTCTTGGTGGTCATCAGAGATTGCGGTTTGCTCTGTTCCGAGTTTGAATAGGACTTTGCCATTGGAACCATCCCAAATCTTTACAATGCCTTTTTCGCCACCAGTAAAGAATCGAAGGTCATCCGACTTGGCTAGATCTCCTGGTAACTTTTCGCTGGGAGAGAGGATACCAACAGTTTCGACACGTTCTAAGACCGGAATTGTCCTGACCAAAATTGGAAGGCGTTTGGGGCTTGTTTTGCCATTTGCTTTCTTTGAGGGTTGCATACTTGGAGAGAGGTCCCAAATCAAGACAACCGAGTCTCTTCCACCGCTCACAAGCCACTTACCATCGGACGATACATCAAGGCCGCGTGGCACTGAGACATGACCTTCCAGCAGTGCCTCTGGCCTCCCTCCGCTAGACGTCGATCCACCTTCGTTTAAGTTGAAAATTCTGATACGCGTGTCCACAGATGCGGTGATCAGACGCATGACTGACTCCCGAGATAGAGACGTAGTGTCTTGTGGGTAGTCGAAAGCTAACGCGCTTACGACACCGCCATGGCCTTTGAAAACATGGGTTACATATCCGCGAAGAATATTCCAAACTTTGACGACGCCGTCGGCTGAGCCAGATGCAACATATGTAGATGTGGGGTCCGCCTTACACACATGGATAGGCGCATCATGCGATCGAGGGATGATTCGAACGGGTTGCACCAGCTTTGCGCTGCCCTGGGACAAATCTGGAAGCTCATATATGCGAAGGGATAGTGAAGACGTAAAAACAAGAAGGTGGGATGATGAAGGGGTCAAGCAAAGCGAGCTGACTGGATGTGAATCCTGCAGAGGATGTTAAAAAATAATGAGCCAACTGATGAGCACACTCACGCATAAAAACCGACATATCTCAACTCCTGTTGATGCGTTGGTTAGAAGGACATTTTCAGCCACACAGGTTACGAGCATTGAGCCATCTCCCGTTATTGCAATTGGTCCAGATGTATATAACGGGGTAATTGCCCGTGACTTTTTGAAACTAAGAAAAATATGTCAGAAATATTCTGAGGCATAATTGAGATGAACCTTACGCCGTTCTGAGACTCGGTCGTCCTGTAGGAACGGCCATTCTCAAACTCGATGTGGGACTGCGAAAAAGTTCTAAGGGCATTACATGCTAGCCTGGACTCCTCAGATAAAATAGGAACAAACATTACATAAATATTAATTAATTGGGTTGTTGATTACGATCAGGTGAATGAGAGACTACGATAGCCAATGCCTCCTCAGCAATGCGCCTCCGCTTCCCTTCCTCGGCCACCGCGCGTTCAGCATTTCTACGCCGTAGAATTTCTTCCTCAAGGAGATCTTCTAGGTCCCTGACAGCCGATCTTGACCTCGTTACCTCAGCTTGAGCCTGAGAAAGCTGTTCCGAAAGTCTCAAAGATACTGCAACAGCTTCTGCCGACTGGCGGAGGAGGGTAGCATTTTCGGTCTTCATATCCTGCATATGTTCGGCCAGAGACTCCGACGGTTGATTTATGGAAGAGAACGGTGGCAGACTGTACGAATGGGGTGGTCTTGAAGGCACAAACGATGTAAGACCGACGAGAGAATCCCGTCTATCGTAAGGGTGTATGAGCTCCTCTTCGCTCTCACAATCATCCTCCGATAACGGGAAGTTGTCTCCTTCACAGTTCACCTTTACGTCCTCTTGACCATCATGAGCGGATGGTCGTGGCGTGGACCCTCTCGTTGGAGGCAGTGAAGACATTTTATGGGGTCGTCCTCGTTTTTTCGGAGGTGCAGGGTCACCGTCCGCCCCATCCTTAGCCGACCTACCCCGTTTCCTAGGTCGTTTGGTACCAGGCGGCGCTGTGAGATTCACTGTCCAGTAAGAACCGAAGCCCGGATCCGTAACAGGTCGCGGCTGACGTTCAAAAAGACGATTGAGGGAGAGATGATGCCGAACTGATTGCTAGTAAAAACATTTGAGATGCAAAAGTATGGCATTACAATGTCCTTACCTTCCATGTAGGCCCTGCAGTCTTGTAGTATGGGTACTTCGCCTCCATAGCTGCGTAGATCTCGCGAATAGTAAGGCGCCTGTTCGGACTTCCCAGTATGGCGCAACGAAGAATCACAGGTAGTGTATGCTGTGGCCGGCTCTCAGTATCATTTAGACACGCCAACGTGTCTGGACAGTCAGGGTGGGGTTCGTGGTCGCCAGCAAAACGGCCAGCCTGATCAGGCATTGAAGAATAGTTTTTCGAGGTCTCGCTTGTCGCCTCACACTCCTGTCTGATGGTTTATGCGTATCAGTGAATGAATTACGTGCACACTTTCAACCTACATCAATGTTATTTTGGGCACATTCTCCGGATTTAATATATTTGTCAGTTTCGACATTTCTGTCGAGAGGTAATAATGATGGAGAGGGGTTGTGAAGAAAGCAAGTGCAACTCGAACTTCTAATATATGAGTTATTACATAACAACAGAAATACAAGAGGCGCCCAAACACCTTTGTACCTGAAGCAACGCTTGTAAAATATCGGGACGCAACATAAGTATAGTAAGTAAATTATATATGAATATAGTAATCAGACGCCAAATTGTTGGAAATCGTAGGCATAGTTCAGACCATTGAGATCCGGAGCAGATGCGTGAACCCAATCTGCCTGCTGAACCCGATTTATAGACCCATCGTCCGTATTCAATGGTAAAAGAAGATTCGGATCACCAATTGAGGTGGACTGGGAAACAGGCATGGTCAAATCAGGCTGATTCGGCCGTGGCCACCACTCGTACCCCGGATAGTAGGAGGTCGACGCTTCAATGCCAGGAATTTCAAGACCAAGCATATGGGCCATTAGTCGCGTATTGGTATCTTGTACGCCACTCCCGTTTATGGTATTTTGATCAAAAACGTTCGAAGGAGTTCCAAAGGCTTCACGTTGTAGCAAGTCGGAACTCTTTTCCTGACCAAAAGCGTCTTCAGCGGGTCTCTTGTTACGCTCTGGAAATTTTGACGGAGGCGAGGGTGAAATTTCTGGCCCGAGGTTAACACCTTTTAGTAGTTCCCAAGCTCGCGCCGCGCTTGGCCAAACAATCTACCAATCCTAAGTTGAGATTGGATACAAAGCGGTGTGAGTTTACCTCCATTTCCTTTAAAGCCGACATGGAACGTTCCAGTCCAAGGGAGGCTTCAATATTGCTTGGTCGTAGTGTCACTGAATTTAATAAGATGAGCGAAGCTTCTAATGATAAAAACCAGACAAACGTGTTAGATGCTGCATTAGCCTGAAAGAAGAAAAGTTCAGGTCAGTGCTTGGCAAATTAAAATATGCGTACGCTGCACTGAATAGGTATGAAGTAAGGAAAGGAGAAGTTCTCTTCAAAGTAAAAGTCTCTCGGTAAACAGTCACTGGAGTGGGGAGTCAGCATGTTCACTTTGAAACTTAAAAAGCGCTACCCACCTATAGCACTGATGTGACTAGCAGCAGCCTGGGCGAGATCAAAGGCTCTATAAGCGAAAGTGGATTCTCGAATTGTCTCGTCCGAGCTGGTGTCATGAACATGAGTATCAAACAACGATACCTCGAGCCCAGTTACCTCTTCCAGTTTGGAATACTACCAACAAGAGGTCAGTCTTCAACTTCCTGATTGACTGGCATAAAAAAGCTCACAACGCCCTATGTAGAAGTAAAACAGCTCCCCAATAACGGATGTGCAGCAACAGAATTTGAGGAGGAGGAATTTGTCTTTTGTTCACTGCTTGGTATTGTAATTGTTCAGGAAGGGTGATATACCACTGGTCAAGGCGGCTCTCTAGATCTGCGACGATAGCTTGTTTAGAACCTCGGTTCGGACTTTGTACTGGATAAACTTCGGAGATAATGGACCCAACGATCACAACTATAGAACGTTCAGAGAACAGAAACTGAACAATGATCGTAGAGCTTTACTGAGTCTCGACGTCGCGCAGAAGCTGCTCATCACTCTTCCTGGAACTGCAGAATATGGCACGGAGTCTGTATGGACCGCTGGCTGCCACAGGTAAGCGTCTTCGACCTAGAATGTGTCAAACTTGATATGAAGAACCTTGCATGAAATTACTTACAGGGTCGACATTTGGTAAGGGCTGGTCAAAATCTCCAGCTTTTATCATAATTGGCCGACCTGACAGCATTTGAGTCATCGTTTAGTCGCCTACGAGCAAATAGATGCCAACCCATGTACACTGATCCATATCTTCCAAAGATAAGTGGAATTAAGTTGAGCATGGAATTTGGATAATTATGCCTAATACCTGTCGGCTAGGCAGCAAGCCCACCATATCTGACGACGAGTTTGGGTTTCTTGAGGCGCGAACAGGTCGTGGCCGTGTATCGTCCAATTAGTAGAGTCGCAATTAAGTCCTAGGTCGAACGCCTGAGAGGATAAGGACAGTGGAATCATTGGCAGCGAATAGTGCCTACCATTCGGATTGCCATGCCTATCGAAATCGGAATGACTGCATGGAATCGATAACAAAAAAATGCACGCACCAATAAATAGCCAGCCTTGCTCCATAGAACCTATGACTTGGTGTAAGCTTGAAACGTGGGTATAGATAAGAATCATTGTATTACCAATGCCAAATTCGCGATACCCCAACAGGAGGAGAGCTTGTACTGTAGAGGGGCGTGAGTGGTGGAATATCTTATCTGAGGCATGGTAAGAAATTGTTTAGTCGTTGAGGGATGCAAACGAACTCAAAATTGTCCGTGCATTATCCAGGTAAAAGCAACCACCCTCCCACATTTTTCCCTTTGGGGGCAAGGGGTCGTCACATTCACCAAATCGGGCTGCCACTGCAAACATTGACAAAAGTAACAACGGAGTGACCTCTTGAGTGGGTTCTGGTCGAGGCGAAGAAAAGGAGGAGCCCATTGGAGAATTCATCCTGGCTCCAGTTGTCTCACTGTAAGCCACGCATTGTTGAGTGGTTGAAATATAAAGATATGTGACAGGCTCACCCCGTTTTCCTGTGGACCAGTTCCTTATAATGCGCAGCAGTCAAGGCGGAATGATGCTTACCTAGTCTGATATTCGGATAGAAAGCAGGATTTGTGAATGACGGGGAAGATCGGGTGAATATACGTAAAGTAAAGCTCAAGGAGCCGGTCCTGGACAGCAAGCGGGGGTAGTTTGACATTTTCTTGGTCGAGAGGACCAGAGGGAATGCCAATTTTAGCGCCTGGCCAGACACGCGCCATTGGAAGTCTCCTGAAATCGGACATCAGCCAGATCCTGTCTCTCTCCAAAAAGACACACCATATTCCACCTTCATTGCGATCGTCGGTCCTAAAATTTTTGCTGAGAAGATGAAGTCCACTAGACTGGCCGTGAAAACGGACCTATATAGAAAACAAATGACTCAGTATTCATACCTCGAAAGTAGGACGTACTTCTTGATGTTCATCAAGGGATAACTGGCCTAACCCTTCTGTAGTTTCGTCGAATTCGGCAGCGTCTACATTTGTGTTGGTTGCCTGGATTAGAGACACCGCAATCTCACTAACCTGTAGCCGGATCGATTGTGTACATAGAACTCCAGTCGGGGGGAGTAGGAACATTTCCAATAGACTCGTTCAACCGTCTCTTTTGAGAAGCATGTCGTGTGCTATCCCAGGGGATATTCAAGCCAGAATAAGAACCAAACTTTACAGAAGGAGCGGAAAGGAAAGCCAGTCGACTGGATAAGTTGTCCTGCCATTCTTTTGAAGGAACCACTGAGAGGCCGCGATCTAGGGATATAACGTTGTGAGATACGTCAAGATAAAATAAGTAATGACGGGCCTTGACTGGAAGAAACGATTTCTCGAGACACCCTTGATTGTCTACGAGATCGAGAAGGGTCGCGGCTGTTATCCGTTTCGCTGCTCCTCAAGATTGATGCAAAAAAATCTTCCTTCGTAGCTCCAGGCAACTGACACCTTCTACCAGAAGGACCCTGATATTGGATTGCATGTAAATTTGAACGTCGGAAGGGTGGTGAAAACTAACATATGGACCTAGATCTACTCTCTCCAATATTTCACGAGCAAGGTCGTCTTGGCGCAATTCAGATACAATGGCTTGCACACGCGAATCTGGACATTGAAGAATAGCACCCAGCAGTGACTCGACTTGATGCCATCGCTGCTCTATGGCGTGGATGTAGCCTTTTGGTGGTCCACGCTTGTAGCTGGGTCCTAATAAATGATCGTTTGAGAGAATGCACAGGTCCGAAAGTCGAGACGTGCTTACCCAGAAAGGTACAAGCTTTCAATGAAACACGAATCAGAATCCGTCGTAATCGAAAAATCCTCCGCTCACCTGTTCCCGCTAAGGCGCAACTTTTACATTGTGGTTTGTCTCCAGAACCACGTTCACATTTGCTCTTTGTTTTCCTGCATTGGTCGCAAGCTGGATGAGATGGTCAAGGACTGAAGGTTGGACGAAAACGTAATGATGGTGATACCTCTACTGCTCCTCTTCCTCAGCATCAACCGAGGATCATCTTGAAGGTTAGCATCATCTTCAGATGCTTCAGAGTCGCGCCAGTCCATCTTTTGGAAAAGAAAGCAAGGGAGGACTGGATAGACAATCTGAGACCTCAAAGTTGTAACCACGTGACTCTACGCCATTAATATTCGTCAAGCTGCTCACTTACAAAGTCGCATCTTACGAGTACCTTGAGGCGGGTTCCTCGGGCGCTTCGAAGATGGTAGTTTGCACCGTTGTGATGTCAAAGATTTTATCTGGTTACGCCATGGCAACTAAATTTGGGGTATGAAAACACTTGTTTCTTGGTATGTCACCTCGTAGATATGATACAACTGGTTATTTAAGTGGGCTGAAAGAGAGGGGCGCGAGAATGAAGGAGTCCATTGAGTTGGCGAGCTGAGATGTCTGCAAGTACATGCATCCATTTGATGTCCAAGCAAGAAGCTTCGACACTTACCTTGGAAACAGTCTCTGCCCAACCATCGATCTGCCACGCCTTCTCGCGAGTCTCCTTCCTAGCCTCCAAATTTCTGTAAAAGGTGTAAGCTTTGCGAAGATGCACAAACAGAAACGCACGGGTATTGCCAGATATGGTGCACTTGATGAAGTCTCCCAACTTGAGAGAACCAGGCTCCAATTGGGGCAACAAATTTACGGCGTGCTTCAATACCTCTTCGCCTGTCAACAAGTAATGACTTTTCTGTGTCGGTCTATATAGAAAAACGAACCATGCATTCTCCCATTCTAAAAGAGTTCCAGGCTTCAGCTGATATGTCCTCAATTCAAAAAGTCCTCCTTGAGCATGAGGCGGAGCACTTGGGAAGAAGGCAAATTCCTGGTTCAACTGGGTCGAACGAGAGGTCAAGTATGGTAACATGGCTTGGTACGTTAACGAGTGCTAACATGACATGTCAAGCCAAAATTCGGCAATGTGAAGGAGTTGAACATACCTCGGATGTCTTGAGCAAGTTCGTCGTCTTGTCGTATCCGCCATAGTTTTCATACTCGAGAATGTGGACGAATGTATCCTGATCACCGACAACAGTCTCCCAACTTCCTGTAAGTTTCACATGTAACCTGGAATCCTCCTGTATTCCTGTATAGTAGCGTTCCCTGCATGCCCATCATGGAAATTCATGGAGATAAAGCTTCAAAGCTTACGCTGCCTTCTTGTAGTCCTGCAACTTGTCTGGCCTGACTCGGTGTGCTAGAGTTCAATGTTGGCCTGCTCTTTGGCAAAGAACGAAGAGAGCGTACTTTCAAATCCATGGATATACTTCCCGCGCCCAACAAGTCGTGAATGTTGCATTTTCTCAAAGTCGCCGGCCTCCTTTGCCTCTGGTGACCCATGTAGTAATGACTGCCAGCCGTGAGTTGAATCAACGCGACAGGATGTGCTCTGCGCTACCTGAACGGATATAAACCTCCTGGTCGATGATGTGAGCCCACCCGATAGAGCCACCCTCTTGGAAAGTGAGGTAAACATGTCCTAGCAATTTCCGGTGAAAAGGGGTCTAACTCGACAGAGCAACGATGACGTAAGCGGAAAGTCATTTTGCTATGCAAGTACTTCTGGACTCAATCTCGACCTGTTCTCGACATTGTACAATAATGCCCTTGTAGAGAGTACATGAGTCCATACTCGTGGTATTAATCCATTCTCCCTTTCAACGTGCGGGTCACTACTTTGTCCTTCGTACTATCAACAAACGTAGCAGTTGAGTCAGTGAGGGCAGCTCAGCAACTAATCCTACTCACATTACATGAACAATGCATCCCCAACCAGAATAAGCATCACGGTCCACTGCATTTAGAAGAGTTTGCGATATTGTCTCAAAAAGATCTTCTGCTTCTAGATCTGGCTCCCACAGGCCCTCAGCAACGCCATAAAGCTTTGAACTTGCAGTCCCAGCCACAACGAAGTCTTTCGCGAAGTTTAGACAACCAATAAGATCAGTGGCCGCAATAAACGGTTTCACGCCCCCTGACGGTGTCTTGGAAAGACCCGCCATGACAGGTTCAACGAAGTATGGGCCGAAGCGATGTTCGTACAGGGTCGAGGAAACGAGATGGGCAAAGGTTTCTGGTTCAATTTCCCGTTCTTCTTTTATCGTGTACATGTTGACTCGGAATCGAAATCGTTCACGTCTAATTCATGGATTGAGTTCGGTTCGCTTTCATAACAATGACATGGCGGTCCCACTAACAGTGTTGTTACATCTGTAGCGAGGCCCGGTAGACCAAGATAGATGCGATCTGTGATAGGAAATATCTGAAAAGTTTCACGCAAGTTCAAAAAGAAAGGAAGAAAACGAAGATAGAAAAACCTTTTGGAAATTTGAAGAGATTCCCAGAGCTTGATTTCCAAGACGCAAGTCAGACGCAATCGCAACACAATCCTTCCCAACCATAGCCACGACAGAGCCCCCGTTATACTCCATAATAGACTGTATGACGCGTCAGAGTAGTTCGAGGATGAATATTGTGTGAACTGACCATGTTGGCGAGACGAAGAGAGATGAGAGATGAGAGTGTGCTATAGTAAGTACCAAATGGTATGACGCGTCGTCGCGTCGAACTGTGATGTTATGTCACGCGTAACACCCCTTTTCCATAACCCTCAGCTTGACCCGAAGAATGAAGGTTGGAATTTCCCCCAGGTTGTCTAAACGCTCTTTTGCGACCCATTTTCCGAGGGAAACACTTCATAACCGCCAGGTTGCGAAGGTAGTATCCAAAGCGTACCAGTTGTAAAATGCTTATTTTCGCTCCACTCAGGCGAGGATTTCCCAAATCGATGCAACTGCTCCATTTTTTATCGATTCCTTTCAACGTAAACATGACTATCTAAGGATTTCACTTACCGAACGGTGTAACTTACGATGTCAGTTTTTAACTTTGTGTTTTCTTATTGCCCGTTCAGCTACGCTTATTCAGGTTTCTATTGCATGCCCAGTGAAGGGGTGGAACTGTCGCCTGAGGGGAAGCTACTAACGGACCAGGAGATCATCCGTCTTGCTTCGTTATTTGTAGATAATGGAGTTACCAAAATTCGCCTCACAGGAGGGGAACCTTCAATCCGGAGAGGGATTCTTGAACTCGTTCGTGAGTAACTTGACTCTTTCCCTCGTATATTCAGTTCTTACGCTTGGATAAGGAAACCTCCACGCGTTGAAAGATCGTGGACTGGAATCCATTGCCATGACGAGCAATGGTGTTGCACTTCATCGTCGCTTGCCGCAACTCGTTGAACATGGCCTCATGCACCTTAACCTCAGGTAAGTAGGCGACACACGACAACATGTCTCTTGCCTGACTTGTCACCTCAGTTTGGATACTCTCGATCCTTTCAAATTTGAACTGATGACCCGTCGAAGGGGCCATGATGCAGTTCTGAAATCCCTTGATGTTGCATTGCGTTCCCCCTTGGCCTCGGTCAAGTTGAACGCTGTTATCATCAAAGGCTTAAATGATTCAGAGATCTTGGATTTTGTGGATCTAACCAAGGACAAACGCATATCAGTCCGTTTCATTGAATTTATGCCATTCACAGGTACTGCCCTCCAGTTCTCGTCAGATTTTCGTCACAGCATATATATTCCTTTTTAAGGTAACAAATGGGACAAAGAGAAAATGATTCCATCATCAGAGCTGCTCCGCCGGGTTACTGCCCATTATCCGGATGTTACTCGCCTGCTGGACAGACCACATGACACCGCGAAGTCTTATAAGGTTCCTGGTTTTCGGGGAAACTTTGGCTTCATTTCTAGCATGTCGGACCACTTCTGTAGTACCTGCAACCGTCTTCGTCTAACCGCCGATGGTCAAATCAAGGTGCGTGGCTCATTTTTACTCAAGACGATTTCTCCATCTTTGAAGTCTGTAGGTTTGCCTTTTTGACCCGAACGAAGTTTCTCTGCGCGACGCTATGAGGGAAGGATCATCAGACAAGGAACTCATCAACAAGATTAGTCTCGCAATTTCTGGGAAAAAGGCGAAGCATGCTGGAATGAATGACATCGATGTTACTAAAAATCGGCCAATGATTCTCATAGGCGGTTGAGTGCTCTTCCCCCCTGTTTGGTGTCTACGATCCACCCCGTAATTTGACACCTGACACGACCACATCACAGCTGGGAAGCGTCAGGGCCCACGGCTCATACACCGACTGTACAGTACTGGGCCACGGTTAACACATTTGGACGAACACGGGAAGGCCTCAATGGTCGATGTCGCTTACAAAACCTGCACCCTACGCTCGGCGACCGCTACTGGCTATATATACGTCACTCAAGTGGCATATGATCTTGTCTTCCGGCGGGACTCTCTGGATATCGCACATGACTCCAGAGAGGCCAAGGCACAGAGGAAGGGGAATGTTTTGGCGGTTGCGCAAGTGTCAGCCATAATGGCTGCCAAGAAGACATCTTCGCTCATTCCGTTGTGTCACCCGCTCACTCTCTCACATATTAATGTAAATTTCACGCCGGAATTGCCCCAGCCAGGCGTTGGCGGCGAAGACCGTCCCAAAATCATTTGCACGGCTCAAGTCACATGCGAAGGCAAAACGGGCGTTGAAATGGAAGCCTTGACCGCCGTCTCAGTTGGTCTATTGACGATATGGGATATGTTGAAAGCAGTGGCTGGGAAAGAGATGGAAATCGGTGGTGTGATGGTGATAAATAAATCGGGTGGTCAAAGTGGTGATTTTCAACGAGATCGTCTTGACACGACATGAGTGTTTGTTCTGTAGAAACGTCCTACCCAGGTCCTACCCGTGAATGAAATTGGCAAGTCCTCCTTCAATATCTTCATCTACCAATTTTCCCTCTTCTGTGCCCTGTGCGAAGTTGAGCAGTGAAATTGCTGAATGAGATCGAGTCAACCCACGTCTCGGAGCCGGATGATGGTCGGGATAGACGACACCTTCCATGGCTCTTGACGGTACACATTCGAAGGTGTCTTCCATCTACGACAACCTTCAAATCGGTTATCTGAAGAGAGGCAAAAACTACTCACTCATGACGGTCGCCTACATAAATGATAACGGCATCCAGATCACTGTTCAGCAAGTTGTCGTTCACCAATTGTTCCACACGTCGGCAATCCTTTTGATGATAATTTAGCACAAGTAGTCATCTGGTTTGTTTTTGAACCTGTACCGGGCACCACAACTGTCCGTCCACAATGGAGGAGTAGAAGACCAAAAACTTCAGCCCGGGAGCTTGTCGTAGAGACAACAAGTCAGTATCTTCTTGCAGTGTTGCTAACGGCATTTTGAAATCCAATAACGTTCGCAAAGGTTCGCAATTATGTATAACTATTACGAACTTGCGTTTTATAACTCACTTTCAGCATGAATTACTAATTTAACGCTGACTGAATATCGCACCATCTGTACGTGCTAGCTGCGTGCTAGTAACGTACTGAAGTGACGAGCACTGGGCATGGGATCCCATAGCGCTCTATCACAAATGAAAGTTTCAAATTTGCATCCCTAGGAAGTTTATTATTGAAGCATTGAACATGTAAGTATGGTTACTTAAAATCGAAAGGTATTGGCTGTCCATCGAGGTATAAGCTGAACTGCCCTCAAATTCAACATCTTCAGAAGTCTCTGAAGATGGCTTAACTATTGACGATTGAGTCCAATGTTGTGTCCTCTAGTATCCATACCCGGAGGAATCGCCTGTGCCATACCCCGACCCGCTTGATGATCCGTACGAGTCGCTTGATGGCACGTAAGCAGTGGCTGTGGCTTCAGAGGCACTCGAAAGCGATGATGACACAGAGCCGCTATTTCCAGGCATCATCCACCACTGCGATTTACACTGAGGGTGGATAATTTTATTATTCCTATGAAGAATAGGCAGAAAGGTGGACCTACTCTACCGAGGCATTCTGATAGGTCTGTTTCCTTCACTCGTTGAACTTCAGTGGTTGTTGCGGTCGCTGTGGCAAGATAGGTGACGGTTTGGATATGAGTCATGTCTTTGACTTGTGTGGATGTTACTGTATTAAGGACGGTTTTTGTCTGGCGTAAATGAAATGAATGATAGATTAGCATCCAAAGATAAGAGACATACATTATCCACCGTCTGGGTCTCCACCCAAACACTCGTGATCGTAGTCGGTTCAACCATGGTTTGAGTTTGAGTGACAGTCGTGCGATCCGTCATGGTCTCCGTCATAGTGGCAGTCTGAATTGAGGTGATGTGATCTGTGACAGTGGCCGTTTGTGTCACCTCAATAGTTTTTGTCTGCGTAGGCTGTAAACGAGGAGGCTGAATATAGCTTATGAGAGACTTACATTATCAAGAACTTTGGTTGAAACCCAAACGCTCGTAAAAGTAGTGGGCTGAACAACAGTCATCAATTGCGTTCTTGTGACGAAGTTAGTCAGCGTTTGCTGAACAGTCTGAGTGGCAGTATCTGTCGTCGTATCAGTCTTCGTGTAGACATCAGTCTTCGTCATTGTCTCAGTGGCGGTAAGAGTATGCTCCACGGTCTTTGTTTTATCTACAATTTCCGTGGACACCCAGACCCGAGTTGTGGGCACGACCATCACCGAAGTGACAACATTTGTTTGAGTTACAGATGTTGTGTCCGTGCGGGTTTCTGTCTCGTGCATCGTCACCGTAGTTGGGACCACCTGGGTCATGGTCTGAAAGCAAAGTCGGGAAAAATCTAGTGGAAATCGAGGAAAACTCACATCGGTCATTGTTACCGTCATCGTCGCCGTCGCTGTTGCCGTGACGGTGACTGTACTGGCACCGTAGCCGTTGTTATTGCAGTTGTTAATGTGGCTAAGACAGAATTAATGTAGAAGACATGCATTCGAGATTTGCACATACTTGATGATTGTTGTTGCGTAACAACCTTCATTTTGCCAACTGTACTAGAAATGTTGTTAATGTACGGTAGAAATATTCTGATTCAGACTCACCCAAGATTCCGGACGACATGAACCGTCTGATTGTTTTAAGTAACCATAACTGCATTCCAAAGTTTTATACCCTCCACTCTGGTAGGATGAGTAGGGCATATAATCGTAGAAATTTGAAGGGGAAGAGGGGGCTGCAGTTTGTGTCGAAGGAGCACCATATCCATAGCCTCCGCTTGCCGCGGTTGCTGGCGGGTTGCTGCTGGAATCCATTGCCATCACCATCGACACACCGTTGGCAATTTGAGCAGCAGCAGCGCTGACGAAAGAGAGACCTAAAGCAATCGATTTCATGATAAACGAAAGTGGGGTTTCGATGCTGGAAATAATGTCAAGGAGATAGAAGCGGTCTACGCTGTTGTTGATACTGTCTTGCAGTGAAAATTGAAGCGAGAACGCCAAGCGTCCTGTAGAATCCTGTAGAACTCTGTAAGCATCATAATGGTTCGCAGGAAATGCCAGCTTACTGACGTCGTAGAAACGGAATAAAGATAAAAGAGGCTCCGGAGAGGAGAATGCAAAAAGACAGAACGAAAAGAAGGAATGGTAAAGCTAGACCATCGCGCGTCCGACTGTATTTGAGTGATACGCACCTGGTCGACATCACAGTCCCATCACTTTCTTCGGTTATCAATCAAAACATCACGCTTCTCCTGTCCTCTAATGGTCTGCCAAGCTGTCTCCAAGAGCTGCATGTGTAAGTTCTATATGTATTCCGTGATTTGTTCTCAATCGCTTCAGTCATATTGTAGATTACCCATGTACAACATCGTACCACATCTATGAGGATAGTCTTGGATTTGACAGCGATAATGGTCTCCCGCCTCCAGTGACTCGTCGCCCAAAATCTCCATGTACGTCCAGGAGTATCTTGAGAGCATTTCTCGCACGTATCTTTGACATTTCGTCAGGGCGAGATGTGAGAGCTGTCTCTACCTGTTGTGATTTATCTTGCCAAGGATACTAGGAGATAAGGAGTCAGAAATGATTTTTCGCACCATGCACGCTGTGACTTACAGGAAACTACAGAGGAAAGTAAGACGCCCGGGTCAGTAGCATGGTTAGTATAGCAGAAAACTCACTGTGGTCTTAAGTGTTTCGTATCCTGGTAAGGGTTGTATGTAAGCAGTCTCGTCATTGGGAGGGATAGGTAGCTACCTAAGAGTGTAAATCCGAATTGAGGGCTGCTCCGAATCACCCGAGCCGGACCACCCTTGAATAAGGCACGGAAACCTTCTTCTCGATCTTATTTCAGGTTAATCCTTGACCCCAGGATGAATGTGGGAATGACACCCACATATTTTTACGAACGCGTCGCGTAGTCCCTTGTAATTTGTCTGGCCTTGTCTGGCTTCAACTTGCAGTCTCGTCTTCACAACATCTACATGATAAAAGAATGTTAGCCTATAAGATCATTATCGCACCAAGCAAACGAACCGGCTGGAGTGGTGAAGTACGCGGCTGGCATTCCGCTGACAATCGGGACAGGTCACGAATCAGAAAATGTTCATGTGTTGAAAGATCAGTCAGTAACATACGCAATGGCAGCTGCACTTAGAGTTTCGACGAACGACATTTGTTTCCCGTTGTGGCCCTCGTGGAAAATGTCCTTCTTAAGATGCCAATAGGCCGGAAAATAGATGGCAGAAAATGGAATATCACGAAGTAAGCAAGCTGTGGCACCCTTGTATAATCCCAGGACACCAAGCTGGCGAATGATATGGATGGCGCCTTTGGGCAGCGCCCCTTCCACTTTGGCTGCTTCACCTTGAACTTGAAGTCGGATTTTCCTGTCGATGTTTGGGTAAGCTTTCGGCGACTCTGAAATATTGGTACTTACACAATCTCAAGAGGATTCGTGAACACCTATACAGACAGTCGAACCTTGCCTCTCAAAGGTAATACTTTGTCCACATACCACCTGGCAACCACCTGCCATGCCACCGGCGATGAGCTCCCAATGAAGTTTTATCCGCCCCGTTTCGGGATCCATGGCCCGAGCCCGGATGAGATCATTTACTGTTAGTTTGATAGCTTTCTCCGGTGCTACGCCCTGAAATTCGAATCAGACTGAGCGAATGATTCAAAAGGAAATCACATGCAATGAGTTGGGGGCCAAGTCCACGGTAAAAACCCAAAACGCCCTCGTTACGGAGAATCTTCTGGGCGCAGTCTATACTATTTTTGTACATCAACTGACCAACAACTGTTGAACGTTGGTTTTGCATCCTAGTATGCGTTTGGCAATAGAACGGAATAAAAGATCGCCAAGTGTTACACACCGAGTCTACAGGCGGCAGCATGTGCTGAGAAAGATGGATCTTTACAGGTCTGCGATGAAGTGTTCATACCTTTACTAAAACGAGAGTTTTAAAGAGTTGTTGGTGATGTAACAGGTTGACGACTCACCCATGTCTATTGGGTATACGATAGTGGCGCCAAAGGCTCCGGCAATACCTATTACAATTCCTTGACTTGAACCTTCGCGTGAACACAATCGCTCACTTACCGCCCTGAACAAAGTTGTACGAGGAGTGTAGAAAAGTTTGGAGAAAAGATGTCTTCGCTTGTATCTTTGAATCATCAAACTCATCATGAGGGGCACGCCATCTTGGGTCCAAGAGCTGAGCAAATTCAAGCAACGCTAGCCTTTGTGACGTAACTCCACGGCCAGCAAAATGAAAAATAATAGAAGCCTCCATGGGGGTGAATAAGGAGTAGCGTGAACTGGAGGCAGCATGATTAAGAAAGTCCGATTGGTCGATACGCCCATCCTTGCTCTTTGCTGTAGCTTCACGGATGATCCTGTTCCGAAAATGATACAAGTTGACTCCATGGAACGTGGTTGACATACCTTTCTACCATGTCCATTTCTAAAAAAAATGTATCAGCACAATGAAAGGTGCTGTGCGCAACGCTTTACCTCTAATAACATTATGGAAAGCAACAACTTCAGAATAGGATATGCGTTGTCCGGGAGTCAATGTGCATAACGTGGGTAACCTGTCTATCACAGCATCAGATAGCTTGTGTCCTGCAATCTCCTAAGAAAGGTATTGGGAGATGGGAAACATAGACAGCGAATAGGGCGTACGAGAATGATCCTTTTGAACTGCTCTGGCAAAATAAATCCGTCCTGATCCTCATCGAGGTATTTGAATGCTTGACGAAGGCGCTCGCCCTGCAATCCCTTCATCAACTGGGTAAATTCATTATCTAGATAGCGTTAGATCGTTGATTCCCCTCTTCCCATTGGCTTGGAGCCTCACATCCTAGCACATGAGTGCCATTCTTTTTCCCTAAATAAAGTTTGATCCAGTCACTGGTTACATAGGAGTCAGAGGAAGGCATTTAGAGGGGAGAACGAGTAAGCAACCAATCGAAGTCAAAGGGGATCGCGTCGGGGCCAATGTTGGCGGAGAAGACGGTCTTGAATTCATCAAAGTCAATAAAGCCTGAATGATCTCTGCACGAGTACTGACATGAGTGGTAAAGCATCAAACTTATTGAGGACTACGTACACGTCAAAGTATTGGAATGCCATCCAATAATCCGCGTCAGGCCTCTTCAAAAGAGTCTCGAAGACCGTAAAATCGTCCCAAGAAACTAATCCGCGTCGTGAAGTATCGGCGACACGGAAAAGGATCGCAAATTGAGCACGCCCAATCTTTGTAAGATCCCCCTTCGGTGCGATTGCATTGACGAAACTTTCTGGGTCAAGGTATCTAAAGAGTTGGAACAAGAATTCAGAACTCTTTATCTCCTGGCATATCACTGAAGTTTACCTCTCGCCATTAACAACCTTAGCATAAGAATCAAAGGTCCGTCTCCACCGTTTTAATTCATTTTCCGGAACTGACACTGCCGTACGAACGGTTTTGAAGGCTGAGGCTGTCAGAGAAGAAGGCCCGTCCGAGTCACAATGTGCAGTCGATAGGACTCTTGAAAGTAACATGGCCTTCTATGCGCGTGTTGTCTACGATTGGGTATTAGTGTGGGGTATCACGGTAGACAACCAAGGCAGGGAATCGCTGCGGGAACGGTAAATGTTAAAGCCCGCTGTTAAATGTTGAACAGTTGAAGTTTTCTTCCTTGGTTCTATTTTAGGTAATCCGAACTGTCACGGCCGACAAGGTCCCTTTGAAGACTTGGCTCGGAAATCATTCCGCAAGTTGACCCGCAGGTTAGGATTCCGAAGGTCCCCTGCATTACTACTATCAAGTACATATCTTTAAACACTCTCATGTCAATTACGTTGACAAGGCAAATGCAACTTCGGTAGGTAGGCGGAAACTGATGCAGTACATTTCCTTGTTGGGTGCAACAGACCGGACGAGATGAAAAGAAACGTCCTCAGTTATGGGGTAACCCAACTTTTCTACGACCCGCTGCAAGTCGATGAGCATCGAGGGAAAGCGATGAACGGGTGACGAACCATGCGAATATCCCTCTCTGCCCTATCTCGTTCTAACTCTCGCGTGAAACAATGACAATGGATCATTGGCATCGTTTTGTACAATGTGCTGAAATTTCGAGTACTATCATTGAGAAGGCCACGAAAAGCATCAAGGAATTGGATGGCGGAATCGGGCAAATTCATCACAAAGTGAGAAACATATCGCCGAGGCGGCAGTGATTCCGTGGAGGGTGTATCTGCAACAGCAGTTGTTTCCTCCGTCATAAGCTTCTGCAACCTTCGGCGTTTCTTCTCTTCCTGAACTCTGCTAAGCTTTGGACCTGTATATGGGGGGAAAGGATTGTCTGATAGTTCAAGAATGCGTTGGCGAATAAAATCGCGTCCGTCTTGGCAAAAAGTTCGAACAAGATCTGTCACCTAGTCCTGGAAATTAGCCATTCGAGTCGGTTTTAAAAATTAATCTGTACCTGATTGTTTTTTACGTTAATGGCGAGGTATTTTTCACTGTTCGGATTGAGATCGTTTGCAAGCACAGCACAGCCTTTTTTCGCCGCTGGAACGGCAAATGGTCCGACACCAGCAAACACGTCTGCAACAACCTCCGTCGGATTGAAAAGTTGGACGAGTCGATCGTGTTCGGTGTGGAGTCGAGAATTCCAATAAACTTGAGAGAAATCAAAAGTAAAACGGCAATCTGACTCGTGCTGCACGTAACTTCAATGGGATGTCTACTCAGCGAGACAATTACTCACATGTTCCACGACAAAATCCGCGTCACCTGCAATCAATTCCATCTTGAAGAAACGAAATTGGGTATCGATGTTATTTAATTTGTTAACGACTGTTTTGACTTTCTTGTTTTTCTGAAGCGGGATTATAGGACGTGCAACAGTGGCCAAGCACAAAGACCCACTTCAAGGATCAGTTGGCCGATTATGTGCTTGTAAGGGAGGTACTCGTCGTTTAGGTTGACGTGGGCTGAACGCATTTTATAAGCAGCACACGAAGCTATCGGCAAGTAGCACACCTATATGCCCAGTCATTGCGAACCCCGTGGGTGATCGTTCACGCAAGTCGGGAGGAAGGAAAGCTTGTAATATCTCATCTCCAAATTATCGTAAAATCAAGACAACTTGTTAAACCTGACGAGACTCACCAGCTGTCCAGTAGTCATAATCTAATTCAATATCATAGATAGTCAATCCTTTGGCTTCCTTCTTCAGGTATTCATCAGTTTCGGGGGGGATATCAGCTAGCTTGTCGCTTTGTCAACCTGAAGCACAGTGATGCCATGTATTGGATGTACCCTCTTTTGTCATCCGGAGCAAGACCAGTCGATCACCATCAGGATTTGCTGCATCGGGTACAACTGTTCGTATTTTCGGTAAATCCATGAGAGATCTGTTGACTAGAGAGTAGAAACAAGGGACTTGGGGTTGTGGTTCAGCCTACCTTCTCATGGCCTCAGCCCTCAAAATTGCCCCCGTTTTCTCTGCTGGTACCCTAGCCGCCAGAACGGAAATTCGCTTTCTAAAAGCCTCCTTGTCCAAAGTATCTCTGGAAAATGTGTATATTGGCGCAGAGGCATCGATGAATAGGTTACACGACATGGTCGTTAAAGCTGAGTGTCGGATAAAATGCTTGCTGAGACGTGATAGCATCTACCTGGGACTGATGTAAACAGCGGCACACAACAGCTACTCACTTGAAGTCTTGATCACCTCGATGACTTTGGCGCTGCCGCACGAAGATGTTTTGCGACATATCGTTGATGTTCATTGCCACCCGACTGACTCTGCTACTTCTTCTGATTCCATGAATTCTCTCAAAATCACCGTTTGCGCGATGTCCACTATGACATCCGATCAGCACCGCGTCCGGGACTTGGCAACCTTGTACCCACAGAAAGTCGTGCCATGTTTTGGTCAGACCAATAGACCAAGTCAATCCTTATGTTGGATATGGTACTAAATTATATACCTAGGTTATCATCCGTGGTTCACTCACCTGATTGCCGTTGACGAAAAATTGTCAAAGGAGGCCCATTACCGCAGCCTTTTCAACTCATCAGTCAAAGTACATGACGTCGATGTCCTGGCTAAGCTCTGTCGTTCGCTGCCAGATCCCACACCACTCAGCTCCGTTCTCGCAGAACTTCGGCACAATCTCTCCAGCTTTCCGAATGCGATGCTTGGGGAAGTTGGACTGGATCGCGCTTGTCGTGTCCCTTTCGAACATTTCGCTATTCCCAGGGTTTTGAGCCCCTTTACAATCCCACTGAACCATCAAATTGCTATTCTAGAGGCTCAAGTAGACCTGGCAGTCGAATTTGGTCGTAACATCAGCGTCCATAGCGTCAAGGCTCAAGGCGCAACTCTGGATTTTCTAAGCAGAATGAAAACGAAACATGGAGATAGCTGGAATGAAATCAGTATAGACCTGCACAGTTGTGGGCTAAGCAAAGAAACTTGGCTAGATATTGAGGTAATCTACGATATCCATTCTTTCCGCGCTCACCAGCACAACCAACACCTCTGCAGAGGAAACACCAAAACGTTTTCTTATCACTTTCGAATGTGATTAACAGTCGCCATCCTGAACATCGCGCACTGCTAGCTGCTTGCGCCTCCAACCGTATCCTGGTCGAATCTGATTATCATGACATTGACATGTGTACTGAACAAACTTGGATCATGCTTCAAACAATAGCAGACATAAAAGGCTGGAGTATTGAGGACACTTGGATCGACAACCTTGGAAAGGAGAAATGGGGTACTGTGAGGAGGTTAGAGGAAAATTGGCAGCACTTTAGGGCGCGCAATGATTGGGTGTTTGCACTCAAGGGAGAGTAGGTGGCACAAAGTGTTGGGACTTGATGGTAAGTCGATATACTTCTTGAGATCTCAGAGATGCATTCCGCCGTCGTTAGGGGTAAAGAATTGACGACGTCGCAGATTCGGAAACTATGTCAATTCCAAATGTACGAGAGGATAATGATAACACTAACTCCAATGGCAGCACCCAGGATAATAGAATCCCGTCGTCGTCTAGATTTTATCATGGATACCAGGTTATTGATTCCAGGCATGGCATCTGTTAAGGTAGCATAGTGAGGTTCATGTGCTTAAGATCGACACTACTCAAGAAACATACTTATGACATGCAACATACGATTCTGGATGCTCATTAGAGAGCCCCGCTGTCTTGAGAACTCGAAGCGTGTTTCATATGCTTGCCTAGCAAATGAGTGATTAAATGGCTAATTGATATGCAAGAGCATGATTTTTTACTGTAACATATCGTCCGTCATCCGATGAGAGCCGTCAATTCTGCCCCGTTCAGCAAGCAACGAATCTGCTGCCGAAGACTTGTATGCACTGATAAAAGAAAATGAATGGCAAATAAACGGATTAGACGATGAAGAAACGCACTCAATGTCATTTTGTACACCAGATAGAAGATTCGCTTGGTCGAGAGCGGTTCGCGCATTTGCCTGCCAGATTGGGTGACTACAGCAGCAAAGAAACCATATAATTAGCATGCCTTCGTTCTTCTCAGCTCGCGTAGATGATCTTGCTGCAATTCTTGATGCCTCTGAATTGTCCGCAGTATTGAGGGAGAGAGGAGTTCGGGATTGGCGGCTAGTGTTGCGAGTTGATCGTTAATTTCTTGGAGCTAGCCGCATGAGATGAGGGAGGCCTAAACGAGCACGTGAAGAGAAAATTGCCTTGCCTTGAGTGAAAGGTCATCCAATTCTGCTTCGAGGTCATTCCATCGTTCATTCGAATGTGCGGCCTCCAAATCATGTGAAGGACGGACGATATTGGATGCCACTTGGGCGTATGAGGTAAGTTTGGCATCGAATAAATTTTCGAGGGTTCGACATTGCCTATGAAGTTCATCGTATCTTGACATCCTCACTTTTGGGAAGGTTGACACGGTGATAAACGCGAACCAGCCTACTTACGCTTGTTCCTCTTTTAGAAGTTGTGGTGGTTGTGTTTGGCTGCATCCTCCCAAACCAAATCGGGCTCTCTACTTAGCCCGAGGAACCGGGTAGCTCAGAGCTATACAAGACGCTTGATCAAGGGCACCTGGTGATAATTTGTTTCCAGATTAGATCCTCCCATTGGGCAAGGTGTTCGCAGCATGTCGGAAACTGATCCCAATAATGAGAAGATTATCAGCGGAATGTCTGATTTCATCATTCCTCCCGGCGCGGTGAATGTTTCTTCTCCCACCTCCTTGAAAGGTTTGAGGGAAACTTTGGCATCCCCTCCTGTTCCCACCTGAACTGACTTTTGGTAATTGTCGGGGGATTGATCGTGGCACAGGGGACGTGATCCACACAGAGGACATTTAAATAGAGTATCATACAAGATCAAATGACAGTCGTAGAGGATCGATATACAACCTGGTGCTTAAGTCAATCTCCGCATAAGAACATCAACACATATCCCACCGATTTTTAATGTTTCAAGCGTGCTTGTTCCACAGGAAAGGAATTACACCGGCTCTTCACACCTTAAACTACCCTATTTCGTGTTCGGCCAAGAGCTGAATGTATCATGAGTTCGATTTTTAGACGGATAGCCAGGAGTCCTACCATGTTTGGGATACCATTTGAGATCGGATAATCATGTTTGCAGTTCGGGCAGATCATTGAGCCTTCTTCAACGTGGATCTACGGAAAACTCATGAGCAACCCCACCAACGAGTAATGTTTCAAGATCGACCTCAAGAAGAACGTGGTGTAAATTCTTCAAAAACTCGTCATCCAACATTTCCGGTTGTTCAAGAGGTAGCGAGGTGTCTCCCAGCTTTGAAAATTGTTAGGAATGAACTTTAGATGGGAAAAAAAATGGGACGCACCTGTCTGGCTGTATCAACCAATGCCTTCCACTCAATCTTCGGCAGAAACCCCCTGATGAATTCTGGATTATATTCGGCCTCCCGCAGCTCAAGCTTCGCATCCTTGAACTCCAAAGGGAAATTGTTTGACGTGCATCCTTTTACGTGGCACGCAAGGAGGTTGTGCGTGATAAGGCGGACCATTGGCGCGTCTAGAGAGATGGATCATTGTAGATTGTTGACGTAGGGAGAGATCAAAAGTGATCGGGATCAAATAAATTGCTCAATCTCCTCGACAGCGATGAGACCACCGTCGCCCTCGATTCCAGAGAAGGAGTTCCTCTTCAGCGCCCTCAAACAATCCTTACGACTTGATGGTAGACTATCCTTGGAGATGCGCTCGCCAACCATCACGTTTGGGCCAGATCTTGGTTGGGTGGAGTGTGGTCTTGGAAAGACAAGGTACGTCGAACTTGCTGTCGTTTCTTCAAAATGGTGGCCTAACAGAGACTACCCGACAGGGTTCTTGCTCAGGTGGAAGCGAAAATGGTGAAACCGGCACCAGAGCGACCGTTTGAAGGAACAATCACGATTCACTCAGAGATTTCACCTATGGCATCAAGCGAGTATGAACCTGGCCGGTAGGTATGTGCTCAATTTTTTCGTCTCAAACGTATTAAGTCAGTGGTAGGCCATCAGATGAAGAAGTCACCATTACACGTATGCTCGACAAGGTTCTTAAACGAAGTGATGCCGTGGACAAGGAGTCGTTATGCATCTTGGCTGGGCAGAGGGTGCGGAGTGCCTTTAATTTACAAAAGACGATTCTTACAATCTGTCTTACAGGTTTGGCACATCCGCTTAACGTTGCATTTTCTAGCGGACGCCGGAAACATGCTTGATTGCGCGTGTCTGGCTGGAATCACGGCCCTTCGACACTTCAGGAGACCAGATGTTGAAGTTGTTGGAGATGAAGTTATCGTCGTACGTCGATCTTTTGTTTCCGTCTGCGCTTTTTCACGGTCACTGATTGACATCCGCCATCTTTTCAAGCATTCTCCCTTGGATCGGGCTCCAGTGCCTCTAGCGATCCATCACACACCCTTTTGCTTTACTTTTGCCTTTTTCCCCGACATTACGACACCCCCCGTCCTTGATCCAAATCAGCTGGAGCAAAGGCTCAGCGCCGGTCTCGTGTCGATTGCCTTGAATGCTCAGAAAGAAATATGTGTGCTTCAGAAGCTCGGTGGGGTTCCTCTGGAGACTGAAGAGGTCTTGAGCCTTGTTAATGTGGCTGTCGGCAAGGCGAAAGAGCTGCACGGATTTCTCGACACCCAATTACGCGAGGATTGGGTTGGTCGAAAGGTTGAGGTTAGATAATCAATAAAAGGTGTTTCGCACTATCATTTTTAAGTCTGTGCAACATCTCGGAGTTCTCTCGTCAGATACTTCATATCATGTCGTTTTTCTAGCTTATTTGTGCTCATGATTTCCAGGATACTTTGACAAGCAGTCAAGTCGACGCTGACGTCACTTCTTCCTCACCACGATGGAGGACCCATTTGCAGAGATTGAATCAGTCTTGCTCAAGGTCATTGCGACACTCACCCGACGTTCAACAGGCAGGATACACGAATCAAGATATGGGTTTCAAGCATCCCTTCTGTTCCATTCATCCGGGACAAAACTTGAGGAACAAAGCTACGAGCCAGTGCGCGAAGAGAAGTCCTCGAACGTTCCACTGAATTCTCAGTCATAATCCCGTAAAACACCTCGCAAAATTAGGAGGTATACGGATTACGTCAATGAGGCTTTGGAAACCCATGTTGTACCAACACGTAGAAGAGTGTGGTTTATGCTAGGTGTTGGATGTTCACTTATGTAAGGTGGTAGACAGGAACACTCAGTTGAATGATAACGGGTATGAGAAAAAAATAGAAAAAGCAGAAGTACTATAAACATAGCCATAGCCCAAATGTAAGCCACAACTTAGAGGCCAAACCACGACTTTGTTGTCTGTTGAGCCGCCAGCCGTTTCGCCTAGAAAATGTCGGGACGGTTGACTTGACCGTTTGAAGATATGATTTTCTTACCTGCGCTACCATGCTTTTGCTTCCAGCTTCGAGCGCACTGAAGCTCTCTTCCAGGTTCCCTAGCAATTGACTTCACATAATTGAGTAATGGATGATGCAAGATAGCGGCGAGATGCGTACCCTCGCTCACCAAGCGCGGAGGTTAATCGATTATATATGTTGGCTTGTGCTGCTGCCGCCGAGGCTGCAATACTCGCCGCAGCTGACCCCGCCGTACTTGCCACCCCGGCCTCCGCCGACATTGCCGCATCTTCAGTTGCCTCCTTGTCCCGCGGTTTCTTGGGAGTGGGTCTGTCAGGGCCGCCCACTTCGATGGCGTTAAAAACAAAGAATGAAGACTGAAAATTATACAGAGAACGCACAGATATCGTCAATCTGTGCACCAGTCAAAGCTTGGGCAGTTTGAAACCAGGATCCCATCAGGGACACAGGCCCAAGGGAGACAGGTTGTGGTTGGGCAGCGAGGTCCCGATTGATGTTTGTGAAATCGAGGTCTGCAGGGGCATGCAAGCGACGGATGTCGAATAGGGTTCCATACGTAGCGCTATCGATGATTCCCGATGTGGGGCTTCGAGCCCAGGAGACGAAGTCTCCACTCTCATCAATAGTCAATAGCCTGCATTCGATAGGCGTAAAATAACATTTAAATACGTATAACTGTGGGGTTTTAAACTTACGGAGACGACGTCAGAGCATGCTCAAAGTCATGAAGATGTTCAAGTTGGGGCAACGAGTACGTCAAGACCTCGTTTTTTTCGGTTACAACGACAAGGGCACGAGAACCTTTGACTAGTGAGCGTGTAAGAGAGGAGGTGTGGAATCGACCAACCCATGTGCTCGACCAACTGAGCAACTTGTGTGACTCCTGCCTTGTGTCGCCACTCTGCTTTACCGATACGATCACCATCAATATCGGTAAAGCATCGTGCACCTTTTTTTCCAACGACTAAGAAGAACGAGTGGGAGTTGTCTTTGGGAGTGGGTCGCAGTGATGCTGCTAGCCTCGCTGGATTAGGTTTTTTTAACGCCCCTGTTTTGCTATCAATAACAACACTATAGATTGGGTCCCATATTCCCTTGATTGTGATTGGTTCGCCAGATACTTTCCAGGAGGCCGGATTCCCGGAGGGAACGAGTGTAAACACCTCGCTATCGCCAGATGAGCAGGAAGCGATGAGGCGAACGCGCGCTTCGAAGTCTGAATTACGGGGGTTAGGGGAGAAAAGAGATATTGGAATGATGACTACCTTTTGAAAGCGGAGCGATTGTCCAGACCAACGACGTGACTACATCAATGTGAGACGCATGGTGGCCTACTCCAGACAAACCAATGGTAGGCTTCGCCTTGTGTTTCTTAACGACTGCGCTATGAATGATTCTCGGGCCGCGCATGTCAAGGATTAAAAGGGAACCATCCGAATACGAGACGGCAAGAAAACCTGAATACAATTTGAGGGTGCAGTACGTATGGTCTATAGAGAAATGCTCACCAATGTCAGAGAGAGCGCAGGCTTCCACATTGCCTTTCCTAGCAGGGATCAAAAAGTACGGAGAGTGTCGTTTCTCCGGTTGAGGCACTACCTGCTTGAGTGGAGTGATTTCACTGTCTGGGATGTTTGCAACATTGGGCGAAGTTGGTGATGTCCGATAAACAACGACAGCCCCAGTATTGAGAACCACTGCGAACTCAAGCGCCTCCGGCGCGACTTCAACGGAATGGATTGATGTTTCCTTGTCGGGGAAGAATATTCGGTCACCAGTAGCGTTGGAAACCACATCGCTCAAATCTATCGTCATTGCTGGAAAAGCGTCGGGGAAATGGTTTTGTAGTGGATCAGTGCCTGAACTGACTAACAGTTGAGCGCTGACGTCAAAAAATTGGACTTTGAGGTTGAGATGGTAAGTCATCAAAATGCGGGGAGGTTGATACTGGATGAACAGTTGTTACAATACATCAAAATACGCCCGAGTCTATTCGACAAACCTTGGATAACCTGAGCTCGTTCTGCTTCGTTTGATCTGCAAATGCTCGACCACCTTTGAGCAGCAAATTCCGCTCATCTACTGATCGATCACCTATGAAGAGGTGGTAAACGTCCTTTTCTAGGCTTATGAGGCGTCCGCCAAGAATGCCAGCATTGCCATTTGAAAGCGAGAAGGGGAGCCGCAAGGTGTGAACATCGATGGCCCTGCTTTCGACCCGATCAGAAGATGAGGCTTCTCGTGTAAAAAAACCAGAAGGCGGAAATAAATATCCTTCAGTAGCTCGTGTACTCCCGACAAAATCAACAAGAAATATGATAGCATACGGGTCGAAACTGCCAGAAAAGTGGGGACTACTTGTGGGAATCAGGAGATAATCTTGAACAACGCCACTCGCACGATAGAAGAAAGATTTTGTAGGCTCGATAGATCGGCACATGGCATCCCTAAAGTGCGGATGCAGGGCAGTAGACGGACCAGGAGGTGGCTCCGAGGGTTGAAACGGAGGAAGGAGGTGAGTGGTCAAGCCGGGAGACGTGTCCGTCAAAAGACCGCCCAAGATAGTCAATACAGTGTCTCCGCCCCTCAGATCCGCTGAGTTAGAGAATCCACTCCAGGAAAGTTTGAAAATAGGTTCTCGGATGGACTTTGAAGAATTGGGTTTGCCCTCCGTCAGATAGGCCTCTAGCCCATCAGCATCAACGATATTGACGTCGACTGTCTCGATGGTACGGACAAGCAGAGGTTTTTCTTGGTCATCTACTGCCCAAAATGCGATAGAGCCGTCAGAATGTCCAACTGCGAAAAAGTGCCCTGTTGGATGTACTGCTATTGCCGTTACCTCTGGTCGGCGATGCTCGAATATGTCCTTGACAAGAAGAGTAGTAAGAAAGACCGTAAATACAAGAGAAAGGATGTACCTCTACTCCGTATCCCGTCCCACCAGGCGCACCTGGAGGAAGGACTAGCTCGTATGCATGAACGCTGCTTCGTTGGGTCTGGCGCCCGTTAGTGATTTATTGACCAAAAGGGGGGGAAACGGACAAGGTCACTCAAAATCACTCCTCCTGTGTACAAGTTAGGAGAGATTGATGTGTTGAATGCAGCTCACCTGTGTAGGCCACAAACACCAAATTTAGATCTCGTGGATGTATCACTACTTCTAGAAGTAGGAGACTGCATAGAAAAAAAGGCCAATTTTCCTAAATAAGAGAGTTTCTTGACTCAGTAGATACCTTACGAGTTTGAATCGGCAGCAATAGGGACACCACTGGCAGCCATATCCTTAATGTGGAGTTTCCATAAGTTTGGCACGGTGTGCGGGGATTTCCGAAAGCAAGTGAGGTCAAATGTTTTGATTTCTCCAGTCTGCAAGGCAAGGAAAACCTAGCGATGCTGAATCAATTTGAATGTCTTTCGGTCGAGACCTTGACAAACGTGTGTATGCGAAGGCGAAAGGGTAATAGAGCTGCATCGAAATGGACCTGAGTGTCTAAAGTGGGGGTGTGGTGTGAGAACTGACTTGACTGGATCAAATTTTGTGGTTGAGACGATTTTTGGTCCCCCAAAGTTCAAAAGATCCCAAACATGAAGCTGATTGTTGTCATCTAAACGGAGTGGATATGGAAATAATCTTTTGGATCAAAGAAAAAGGCCCACCAAGCGCGACGATATTGGATGTTACGACCGCGAAAGACAGGAAGCGCACTGCAAAGTCTTGGGGCAGAGTTATCTTACATTCCACACCCGCGCCGCCGTACAAGTAGATACTCCCGCTAGACGTACCTTGTGGGGTGGTGAATGAAAAGTCTGTCTAGCAAAGTTATTAACCCACCGACCGCCAAAAGGCCAGAAGTTGGTTCAATGGCGGATGAGGAGACATCAATCAGGAATTCGAAGGTTCTCAGTCGCCCGATCATCCAATCCCCTTCGTCGCGAAGCTCAGGGGATAGGTCCGGAATGAAACTAACATGTTCGTGTTGTTTCGAGAACATTGCCCTGAAGGAACGAGTGCGATAGATACTATACTCAATTATTAGTCTTACATAAATAATCCCAGATCTACATGCACGTGCAGAAATACTATAGTCCGGCCAACGCCCCTTGTTACTTGTAGCACCTTGTAAGGATCTTATAGTTACTACATACTTCGCTAGCGAGGTTGCCATTTCGGTAGTTACCTGAGTTGCTTATGCAGCGTAGTTAGCTAATAAATAATTCTCATTCTCATTCGATGGACTCCCAAGTCCAAGCCAAGTAAAGATAGTTCACGTAAAATGAGTCGTCCTAGTCATCTGCTAGGAATACAGGTAGATAAGTGAGTAATACTATTGATACACACTAATTATGAAATACATTAAACACACCACCCTGACATCTCAGTCCAGTCATCGAAGTTCCGGTAACTCAGGGGTTGACACACCTCTGATCTTACCAAGCCAGCTCTGCTTGGTGGGCTTCGCTGCCTGAGTAGTGTTAGGCAATAAAAGGTCGCGAGGGTTGTTCGTTAAATCTGAGATAACGAGCGGAAAATGGGAAGTCGCTTTGTCGCTGCGCTTGGGCGAGGGTGCGGGTATCATTGGACGGTTAGGCTGGTGGCGCAAGGGTGTGAAGCCGGACTGGAATCTGCTTAACACTCTTCGTACCCGGGGCGATTTGTTCTCGATTCCAGCACCAGGCGTGCTATCCGCTGTGAAAGCCTGAGGCGGCAAGGCCTCACAGGATTCAAAATCGTCTGGAGCCCGGCGTTTTTTGCCAAACATGGTGGTGGACACCAAGGGCTCAGCTGTGGGCATAAGAATCCTATCAGGGGTGCGAGCTTTAAAGACCGGAGTTGGTGCTATTTTCCGCTCTGGTGTTTTGGGTCGAGGTGAGGAGGAGGGACCAGAAACCACGCGACTGGACGGTGTCAAGGCCATCCTCGCTGTGGGGTTTGGAATTTGAGGGGATGAAAGTGTTGTAGCGCGACGCGCAGGGGGGCGTGTAACTTCCGTCGACACCTGGGAAGGACCTGTAGATGGGCTTGGGGCGGTCGCTTTCATCGATGAAAGCTTGGTCTGGAGGTTTTGCACTTTGCGAGTCAAGGATTCAACTCTAGCATGCAGTTTCTTATTTTCTTTCAGCATTCTTATTGAAATAGAAGTTAGTAATGTGGGATCAGCGTATGACAGAACCTACCCAAGCGAGCGATCGTCATTCTCCTCTATCTCCGCACATTTGCTCCTTAACAACTCTTCCATTTCATTGTTGTGATCTTCCAACTCTGCGACAACGTGTTCAAGGTTTGGTCGTGACTGCAACATCGTCAATTCTCGTTTTAGATCTGCCATTTCGCGCTTGTGCTGAGCGCTCTGAAGAGTAAGATTGACCATCGCGGTGTTCCCTGATTTCTCAGTTCTCTCCAATTCGGATTGAGTACGTTCCAGAGTCCCAGTGAGTGACTTCCGAGCTTGTTCACTGTCATTACTTGTGTGAGTACGTAGAATATACTATAATTTCACACACACACCTCTCCTTGACCTGATTTTCCAGAAATCGAGTCAATGAAAGCAGCCGCTGAATTTCTGCCTTCATAGTTGTTATCTGCTCCAGGAAGACTAGTTTCTCATCTTCCACAGACCTGCAATGCATCTCAGCTTGTGCAAGTTTCTCGTTGAGGATTTCGAGGTCCTCATGAGCTCGCAAGAGCTCAGCA
The DNA here is from genome assembly GCA_018417955.1 of Laccaria trichodermophora. Taxonomy (NCBI): domain Eukaryota; kingdom Fungi; phylum Basidiomycota; class Agaricomycetes; order Agaricales; family Hydnangiaceae; genus Laccaria; species Laccaria trichodermophora. Next base: position 508,104 of record JACTVC010000010.1, read on the forward strand.
TCCGCCTTTTGCTGACGCTCAGTTACCACCAGCATTTGAGCTGCGTATTGTTCTCGGTCTAGGTTGGTTTTGTCTCTGTCGTCTTGAAGCTGTTGTGAGAGCTGTGCGGTCTGTTGAGTGGACTTCTCTAGCTGGTATGTGGCTTCCTCGAGCTGTTCTTGCAGCTGCGCTTTCTGGGCCTCCAGCTGCGTTAAAGTCAAGGAGAGCCGATCTTGAGCCTGTACGGCGGCGGCGATATTCTCTTGTTGGATGAGAGTAAGCTGAGCACAAACTCGTTCATTTTCCAACTGGAGCTTGAGCTGGCTTTCCTGTAAGTCAGTAGCTTTCCGCGCCATCTGCTCCAATTCAATTCGTAATGATGAGCATATTTCTTCATAATGCTCTTTCAATTTCTCTTCACTCTCAGGAATCGCGAGCGGCTTGTCCTGCGTGGCCTCAATTTGTGTCTCGTGTTGCGATCGTCCGTTCGTTGCCTCTAGAATCTTTTGATCATTGCTCCCAGATGAGCATTTTAGAGATTGTAGCTCAGTCAATGTCATATTGGCATCAGCGAGGCGTGATTGCAGCGCTACAATTTCGTTGGCTTGTTGCTGGGAGCTCGAATCTCCATTATTGTTTGGAGACTCTCCTTCTTGCATGCGCTTCTGGACATCCTCGTGATGATTATGAAGATCACTCAACGCCGCCTGATGGCCCTTTTCTTGCGTAGAAATGATGGTTTGGAGCCGACATATCTCAGCCTCGAGCTCAGATGACCTGACAGCGAACTCCGACGCAAACCTAGACGAGTCCTGGATGGCAAGGTTAAGGTCAGACGATAGAGATGACACGGCGCCGTCTTTTATTCGTAGTTGGTCTTCCAGATTCGTGGCCCACATATTTAGCTGGGCATTTTCATGTCGAATTTGTTCGATATAGTCTGCAACTCCGGCTTGCTCTACTTGAGAGACGGCCAGGGCGATCGTCAGTTGCCTCTGATCGTCTTCGATGTCCCTATCTCTTGTTTCGGCGCGCAGGATGGTCTGCCTAGCCTTGCTGACAGTTTCGAAAACTACTCCAATCAAAAGCCGGACGGAGTCTTCTTCTTCCTGTAACCTGACCTCCATATTTTCCATCTCCTCTTCCAAAGCTTCACCTTGGGAAAGGGCTCGATCTCGAGCTTCTCGAGCGTCTGCGCAGTCCTCCACCATTGCATCCTTCTGTGCCGCGAGCATTTCCAATTCCATGGTCATCTCAGCTAAACGCTCTTCTTGAAGGCGAAGGTTGGTTTCAAGTCGTCGGATATCGTGTTGATGGACGCCAATTTGCTCTGTCCTTCTCATCACCCGCATTTCCAGCTCTTCAATCTGGTCACGCAGGGCACGATTGGCTTCGTTAGACGTCATGGTAGATAATTGGTGGAATTGAAGGGAACTATAGCGACTTTCGGCATTAGCTAATTCTTGCTGGGCGGTGGCGAGGTCCGTCATTAAATTCGTTACTTGTAGTGTGAGTGAATCTCTCTCCGATTCGACATCCTCGAGTTGCTGCGTGAAGTCTGTCAGCTGGCAGACAACCTCTTCAAGTTTGTCACTACGTTCTTGCTGAGCAAGCTCGACAGCCCCAAACTCTTCTTGCCACACGCGATCCTTCGTTTCTAATTCGGCCTGGAGATCATCGCGCTGTTTAGTCATAGCCTCCAGGCATAGGACTACGGCATGAAGCTTGTTTTCCAGCTCCCTGAATCGTGTTTTGCCTTCAAAACATGCTTCACCAGCATGTATAAGTCCCTGTTCTGAGTTTGTGGCAACGGTTCGGACTTCGTCAAGCCTGCCTTGGAGATGATCATTGCAGGAAGATAGATGTGCAACAATCAATAAGGATGATGTCGCAGCCAAAGCGAGTCGCTTCATCTCCTCGTTCTTGCGGCCAAGGGCAACGAATTGACGTTGGTTCATCTCCGAAAGCTGGGCGTATAAGTCATCCATCTCAGCTTTCATTTGTGCAATGGTTGTGACAGATTCGTCGCAGACCGAAGAAACTGACGCCGACAATTTGGCTTCCAGGGATTCAATAGTAAACCTGGATTCAGATTCCAAAAATTGTATATCTCGCCGTAAGTTATCTCTCTCTCCCCGTAACCGGTCAACCGCACACAGAAGCCGCTCAACGTAGATGACTGTGGCTTCGTCATAATTGGGCTGAGGCACAAGTGCGGATTGGTGATTTGATAGACTTGTTTCAAGGGAAGGGGAACTATGGATGCCAGAAGTACCATCGTTTGTGTCGTAGGACGGGATAGCCCTGCGGGGGGGGATTGAAGACGCATCCTGCTTCTATAGAGAAAACCTCTTACTTATCTTTCCAGTCATTGTTGTCAGCCTCGCTTAGGAGCTGTTCAAGTCGCGTAAGTTTGCGGCGCACATCATCGAGGTCGTTAAGCGCTTCCTCTTTTTCTTGAATCAAGGTAATTTCTCGTTCAAGGCTCTCCTCCACTTTGTGTCGCTCCTTCTTAAGTTGTAATTCGGTGTCGCGCAACAATTCTTTCAGTGGCACAAGATCTTGCACACCCCTCAGCATTGCTTCAAGCGCAGTTATCTTGGCGTCGTCCTCGTCGATCCTCTTCAATAATTCTTCCTCTCTGCCGCCGTCCCCCTGCTGTTCCCTCAAGAGTGCTAGCTCTTCCTCTTTCTCCTCCAGAGAACCCTGAAGCTGTTTGAGCTGCTCACTCATGTTTCTTCCCATTGCCCTTTTTTCATTGTCGACTCTCATGAGCTCATTCTGCACTTGAGAAAGCTTCTGGTTGGCACAGAGGAGCTCTGACTCTTTCTGAGAGAAAGAAATTCGAGCATCGCGTAGGTCTTGCTCGAGTGATGTGATTCGGAAGTTGGAAAGAGATGATGATCGGGGGCGTGAAATAAGCTGTCGTGGAGTTACCGGAGGGATATCAAGTTGACGGATGTTGGCTTCGAGCTCTCGAACTCGCATTTCCAGGCTTTTTTTCTCTCGACCCAGGTTGGCGCATCGAGCCTGATGCTCGTCTGACGTATAAGATAGAGATTCCAAAGTGGCTTGGAGTTCCCTCAATTCTAGATCTTTAGCCTTGACCTTCCCATCGGCGACGACAAGAGCCGCCTGAGCGTTCTGCACCGTAATCTTCTCTTCACGGAGGTCTTCAGACCGTTGGTTAAGTTCGTTCTCGAGTTGCAACGCCCGCTGTGCCTCAAAATTCAACTGGGGTCCAACCCGTCAGCCAGTCTACTCACGGAAATGAAGAGGCACGAACTTTATGTAGAGCGTCATTTAAAGAAAGCTTCAACTCTTCAAATTCAAGGGCTTGTTTGTAAAGTTGCGTTTCCTGAGCGGCTATCTGGCTATCTGGTGGTGCGTGAGCAAAAGAAAGATTGACGGTTATGAACTATCTACCTTTGCTGGATAGCTTGTCCTTGAAGGCTTGAGTTTCTTCCGTAACATCGGCGCTTCCTAGTGTCCATATTGACATGGTCCAAATTGACCGGCCCAAGGATTAAACGTGGGGAATGTTAAATTGGTTGGAAAGCAATTGGAAACAGTCAACAGTCACGTCACGATGCGCATAGATGCACGTGATCGCGTTTATTGAAAACTTTAGTACCGTTATTGACCTCGACCGCAACCGCGACAACTTTCCAACTGCTTTCTGTAATCCTAGTACTTTGCGTCTTCCTCTGGTCGCATCTAAATGTCTTCAAATATGACTGTTTGATGCCAAGATGGTGGCAGTTTTCGAAGGCTTTTGTCGATGGAAAGACCTATCGACAACGACCAAGAATCGCTTTTGCAAAGTACAATTGACGTCACTGGAGCTGACCAATCGGCCCGCATTCACACTTGGATGCTGGAATTCGAGTTCTGAGTGGGGTTTCAATTTTATATATGAAACCCCAAAAATGAGACTCCGTTTTTAATAAAGCCACCACCACCACTACTATTGCCGTCAACATGAACGACACGATAACGTCTTCATCTGCCTCCAGTGCCCCATCCAGGGTGACTCTGCATCTTGGTCATCTCCCTAGCAAGAAAGATATCAAGGCGCCTTGGCCCAGAACACCTACAAGGGTGCATATATGCGCTTTTTGAAAATTTCACTCCAGTTCTAATGGTCGTTAGGTTGACCCCAACAATCCGCCTTGGCCAGCGTACCGCGGATATCATGAGTATTCTTTCGCTCATGCCACTATGCAGTCGAGGTTGCCCACTATCCTTGGGAAAGCCATTGAGGACGCGACTAGAACCCTCAACAATCAGTCTTCGGAAGAGGAAGTCATAGATCTCGTCCAATGTATCGAGCGCATGGGCGAACTCATGACCGACTTGAGTGGAAACGCCAAGTTGCGCCCAATCGTCGACGACAACGAGGCTGACGTTGCCCTTTGGAACAAAGAAATCGCCAAATACTTTCAAGGTACTCTTCATACTACTTGGCGTTAAGCAAGGCGTTGAAGCTGTGACCGAAATTAGGTAAAGATTTCATGAACGCGCCTTGGCTTTTTGCAGAGGCATACAAATATCGTCGGCTCCACGAGTGCTTCAGCGTTAGTAAGTTCTGGCGGAACTACGACGTCTTCTACAGGCAAAAAGTATGTACAATTTCAGGGTCTCGGCTTTTTAACTTGAACACCGTTTGCATTCAGAACGACACCTTTTCTCGCTCTTCCGATGCTGTCTTTGAGTTATCTATGCGGTTTGCCGAACCCTTCAAAATCCCAGAAGAACTCTCTCGAACCGAGAAGCTTGAAGCAGAACGACTCATGTTCCTTGAGCTCACCCAAGGTTGCCACTCAATACACCTTTCATGAAGTCTTCTTGACCTTTGCCGTTTAGTTTGCCTTTGGGGTAATTCTACGGACCTCTCCCTTTTGATAAACATGACAGAAGACCAAATCAAGTCCCTTCAATCTACTGGTGGCGACCATCTTGCAGCCACTGAGAAGAATATTCTTGGGAACGATTTGACTAGGCTTTGGGAAACCGTCAAAGAGCTCCGCGAAAAAACAGGTGGAAGAATTGACTTCGTTCTCGACAATGCAGGCTTTGAGTTGTACTGTGACTGCGTCTATGGTATTGTTATTTTTTTCGCCGTTATTATCTGCTTCAATTGGTATCACAGCCGATTTCCTATTGCAAAGCGGCCTTGCGACGCAAATTCGTTTCCACGGCAAGCGTTTTCCTTGGTTTGTGTCAGATGTAACCAAAAAGGACTGGGAATGGCTTCTTAACACGCTGGTGTATGGTCAATTGTTCCCTAATGCGACCGATGTAGAACTGGAGTCTCTCCGAAGACTTGGAAGGCGTTGGAAGGTATGCTTTCTCGGCCCCTCTCAGTCCCACTTAAATCATCTGTTTTTTAGCAATACGAGAAAGAGGGGAAATGGGTATACGAGCAGCACCCGTTTTGGTGCACTGGATACACTTTTTGGGACCTCCATTCTGAAGCTCCAGATTTGTTCCTTCATCTTTCTCGATCAGATCTGGTCATCTTCAAGGGGGACCTCAACCACCGCAAGTTAACATACGATTGTGCCGCACCGGCGAGTACCCCATTTGAGGTAGCCATCGGCCCAATGGCCAGCGCAGCAGGTGCTCCGAAGGTCGCAAGTCTTCGCACGATCAAGAGCGATGTCGTTGTTGGCCTCGGTCCAGATGGAGATCGTATCGCAGAGAACCTCGACCAAACTGAAGCTGGCTGGAAGATCAGCGGCAAATATGTGAGCATTCCGTGACAAATGGTCACCCATGGTCTCAATCACCTTCCCTAGGCCGTGGTTCTTCTTTCTGAGGGCCGTCCGGGAGAGAAAGTTCGATTTGCTTAGTTCGTCACGTCTTCCGTCCGGCTTTCTAGGTTCTTTTTATCACTTGTATTCGGAATCACGACGAGATTTGTCTAGCACTGCAGTTCGATTAGCACATGGCCACACGATCAAACCTAGAGCAGGCCTGAATAGAGCACACGTAGATCATAAATGTTTTTGATAATTCCAGTGGGGACAACGAGCGAACTTCAGAAGAGAATCGACTAGGAAAGTTCAAGAAAGCTTGGAAGATAATACATACGTCCTTGAAAGTCCTTGCGTTCTAATAGAGTTCTTGCCTTTCAATAATGTCAATGATTTCTTTTCTCAGATTTGTGCCTTTGTCTCTTTCTTCCGAATAAACAACCCATCAAGTTAGCTGTAACTCTAGGAGAAATCTACCAACCCGTCGTCATGGAGCAAAAATCAAACTAATTATGATATGCTATATGGCAATGGCTCGCGAATCAATCAAGATCATCCTCCCAACGACCTGGTATATTACTCCCTCCCGAATTGTTGTTGCGCGAATTGGGAGATCTTGGAGCGGGATTTGAGTCACCCCGGCTGTGTCGGGATGAGCTGTTGGCCCAATTACCCTGGCCCGTCATCCCACCAAAGATGCCTCGAAATAGTCCAGCTTGGTCCGGTGCCCTGTTAGACCGCGGTGGCGTCGTAGGGCTCGACGGACTCGAACGCGTTTGTGTGGGTCTTGAGCCCTCCGGGGGTTGATGACTCTCTGGTTGAGGTACAAGAGCGTGCCTGAACGTGGCTGTCACTTAGCGCCACCTAGAGTTTCAAAAAGAGGATGCCTACCGGCAAACAGGACATGTACCACTCGACTTGAGCCAAGGAATGATGCAGGGTTCGTGAAAAGGGTGTTTGCATGGAAGAGTCACGACTACTTGTTCGTCGGGGTCATCTGTATGGAGCTTGAACTGATCCTTGCAAACGGCGCAGTCGTTTTGTAACGTTGCAGCTGGAGAATCACAGATGTAATGAGAATATCAGTGAGAGTGAGCGTAATCTACTTACATCCCACCATCAACACTTCTCTAGGTAGATTATCGATTATTTCATCTGTCGCTGGAACCGGGCGGTGGGCATTCGAACCCTCCATAATCTGAGTAATAATCTGATCCAGGGCTTTTGAAAAAAATATTCAGGGGATCAATGTAGACACCTTCGAGTATTTACCTTCTTGGTTGAATACATAATCACCCATTCTGCCGTTTTCCGGTAACCCGCCGGACGATTGTCCACCAAAAAAGGACGCCAACGGGTCATGCTGACCGAGGAGGGCCGCAAGATATTGCGCTATTAAAGGTCCAGTTATTCTCGCGCCCCCTTCGCCTTGAGGGTTTGGCCCAAGGAACCTAGGAGATGGGTTAAAAGAATTCGACATACGAATAGACGCCGTTACTCGGACATGGTAGGCACAGAAGCTGGATTGGGTCCAGAATGGTCACCTAGCGTGTTGAGTGTTACTGTTCGTGAACCGTTCGGCCCGCTGATTTGAAAACTCATTCTGTTGTTCTGGGAAGATGTGTCAAGAGGAGCAAACGGGAATTTAGAAACACATTTACGGAACGTGAAAGTGAAGTAGAGCTTTGTGTCCGGGTTTGCGACGGTCGCGTCATACCTCTATCCATGAGACTTTGAAGTGTGACTGAATTGAGAACTCTAAGGAGCACCACTCTTTGTGAAAACGAGAAGCTCACAAAGGATAGTGTCCATGTCAGGAGGTGGTCCATCAAGGTCACCGTAATCGGCGTGAGTAAATTCGCGAGGATCGTCTCTTGGATTCTCCATCTAAAGGACGATAGGTACAAGGACTTGAACAGATGCAAAGGCAAAATCACCCTCTCGACGAAACTGCCATGGCACGATGCACAAACAGGATCAGGAACCTGAATAAGAACTCGATTTCATCGTGTAATTACAAATGCGCCGGGAGGAACAAACCATGAGTGGTCTCATCTCTGAATGGCACTGTAATTGAGGTCAGTCATTGACAAGGGTGAAGCAAAGGAATAGTACCTCATGACAGAACCACAGAGGTTCGCGAGACGACATTCCGATTAGAAGTGTAGATCGGGAGGAGTGTGTTGAGAGAACTCGGTAGAGATAACAAGAGGTGACAACAGGGCTAATTGGGTGACAATCATTACAAGGACATGTCGTAACCGACCGTGACGTCACGTTTCCAGTGCATTCCAGTGTTCCCCAGACACTGACCCCTTCATAGCGCTAAGTTGGCGCTAAGTGCAATGCTGGTGACATGCGTGCGTGCTACGCATTAGATGAGATCAAGTACAAGTTGCTGCCACAGTACAACGTGCATAAATACAACATTTTCTCAAAAGCATTTAGTCCAGAATTCTCGGAGTGGACTCGGACGTCGACTTAGTTCAGGCTGTGCTTAGCACACCGTTTGTCCAGCGACAGCCTGCAGTAAGCAGCATTTAAGTACGCCACCCTGCAAGTTGGCAACACTGCCGCCTGGCGTCGTGAGAAAACATGCGTTAGTGACTGTTGGTCTTGACGCGTTGACGGCCATGGGCGTCTTGAACCTAAGTCTCCTGTGCACATATGGGTTGAATGGTGCTAACTACATTTTTTTCGACAAGATTCTTATCACCGTAGACCAAGCCAATCTGTGGGAATGGGTTAAAACGTTTCTGCCTGCAACCTTCGTTCTGGTTCATATCTTCTGCACTCTCGTAGAGCAACCTAAATGCCTCAGAACGCGATTGCACTACCTTTCCGCACCATTCCGGAGTTTTCTAACCTTGGAAGACCTACTAGATCCTGTGGACAACCAACCTCATCCTACGGCCCTTCAGTCTCGTGTGTTGACCGCATTGGCTACTGTTTCTGCTGCCGGCTGGTTGGCACGTCTGGTTTTTACAATCTGGATTGGGGAGACACAATATGCTATGAGATGCCTGGTTTGTACCATTTCATGGGTACGAAGTTCTGCTTTTGTTTTCGAAGCCGCCCAATTCAATCTCAATGGGTAGGCATGCGTTACCATCGCAATTGCCATAAGACCCCCACGAACTCCTCCTTACCTCTTTATGGCCTTTGCATCCTCCTCATTGATAGCGTCATTGGTCGACATTGTGTACAACATTCTCATGGGCAAGAACGCTGCAGTAGATTTCATCGCAATGATATTCCCCACAACGTTCGTGTGGGTTGCAGGAACTTTGCCTTTGAAGACATACCGACCCACACTCAACGTTGCACAACCAAAAGATGTGATTTTCAGCTCCCTTATGTCATATTACCGCTGACGCCTAGCATCGCAGATGCCTTCCTCCGATTTGTCATGTCCAGAGGACGATGTAAATTTATGGTCGTGGAGCGGATTTACGTTCCTCAACCCTATCCTCCTTCTTGCCTCCCAAAGGACTTTGAACGAAACAGACGTTTGGAGTTTGTCTCCATTTTTTCGGCACAAAAATCTATTTACAAAGTGCCTCCATTATCGAGCGCTGTGAGACGCCTTCGGTCCATACTGCGCACGTTCTGAAGTGAATTCTAGGAACCCTACACACTCTTTGTTACGTTTTCTTGTCGCATCAAATTCCCTCGACCTCATTCTCGACATCTCGCTTGAAATGTGGAGTGCCGTTGTTGGTTAGTAACATTTTCCCACCTAGAGTATTTACGTGCTCAAACTTGTTTAGGCTTCGTTACCCCATATGCTTTGAAGGAAATCCTGTTTGCACTCGCTGCCGATACCCCCGAGGGAAAACGCGTTGCATTTTATTGGACTCTGTTGACATTTATTGTCCACCTGTCTTTTGCCCAGGTAGATCTTTTCCAAGGCTGGCATGCACGACGATGTTACGAACGGACCAGGGGTCAACTCTTCTGTACGCTTCACTACAAGGCTCTCAAACGGCAAGAAATAAGTGGTAGAATCGACCACGAGAAGGACAAGAAATCCAATGCCGACCTAGGAAAAATCGTGAATCTAATGCAGTCAGTAAATTTTGGCTTTCGATTGACTGGCCTGTAGATAATTGAATTGATGCTTTTTCGTAAGAGGTGATTCGTACATGGTAGCCCAGCGCTTTTGGGATTTCTCAGCAATCGCCACGTCTCCTGTGCGCATCATCATTGCGCTTGTATTCTTATATCAGTAGGGGTGTTCTCTTTTGACTGAATGATACGCCACTAATCTTCTATTAGGATCCTTGGTTGGAGCGCGCTTTCTGGAGTAATAGTGGTTGTAATTGCGTATGTGCTCAACTATCCTCTGGCAAAGTATAACATTTTTGTGAGTGGGTGTCTTTCTGGTCACTATAGCTACTTGATTCATTTTTTTAAGATCACAAGGTCTGCATGGAAAGCGAAAGATACCCGAATGAACCTCGTAAATGAGTTGTTGCAAAATATTCGGTTTTTGAAGTTTTATGGCTGGGGTAATGCACTTTCTTCTTTTGTCAACTATCGAAGCTTATTTGAGCAGAATATCAATGGGCTCGAAATGTTCAGGATGCCAGAGAAACTGAGCTCCGGTGGCGCGTCAAGGAAAACGTTGTCGATACTTTGATTTCGTTTATATGGTAGCTTGCTTGCTTTTTTCCTGATAACTGCTCACGTATGCTCAGGATATGGATGCCATCTGCGACCGCCCTAACATCTTTCCTTTGTTATACCCTGATCGCTGGAGAAAAACTTACAGTATCTAAAGCTTTCACGTCTATTGCATTGTTTTCCCAACTTCAAGAACCCATGGTCGCGCTTCCTGGACAAATTTTTGCGATTTTAAATGGTAATTCGTCACTGAACTGCGTGACCCACTTCTTATCCCGATTGTTTCAGCTTATGTTTCCATGCAACGTATCGAAGAGTTTCTGGGAGAAGATGAAGTTCCCAAATGGGCTTCAACATTGACTGCAACACCGACAGAACAGGGATTCAAAGACGTCAAGTTTTGTGACGCTACGTTTGAATGGCAGAAGCGCAAACACCCTTCCGCGACCCCATCACGTTTTCAGCTTGGGCCTTTGAATCTTACCTTCCCTCAAGGAAGCTTGAGCCTCGTAATCGGAGCCACTGGATCGGGAAAAAGTGCACTTTTGGCGGCCCTCTTAGGCGGTGAGCGAAAACCATGGATCATGGTTTTCCTTAATTAAGTGTTATTGGGAAGAAATGCACTGCAAGTCAGGACAGGTTTCATTAGACAAAACTCTTCATCAGGTTGCCTTCTGCGCCCAGGTCCCCTGTGCGTGTGTTGCGCTTATCTTACACGCTAAGCATTATTCAGACTTCAACCTCAGGGCTAGAACATGCCACCATTCGAGATAATATAATATTCGGCTCGCCTTTTGTATTGGACCGATATGATGCAGTTTTGGATGCCTGCGCCCTTCGACCAGACCTAGCAGTTTTCGATGCTGGGGACTTGACTGGTAAGGCCTTCCTGTTTGGAAGCACCCACAGAACCAATCGCATTTTCAGAAATTGGAGAAAAGGGGATCACGTTGTCTGGTGGCCAAAGAGCCCGGATTGCTCTTGCAAGAGCAATGTATTCACAAGCAAAGGTCAGCATCTCGCTCATGTACCACCCAAGAAACTAATGAATGCGACATAGTGCATCCTTCTCGACGATCCGTGAGTAAAGCAAAAACGTTCTGTCATTACGCGTAATTATGGCCCCCCAGGTTAGCTTCGGTGGACATGCACACTGCTCAGCACCTTGTTGAACATTGCCTTAATGGCAATCTTGTTCGTGGCCGAACTATCATTCTTGTTACGCACCACATTGCCCTTTGTTTGCCAACAGCGTCGTACCTTGTTGAAATTGAGCAAGGAAGACTTATCCGCCAAGGGTCTATCCAAGAGTTGAAGGATCAAGGAATGTTCAGCGCTGTCGCTCAAATCCAGGAGAACAGTCCTTCTCAGGAACACAGCGATCCCCGTCCTGAGCAGAATGAAGCCGATGCATTAGGGATGGCTGATAAATCTAAATTGTACCGTCAGCCAACCGACGGTAAACTTATCGAGGCGGAAGCTCGCGCAGAAGGACGTGTTTCTGCCCACACCTATATGACATACATTCGAGTAGCCGGGTTGTTGCCTTGGCTTATTACGATCACCCTTCTGCTGCTCATTCGGTTTATCAACATCGGCAATCAAGTTTGTTATATTTTTCGCCTTTGTTTCATTATGAATTGACGTGGTTCTCCAGTTTTTTCTAGCAAAGTGGGGAGAGGCTTATCAGAATGGTTTACCTGCCTTGACGGTCACTGCCTTCTCTGGTTACCCTTGGACGGGCCTACCCTTACCCGACGTTGATGTCAAACCTTGGCTACGAATTTATCTATATATCTCTACAGCTGGTGCCTTCTCGGTGTTCTTCTACATTGCTGTGGGATACTATGCCAGTTTACAGGCTTCTCGGTCCTTGTTTGTTTCTCTTCTCCAAAGATTGACGAGAGCACCCAGCCGTTTCTTCGACGTGACACCCATCGGAAGAATTTTAAATCGCTTTACTACGGATATCAACTGTATCGATGGTGCTCTTCAAAATTCTGCTCGAAATTGTCTCTCTGGCATTCTGAACTTTGTTGCGTCCTTCTTGGTCATATTATATGTTGTGCCTTCCTTCGCGCCCTTCGCCCTCTTTATTGGCTGGTTATACATCAGACAGGCGCCACCGTATATCAACGCTTCGAGAGACCTCCGAAGACTCGAATCGATCTCGTTGTCTCCGGCATTCGCTGGCTTTGATGAACTGCTACGGGGGATTACGCATATACGAGCTTTTGGGATGGAGGACCGATATCAAAACCGCTTTTATTTGAGGGTACGTGGTGAAAAGATGAGCTATAGACTCCGGCTAATGAACTGATTCAAGGTTGATAAGTTTCAATGTTATGATCATATTTACGTATGTCCATATCAAATTAATGCGCTCTCCCTGTTTTACATGTTCAACATACAGTGGCTTGTCAATGGGTGGTTGAGATGGAGATATGACTGTAAGAGCTTTTTTTTTTGAATTTTTTGAATTTTTAGGGCACTTACTAAGGGGACTGTATCTAGGTTTGGGCTCGGTCGTTGTATTTGCGGCAACTATGTTTGCATTATGGCGAGGCGTTTCGAACGGCTCAGCAGCAATCGTCATAGTTCAAGCGGGTATCTTTGCAGAAGCCAGTCGACAGCTTGTCAGGTTGGCGAATTGTCGATTTTTTACATTTATCCTTTCTGAGTTCGAGATAAAAACAGGGTCGCTGCTCAATTAGAACTAGATTTCAACAGCGTCGAGCGGGTTACGGAATACCTGAACATTCCCCAGGAAGCCCCCGCAATTATCGAGAAATGTAGGCCACCTGCATACTGGCCTTCGAGTAATGGACAGCTGGTGGTGGAAGATTTGGTTGTAAAATATGCACCTCATCTTCCACCGGTTCTACGAAATTTGACGTTCACCGTGGAAGCTAGGGAGAAAATTGGTGTGGTATGTTGACCGGTTAATTATTTTCCTGATGAAGTTAACATGACGTCAAGGTGGGAAGGACAGGTTCTGGTAAGTCAATTGTGCAAATTATCCCCAATCTATCTCAAAAAGTTCCAGGGAAATCAACTCTAGCAATGTCACTCCTCCGCATGATCGAGCCCACTACTGGCACGATACTGTGAGTACTTTGCCTCCATAATGACGAACTGTGTTCTATTTCCGCTTCAGTATAGATGGAATTGATATATCCACCCTGGGCCTTGAAGATCTCCGAACTCGAGTGGTGCGTATAAGATGCATTGCTGGACGACATCGTCTGAATATGCATTACTTTACAGACAATTCTCAGCCAGGACGTCTCCCTGTTTTCTGGTACGATCCAAAGCAATCTCGATCCACTTGGACATTGCACGCAAGAGGAATGTATGGTCGTTCTTGAGCGGTGTCATTTGACGACTATCCTGAACCACACACCCACCTCTGATGAGCCCACGATTTTGGACATGAGGGTGAACCATGGATCTTTAAGCGCGGGAGAAAAGCAACTGCTTGCTGTAGCTCGCGCGACGCTGAGGAGAACCAATATCATCATTTTGGATGAAGCGACATCTCAAGTAGACTCGCTTCTCGACGATCAGGTACGTATACCCCTGTCAAATTTTACGAGACTACGTTTATGGATGGGAGGGACAGATCCAAAAGACGATTCGAGAAGAACTATCTGATGCGATTGTCATAACTATCGCACATAGACTGAAGACTGTCATGGATTACGACCGCATCTTGGTTTTGGATGACGGAAAAATTGCGGAATTCGGAGATCCTCGCTCGTTGTTGAGAATTCCGAGCGGTGCATTTAGAGAGATGTGTAGGAAAAGCGCGGACTGGCCGATGTTTGAAAAGTTGATAGAGCCATAGTAGCACGTGACAGGATATAGAGGTCCCTCTAGATTTATATTACTTACCATTCACTTTCTATCATCTATGTGGCTTCATGCCGTGGTTGTCAGTCTGTTTCTACGCTTCTTCGCGCTGGCGCACCCAATCGAATGGCAACTATCGCATATCCCTGCTGGTCGGGACTTCTTTGGCCTTATTGAAAGCGACGACCTCCCCATCACGACGGCGACGGTGGAAACTTGGAATCCCGCGACATCCTTGACATCCTTCAGCTTGAACCTTCCATCCTTATCGTCGACAAGCTTATCCAAGGTTGTGGAAACTGGCTCTAGCTTGACAACCCCTTCGTCCACATTCTCTTCAACGGCGTTGGGCGATTCGCAGACTACAGCGGCAAACAGCTGGACAAGTACTAGCGCCATTCTTCCAACAGCCTCGGTTGACTACATCACACCAGAAGAATCAACAACACCTCCTAGTGCGGCGGGGGGATGGAAGGTCATTGGAATCAGCATTATTGCAGTCACGTTTGTCGCCACAGTCATTCTTGCAATCGCCTTTTTCGATTCGTGGTGGGGCTTTCTTCGCGATGTGGTTTGTGGCAAGAGATACAACGTTGGCGAAGAAAATTTGATTCCTGATTGGGAGAAAAGCAGCTGGGAGTACAAAATTGCGAGTGAGGATGGACATAGGTATCCGATAATGACAACCCTCGATGACATTGTTACGCAAGGCAGGGAGCATTCAGAGAAGATTCGACCTCGGAGTGAAGCTATGTTTCTGACGTTTTGATTGTCCTAGCCTAATCCACATTGTACCATAACCTAGACATCATTATTTTCTGTATTACGTGACAGCCTACAAACTCACGATATTTACGACTTGGTAGGATTCGTAGGAGGGACGACCTTTTCCATATAGTCTGAGATGATCAAACCAGTTGCGCCCATGACGCAAAGACCGAACGAAAGGAAGAGCCTTGTTCTTGCAGGGAGTCCTGCAAAGAAATAAAAATAAAATAACGGGTAATGTAATGCGCATACCTGTCCACGACTGGAGAATTGTCCGGTTCTGCTGCTCGACCATTTGCAAAGACTCTTGAAAGAGTTTAATGAGTTGATACGTCACGTGTCTTCTCGATTGCTCAAATGTTTACCGGACTGGTACGCTCATCGAAAGGGACGTTGAGCTCATTGCTAACGTTTTGACTCAAGATCGAACACCTTGGGACGGTCTCTTCCATTGTCGTTGACTCGACGGGATGCACACTCACCATCTCCAACTCTGCGGAGATTCTCGGAGATTGCCATATCGGGGACTCTATCGCGGTCAATGGAGCCTGCCTCACCGTCACCGAGTTCGATAAGGAAGAGCTTGGTGGATGGTTCAAGGTGTGGCTGGCTAATGAGACGTTGGATAGGACGGATCTAGGCTCGTCCCTTTCTGGCATTTGGGTGTTGGACGTTAGTTGACTGACGTCTCTTAGGTGAAAGGGTGGTCGGTGATCAACTAAATTTGGAGCGAGCAATGGCGGCTCATGCTCGATTTGGAGGACATTTCGTACAGGTGAGATGAGGTATCATTATATATTACAGACGACCGATGACCTTATGAAGGCGCATGTGGATACTACTGCGACTGTGGTTGAACGGGTCGCCGATGGCGATTCGCTCCGGTTGACGTTTGAGCTGCCGGCTCCGACAGAAGCTAGACCATCTCTGCTGCCTTATATGATCCCAAAGGGGTACATTACGATCGACGGGGCGTCGCTTACGTTGACGGGGGTTGATGATGAGCAGAGGCGGTTCAGTGTTATGTTGATCCAACATACGCAGAAGAAGATCAGCCTGAGCAGGAAAGAAGTTGGAGAAAAGGTGAATATTGAAGTGGACATGGTTGGCAAATATGTGCAAAAGAGTGTTCTCGCTTCACTCGGTAAATAAATCAAATTGAATTCATTTTGCGACGTTCATGCTGCGTTCATGGCGACCAAGAGGAAAGTTTTACCTTCGTCTGCCAGTACTAGCACTCCTACTCCTCCTCCTCGTTTAAAGCCAACTACTACAATTCGAACTCCTATTTCGCGTCCTGCTTCTCCTTCAAAGTTACCCACAAAAGTTCGCAACGAAACGCTCTCGCCCACCTTCAAACCCCGTGCTCAATCTACCGTCAAATCAACACAAAGTCGCTCACAGACTCCGAATTCTGCCCCAAATACACCAGAGCTTCGCAATCGGTCTCTGACTACCACCTCTGAATCTGCTGCTCGCTATAACGATGCAAGAACTCGCCAAGGAAGTGTCTCTTTGCACCATGCCGTCTCCTTCTCGTCTCTACAAGTATCCACCCCATCCTCCGTTTCCGACTCTCCCCGCTTCTTTCCTTTTGACCAGTCAACGGCTTCTGACAAGGAAAATCCAATTTCTCCGACAATTCGTATCCGTTCCAAAGTCACCGGAATTGCCAAGAGTGTCAGCAGCGACTATACTTCCAACGGTTCATCTTCGCGTACACCAAAGTCTCATTCACGTACACCCTCCGTTACCTCAAACATATCCCCATCCTCTCCACCAATCCCTCAATTCTATCCCATCACCACAGCTACACCGGCCGCGAACCCGCACCGTTTTGCAACGGTGCGAACAAGCCCTCCGACCTCTCATCCACCCTACCTACCCTTCCTTCGCCCAAACGGCGACCAGTTCATAAACAATGCAAAAATAAACGGCGCGAAAGTAGACCCTACTTCAATACCTTTGCCTCCCCATTCACCCCCCACTTCTGCATTGTCCTTTTCTTCAAAGTCCTCGGTGTCACAGTCTTCCGCATCATATGGGGGAGATTCTGCTGTAAGCAGCAGTTCGACGCATCAGGAACTCGGGAGCCAACAACAGCTTCGCGCGACGCTGGATACTCTCGTCCACTACACCTCAATTAACTCTCCCGATGACAATTGGTCAGGCGACAGTGGCCAAGACAGAGATACGGACGGTGGGGAGGACACTGCGGAGCGTAAAGTCAAGGCTGAAGCAAAATCTATCCGCAAGGTAAATTTCTGATTACATCCTAAACAATACAACCCACGCCTATTATCTTCCTTAAGATAGCTGATTTAGAGATTACAAACCGTTCGCTGCTCAGTATAAACGCGTCGCTTGAGGCAACGAAACATCGCCAGGCAAAGGAAATTCGGGAATTACGTCGCAAACTCCGAGAATCACGGCTTATTCTCCCTCCTCGTGCGTACAGAGCAGTCAAGTCCTCTCTCGAGCCCAACGAGGTGGCGGATGACGAGGACGACGGAGAAGATGATGATGACGACGAGGGGGACGCAGTTGAAGATGGAGATGAAATATATAAGCGGATAAAAGCCATCCTTGAAGGGCTGTTGGCAAACGGCAAACGAGCTTTGGAAAGATCGACAACCGAAGGTGGCGCAAAGGTCCTCAGCGCCGAGGAAGTCCGCACCTGGCAAGGTTCCAGTGGCGACATATCAGACCATGAAACCCGCTCTTCTCGTGATGATGACAACATTGGAACGCCTTTACCTCGACCTCCGTCGAATGAGTTAGGCTCTGAAGACGAGGTGGAGGCCATGATGCTTTCTAGTTACTCTCCTTTCCAGAGCCCTGGGGCTCCACCCATACTCGTCACAGAATCCGTCTAGGTTACGAGGAGGCGCGTTCATTTTTCATCCCAATAGACTCATCGATACCCATGCATTTTCAGGATCAGTTATCACCAGCATTACTTACGAGTCCGTCTACTATTTCTATATTATATCCATCCATCCACCGCAGGAATTACAATACAATTTCTCACTGCTACCTATTGACTGTCTGCTATTCTCTGTGCACGTTTGGCAAGCTTCAAAAATCACATCATCAGTAACAGCTCTCTCGAATACGTGACAAACAAACTCACTGCAGCTGCAAGGTCTACTTGCCCAACCGCCGTTGCCGGTTTACTAGAGCGCGAAGTGGAAGCAGCAGGCGGACGGGGAGCAGTGGGAATGAGAGGTTTCGCTGGTCCTTTTCCCGAAACGCTAGGCTTTACTGGAATTACGGGCGGCTTCGGTTTAGCTGCTACCGGTGGAGGGGGCTTGGATCCCATAGCGGAGTTCGGACGGGAGCTGGCCGGAGTAGTATCCGCAGTTAAAGGCTTCTTCCACGGAGTGGCCGATCCATTGGAAGGCTGCATACCCGGGAATACAGATACAGGTTTGGACGATGCATCAGCAACCACAGAGGTGAGAGATATTTTCGGCGTAGTTGTAGGTGCAGGCCGCGACCTAGGAGGGGGAGGGGGTACAGAGGCAGCCTTGGGGGGCACTAGCTCCAGGTAGTTGTTCGGAGCCCAGCCTTCGACCCCATCCATTTTGACGAGCCACCAACCGTTATCATCTTTCTCCACAAGTTCCACTAGATCATCTTTCTTCAGGGACATCTCTCCTTCCTGGCCTTCAAACGCGAATTTCGCCCGATACATTGGCGTCTCTGGCTTGGCGGGAGGGGGAGGGGGAGCGATATTGCGTGGCGGTGCTGGTGGGGGACGCTGGCCTACCGTGGAAGAGGGAGTAACGGAGGGCTTAATGGCCGGTTTTGGGGCAACCGTAGTGGAATCCCTTCCTGGCAGTGGCTGAGCTACAGGTTTGGGCTTAGGGACAGATCTCGGTTTCGGTTTCTACAAAAGCAAATCAACATAGCGTTCCTGCAAAATGACCGGTAAAACGCGCGTCAGATGGACCACCTGCCTTTAACAGCTTTCCCTGTGTGATGGGACGAACAACCCCAGGTTTCCTCTTTGCTGGAGGACGCGATACACTGTTCGGGGGTTCCCCAGAAGCCACATGAACGGTATGACTCTTGTACAAGTCATCTTTCGCAACGGTTTCATCTTTAATGAATTTGATTTGAGCCATTTTATCTTTTTTCTTGGAATACTCGATACTTTGACGAAAGTGAGCATATTCAACTGCGAAGCTCTGGAAGGACATACGTGGGACCAATAACCACATTGACAGTGGACCGTGTCAACTTCACGAGATTGCTGACGAGTTCCGTCTTGAAGTAGCAGCTAATGAGTGGGTCGCCTTCTTCTGATGCATTTACGTTCAATGTCTATTTGGTGATTAAATTTGATTGCCCTTCGAAAAGAAGATGAAATCCACTTGCCAGCCAATCATCACTTAGGTTGGACATTCCAATACTTTTGATCGTAGACAAAGGTATCCTCCTTTCAAGGTTATATTGCGTCTGGCCATCTCTCACGGAAAGGATCAGGATGTGGACGGCTTTCTCTGTCTTAAATGCTTTTAGTACAGCATTTTCTATGCTAAAACAACTTACCACTACAATAAATCTAGGACTGGGCTTGCTGGAGCGACCCAACTTCGAAACCAAAAGGTGAATCCTAGAACTGAAGGTGACGGACTCCCCTAAGTACTAGCAGCGTTAGCAGAAATATAAAATGATTAAAATGTAGATTTTACCTCCAATATTGCATGCGCCCGCTAATTCTTCCCCGAGAGAGCTTTTGCCATTGAGGTCAAGGTAATCCCCCATAAATCTTCGATAGCTGAGCAGACTGAACCGTCGGCGTTCTTTGCGCCCCGCAAGAATTTGATGCCCATAGTCGCGAGTTTGCGCATAGGCAATACCCTCTTTATTGTTTTTCCAGAATCGTTGAATTCGACGAGCACACTCATGTTTGTACCGCATGTAGTTCCTGAAAGCACGCTGGATGCGTGCAGCCATGTTGTGCCAGTACTTGTCACGCATGGTTTCAAGGGCGAAAAGCTAAAATGAGATCAGCGTAAGTACCACTGAGATCAAAGTAGTACACATACAGTCTCGGGGTTCTTTATGAATGCTTTGGTGACGCCCATTTGCCATTCGTCCTTTGCTATACCAGTATCCTTGAGGATCTGTTCACACCCGGATTTTGAATCACCTGTCCAGGTATACTCTCCAGCGTAGGATGTATGCGGAGAAAGGAGATAAAAGCGTTCGACCATTTTTTCGAAAGTATTGCGATAGGCAAAGCCTGCTCGGCGAACACGAATATTTTCGTTCAAGCCAAGGTACTTTATTTGATGCAGAATGGCCTTTACATCGTATTCACTGGAGCTCCGGTTCTGATTTGGTTTAATTGTTCGGATATATGACGGCTGCGCCTTCATTAGGTTGTCCACCAAAGCCCCTGCAGATTGCTAGAGAGGCCTCAACTAATTAGCTAGGGGAATGAATTAATGCTTGTGCGTCCACTTGCCTTGATCCTGTCTCCAGCGGTCGGAGGACGCTTCTTGCTGTTGGGGTCTGGGCGGTCAGGGAAAAGAGTCTGCAAAAATGTATTTCCACTGGAGCCAACGAGATCCAACAGATCTTTGATGAGAGAGTCCTTGTTCTTGTCAGTCATACCAGCAACATTGTACATAACATCCCCTGCATAGTGCCGAACTAGGAACTGGGAACCACGTGCTTCGAAGTGTGCATTCGAAGAGAGCATTGCGGTTCTTTGCACGAAACTGTTGTCCGCCGCAGCTGGGTCGGCATGAGCTGTGGCACAAGCGTCATTCAAAGCTGCAAAGATGCCAGGCGGCCGGCGTTCTTCTATGAGATCGCAGACAATTTTGTTGTTGAAATATTTTATCGGAGTCCATTTGATTTGCTCGCGGATGTATTCTTCCTGTTCCGTTTTTAACGTGAGTTCAATGAAGATTTGCTGCAGCTTCTCGTTGACATAATTGATGCAAAGTTGCTCAAATGAGTTATCCTTGCAGGGACGTCAGAGTAGACTCCAAGAAGGGAATATCGAAACCTACTTCAAAGATTTCGAAGCCGAAAATGTCCTAAACAGTAGCGTAAGGAAAGATAGCGATATGATATCGTATGTTCATACCAGGATCCCAATGATTTGAGCGTAAGCCGAACGAGTCTTCATGGATACATTAATGCGAGAGACAATCCATTCAAAAAGATTGTTGTATATAGCCTTCGCAAGCGCATCTCTTCCGGATGTCGCTTGTGCTGGATTTAGGGGAACATCATAAACGGAGCCCCTTCGACCTCCTTTTGATGTTTCAATGACTCTAGAGGTAAGCACTTTCTGGACTAAAGCAGAATCGGCTTCCATGAGATAGCCTACAAAGTCGGTTACTCCTGTGTCGGTGATGCTGGAATTCCCATCGTCCATCTCTTCGAATTGAACATTGCCTAACCAGAGAACAATGGCAAGCATCTTGAAAATCTCATTCTGCTCATCGGGGGTCAGACCAATCACCCCCATAGCAGTCTAAAATAAAAGATAAATTTAACCACTCGGCCAGTCAGAAGAACCAACTGACAATCGTATCATGATAATCTTTGACGTCATCGATGTCGCTGACTTCAAGACAGTTGCTTAAGCTAGTATACGCATAAGCCTCTGGACCTTGAAGACCAAACAGTTCTACAGAACAGTTGAATTGAACCAACGTAACAAGAGGAGGTTTCAAAACGTACCACGCTGCTCATCTGAAGCCCCTTTGGTAAACTGGTAAAATATGTGGAAGTTGCGTTCGTTCTCGATCTGACCAACGACCCGACCTTTCTCCAGAAGATAATTTGTTATCTGAGCGCCAACAGGCTCGCCCACCCCGTTGAACATGATTTCCAAGTATTTCCCCTGGTAAAGGAGTCAGGCTCCGTGTCCCCTTTACAGACCATGCCACTTACGTGGCGACTAGAGTTGTTATTTCGAAGAGTTTTCGCACAGCCGAAGCTTTCAAGCAAAGGATTCGTGGCCAACACCATATCCTTGATTTCCTGAATGCTACTATCCTGTCCCCCAGACACAACAGCGATGTATTGCATAATCCGTTTCGCAGCCTCCGTCTTCCCAGCGCCTGACTCTCCGGAAATGATAACACATTGATTCTCGTGGTATGCATTCATGTTATAGTACGCGCTTTCTGCGATGCCGAAGACATGAGGAGGAACTTCCAGCCTATTCTTTCCTCGATATCGTTGAAGTGTTTCCTCCCCATAGATGCCCAGATCTAGCAGAACCCGTATGTTAGCTCCATAAGCAACGATGAACTACACTCCTACCTCTAAAGGGGTTCACAGATATCAAAACAGCTCCAATATATGTGTATATTTCTCCGTTTGTCCACCGCTTTTGCAGGTTCTCGTTAACGCCTTCGTTACTGATGGTGGTCAGTAATGTCATGTCAGATACTCCGACTTGTTTCTTCTTGAACCCTTCTTTCCAGTCCGCCTAAGTAAAAGAGAATTGAATTATGACACTCCAATATACAAGAGCGAAGCGTACTTTCGCGACCTTCCCTTGACCAGCAGACTTCTTGGATGCCGGCGTAACCTTTTTCCCCGCCTTTTTGGATGGTGCCTGCGATGAATTAGAACAACGCCGATGGGAGGACGACAAAGAGTGGCCAACCATTTCGGAGGTCAAGTTGGTGTTTTAAAGCTAGAGATTCTTGGTGGATGTCGCTGGCCAGCAAACTCTGCGACTCGAGGAGATATGGAAAGTGCACAGTGATCGCGGCTACATACCAAATTAGGCCAAACTCCGAAGGACAGTGGCATAAACACAAACCGCCCTTTAACTTACCCGCTGGATTGCTTCTCCTCAATCTCGAATTTCATTGTAATTGATGTACTTCTGCCATACGAACGCAAGATATTTTTATTGTGTACAATTACATCCTACTTGCCGGAGTCCATCAAGATCTTGAGCGCTTGGGCTGCAGTTCGTTGAATGGGCTCGTTCGTCTTAACGCTGGGATTCTCGGTAACGTCTGCGAGTGATTCTATCAAACCAGCGTCCTTTGCTTCTTTGAAAATGGACTTTCGTGCGTCGCTGTCGAGGGCGACGAGGAAGTTAAGAATACAGACCACCCCCCGGTGCAAAAGTCCGGAGGCGTGCTGCGCTTGCCCTGTGCTGTCTGTGCGCTCGGAGGGAGAAATAAGCTGCGCCATCGTCGGCAGAAAGCGATGTCTATCAAGTTGCAAAGTGAGTAGAGCGCGGCAAGCGCCTGGAGAGGTTGTCAGCGTTGCCAGAGCTCCCGACGCGGCTAACCGAGTTGGAAGGTCGTCGACATCCGATAGCGCAAGGACTACTTGCAGTTTGGACATTGCAGATCCGACGGTGTCCCCTCCACCGTATCTCTCAAATATCTCGTCCGAACCAGCAATAAGATTACAAATAAGTTCCATGGAGGCCCTCTGAACTAGTACGTGGTCTTCTAGAAGAAGAAGTTCCACCTTACTGATTAAGCCGTCAGCTTTTGCAATCCGCGTGGCGAGATCGGTGCTGTAAGAGGCGATATTCGTGAGAGCCATTGTACCCTCAAAGCGTTGCAACAAGTTCGACGAGGGGTGTGTGACCATGTGAGAGAATGGTGGGATCGCATCTATCATGGCGCCTACATTGGGACCGAAAACTTGTACAGGCGAGGACGTGATCGAGAGTTTTGCTAATGCCTGGATAGGTTCTACGTCAATAACGTTACGCGTCAGTTCCTTGTTCGGTGGTTCACAAGATTCTCGAGATTCCTTGATGAGATTTTGCAAAACCCTCGCTCCTCCAGCTTGCAACACCTTGCCTCTATTTTCCTTATCTTCAACGATGCTCAGCAACGCTTTACCCACGTTGAGCCTCACTCCGCGACTATTTGTTTGTGACATCGCTGCTGAAAAGACTGGAAGCACACCTGCATCGATGAGGCGGCGAACTCTCGCTCTAACGTGATCGTCACTGTCCAAGATAGATGGTTCCTGTGCGGAGAGTGATCCCTTCCCGGACTTGGTCATGGATTTCAGCTTTTCCACTTGAGACTGCTCCTCACTGAGGCGAGGGCGATAGCTGGTGATGTTGGTTATAATGGAGAGCACACCGTAGACCAACGAAAGGTTCCCACTTGTGACAGGTGAGTTTGGCTTTCGGTATGAGAAAAGGGAAAATATCCGTTTCAAAAACGCTGGATCGCTTGATGAAGTCTCTTTGATAGCTGGGTCGATAGTAAGGTAAGCCATCCCCTCGATAGCTTCTACCATCGATGACGGTTCTCCGTTGGTCATTATTATACTTTTCAAATTCTGAGCCAACGCGTCACTCTTGTCTGGTGCTTCATTTACGGGGTCATCAGCGCTCGCTCCTTTTTGAAGCTTGACCAGGGCGACAGTCACGGCAGCCGCCACACGTTGGTTCTGCGTGTTTGTGACCTCCGATTCAAGCCAAAGGTTGACTCGAGGTGTCAGATGGGTACGACATTTTTTATGACCGCAGGCTTGGCCAATAAGATGGGCCGTTTCGTAAGCGAGGTCAGCGGAGGGTGAGAGGTCGACATTATCCATGATGTTGTCGATTACTCCTTCTTGAAGTAAAATCATGGATGCCGATTCCCAGTCCACTTGAAAGAGAGCTGACAAAAAGGAAAGGCCAGTAATGATAGCTTGTTCCTCTGTATCGCCTACGAAATTTACCACCGAATCTTGAAATATACGTACAATATCCATTGTAGCAGCGTCATGATCCCCCCCTTTCGCCTTTGAACGAAGGGACTGGCAGAGGGATGATAGAATTAGATAGGCTGTCGAATGGACTGAAGCAGTGGAGTGTTTTGATCGAAAAGAAGAAATCAGACACAAGACTTCAGTTGGCAGCAAAGAAGATGAGGTCTGAACCTTCGCTAGAAGCTGGTTCAGACTAGAAGTTGTTGGGTCCGAAGACATAGAAGTGCTAGGGTAAATTGGCTTGGTAGAAGCAAGTGCAATCCTCAGAATTAGTTTGTCATCCGTGACCACCTCAAATCCTCCATCATTCCAAGATGTCCACTTCCAACATAAATTCAGAACTCGGAACCTCAAGGATCCAGTCGGGGGATATGGTGCTAGTGAGGCTACCAAACGGTGACGTGCGCAGCATCAAACCAGAGAGAGATTCGTGTGTACTGTTTTTCTGAGGAACCAATTCACATATCCTCAACCAAACTTTCGACAGTACAGTGGTCATTGGGAAATTTGGCTCATTCTTTGCCAATGAACTCATCGATGAGCAATATGGGCTGACCTTCGAAATATTGGGGAAACACTTGAAGGTCGTGCCTCCTCGAACGCTGCAGGAGGTAGGTAGGTCTTGCGGATAATGACAAACTTCCCGCTCATTGATCTCTTTCCAGAGGATACCGATGCTACGAACGAATTGATCAACGATGGTGAATTTGTGCAACCCTTGACCCTAGAGGAGATACAGGCCTTAAAACAATCTGGTGTTCATGCATCTGTATGTTGCTCTGCTTCTGCATAAAAATCAGCTGATACAGACACGTACGAGTGTAGGACATAATTAAAAGGCAAATAGAGCAACATGCCAACTACTCTTTGAAAACTGAGTACAGCAAAGAGAAGTACAAAAAACGGAAGGAAGCAAAGTAAATTTTACTAATCTCTATTCTCATTGATGTTGACTTCGAGATGTAAAGGTACTCTAAATCATTTACCACGATCGAGCCAACTTTGTTCAATGTCTGCGAATACTGGTTCATTAAGGATCAGAATCGAATACGCGATATTCGAATCGACTCGCTGTCACAAATACTGAACTTAGCAAATATTCGACCAGGAGGCAAGTACCTTGCCATCGATGACGCCTCGGGCATAGTGGTCTCAGGGATTCTGGAAAGACTAGGAGGTATTTGTATTCCGAATTAGTGGTCGCTTCAATCTAAACGTTTATAAGGTGAAGGGAAGCTAATCACTATATGTGATACCGACTCTCCTCCGGCCTATCCTGTCATGTCGCAAATGAACTTCAAAACTGGGATCACCACTGTGCTTGCGTCCCTTAATTGGGCCACATGCCAGAAAGACTATACGCCAGGTTCTTTTTCAACAATTTTAATCTTTGTAGCCTCCACTGATTGTCAGCAGTGTTGCCCCCGTCTGAACTACCTTCTGATCAAATCAGATCCGAACGACAAAAATCTCGACTCAATAAGCGAAAAGCTGCTTTGGATTTTCTAAACAAAACTCGTGATGACCTCTTCGCTGGAGGATTCGACGGGTTTGTTTGTCTTCACTCTGAACTTGTCAACATCTCACAAACTAACAAGTCTCATCGTGGCGAGCGAGTATGAACCCCATTCAATCATTGAGAAAATGGCACCGTACCTGGCTGGTTCCGCCTCGATTGTGGTCCATACTCCTCACGTCCAAGTAAGTGCGAGAGATTCGTCCCGTTGCTCATCCATCTCACTCCCATATTGAGGTTGCGGCCGACTTACAAACGAGGCTCCGAAATCTTCCCCAGTACCTTTGCCCAACTGTCACAGAGTCTTGGTTACGCCGCTACCAGGTCCGTCCTCACGCTCATGCTCATGCTCTCGCTTGTAGCTGAGTTAAGGACAGGTACTCCCCGGCCGAACTCATCCAACAATGGCCATGTCTGGGTCAGGAGGTTTTATCATGCATGCGATTAACATGTTAGTGGCTTTTCACTATTCAAACGATTGATCACAGCACATAATCGTACATGTCATAAGTATCGATGACCCTAATGCTTCTTACATCCAAGCCTATGGACATCCCAAAGCGAAGCAAACAAGCTCCGAAACTGTACGTGAATATCGAGCATGGAAGGCTTTTCTAACCCTGCTCGGTTTCAGAAATCTGAAGATGCTTCGATGTCTAATGTATGTCGACCTTGGTCAAATTAGTCACAGCCGCCCTAACCCATCTAGGTCGATTGAAAATCGAAATCGAATAGCATTAGCCAGGCGGAGTTGATTTCTCAGGAATTGAGCTTGATTCAGGGAATAGAGCTGCGAAGACCTACTGAACGGATTAGTTTATATTTGATAGTAGCACAGTATCACCAGCCTCGTCAATTATCACATAGGCTATATGCTGATTGAGGCGGCGGTTTTGAAGCACGGCAAATATCCGCCTTGCTCCGCGTCTGGCATTGGTTCTTCCAATCATGTTTGCGGCCAAATCTTGATAATTCATTGATAAGCAGATTAGTATGACCATCTGATATGATTTACACACCAGGTACTAGCAATGAGAGCTTTCGATTGGCCTCGTCTCGAGTTCGAATCTTCTCCTCCGCAGAGCGGGGAACACCGGGAGGCTTGAGCTTACCTCCTGGCCAGAGAGCATTTCGAAATAGATTGACAAAGGACATTATGCGTGTTTCTCTGAGCAGTTCCTTGACATTTTCTCGGACTCTCCTACGGGTTCGTGTTAGAAACAGCGGGTATACAGTGCGTGGAAAAGGAAAACCTCTCAATAGTCCCTCCGAGCACTTGTTGTAAAATGATCACGATAGCTTGTCGCCGAAGCCAGTTGTTCTTCTTGTTGAGCTCGAATACGGCAAGGACGAGGTCACATATTGGGGCCGAAAAAGTGGATGTGCTACTCTCTCCTTCGAGTGGTTTCAAATCCCCAGAAAGTTTCATCAACGTTGCTTCCGATGCACCTCTTCCAGACGCATTCAAAGCTTGTGCAACAAGATCTTCATCATTAACGCCTGATCCGACAATGCCAGCGAATTCCGCCGCCTGCCGCGTAAGGCGCTGAATCATAACATCCAGCATAGACGGCCCGAAGAACATGTCGTCAATGCTCTCTGCAACGGAGCGATATACATTGCGCACAAGATCAGTGCCAGAGAAGGCCACGGGGACCTTGGAGTTACTTTGGTGTCTTGCCGCAATGAACGGAGATTCGCGAGAGAGGAAGGCCCTAAGTTGAGGGCTTTCGCAAACAATCGGGATTGCAACGACATTCTGTAAGATAAAGTCAATAAAGCCAGAAAATAAAAATGATCGAGTAGAACTACTTACCTGTAAATACTTTTCCAGTGCATTTTTTCGGTTATCAAAAAAATTGCCTGAAAGACTTGGTACCAATCTTTTCCCCGGAAAATCGAGATTTTTAATCAAGGCATATCGCTCTCGCAACTTGTTATGCATAGTCAGAAATTCGTTATATCGTCTTGCAACGACCCATCCCGAAGAGAAACTCCCGTCATTAGCCAACTGCTGGACCTCAACAAGATAACGCACAACCGATTTGCCATCCTCGTCGGCGACAGCAGAGTTGACAATGGCTACCTTGGTACGATCAGAAAGAAGGCGATTGGCTGATTCTTGCTGTTCATATTGTTGTTTTTGGAATTGAAGTTCCCGAAGCTCCCTATTCATGGAAGACTTCGATCTCATGAGCAGTCTTAACTCCTGGGTATCCCCTGTTAGTTCCGCTTTCTTGATCAAGCTATCCAACATAGCATCTTGGACTTGAAGATTTGTTATATTGTCTCCAAGTCGAGCTATCTCGTAAGATAGCTGAAGGTCGCCAGGAGCAGCAAGTTGAAAGGATCTGGCATAGTCACTCGAGCCCTCTGGTTCACCCTCATCACCCTCATCAGGATCGACTGCGTTAGTCTGGTCCTCAAAAACTCCTTGCCTCTTTCGACCATCCGGCATACGAATGGACTTCAAGGATTGCGAATCACCCAAATTCTCGGCAACGATCGGCCTGTCATTCTGCTCCTGCTCAAGTGCCATTATGTCCGTTAAGGCTGCTTGAATTGCTTCCATTCTCTTTTCTTCAGCCCTTTGCATCGCATCCTCAGGATCATTGAACAAGGGCGCCCTAGATGTGTCGGACGACGGGTCTGAAATCGGAGACATCAAAACCTCTATACTTGTCGGTATGTGAGAAAAGCGGTTCGAGGTAGCGCTGGCTGAGCGCTGAATTCCCGACGCAGCGGGTGGATCTGTCCGAGGTGAAATTTGAGATGGGAGGCCGGGGCGGAGTTTGGAAGATAATGGAGGTTGCTCTTCTGCGACGGAGGATGAAAGCGATTCTATATCTTTCGCAAACGGATCCGTTTGGATTTGGCTGCTTGCCGAGGCGGTATCCCCAATCGCCCTGAACCATAACTCCGATCTCTCGAAGTCGTCAAAATCATGTTCCATCTCTTGTTCAATTTGCTTTTGGGCCAACATGACACTTCTACGCACTCGACGTTGAGCAGCAAGAGACGGATTAGGATCGCATGCGAACTCTTGTATTATACCAACATGTTTCTTTGATATGGAAGCCAAGTCCGGGTATACAGAGGGGCCTGAAAAGTAGAGATTGTTGATCATTGATATGTCCTCTTTGACGGTGGTATAGGAGGAAGGGTCTTGGATTATTTCCTCTTCATCGTCAGATAAATCTGATTCGATTGATTCCAGAGGGTTTTTGAAACTTTCGACAGTAAGCCAGAATTGAACAGGCAATGACCTGCGCCGTCGGTCCATAAATTCCATGAAGTAAGAGAGCGAACTGGGATTCCTAAGGACGTCACGTAGAGAGAGACCCGATTTTGAGCCCGCATCCTGATATATCGACTGGCGCTAAAGAAAACCCTCAGTACGCCTCGCGTTATCATGTTATTAACCTACCGATTGATCTTGCTCTTCTCCACCAAGAACAACTATTCTTTCCTCAACTTTCCGTTTCGCTGTGTAAAGCCTATCTAGAAAGGCGACAACATCTTCAGTTTTTTCTCCGTTGATCCAATCTTCCTTCTCGTGGTTTGCTGCAAAGTGAGAGGTAAATCCAATGCCAAAAGCAAAATCGATTAACCGCACCAAGCAAGACTCTCGTTCTGCGTATTTCGCCGACAACGTCATTCTTGAGTCTCCGTGCGTCAAGCAAAGAAGAGCATTTATTGATGCTCTGCAAAAACGACTCGAACTGCCGCATATTTGTACGAATGGTAATTCTTTCCGTTACAACAGACTCAAGGGGATCAGCTGTAGCCACCCGACTTTGAGGGCGAGGAATTTGGGCTTCTAGGACATTCCGCACTTTGGAGATTAATTTTCTGCAGGTCGTCAGTGATTGTCAAGGAAGCTTTTGTGGTTTACTGACTGCTGATGGATAGCAGCGCCAGCCTTCATCATACCATCAACATTGATCTCCTTGCTACAGTTTAATCTCACGCACCACTTGGTCAATGGCTTTATTCCAAAAGTCGGGATCTGCAACCATCTCCACAACAGGGTATAAAACAGAACAAACAACAATCTCCCTTACGACTATCCGTAACGCCTTGCTCCTACTCTCCCTTTGAGGCAAGATGAGAGGGAGAGCCTTGTCAACAAGTTGCCTGAGATGCATCTCTTCAGTTTGACGCGTGAAGGTAGTGGATAAGTTCTCGATCGCTGGGTGTAACTTCCCTTCACCCTTGGCAGCGTAGCGACTAGCGAGAAGGAGATCAAGCTCCTCAGACTGCGTCAATCGACGCTCAAGCCCAGCACCACGTAGTGCAATTTCAGATTGGCGGAACTGTTCAATATGAGCCGTGACTTTGGGCAATATACGTTTTACGACAAGCGATGGTACGTCGATACCGGCCGCCCTATCAGCAAGTTGTTCGAGTGAAGCATGTATGACAGACGAAACAGCACTGGGAAACGCAGGCGAGTTAGAGATATCTTTGTACCAACTTGATACAAAATCTCGGACAACCATGTTGACAATTTCGTTCAGCGCTATTGAGAGCTCGGGTGCGTCTGGATACAGCAATGGAAATGATGGTGGGGTGTTTTGGGACCATTTTGAACGCGTCTGTACTGCTTGCCATGCAGCCGGAGTTGAGAACGCAAAAGGTCTTGCTGCTCGAGACAATTGTGGACGAGGCACTGGACGAAATACGTCCAGAGTCCAACCCAGATAAATGGAAAGAATCAGGAATGCTAGAGCAAGGGCGAAAATCAAGAGAGGTGAGAGCAGGAGGAGAGCAACAGGCGAGGATATAATTCTGGAGATTATTGGAAGGATAACAGCCAGTATGCCAACAAAAACGAATGTCGAAGTTCCAAATGGGTAGTTCATTGCTCCGGTGTCCAGAAGAGAGATGGTGGAAGTGTCGTTACGAATGCTTGATCGTCATTTGGTCGTTGCCAAACCGTTGAACGTCGTTGGAACGTCGAGCAGAAAGCCGTGACATCACATGACTATTGACCGGAACCTGTGTTGGTATTAATATCTCTTCTTCGGACTCTGTATCTTTTCTCTTCCCGACTTAGATCCAGGCAAGCCCGCGCGGATTCCATTCCTTTCAACGTGCGTATGTCTGGAAGTACACCTTACCGCGACCCCCGAACAATTTCGACGGCTGAGGGATTCCTATGTGGTGGTCTTGCAGCATGTATGGCGGCAAGTACCCAGTTGAAGTTAAATTATTGAGGAAACTGAATTGCCCTTGCATATAGGTGACTGTGTCAAATCCTGCAGAAGTTGCGAAGACCCGTCTTCAGCTTCAAGGGGAATTGGCGAAAGAAGGTGTCAAGAAGGTTTACAACAATGCACTTGACGTGTTTGGAAAAACGTGGAAGAACGAAGGCATAAAAGGCTTGCAACGAGGTCTCGGTCCCGCTGTCAGTTCAGCCATTTTATCTTTATGATCCTCCTTTCTCAATCAGTTCTCTAGTATGCGTACCAAGTAAGATGAAGCAACTCAAATCCCACATCCACTTGACCTCGCTTTAGATTCTTTTGAACGGTTCACGGCTAGGTTTGCGTCGACTTAAATTCTGATTCTCTGCCTTGAGCATACCTTCTCAGGGTTTTATGAGCCTTTTCGCCATGCCTTGAATAGATTCGTCGGCCGCTCGGCTGAAGACCAGATACCCTTTACATCTGTGATCGCTGGAGCCTCTAGTGGGGCAGTTGGAGGTAGATAATATACTCTCCGATTTGCTTTGGCAGTCTCTGACTACAACAGCCTCCCTTGGAAACCCCTTATTTCTAATCAAGGCCCGAATGCAGGTTCGTTTCATCAATTGACAAAATGCTCCCAGCATTGATGCTCTAGACATTTAGGCATTCTCCCCTGCGCTGCCTGTGGGCGCTCAACACTTCTACAAAAGCTCTTTTCATGCGCTTACGACGATATTTCGTGCTGAAGGTGCTCGGGGGTTACTTCGAGGAATAGACGCTGCTATTCTTCGGACCTCGATGGGGTCGTCTGTCAGCATTTTTATGATTTTTGCATGAAAGCTCCTTGACTGCATCACCAAAGGTTCAATTACCCAGCTATATTTTTGCGAAGAACCAACTAGTAAAGCATGACATCTTACCAGCCAACAGCACATGGACTTTTCTGGCAAGCAGCAGTATCTCTGGGGCGTGTGTTGTGCGTAATTTGTTTTTTGACGAAACCGGCTTCTGAAGAGAGGGCAGTGTGTTGTTATGCAACCTGCTGATACGGTAGGTCATCGCATAATCGCAGCGCTGTCAGAGGATGAAATGCTTTGCAGGCTTTGACTCGCATGTATAACCAACCCACCATCCTGGGTCCAGATGGCAAGACAAGAGGGGCTCTGTACAAGAATCCCATAGACTGTCTGTGGAAGACGTTTAAAGCAGAAGGCGTTCGAGGTTGGTACAAAGGTAAGCTTTTTCCTCCTGATTTACATGCTCTAGCCTGAGTACGCCACAGGATCCACGGCCCATTTTTTACGCATTGCTCCGCACACGTAGGATATCGTTTATTCTCATTAGAGCGCGCAAAACTGACGCCACTTCAGGATCATTACTCTAACAATGAACGACATTATCATCGATCTCTACAAGACAGCAAAGTATGGCCGCAAGGACGAGCCATGATTCATTTAGATTACACCTTCGATGGTCAGCGCCATCGAGTTAGAGTTTCCCAGAGCTTGCTATATATCACTTGATGGATAATTCGTGGTGCTCCGCTTTTTTAGTTCACCAAGTAGAATGACGGGTTTTAGTGTACCTGGTACTTATTATTTCACTGTAATCTACAACAGACTAAGGACGGTATGGAAAGGAGAGTGCGAGTAAACCAGAATACAGGACGTACGAAGGTTTAGTTACAAATCTTAGGATATATGAAACTCGTGGGGTCCTGAGGAATCCATCCGTTGGCCAGGCCTGCCTGGTACGACCACTCGTCTGCTATTTCTGTTTTCCATGTCCACTGAATCCACCCCTGAGCCTTCTCGTACGATTGCACTTGTGCTTCCCAAAACTGTCTGAGGAACGTTTTGAAACTTGGGCTAAAGGTCCACGCCTTGCCAGTCATACCCGCACAGGTACCGACGGCGGTAGAACCGGGAAACGTCCCATCGTACCGAGCGCCTACTCCGCGGCCGTTGAGATATTTAGCACAATCAGTTGCTGCAGGGGTCCACTCGCCCACCACAACCCAGAGACCAGCTGGTGATGCTGACAGCGTCGATTGGGTACTGCATGCAACTTGGATATGCTGCGAATTTGTTCTTTGATTCTCCTACCACTCGTTTAGCGATCGTAACGAATGAAACCTCGCAGAACCTACTGGGGTTGAAAAGACTTGGTAAATGTGAGTATCAAGAATTACGCCCTGCCAGTTTGGTGGGTTCATAAAACCTTTCCAGTAATCCTGTGACTGAAAGGCGTCATGGATCATTACAACCGTGTTGCTTTGCGTCGCGTTTCCATATGGTTGGCTGTTGTACGTCGGTCCGTAAGCAACTGAACGACGTAAATAAATCCTAAGTATAATTACCGGATATTTGCATAGCTATCGTACCAATACTACCCCAAAGTCATTAGTATATGCCTGACACGGTGTTGGAAGGACGAACTTGTTTCGTGGCTGTGAGCACATCGTTACCATAGAATCCAGCCGGCCTGCGTAGCTTGAGCATAGAATATACATAGCATTGATGAGACCTTACTCGTTCAAAGGGGCTATGATAGGCACTACATCCGTTGTATCTTTGAACATGGAAGCAATTGTTTGAATGATCTTGTTGGAACGATTGATGTTGGACTGGGAAGTGTGCCAAAGGCTGGTTGTTTCAATTAATGTTGTTTCCATTTGTGCGAATCATCGTGCATGCTCACGGATAATCCATCTTCTGACCGGAATTGTCAAAACTAAGTACGAAGAAGTTGAAATTAGCGGGAAAACGCTTAACGGAGTAAATACTTACCCATTCTGACTTCCTGGCACACCTATATGCGCATATGTTGTCAATAAAATGATGCAAAACCTTCCAGGGAAGAACCCACCATGAAGATCAACGATGACTTTCAGCCTGTGGTTTTGCGCCCAATTTATTGCCTTGTACAAGTATTGTAATTGGCCTTGAATATAGTGTTCACCAGGTGCGACCTCAAAAGCCCAATATCCGATCGGCAGCCG
This sequence comes from Laccaria trichodermophora, assembly GCA_018417955.1. Lineage (NCBI taxonomy): Eukaryota > Fungi > Basidiomycota > Agaricomycetes > Agaricales > Hydnangiaceae > Laccaria > Laccaria trichodermophora. The sequence continues at coordinate 542,523 of JACTVC010000010.1, forward strand.
GACATGGTTGAGACTAAAAGGACAATGAACTGAAGCTTCGAATGCAACAGTCAATATAGCTACCCAGCTGCTGCTATAGCTGCGAAATCGGCCTCTGTAATCCAAGTGTCCCAATGGTTACGAAGAGCATTCAATGCCTTGGTCGGGTCTTGATATTGGCCAAAAGTCCATTCATCTATTATGCGTGAATCGCCAGTGTTGTCAAAAAGAGAGGGCGTGATCCATGGCTAAGAAACACAATTAGCAAGGGCGAGAATGGTATCCACGAGTAAATGGCCTGACCTCAAGAACTAACCAACCACCAAGATTAACACCGCGAACCTTTTCAGAACCATACGGGAACCCAAAGTTCAAGGCGCAGATGGAAGGGATGAGAGAGAGGCTGAGGGCCGCGAATGCGACGGAATGAATGAGGGCAACCATAAAAGAGTGTGGTTCTAGCAGGGAATATATTGAGAAGGGGCGTCCGATGCAACGAAGAGTAGCTTACTTATAGCGCCTCATTATATGGCCAAAGCGACGATCGATCGGTGGATCTTCCTACAATTTTTTTTTCGGGAGGGGGGAGGCACAGCAAATGGATCCAAGAACCTGATGCAACGATACTTCGGAGTTGGCATACGAGTATGTAGTGATCATGTAGAAACCAGCCATACTGCTGTTGTAGGCGCATGACTGATGAAGTCCTCCATTACCCATTAGGACAAGTTCAACGGATCAGAGGCAATAACCAACGAGGGGTGAGCTTGCAACCAGCCTCGGGATGCCTACAAAAGCTCAGCCAGCTAGCAGAGCGACAACTGAGAAGGTTTCCTATCACTTACATGCACACCAGCGATTAGCGAACCTCAGTTAAACTTGAACTTCTTATGAGGTCATGATCATAAGCAACCAAGCATATGCAAACATTTCAGGGGACCTTTGGAAGCACTGAATCATTATCAGCTACAGATCAACCATCATGACCATCGATGATATTCGTCAACGATACGAGGCTAGTGGTCAAGGCCACCTCCTAAAGTTTTGGGAAACGCTCTCTGATGACGATCAGGCCAAACTTTTGGCCCAGCTAGATACTCTTGACATAGAACGTGTTAATCGCATCTACTCTAAGGCAATCTCCTCCGAAACGGCAGAAGTCGATCCTGCCGATTCTATAGAGCCTCTTCCAACAGGGGCTTCAGAGTCAGTTTCTGATTTGAAGAAGAATGCTGAATGGCGTCAGACTGGATTAGAGGCTATTGCGCGAGGCGAGGTTGGGGTGCTTTTGATGGCAGGCGGACAGGGAACGAGGCTTGGTAGTAGCGCTCCGAAGGGTTGCTACGACATTGGACTGCCCTCCCACAAATCGCTGTTCCAATACCAGGCTGAGCGGATTGCGCGCTTGCAGACATTGGCAGAGTTGGAAGCCAAGAGGCCCGTCGGCTCGGTCGTCATTCCCTGGTATATAATGACGAGTGGTCCAACACGCCGCGAGACAGAGGATTATTTCAAGAAAAATTCTTACTTCGGCCTTGATTCTAACAATGTGATACTTTTTGAACAAGGTGGGGGCGTCGTTTCAGCTAACTGGTATATGCTGAGAGGACCTAGGAACTCTGCCTTGCCTGACTATGGACGGGAAGGTGATACTCGAGACTCCTTCCCGGGTCGCCGTAGCACCGGATGGAAATGGCGGGCTTTATGCCGCCACTCGGTCGCCGTTTTCGTCAGAGGACCCTACTCAAACGGTCCTGTCCGATCTGGCCAAACGAAAGATCCTTTACGTTCATGCGTACTGCGTGGACAATTGCCTCGTACGAGTCGCAGATCCCGTCTTCCTTGGTTACAGCATTCAGAAACAAGCTGACTGTGCTGCAAAAGTAGTTCCAAAAACTCACCCTGCAGAGTCCGTCGGCGTCGTCGCTCGTCGCGGTACCAAATACAGTGTCGTGGAATACTCTGAGATTTCAAAAGAGCAGGCAGAGCGACGTGATTCTTCTGGTGAATTGACCTTCCGGGCCGGCAACATCGCAAATCACTTTTACACCACTGCCTATCTGAACGAAGTAGAGACATTTGAGGAGGAACTCGCTTTCCATATTGCACGGAAGAAGATTCCCTATGTCGATCTAGAGAGTGGCGAGTCAGTGAAACCAACAAAACCAAATGGAATGAAGTTGGAAAGATTTGTTTTCGATGTCTTCCCATTCACGAAGCGGTTTGCCGTGTTGGAGGTTGAAAGGAGCGAGGAATTCAGTCCTTTAAAGAATGGCTCAGGGACAGGATCAGATGATCCCGAGACAAGTCGTCGGGACCTCCTTGCACAGCAAAAAAGATTTTTGGAGGCAGCAGGGGCAAAGGTGGAAGAAGGCGTTGAGATTGAAATTTCGCCTCTCGTGAGCTATGCAGGCGAAGGGTTGGAAAGCGTGAAAGGAAAGACTTTTACAAGGTCAGGAACGGTATCGCAGGTGGAAGAATTGGACGCTTTAGCATGAATGGAGTACACATACGCGGGAAGGCAAATATGCCATGGAACATCTTAATGGATACCCATAGACATTTTCGATCGGACTTTGGCATCTCATGTTGTGTTGGTTTTGTAGGGACCTTGAAGGTATTTTTTTTGTGATGCAAATTTTGATATCCGTGCTGAGAGCTGGCTGGGGAACAAACATTTCACCCGCCCACAGAACCATCGACAAGTTTCTTGACACCTCGAGGCCCCTTTCTCTCCAGCTCTTCCCGTAAAGAAGCAAATAACCGTTGTGTCCGTTCAGCATTGGGTTTTTGTATGATCTGACGCGTGCTCCATGTCCAGGTTTAACGGCTAAATTGAGAGATTGGCATCTTACCTCCTTACAACAGGTAATTAGCTTATCAATGAGCATCGTCTGCCCGTTTTGAGCATCCTCGAGTTCCTTCCGCAACTGAATGTTCTAGGACGCCAGAAAGAGTTAGGGATGCAGTACATTGGTGCGAGCAACAACATGCCTCTTCCTCTTGCCTCTCAAACCGTGCTTTCTCGCCTTCGGCGAGCTGTTTCTGCTCCGCAGCACGTGCGCGAGACAGAAGGACCTCGAGCTCCTTAGAACGAATGACGCATTCAAAATGTCGTTCTCTGAGCTCGTACTGTCGAAGGACTTCTTTGAGCCGCTCACGAACGCTACAGAAATGGAATGACGACGGTGAAATAAATAAAGGGAGTGTACGTACACTCCGTCGAAGATCTCTTGGATGGATCTTTTTGCCCTGACACATTCGATGAGTTAGGCATTCTTACGCAAAAGACTGATACATACTCCACAGGGTCATCGGTCCAATTCTTCTTCAGCTTTTCGCGACACGGTTCGACCTGTTCCTCCTTAAAAAAAACTATCAACAGAGGTACGCGTTGAATTGTTCAAATTCCACCTACCCAAAATTCTGAATCACCTTCTGTCAAGTCCATCAACTCCACAGCGAGAAGTTCATCCCCCTCGTCCATTCCAATCTCTTCAGGTGTTTGGTCGGCTTCGACCGTCCTCCCGTTGTGCGTGAAAATAAATTGCATGGTCGGGTTTGATGGCGGTAACCCAGATAGGGATGTACCTGCCGCGTCAGACCTAGCTGATCCATTCGTCTGCCCCATGCTGCTGCTTTCAACATCTACCCCTTTGAGTTCGTCTTTACTTCCACCTGCCCGCTCCATTCTAGTGCCCCATGCGTTGAACAATCGTGAAAATTTGGTCTTCCTTGATATTTTGAAATACAACTCTGCTCTGTAGCGGCAGACAACCTTGACAACAATGTCAGGCATTTCGCGATATTTAATATCCTGCGCTTTAGCCTTTTCGGCACGCTTTGACAGATCGTTCTTCATTTGTATCAGCTATTGAATCTGCGTAAGATATCTGAGTGAATCGTTTTTTAAAAAACACTTACCTCCTCTTGGGCCTCCTCCACACTTTGAGCAAGTCGCTTGCCATCCTCCTTGAATCTTGGTCAGAGAAGTGGTGAACTTGAAAAAGTGCTTTTTCGCCTACCCGTAAGCGTTTATTTTCCTGTGAACAAAAACATCAGAGCGAGACCAGAAAAATAGAAATAGGGATTACTTTTTGCAATTCACGAGCGAGGTTTTCCATCTTGGTTTTGGTTTGGTTCGCCTTGGTTAATTGTCCTTTGGCTTTTGGGGAGGCGGTTTAAATATAAATCGCCCGTACAGGCAACACAACGTACCTGCATCCTTGTCTTTTACGAGCTTTTGCTTTTCTTTGGCATGATCTCTCTCCATTCGTTTGAGTTCGGCGAACTGTAATCGTAAAGTCAAATTGGACGGAAGGGTAGTCTCTAGGACCCACCAATTCAATGTACTTGGAATGAATTGTGTTTTCCTCCATGCCCTTGACAGACTTCTGGGCTTCCTCCGCTGTGGTCGCAGTCGTCAAGGAACGTGTGGGCAGGTGGAGGAAATCAGCACGCACCAAACCTCCGTTCCTCTTCCTCTTCGATTACTTCTTCCTCCTCCAATGCTGCTATCCTATTCTTTAGGCTCTCGTACATTGTGGCGGGGTCCACGGGTGCATCATTTCGTTTCTTTCCCTTGGTGGTCTGTGAATGGTGACCATTAACAGCCGGGGGATGATGATGCTGATGTGGTGGTGGGTTTGTACGATTTGCAGGAGCTTGTTGGTTCATTGAAGACGTGGCTTGAACTGGGGCAGCGGGAGGGGCTGTAGCAGGTGCTGGAGGAGCTGGGCTGGGAGGTAATTTCGCCGACCTGATCGGCTGGTTCTGTGTGGTGTTTACGCAAGTACCATTCATGGCGAGGAACCTAAAAAACGAAGCCGTGTCAGGCTTGAAGAAGGTCGGTCGTCGTTCGCGGGGGTAATATCAAGAGAAAAGTTCCGTTGGACTGCAAAAGATACTTTGTTTACGCATTCACAGATAGAAAACATTTCATTCACTACCGTTTTATTTAATGCTAATCTCATATATTCGTGGTGACCTACGTACGCGAAACAGATAATATCCAGCCAAGCTCAAGAGTTACACATAATTATAGTTCGGAGGCGTTCAATTTGTGTGGACTGCGATAACGTGACTTGACCACACCTAAATTTCAAACTGGCGTTCGTTCTTGGCTCGACGCGCTATTCTTACAACGTTTGGCGCCCAGCTTAACCTTGCGGTTCCAACAACAATTTACAATTGCCATAATACACGACTAGACGACCCCCCGCATGCCACATTCACCAGGTATGCTTGTGTATGCCACCATGATGGGAAACTAATCTCCCTCCAAAGGTCTCTCCCCCTCGAGTTCCCCCCAAGGAAACGACAGCGTCTTTCTTCACCCACCTACGATGAATTCTTAGAGGATCTCAGCCAGGATCATCTGGACGCGTTCGATGCTCTTGACGCCCACCTTTCTCAAGCGTCGCGAGTAATTGGGCATTCCGCAAGCAATGGGGGAAGAGGGTTGGTTGCAGCAGGGCCCCTTACCAGTTGTGCGACGAAACTGACATGGGGAAATTCAAAGTCCCACCCATCCCCACATGCAAGTCTCCAGGATGATCCAGATAATCCGTTCAGGATAGGAACACTCCAGTCACACAGCAAGCCAGCAACCTCGTCAACGGTGTCATTCTCTAACATGGGATTCGCTCCTGCGCGTGGCCTGGCCAATTTACAAACCACACAAAGCTATGAACGCTCGCCCTCCCCGGAAGCACCACCAGAAACCGACTATGATGCATGGTTCAATCCAGCGCCAGTCGATGTCCCTGTTGCTTTCCAGACGGCGAAATCTGTTTCCCTGGCGTCGGCCGGTTTTCAGAAAGCCTCTGCGCCTGGGTTAATAGCACCATCCCATGCCGCCCTAGCCACAGCTCGGGAGAAGCTGCGCGATATATGGGCTGACGATGGTCGTGGTGCCGACATCACAGACGAGAACGACCCGTCCTTTGCAGCCCAGACAATTCGAATGGAATCGTTTAAGCCTGCAACGCGTGTGCCTGCTCACCTTTCGCCTGAACGCCCTGCTTTGCGCACAATGAAGGATTTGGGCAATACTCCCACTACACCAATCCCCCTTGTCTTTTCACGCCCGTCGGTCACTGCTTCGTCGCCACCATCATTCTCGCCCGCTAGTCGTCTCAATCTGAATATTACCAATGGATCCAAAGCATTCAAATCTCCACTTCGCAGGGTACCACTGCCCAACTCAAACAAAGCTTTTAGCTCTCCTCTCAACTTCAGGCATTCCGTCATGCCTACATCTGTTGGATCTCCACATCCACTGTCAGCTCCACCGATTTCCCGGTCGTTTGCTACACCAGCTTCATCAAAACAGCGTTCTAACGGTGTCAGAGTCACTCCCGCCCCGTTTGTTACGCCGTTTAAACCTGGTATGAAACCAGGTGAGCCAGGAAGAGCAAACCTACAAAGTTCTGCCAAACGGCCGCCTCTGACCCCCGTAACGCCTACCACTTTTGTCAATGATGGCGAAAACTGGTTGACGAGGGAGCGTAGACCTTCTGCAAGAGTAGAATCTTCTGGTTCTAGTACGTAGCATCCGTAAATGATTTCTCTTTCTTTCGGTGCTTACATATTATCCTCAGTGACAAAGATTGAACTACGATCATGTGGATTGCAACCACAACGGTATACATCTGAGGAACTTGAATGTCTTGAAGTGTGAGTCGTGCGTGGTCCATACCCTGCGTAACCTTACCCGATCAACAGAAACGTCCCAATGTTGAACCGGATGACCCCCACTCTGGCGTTGTCGTACAAATTCCGTTTTCCCGCCTCTCCGTCTTTAACAACTTCGCTGCTTGGGCCATCTGATGCTCTCGACGCTCTTTTAGAGCGTGGTTGTATACTTGCAACAGAAACATGGGTGGAAAACCATTGGTGCCTCATTCTCTGGAAACTCGCTGGAATGGTATGTCTGGATCCTCACAGTGAGGTTATCCCAGAAAAGAAGCGATGGCGCTGGGAAGAGTTCATCCGTCAACTATTGTACAGGTAATGTATTTTTTTGACACCCTCATAGTTTACCTCATCCAGCCCCTAGATACGAACGTGAGCTTAATGGCGGTAGCCGGCCACCGCTCCGGCAAATAGTCGCGCGAGATGCACCAGCAGCATTTCCTCTCGTCCTCTGTGTCTCTGGTGTGACCTGGTCTGAACCCGGAGTCACGGAGGATGGTCTACCGATTGAACCTCATCCTGAACTTGAAGTTACCGACGGCTGGTATAGACTGCGCGCGCAGGTCGATCGACCAATGGCTAGAGCCATCCGAAAGGGAACAATTAGAATTGGCAGGAAGATTGGCGTTGCTGGTGCTCGAGTACGTGAGCATTGACACCTGGAAAGCAGGGCTGACCTGGCTTGAACAGCTTTCCTCTGAAAGGAAAGACCCGATGGAGATTTTGGAGGCTTACAATTCAACCAAACTAGTTATATCCGGGAACTCATCTCATCTAGTTTCCTGGCACACAAAGTTAGGATTTCAACGAGGTCCTTGTGTGTCTACGCTTCACTCGTTAACGGCTGATGGAGGTGTGGTGGCCGCAATGGACTTGATAATAATCAAGGTGCCTCTGTTCCACTAATTCAATCGAAAACTTTGACTGATTATTTTAGATGTACCCCATAGCGTTTGTTGAGTTCTTTGAGGATGAAGACGGGCAGAAGCGTCGAGAAGGTCCGAGAAATGAAATCGAAGAAGCTCAAGTGAATGAGAAATGGGTGGTATGTTTTCTTCTTGGCGAAATGGAATCCTGTGTCAACAATCCTTATAGAGGCGACGCGAAATCGAGGCTTCCAAGTTAAGAGGCGAACTGGAGAAAAAGACTTCTCGCTACGAGAGCTATATTGATCGCCTAGAAAGGAAGGCAGGCATTCACTTCCAGCCAAAGGATGGTGGTAAGGGGTCTCTTGAGACTGTTGTCGTTCACTAACACTTCGTAGACTATCCACCAGATAAGATAGACGACCTCTACGATCAGCTCGAGGAACCCACTGATGCTGCCGGTGTTCTGGCGCGAATAAGCCCTAGCGATGCTGGCTGGCTGGCAAAGCATATTCGTCGGCGAATCGAAAGTGATCAAGAACGAATAGGAGAAGAAATCGAGCAAGAGCTCCGAGTAAGCAGACGTGGCCAGTTCTACGGTCCATATGCTGATTCCCATGAAGACCAGTTGCCCTCCTCGCGATGTCCGTAGCTTCCGAATTTTGATCGTCAAGGACGCTCGCACGGATAGGAGGCCGGCCAATCGTACCGCTCAACTAACAGTCTGGGACGTTCTTAATTTGAGCCTCTCAGAGGGTAGTGCCGCGGGCACCTTTGAGTTGGGAAAGAGATACCTCGTAAGTCCGATCATTTATACTCGCATCTTGACTGATGAAAACTGGATAAGGTGACGAATGTGATACCCACCCAGGCGAACGCATGGATGGATTGCGAACCTGGTTCCGAGGTGTACTTGAGCACGAGGCGAGATAGTAGATGGACGGCCATCAAATCGAAATCCGTATAATTATGATTAATTGACTGTATGTAGTATGTCTAGGTGAAATGAACACACGAGTAGCTATGCTAGACAGACGACAGTCCGTACTTGCTAAATACCTCCTTCCATGAACCAGTATCCTCATGACCCATGCAAACAACTGTGGCCTTGTTTCTGGATTCCAGGCCCCATACTCTGGCAGCGACGCGTCGTATGTCTTCAGGTGTCACCTGATCTATTTTGTCAGTCATTTCCGTGACTGGCACCTTTCTATTGTGCACAAGAATCTACGTGAAAAGTGAGTCGGGAACCATAAAGAAACGAAGAATAGAAACCAACCTGGCGACCCAGATCCTCGACCTCAATTGAACGGCTTTCCAGCGCCATCATCAAGCTTGACTTGAACTGGTTCTTTGCCCTGCTAAGTTCGACCTGAGGGATAGGCGAATATAGCAAAAGGCTAAGTTGGTGTACGAGATGAGGAAGAATCTGGCTCGCAGTGTTGCCTCCCGACACGCCTGATGCAGCGGGCACAAAGGAGGCGAATAAACCAAACAGTGATGAGTCTGTGTAGATGTGGTGGAAGGAAGCACAGTGATCTATTTGTGGGTACTGATTGAGGATGTGCGTGTAGAGGCGAGAGTACATGCCCTTCCCAGGGCCCCCTGCGGAGAAACTGCCCCCACCGCCTAGAAGCATTTGCATTGTCGCAAGGGCGTATATATCATCGTCGTGGATGCCCACCCCTTCAAAAGCGATGTAAAGGTGGTCAAACTCTGCCTCTGGGTCGTGTATAAACCGGTGTCCACCAGTGTATGTAGAGGAGGGGTTTTTCGGCACATGGGCAGATAGGTTGTTGGGGAACAGATATGATGCAGCTCGAGTAAGTGATTTGGTGACGGAGGGGGATGAAGGAGAAAGAAGATGGGGAGAAGGGATGGTGTTAGAGCGAGACGTGGAGGGTTGAGATGACGTTGTTGATGGTTTAAGTGACGAAAAGAACTTGTCAGCGAGCTCCACCAGCTGTTCATGATGCATGCCAGCGCCTGCAATGACCATACGTTCGGGGCGATACCACTCTTTCATGCTAGCCCGAAGAGCGTCGCCATCGATCTGTGATATTCGTTCCTCCGGACATAAGAGAGGGTTTCCCAATCCTCCAAGACCGTAAGCGACATTGTGCAATATTTCAGGAAGGATCATTTCAGGTTTTGCAGTAATTTCACGAATCTCGTACGCCGCCGCGTCACGTTGTACTTCAATCTCCTCTGGTGAGAAAACTGGGTTTATGACGGTGTCTGCCATGAGGGAGAGCGCAAGAGGAGTTGCTTTGTGGAAATGCGAAGACTGGTACATCATTGACTCGCGGGATGAGGCGCAGTTTATTTGACCGCCGAGTGAGTGGATATCGTTGGACATGGCTTCACTTGTCCGACTGGTTGTGCTCTGTGGAGAGTGAGAATCTTGGTATTAAAAAAAAGCATGGGTGTAGGTACCTTGAAAGCCATGCGGTCAAGGAAGTGACTGACACCAGTTGCCCTTGGGTTCTCATAGCGCGTACCTGCGTCAATATAGAGGCCGACAGAAGAAAAATGGCCTGGGGTTGACTCTGTAGCAACGCGTATTTTATTCGGAAGAGTGGTGAGTTGAACGGGAGGGTTTGCAGCAGTGGATAGTGTTTTGCGCAAGACGGAAGATCGCATGGTGGAAAGGGAGTAACAAGTTGTAAATTATGTGGAGCACGTGCAGCTAGCTATTTTGGCCGAGCTTGGCCGTCGCGCTGCATAATATTAATAATATGTCATCCTGCTCTTTGCACGTGCCTCTACAATATTAGATCTCTTGTCCGTCGGCATAGTCATTAATCCCCGCGTCATCAGCCGCATTTTCTGTCATTTTGCTGAGACTTCCGTGTTGCGTATACTTTTCCCCTTTTTTTCCTCTTCTCCTACCCGCCATGCTCAACTTGACCTCAGTAGCTCCTTGGCTTCAAAAACAGGGCGTATATGGGCCAGTAACGGCAACTCTCGACTGGTGTGAAGTATGTCATCCTTCTTCTCCGTATCGGACCGCGTTCTTATCACTATCTCTTCAAGGCCAACCACCAGTTTTCTCCCTACATCGCAGAAATGGCAAACACCTTTTCAAATTTCTTTACCGTTGGCCTTGCCCTTTGCGGTTGGAGACAAGCTCGTCTTGAAGGTTTACCTGAAAGATTTGCCGTCGGCTATGCCGTATGTTCATCGTAAAGCGTGGTCAGATTTGAATCATGTCTCATGCCAAGTAGGGTATTGCTCTCGTCGGCATAGGGAGTTTTCTTTTTCACGCTACCCTCAAGTTTGGCGCTCAGCTTGCTGATGAGCTACCCATGATTTATGTCGGTTCCATGAGTTTATGGCTCTTGTTCGACGACGAACCCGGCTTCGGCTTACGATCCAACCGCACTAAACTTCTAATAATCTGCTTGGCACTTTTCGACGTGTTATTCACATGGTCCTAGTGAGCGCAAACCCTCTTCTTTGGTTTTTAGAATGTCTTCATGATTGCCCTTCATTAGCATGGCGTACCGCAATCCTGTATATCACCAAGTCGTTTTCGCCAGCCTCGTACTATCCACGACTTTCCGAATTGCCTATATTCTTCAAAAGTCGGAGGCGTCCCGCCGCATTCCTGATAAGAAGAAATCTGCCATCGGAAAGCTTTTCACAACTGGCGCTGCTCTGTTTGCTTTGGGATTTTTCATTTGGAACATGGATAACTTATTTTGTCATATACTTACACGATGGAAAATAGCCATTGGATGGCCATTAGCGTTTTTACTTGAAGGTCAGTGTGCATAAATAAAATTCGCTTCCACCCTTTCAACTTACTCTCCCCGATAGGTCATTCATGGTGGCATGTACTAACTGTGAGTAACCTTTGACATTCGATCCTTATGATCATTATGTTGAGACCCAGAGCAGGGTTCTGGAACTTACTTCATGTTCATTGGCATTCAATGTACGTGTCTTTTTCCCGTCTTGTTGCCACTTATCTGATCCTCTTTTCGTAGATGTGTGCGTTGGCATTCTTTCTACCTCTGTTCTTAATTGAAGTTTTCTATCAGGACCCTGTGCGTCAAGGACAACCCACAAAACTATACCGTCAAATTTCTTTATGGACTCCCTCACGTTAGAAAGCTGCATGCCAAAGCGGAATGATAAATAATCAAAAGTTATAAGATCGCATGATGATATACATAGATATAACCATACGAGAAGTAGATGGAATGGGCCAATGATGACTTGTTCTATTCATCAAGGGTTTCTCCCACCTTCCACTTCGCAAAATCTAGGACAGCAACGCCTCCGTCAGAGCTCTCCTTCAGCAGTCCTTCCTTCTCTGACCAGTTACGAAGGACTTCTCCAACAAGCGGGGAATCCATATCTCGTGAAAACATTATGAATGGTTGATTGTATAAGGACGTTTGATCTTCAGAGGCATTGACAGATGTCGTTTCGAAACCGAGGATTTGTCGTGCCAACGCCCGTTCTAAAAACTCCAGCCTCTCTCGGAACGCGTCGGAAGTAAGCGACGAAGATATGCCCTTCGACTTGAGAGCCAGCAAGGCTAGACTGCCAATTTTGAAGTCATGTACGTATGACCCAATGCGTAATGCGACGTCGCTGTTGGGTGAGGGTGGGTTCTCCACCACTGTAAGGGCTCGACGTAGCGAAACATTTTCCCCAACTTTGGAAATCATATCGCGAATAGAACTGCCAACCGTCCCAGTAGGAGGCGCCGTGGGATTTACCTGAGAAAGCAAGGGCGCGTCCTTCAATACGTCGAGTGGAAATGCCCTATTGAATGCTGTCGCTGAGCCAGCACGATCGGAGATGTACGCCGCTGTATGAGCGATGTCGGCCGCCAGCCTTCCAAAGAGCCCGTTCCTCCCAACAAAATCCGTCTCGCAGTTCAGCTCAATCATGGCAGCCCGCACCCCAGCTACGTGGGACTCGCCGCCCCTTGACAGCACAGACACGCTGATAAGACCCTCCGGCGTCGGCCTTCCCCCTAGTTTGGCAGCCTTCTTGGCGCCGCTGGTAATAAGGTCCTTCTGGAGCCATTCAAGGGCTGCAGACACGTCGTTGTTGGATGCACTGAGGGCTTCACGGGCTTTGGTGATGGACACCTCGGTGCGCTTTCGAAGTTCTGCAACAAGCTTCAACGACGGCTTTTCTGTGGGAGCAGTGGAATAGTGCCTCAACGAAAAAGTGAAAGCTTTCCGGCAGTTCCGATACATTTTGGAAGTGAGAGAGAAAGAGAGAAAAAAAGAGACGCGTCCGGAAAAGGCAATCCTGCCATCAAAAGTTTCTTTTTGCAGCTCAATGGATAACTTCAAAGTGCCGCAGAATATTCCTCAAGACTTGCTTCTCATTAGCGAGTTCATCGACGTTCCCGATGAAAAACCCAAAAAATTAGTCGTAAAACAGCAGGATGACGACATTGATAGCTCGGGCAGCGAGTCGAACGCCAGTGAGGACGAGATTGAAGCAGACCTCATCGCAGTAGAGGATGAAGACGCCGCGGTTGTAAAATCGGTGTACGTCTCTAGATTCTCTTCGTTCGATTATTTACCCTTTTATTAGTCCAGAACCGTCTGATTCGAGTTCTGAATCTGACTCTGACTCTGATTCAGAGCAGCAACCACACGCTGACGATGCCGATAATCTGCCCGATGACGATGAAGATCCGGTCCCAACTGCTACTTCTGGAACGTATTTCCAGACAAAGCATGAAATACCTGAATATGACGCTGTCGTACCTGATTTACAGCAAGTCGGACCAGACGAAGTGCTTGAAAAAGTTGGAGAAATTATCAACATAATGGACAGAGTCGTTATTGTCAAAGGCCTGTCCTCCGAGACCCTCAACAGAGGTTCTGATCGAGCTCTGGACTCCGACACGCTGCTCGTATTCGACGATAGGACGCTATTGGGTTATGTGCGCAGATTTCAGCTACCCACACGAACAGTTCGCTCACACAATTCCAGACAGATTTACGAAACGTTTGGACCAACCTCTCAACCCCTCTACCAAGTCAGATTTTCCGCTGCCTACCCTATTGATAGCGAACGCATACGGCTCTCGCGTGAAGTCTATCACGTTCCCGCTCGGAGCCGTTTCGTTTTTGTGAGCCAGATCAAGGCCATCAAAGGAAGTGATGCTAGCAATGTTCACGACGAGGAGCCTGCAGATGAGGAGTTGGAATTTTCAGACGACGAGGCGGAAGCTGCTTTCAGGAGCCGTTTAAAAAGAAAGTGCGTGTCTTTGCTATCGTATTGTGCATCTTTAGATATTTCTTGATAGACGAGGAGAGTCTCGCGCTCGTTCGACTTCATCCTCCAGACAGACAACGCCCAATCCATCGCAAATGAGAGATCAAGAGTTGGAAGAGCAGACAGTCTGGAGCAGAAATGCGTACGATGAACACGGGCCTTATGATTTGGACTATAGTGATCCAAGCTCTTCACGTCCACCACCCATCCCGTATGACGATCCTTACTCCGAAAATTACGCCGCGCCAGAGAACAAAAGCCTAAGGGAAAGCAAAACAGGACACGTACCCCAGCGACCATCAAATGTTCCTTCAGATCGTGGGTCTGGGCGGGGGAGAGGCGGCCGCGGATTTGATAGGAGTGAAGGTCGCGGTCGTTGTCGTGGTAGAGGAAGAGGAAGAGATCGCGGCTTCTCTGGAGATCGTGGGCGGCCTTCGCTCGGTGGAGAACCTGGTCGAAATGGTTGGATTGGGCAATCAACGGAAAAAAACTGGGGAGCAAGCGAAACCTACGAAACTTCGACCTCACGATCCGCATCGCCCACGTCTCTCGCTATCGCTCGTGCGACAGGTCGAACGCCTCACAATTCCAGCCTAGAATCGCAACAAATTCCCCCCAACACCGGCGCGTGGGGGTATAATCAGATGTCGTTGCAACAGCAGCAAATTTTATATCAGCAACAACAACAATTCACGTTCGGGCAGCAAATGTATCTTCCACAGGTGCAGCCCCACATTAATCCCAGATTCGCGTCTGCGTTTGGGGTTGCGGTAGGACCCGTTCATCAGCAACAACAGCAGCAGCATTATCAGATCAATCAATATTCGCAGCCCTTCCACGGCGATGCGCTTGCACCTTCCATCGAGCCAAGCTGGACAGATGAATGGACAGTGCGAACGGACGAACGTTCCTCAACGGGTCAACCTGGTGAATCCAATACAGGCCAGTAGCTTCACATGAATACGACTAATCTGTATGGTCGTGATTGGATATCAACGTGGTTGTGGCAAAAACGATAAGGACTTTGAACGTATGGATGCGACATTCGTCCACATGCAAGGCAACTTTCTGATGTCTCAGAAGCCAAGTCGACGACTGCGTGTGAGCGCTTGAGCTTTTGCTCCTTCAACCTGCCCTACGATCGTCCACTTGACAGTCTTGACTAACTTATGGCTGATCTTACGTTATTTTTGGTCCATTGGATCCCAAACAACGAACATGCACAACGGCATGTCTCCTCAGACTCTCTCCTTGTTTTCTCAATGGCTTTCATCGTGCACTTGTCAGGCCCCCCCTTTTCTCACTCCACTTGGCCTCCATTACATCTGACATTCTAACAACACTCATCCAGCATTAATCGTGCCGTATTAGACGCATATTCGCTCTAGTGTTGATTTTATCAGCATGCTTGTTAAACTTGTGCTCACACGAGTCATTGGCACTGCGTTGGCCTCGCCGCTAAACTTTTTCCAAAGGTTGACTTTGATTTCCTTTGGATGCTCTACTACCGGATCGACTTCATGCCGTAATACATCCTCTATTTCAAGCATGTGTTGTCTTGAAGCTCCAGGAGTTGTTACTATTTCTACTCTGCCATATTTCGGTTTTGATAGTTTCGACAGGGTCTTTTATTGCAAACACAGGCACGCTATAGTTTTGGGACATCAACCCTTCGACAGTCAATCTGAGACTGACTTGTGATATGTAGACTCAACCGACCTACACATGGTGGCAAACGCACGAATAACGCCAAGCAGCATTCAGACCTTTACACTCTCTAGCCTCACCTCCGCACTCAAGACGGCGTCAAGGGTGCATAACCATTCTTGAAATTCAAAAATTGTGTCATAGATCGTTGAACGATCAGAGATTCACTCCTTCTTTCGACTGCTCATCAGGTGTCCTCAAACAGATCGGCTGGTATTTCAACCCCAAAGGCTCCGTCATCGAAGGGACGTTGTCGCCATCCTCAAAGTTCGTGGAATGTTGAACTAGACAAGAACCACGATAAGTCTGTATAACGCTTTTCTGTGATGTCACCCGTTAACTAGCCGTAGAGTACTCCAATTGGTGTAAGCTCTCTAGTATACCAAGTGGCTTCAACATGAACATAAAATGTAGACCCCGTCGAACTTGCCAACGAAGGTAACCATTCATGCTCTCCGGTCTGGCTCTTCCGTTGGCGGGCTTTTGACCCTGGGAACTCGGTCTACTCAAACACTTGCTACATTCACAACTTCTGGGACCAGCTCCAGTTTCACCATGACCTCTTCAAAGGGCAACTGCGGGATCAGCAGTGGTACGTTTGCATGTGGCAGCGGCGTCTCGCAGACAGCTTTCTCCACGGTGAGTTATGATGAACTTACCCTCTTCACTCACATTCTAAGTAACATCTAGAGGCAACATTCTCTTAGCATCTGGTGGTTCACCTTCTTTCAGCAGTGACGGTGTTCCCAGTGGCACGACAGTTTTCACGATACCTATACACTTTCGATTGTAGCATCTTTAAAAGGACAGGATATGTTAAGGACGATAATAATTGATTTATCATTGTCTTTCATGAGATGCCTCCCCCATCCAACAACCCCGCGTTGCACCTCCGAGTTATTTCTGAACCATTCTTCGTTGTGCAACTCGAAGTCAGGGAAGAGACTCCCCCATCTGTTCTGAGAGATCCAACGAGTGGGTGTGGTGGATTCTTCTCCGTGACCCGAACGGAAGATATTACAGTTGTCGGCAAATCGTATAAGGGGATGCCCAAAATTTACGAGGAGCAGTCAACGTGGATGGCTATTAAGATAATTGGGCCACTGGAACACAGTAGTTGCACAAATTGTCGCGCTAGTGCAGTCGTTCTTACTATTTTCAGCGCTAACTGGTGTTCTGGCCAGTTTGACGGCACCACTCAAGGTGGCACAAGTACCTGTGTTTGCTCTTTCTACATGGTAAGTTATTGAATAGGTCTGTGAGGTTGGATTTAGGGCCTTAAAAATGCTCCAGGAAAACGGATTATGTGCTCGTTCCAAGAAAGAAGCTCGAAGAGGCAATAAGGGCACTGAGGGGAGATGGCTGGGTTTTTGAGCAGGAGCTAAAGAGTCGGTTGTAGCTGTTTTCAGTAGTTTCGTACATACATCGTCAACTAGAACGCTGCTCGTCTCTTTTTGCCCACCGCGTCCACCGTTCGCTCCGTCTACAGCGTCGTATTACTGTTGGTTTACGCGTCTAGTGGCTGCTACACGCTACACGCACTCACAGCGAACGCATCATGGATCCCTCGTCCTCAAACATTCCCCCACAAGGTCGCCAAAAGCGCATTCTTCCATCGCGATCTAGGCGCGGTGGGCCTGGCGTGGGCAGTTGCGACATAGATGTTATGATTCTCGATACAAAAAAATGGAAATGTGCGTTCCCGACCTTCATGCACTTTGTGTTCTGATCCCTCTGCTTAGCTGACGCCGAGTCATTGATTCCTGCCGACACTCCATTCTTGCTCACCACGAATACTGCTGCAGGCGCCTCAGACTCGTCTAGTAAAGCAGACCTTCAGGTCAATACTCTGGGCAACGAACTCTACTTTAACCGGCCTGAAGTCTTGAAAGCGTATCGGGAGCAGCTCATCATTCAAACGCCTGAATATACAAACATCTCCGATATCTCTATGGTTGGTGGGAGGTTTCGGGTGAGGAATTCAGAAGAGGTGCTTTTTATAACTCGTGGTTGTACAGAGTCTCATCAACTACTGTTTAGGAAACCGTCGATACCTCTGATGCTGCCTACGAAAAGCGTCATCGGAAATACGAGACCTTTGAAAAGCGTCTACGACTTCGGGAGAAAGAGAAATTGAAACATGAGCATTACAAACTGAAAGAAAGAATTGAACAGCTTCGTGCAATGGACGGCTCCGCTTTCTTGGCTCTCCCTGCATCTTCTTTCACGCCGATTCCTGGCTTTTCTTCCAATGATGGGGATGATGGTATTGGAAATATTCCTGGAACACATATCAACGGCGCTGCAGCTCATAATGAAGGAGAACGACGCAGAAAGGAAATGCTAGACATTGCTTCTTCCCTCGACGAGAGATACAGGGTTCTTCTTCCCCCAGATCGGGTTAGGAAACCTGTAGAGCATACTCCTGTCGATATTACGGAACATCCAAGCCATGGTGGTCGGGGACAACGGCATGAAGACGAAGATATCGAGCTTGATGGACCAGCTATGATGACAATCAGTGTACAAAAGGAGGTGGAGAAGCTCAAGTTCAAACTTCCTGCAAGATCTAGCACTTCCACGCCGTCTGCCCCCTCCCCAAAGCTGATATCTACAAAGAAACCAAGACTGAGCGCTCCCCCACACAAACAACCAGCAACTCTTCCTAAAGAACGGGAAGCTCCTTCCGCTTCATTGACACCACCTCCACCCACTCCCGAAGTCCCTATTGAACCTAGACTATCGCTGCCTCCTGTTGTTGTTGAGCAAGAACCCGAGCTACCCGCATCTCTTACACCTCTACCTGTCAACGAGCTACAAGGGGCCACCAGTCCGGTCCCATCCGACCACGAAACACATAGTGGAGATGATATGGATATTTCCAGTCCTGAAACTGTTGAGGCTCCGAAAGAAGCTGCAGAAGAGCCTTCAAAAGAGGCTGCAGAAGAGCCTTCAATAGAGGCTGCAGAAGAGCCTATAAAAGAGGCCGCAGAAGAGGCCCCAAAAGAGGCTCTAAAAGACGAAGAACCTGCTACTCCTGCAGCCGATGAGGAAGACCTTACATCTCGCCCCACCAAGCGCATAAAGATATCCGAACCTCCAAAGTCACCTCACTCGCGCGTGTCTCTGCCGCCTTCCCAATCCATATCTGTGGCCAGCCGTGGTTTCTCACGCGGAAGATCGACGCATCCACAGGGATACAATAAAAAGCCTACTGGCGTGCCATACGAAAGTGCTTCGGGCGAGAATAAATACACAACATCCCTATTAATGATTGCCGCCATCCGTTCCTCGGCAGGGACCGTTCACAGAAACGCTCGTCATCACAAAGCGTTTGGTGTCAAGGTGCCAAATTCGATCACTGATGTACAAGATTTTCTTCTCCCAGACTGGGCTCTCCCTTACGACGACGAGGATGATTCGGACGAAGATGAAGAAAAAGATGGTCCTCTGGGATCCGATAGACCAACGGAGAGCATTGACGGGAGAGAGCATTCACCTGAGATTGGCATTGAGGGTGAAAACCCCCCCAGCGAGATCAATGTGGACTCGTAACGTCATTTTTATTTCATTTTTACTTTCTTTTCGGTTTGAGATCTCACTGCATTTGTTTGGCTGGTGTAAGTGCAGCTAATGTACCTGTACGAAAAGGGGGAGGAGTATCTTAATAGTTAAATTATACACATTTCCCCCTATTCCCCAGCTCTTGGTCCCACTTGAGATCCCTCTACCTCGTCGCATGTTGGATGATCTTTAAAGCATCCTGACGAAGATGTACGGGAACATCTTGTCTTCGAGAGAGGACATGGGCCGCATGCTCAATAGCACCTAGCTTGTCAGGTGTGGTGGTGTAGACCTTTGTAGACCCACTGATATAGTGGGTGTAATCGCCCGCAAACCTTCTCAATAAATAAGCTTTGGTAGACTTCGTAGATTGTACTTTTGGCGCAGAAGCGTTGAGTCCAGTGCTAGGGCTGGTTGGCATGTTGCCAAAAATATCCGTCAGCTCAGCGGATACCTCCTCAGCACCTCTGAATTGAGGCATCTGTACCCCGAGGCATATTAAATTGTCTTGCGCTTCTAGGGCCTGCTCATCATCCAATGTAAGATGGTCGGTAGTGGCAGAGGATAATCTTTGCTCCGCGTCACCAGTAGAGTGCCCGCTCGTTACAACGTTAGTCTCGCGACGTTCTCGCTCGGCCCTTCTCTGGGCCAATCCATCATTATTGCGAGACGCACGAGGAAGTCCACTCGTCAATGGGACTACTTCTGCCGCTTCTGCTTCAGACTCAGAAAGCATGTGAGATTCTCGCTCGGCCCTTCTTTGAGCAATTGTAGAATCATTGCGAGGCGTACGACGAAGGGGGTTTGCGGATGGCACCGCTGCCACTTCTTCAGAGCGGTTGCGGGCTCCTCGTTCTGCCCTTCTTCGGGCAATTGCGGAATCATCGCGAGGCGGACGAGGGGGTGGGCTTGCGGGCGGGTCTGCTGCCACTTCTGCCACAGACTCAGAAAGCTTGCGGGCTTCTCGCTCGGCCCTTCTTTGTGCAATTGTAAGATCATTGCGAGGCGTACGAGGGAGTGGGCTCGGGGATGGGACTGCTCCCGCCACCAGCCCTAGAGAACGAGATTTTTCGCGACTGAGACGCTCTGCTCTTCTTTGAGCAGCCACGAGATCTTTCTGGGAGAAGGAAGTGGGGTCCTGAGTCGGACCGGGCTGAGGAGGAGTGGTAGCATGGTGTGTTGTCTGTCGAAGGCGGCTGGACAAGTTACCACTATTTTCTATCGTTTCCTTGGAAGCTGCACAATACTTTATCAGAAAAAGCTGCTCCAACGTTTGTCATAGGTCAACGCACGAATGACGGTGGGACTTGGCCGGATGCGCGACGAATTATTGAACGGTTTACTTGGCGACTTTTGAGGTTCCGTTGAATTGAAACGAGCGTTCCTCGGGTAAGATATAAGCGATCGGTGAATATATGGCCGACAGCGCAAGCAATGCATCGTTGTTGAGGATTGAAGGTATTTGCGGACTCAATTCACTGAAATATTTGTATTTGGCCTTGTCTCTTTCTGAGGCTGTCGGTACGGTTGTGAAAGTGCTCGCCGTAAAGAAGTTGCCCGTCACCATTCATGAACGCTTTTCTTGGCCGCCTCATCGTTAACTTCGTCCTCTGCCTCATATGTTTTATAGCTTACTCTTCTCAAATATTTATAATCTGGCCTTGGTATGGCGGCGTTCTGTCTGTTGAACTTCTAACCCTTCTGCTCCCTTTCAAGTGAGTTGCTATCTGACAGCTTCGCATTTCTGACTACTTTCAACAGCGTTTTAGTCTTAATCCTGCTTTGGAACTACTGGCTTTGCGTAGTTACAGATCCAGGGCGCGTGCCAGATTCATGGGTTTGCAATCGTTCACTCTGGTAGATTCTCCTTCGGAATAAACATCATGTGTTAGAAACCGGATACTCATATGGACGGATACGAGGTCAAGAAGCTCACAGGTGGTCCAAGATATTGCAGGATGTGCCGGAATTACAAGCCGCCCCGAACCCATCACTGTAGGGATTGTAATAGGTGTGGCTACTTTGAACATGTGCTCAGCTTTTGACTTACCGCGGCTGCAGATGTGTTCTTCGCATGGGTGAGGTCCTTGCACAATATGATTTTGGCTTCTTATTCTTTTTCAAGATCACCATTGCCCTTGGATAAACAATTGCATCGGACACTTTAACCACGGCCATTTCATTCGTTTCCTTTTCTATGTCGACTTATCTTGCTCCTACCATATTGCAATGGTGACCAGACGAGTATTCAGTAGTATGAACGGGCATTACTGGGATGAACCTTCCAGTTCGGAACTCGTCATGATAATTTTGAATTACGTTGCCTGTGTGCCAGTGCTTGTTGTTGTTGGAGGGTTCAGGTGTGTTGGTTGCTAAATAGTCTCCACGAGGCTCGACTGAACATTTTTTTATTTAGTTTATATCATTTCTACGGTTTAATGGCGAATACCACGACAATAGAGGGGTGGGAGAAGGATAAAGCAGCTACTATGGTCAGGAGAGGACAAGTCCGTGAGGTATGTGCTGTGTCCTGTCATCTGCTTTCTCTGACTCTCCCGCCTCAGATTAAGTTTCCCTACGTATGACTTTCATGTTATTCCCTTTTTCCTGATTCTCGCTTACCATCAGATGTCAGGACCTTGGTGCAAGGCGGAATATTGAATCGATCCTCGGTTCTCGACCTCTATTTTGGTGCTGGCCAAGTCGTACACCAGGCAATGGCCTCAGATACGAGCTTTCTAACCGAGATGGTAAGTGGCAGGAACTTTCGAGTTTGCGCGTTCGGGAGCGCGAAACCGAGGATATTGGGCAGTTGGCGTAAGCCATACTTCTCATTGTAAGTTAGTGCCACCACTCCGATTCCCATTATCTGCTCGATGTGCTTACGCCTTGATTTTGGCTTCGCCTAGTGCATCTCCATTCTTCAGTCGGATTGAGCATTACTGATGAATGTTATCCTCCACAGATGTCACTGAGGCTTGGCCCCCTCGCGACCCTGACAAGGAATCAAGATCCCACGAGATGCAAGAGATCCTTAGCTCCTCCCCCTGGACATACGAAGATGAATCACTGAATCCGAGTCTGAAGCCATCGAATCAGAGTGGCCGCAACGCTAGGAGGCGTCGAAAATTGGACGCTGCAGGGATCTCACCGTTACCCCCGTACCACCCTGATTATCAGGAAGGCGGAAATACCCTGTATGGGGGAGAAGAAGCAGTGAGCTCGGACGAGTACTCTTCATCGAGTGAACCCCAAATCAGAGACCCACGGGTTAGACATGGTTCCGAAGGTTTCGAGGTTCGACAGGATGATAGAGAGGAAATGCTGAGGCGGTACATTGAGGAATTGGGCGAGGAGCCAGGGAGATATCTCCGTTATATACCACAACCTGAGAGTGAATCAGACGATGATCTGCCACTTGTGTCTGCAATGCATTGATCACAAAAACTATCAGAATTAGATATATAATACACATTGGATGGATAATCTCTCTGGCTGAACAAATTACTATTGAACTGGTTGTGGGGCCGCCACTGCTTCCACCACTTTGACCCGGGACCGGACATCGTCCACTGAAGCCTCAATCGGTTCCAGAAGCTTGGCAATCTCTGCCTTCAGCTTCAAGTTGTTGGTCGAACAAGACCGATAGATTGACTCCAAGACTGGAATGATTTCCTTTTGCACCATATCTTGTATTAGTGGATGCAGCTTGGGCAGTATGTCTTCAACTTTCAAGGGGGCTGGCTTCGGTTTAGCCTTGCGGTATTTGTGCAGTGTTTGGAGTTGCTCTGTCAGTTCCTTGATGCGCGCGGAATCTTCTTGGTGCCAAGTTTCGAAATCCTTGAGCTGGGATTCCATCTATGCGCAAGGGATTAGTATAGAAGACGAAAAAGATATCTTGACATCCTCACCTGGTCGCAAAGCTGATTCATTTTCTCTGTCTCTGCCAACAGACAATCAAGCTCATTCTTGTTTGAGCGAATCTGCTCGTATAGTCCGTTTGCCTTCTCGACTTCTTTCTCAAGAAGAACACCAATTGATTTTGACCGGGAAGAGACTTGTTCGAGTTTTTTCCGATGTTGAGCGTTTCGTGATTTCTCCAAGTCGCTTCGAAATCCTGCCAAGCGCGTACCGAGATCCCGCGTGTATGCCCCAGAGTAGACATCCTCAGACACGACGTTGGCCTGACTCTCTAGCTCTCCCAAAACATCCTTCAAGTCTTTCCAAGACCAGAATCCACTTGCACGAAGGTCCCCTGCTGTCTTCTGAATCCGGTCAGCCTGTGGTGGCATTTTATCAGATTCCTGGTTAGCCTCGGCTCGTGCAAGTACAAGCCGCTTGTCGAGCTGAAGGCTCTGGAACCAGTCACGAAGCTCCATTGTATACTCTGCAATCTTCCTCTTATCAAACCCCACATCGCGGTGATGCGAAGTTTTCATAGGAAACTCAGGTAGCTCCATGAGATGCTGAAAAGCGCGGTTCTGACGTTTCTTGAGATCTTGAACTTTGTGCGCGTAGATACTACGTTGGTGATCAAGCTTGACTCGTGTGGCAGGTGTTGCACGGGAATATATGGCTGAATTTTGCGTGCGCTTCCATCTATCATCGTCCGCCACTGCACGTGACAACTGCATCTGGAGTATGACAACAGTTTGAGTGGCTCTTCGAGGACAATGAGTTATTAGAAGAGAATGTCCAGTAAGCAACAATAGACATACTTGATGACCCTTTCATAGAGATTGGCACAGCCTTCGGAACTACTGAACCGTCGCGAGACCTGCGATTTATTCTGAACAGAGGATTTATCTGAAGAGTTTGAAACCATCGGTTTTGCCTTGGATGGTAGGGGAGGTTTAGCAAGTGGCACCAATGCAGATGCAGCTGGGATGCTGGGTCGTCGTCGTGGATCAACTTCGGTTCGTTTCTCCGAAGCACGTTTACTAATGGGTTCTGCCATTTCGACGTCCTTCACGTTAACAGCAGCACCCGAGTCGCGCGTAATTTTTTTGCTTTGAGACTGGTCGTTGAATAATGCTCTTGAGCTCCCCGCTGACGAAGTTTGTAGGCTGCTGGATACGGCCCAGCCACTTTTTGGCGCGTCAGCCTTATCCTTCTTGTTGTCTGCATTCTTCGTAGATGATTGATCATTGGAAGACGAAGCACCCCATCCACCCCCACCCCATCCATTATCCTTCTTGTTGTCTGTGTTCTTCGTAGATGATTGATCCTTGGAAGACGAGGCACCCCATCCACCCCCACCCCACCCGCTATCCTCCTTGTCGTCTGCGTTCTTCTTTGCCGATGACGGATCACTGGAAGATGAAGCACCCCACCCACCCCCATCACCACCCCATCCACCTCCACTTCCACCCCATCCGCCTCCACTTCCACTTCCACCCCATCCGCCACCCTCTCCATCAGCGATAGAACTCCAGCTATTCCCAGTAGAAGGAGCACTCCACGATGAAGTGTCTGTTGCTTCTTTACCTTTGTCATTACCACCACTTGACCGGGACGAATCTGCTTTTCCGGCGTCACTGTCACCTTTTCCAAATCCTCCCCAACCCGAACCAGAAGAACTGTCTGCCGTTGTACGACCCCATACTGAAGAATCAAGAGGATCAACTCGGGATTTCGGCACTGGTGGAGGTGCACCCCATGAGTCTCGTTTTGCACTGTGTGGCTACAAAGCTTTTCTCATTTGCGAATGATTAACTGAGAGCATACGTGCATACCGGAAAAGAATTCCGAGAAGATTTTGAGATAGGTGCTCTCTCCCAGGCGGGATCATCAGGATGAATGAACCTGCAAGTATCTTTTTTAAAACATCCTCTACGAATGGGTCTGCCTTGTTCGTCGTAATTCTGGTAGACCTTATCAGCTTAGAGCGAGTTAGTTTTTACAAACGTCTCACACGGCAGCGGGGCATATCAGAAGGCATGGCTGTTCGAGGACAAGACTGAAAACTAAAGAGATTCCCACAATCATCAAGTGACCGCGACTCATATTACGACATTGCTTCACAATATTCTTCCATGTCTGCGACCTCTGGATCGTTGCTCATCGAAGTTTGCGTAGACTCTGTCCAATCTGCCATAAAGTAGGTTCTTTTTATCTGTATACTCCCCATCTCGAACTCATCGTCATAAACTATCAGTGCTGTTGAAGCTGGAGCAGACAGGCTTGAAGTCTGTGGAAACTTGGGCATCGGGGGAGGCACCACTCCTAGTCTTGGTCTTGTGAAATCCATTCAGAGAGCTGTCGACGTTCCGCTCATGGTTGGCAGCGCGGCAGAGGGATCGACTGGCTTCTGATTACGTTTCACAGATCATGGTGCGTCCTCGCATCGGTGATTTTCTTTATTCGGAAGAGGAAGTGGACGTCATGCTAGAAGATATCCGCATATTCAAACAACGTAATGTACGAGGGTTCGTAGTTGGTGCCTTGTCAAAGGACGGTCGGGTGAACGCTGAGGTCATGAAAAGGTGCGACCCCAACGTTTATCAAACACCAAACACACTCATATTTTTTTTGGTCAGACTCGTCGACGAAATCTTACCTTTTGAAGGTATGAAGTAAAGGGGTGTTGAAAACAGCTCTCATCGGGCGTAGTCTGCTTTCACAGAGCTTTTGACATGACCCGGGACGCCAAGGAAGGTCAGCCTGTCAGTTGCTCAACCGTTTCGTTCATATGTTGACACATACTCAGCCTTGCGAGATATCGTGGATATCGGAGGGATATCTCGTATATTAACTAGGTACGGCCCATACAGCGCCATAGAAGCTACGTATCGACCAATTCGACAGTGGACAAGGCAAGGCTGCGCATCTGGCACTTCCCATTCTGGAAGAGTTATTTGACGAGGCGAAGAACCTTGTTGAAGACGAAGTGTTGGGACTAACGCTTATGCCTGGTTCTGGAATCAACACGAAAAGTGTTGCAACTGTTCTAGAAAGCTTGTTGCCGCGAGGACTTTGTGAAATCCATTTGAGCGGTGGGAAATGGGTAGAAGGCGAAATGGAATTTAGACGAGCTGGTATGGCGATGGGAAGTGGTGGCGAGGGAGATTGGGGGATATGGATGACGCAGGAAGATGAGATACGAGGAGTGAGGGAAGCGGTGGATGAAGTGCGCTAGATTAAGTTGAGATTAAGTATACCCTACAGCACCAGATTGGCAGGCTGGGTTCCATCGGTGTCGTATTTAACTGAAGGCTAAAGGCTTGGCAAAACCACTATATAAATAGATTACCCGCCGTCCAAACTCCCGCCTGTTCTCACCTCCTGCCGTTCCTTGTACTCAATGTTCGTTGAAAAACTTGCTTCACCAACACCCAAGATATGGTGGTCCAACGCCATCTTCTTTGTTCTCGTGCACCTCGCCGCTCTGGCTGGGTTTATCTACAACCCAATATGGGAAGCTCGGCGCGCTACCCTTCTCATGGCTTTTTTAATCTGGCAACTGGCAGACTTTGGGTCGGTTATCATTTACGCGTTGTTGTCTGTCTCTCACTCGATTGCAGAATTACCATTGGCTATCACCGTCTCTACTCTCATAGGGCATTCTGCGCGTCTCTACCCGTCCGCGTTGTGTTAGCGATTCTTGGGACATTGGCCTTCCAGGGATCCATTAAGGTGCGCCGTCCATTCTTTTGTTTGACAGTTCTCATATAATAACGCGCATATAGTGGTGGTGCGTAAGAGAGCACCAGCCTAGCAGCCTGTGACGTTCCTTATCTTGTCACCCATCTCCAGGTGCCTTCGACACAGACTTCATCATGTTCGTCGCCCATGTATTCATATCGTTTATCTCTTCTCATGTTCTCACAGAGGTTTACCGATGACCCAGTTCATGATCCGTCAGCTTACTTTTTAATCCATGAAATTCGCATTCATCCAACAAGTTACAGATATGCTGCTACGCGAGGTCTCTTTTACTCCCACATGGGATGGATATTTTACAAACCTACATATGAACGCATGGGGCTCGTTGAACGTGACGATCTCGAAAAAGATCCGGGTGGGTGGAATATCTGAAGACATAAAATAACTCTGACACTCTCTGCAGTCGTCGTGCTCCAACATAAATATTATGGTCCACTTTCGATCATCCGGGTTTTTCCTTTTCTGAGGCCTTCTCTATAGTTCCTTTGGCACTTGCGTTTGGGTTTGTCCTCCCAACCCTTCTCGGGTCCTTTTGGGGTGATGCCATCGGTGGCTTCATTTGGGGAGGACTAATCTCTCATCTTTTTAGTAAGTCTTCCACGTAATACCCGTGCAACAGCAAAGTATCCATCCCACGTTTGTCTAGTCTGGCACTGCACCTTCCTTGTAAACTCGTTCGTCACTGTTTTTCTCTATACGCATTTGGAACTGAAGTGGAGACGCAAGCCTAGCACATTGGAATGGATTGCAGCCGTATTCCGACGAAGACACGTCGAGAGGAAGCCTTGTGCGTATGAGTTATCGTTGTAGAAACCCAGCCGACATCTCTATTAGATTCTTGCTCTTTTGACGGGAGGAGAAGGAAACCATAATTTTGTAAGCAACATTTTTTTTGGCCTTTCTAGTGTGTAGGTCTGAGGAATCCTCCAGCATGTATGCTGGCTAAAGTTTGCAGAGAGATATGACTTACGCGTGTGTAAAGCATGCTTTCCCACACGATTTTCGCTCTGGACCATCCTACATGGACTGGGATCCCACCAAGTGGATAATTCTTGGTTTATACCAGCTTAGACTTGTCTCCAAGTTGCGGCGAGCCAGAGAAGACGATCTCGTCGAAGCGATGCAGCGCATGCATAAAAAATTGTCCGACGGAGAGGCCGAACAAGAGTCAGACAGTTGGTATGGCGAAACCTGGAAAATAAAACAACTTGAGGAGTATGTCGAGATGAAAAAAGGCGCATGCGTCGTCGTGGTCGATGGATTTGCTACAGATGTGACTTCATATCTTGGCGAACATGTGAGTTATACTTACCCGGATAGCTTGGACGTCGTTTCACCTGATTCGTAGCCTGGCGGAGCGAGCATCATGCGAAAATATTCCTTTCGGCATCGGGACGACGACAGCGCACTTTCAAAGCGGGCAAGTTGGGCGTTTCATGGTGGGCTTAACAACCACTCCTGGGCCGCGAAGAAACGCATGCGAGAATTGAGAATCGCCAAGATTGTAGATTAGACTCAAAGACCTTTACAGCTGACTGCATAATCGTAGACCAATTGTAGACCACTCCGAAATTTCTTCCAAGCGCCCTCTAAACAGCCATTTCAGGTCAGCCTGCGGGTGGCGCCAGCTGCTGTTTATTGCTCCACTTTCCTCTGTAGGTATGCTCAGAAATTTGAAAACGGTCAACAGTTATGAAGTTAGCAGAAACAACGCCACATAATCACGTGACGTAATATGGAGGTTGGGTTCATCCGCCTGTTTTACTCCTGCTCATCGCATTTAAACCAATATCACGCCGACGTGCAAGAAAACTACACGGGTTGAGAAATGTCAAAGAGAGAACACCCCAGGTCGAATGGTGCGGTGGCCGTCGACGATTTACGAGTGAAACGTCGCCGAGATACAGTTGGCTCATCCTCCGACATGGATGTTACAATGTCCGACCCAGTTACGGCGGACGTCGATGTTACAGGTGGAACGGCGGTTGGGGATCCAGAAGTGGTCAAAGAGCAGGGGTTGACGTTGTGGCAAACCGTGAAAGATGCAGTCAACAAGGAGTGAGTGAGCCTTCCTGCCTTATTCGACCTTTTCGCATCGCTATGATGTCGCTGACCTTTCAACTCTCTCTTTTTTCACAGGGGCCGAGCACTCTCCTTGGACTTTTTACGCAAACCTTCGAAACGCCTATATGCCGACTACTACGTGATAATAAAACAACCTATTGCTCTGGATGACATCAAAAAGAAAATTGATAATGGCGGTTATGCATCCCTTGAGGAGGTCAGACAAGACTTTGAGCTCTGCTTCAGCAACGCGAAACAATACAATATGAAAGATAGTCCTATTTGGAAGGACGCAAAGGAGTTGCTGGTGAGCCCTTAACCGTTGCTTGCATATACTGCCTCGATTCTTACGCCTGCATCAATGTTCCCTAGAAATTGACCAACAAGACATACAACAAGCTAGCTCCAAGCAACGAGGACGGAGAGAATGGAGAGGATGAGAAGGGTAAATCAAAGGCGCCAAACCTGAATCGCTTGATCAAGTCCAGGCTTCAGAAGTTAGTCGACAAGACAGACCCATCGTATGTCTCTTTGTTGTCCTCTCGATTCTTTGGTTTATTTGCTTCTTGACAGGGGCCGTACCATGTCTACAGTCTTTATGGAATTACCCTCCAAAAAGGAGTGGGCAATCTATTACAAGGAGATCAAGAAACCACAATGCTTGGAGAATATCTTTGTACGTTAAACTTCCTGGTTCTCATACAACCTTTGGCTTGAATTCAGCTTAGAAACGCATCAAACGAAAGGAATACGCCTCTGCCGCGGATTTCGCAGCAGACGTAGAACTGGTCTTTTCCAATGCAATGACTTTCAACCAGGAGCACACACCCATCTGGGAAGATGCACTAGCTCTCAAGGTACATTCGTTGGTCGTATGATGATGATCCTCAATGACGGCTGACCGGTAACTCTAGAAATACTTTCACCAACTCATGGCAGATCTACCACCTCCTTTCGCGATTCCAGAGTACACAAAACCATCAAATAAGATAAAGATAAAGCCACAGGCAACTCAGTTGGCGGCCTCGACATCAACGCTTTCTATCGCCAAGACCGAACCCGCAACTTCATCACTCCTTCTCCGTGTCCCGGCGAACACGGCCACGAAAGCACCATCACAACCTCCCGCTCCTTCCCCGACCCTCAATTTTGCCGCTCTTCCAGCTTCAAATGCGATCACACCCGCATCATCAGTTGCAACCGTCCAACCACCTAAGGCTCCAACAAAATCTGCCACACCACAGCCTATCGTGCCAGGGACATCATTCATAAATTCAACGGCATCTCACTATCCACATGCGGCCTATAAACCCCCAATTTCTACGTCGAGCACGCCTGTTCCAACTTCGTCAACTCCCGTCCTACGTCCGAACTCGATTCTAAATGCCCATTCGACATCGAACTCTCCTGCTCCTATACCTTTGCACCCTTCACATCAACTGAAGTCTGTCTCGCTTCGGATACAGCCTCGTGGAAGATTGTTTAACTTGGACCACCAGGACGGAGTTAAGAGCTGGGCCGTTCGACTGGTTCCAGGGGAAACCGGCGTGGTTGTGGCAGATGTCTCTTTCCTTGGTGATCCAGAGGAGGAGAGCAGTGGTGATGAGGATGGGGATCACGATGAAAATGATGATGAGATGGAGGTGGATGTTCCCGTTAAGAATGGTCGGAAAAAAGGCAAGGGTAAAGGAAAAGCTAGAGTGACGAGAAGTTCCAAGGCATCTCCTTCGAAGGTTAAAGCGGTGAAGAAGAAGGTGGAGAAGGTGGAGAAGGTGGGGGAGGTGCAGCTCAAGGTGAACGGGCTGGTTGTGAAGGAGCAGCCTGAGCAGCCGGGTGAATGGAATGTTCATCTTCCACTTGGTTCGAATACTTTGGAGGTTGGAGAAGTTGGTGGTCTCATCTGGAAAGTGTATGTTGAGCGGCTTGGAGGTATTTAATACTATCACTGTACATATTGCTCTTGTTAGAGGAGACTTTAATTTCCTGATGACGAACGCCAAGCATTCGTCGGGAGATTCCGATGCTATCAGTCATCAGCGAGCTTTGTCTAAAACCTTGACTTATGAGCGCAACAATCAACGCTGAAACTAAGCTCAATGGCGATGAGGACCCATCTCTTGAGGTTGAAGAAGACGACGATGTAGAGGAGGTTGGTGAAACGGGGGCAACGGGTACGTCAAACACGTTGTGTGCCGATCTCACACTGAACTGTCCACTACAGGGGACGCGAAGAAAAAGAAAAAGAAGAAAAAGCCAAAAAAGAAGAAGCCTCAACAGTCAGACCCTCCGCGTGTTGGCTTGTCCAAGTTCTTCCCTGACGGTATATATCCAGAGGGCGAAATCCAGCCCTACAAGGACGAGTACGTTCACGTCATTTCTCAGGGTGGCAGAGGATAAAGTTAATCTTTCTTTCTCAAGCAATTCATGGCGCACGACGTCGGAAGAGAAGCGGTACGACGAGAGGATGGCAAATGAGGATTCGGAAACGACGTACCAGAGCATTCGCCGTGCTGCAGAGGTTCACCGTCAGGTTCGACAACATGCACGGAGACATATTCGTCCAGGTATGACGATGACGGAGATTGCCAACAACATCGAAGATGGGACTCGTGCACTTGTGGAGGAAGACGGTCTTTTGTCTGGGGTTGGGTTTCCAACTGGGTTGAGTTTGAATAACTGCGCAGCGCATTATACACCAAACGCTGGAGATACAACTGGTCTGTTGGCTCTCGTTGCTCCGCTACGATGGTGTTTAATTCTATTCCAGTGCTTCAGAAGGGGGACGTTTTAAAAGTGGATATTGGTGTGCATGTCAAAGGACGGATTGCGGACTCTGCGTTTACGCTGACTTGGGAGCCAACGTACAACAAGCTTCTTGAGGCTGTAAAGGCTGCCACTGATACTGGTATTCGGGTGTGGATATATTGCTTTTCACTTTGTTGCTGTGATTGATTATTTCGATCAACAGGAATCAGGCATCGACGCCCGGTTAGGTGAAATTGCTGGCGCTATTCAAGAAACGATGGAGTCATATGAGGTAGAGGCTAATGGGACCGTGTATCCGGGTATGAGAATTATTATTTTCATTCCATGTCTGCTGACCGTGATGGAGTCAAACCCATTGAGAATCTTAGCGGACATTCCATCAATCCTTATCAAATTCACGGAGGAAAGTCGATTCTTTTGGTGAAAAATGACGACCAAACAAAAATGGAGGAGGGAGAGTATTTTGCTATTGAAACGTTCGGGTCGACGGGCCGTGGGCGGATTGTGGAAAGTGTATGCCTGTTGTTATTATCATCCGCGTTGATCTAATTCAACGGATGGGCAGGGTGAGGTGTCGCACTATGCGAGAAGAATGGACGCGCCTCACGTGCCACTACGGTGAGTTTTCGGACGGTGAGATTGGAGCGGCTGGCTAACGGCGGATGCAGATTAACATCAGCGAAAACACTCCTGAAGAGCATCAATAAAAATTTTGGTACGCTGCCTTTCTGTCGACGCTACCTCGATAGGGCTGGCGAGAGCAAATACCTCCTTGCGGTGAGCGCAAATTTATTTGGAATTGACAAGATTTCACATGCCTTTGACTCGATGCAGCTAAATCACCTCGTTGGGCAAGGGATTGTACAAGATTATCCACCTCTCTGCGACCAGCGTGGATCGATGACAGCTCAGTTTGTGAGTAGTACGTATTTGATTTATATTACCTGGTGCTAATACAATAGTAGGAACACACGATCCTACTTCGGCCGACGGTGAAGGAAGTTGTTACTCGGGGAGACGACTACTGAATAGGCACGTGACGTGCGGTGAAACTACATGGTAACAATTTAGTATGTCGAATGTAACTTGTACTCGTACTTGATGCCACTCTCTATTTCTGCTTTGCTGCCTTCCTGGCTATTTCATTCAAACAGCATTATTCAATACACTTCTATGCCTCCTCCATCTTCTTCATTTTCGCTTGCAGACTCCCTTCTGCATTATTCTACTCCCGGCGTCGCTCCCCCGTCCTCTCGTGTCGATCCGAAGCTTAAGCTACAACCTAGAACTCCCTTGAGGATGTGGGATTATTGGAAGTTCGCCGCACTCGTCGCTTCAAAAGGTACGTTCAGTCCGATTGACACTTATCACTACAATGACACTCATCTCATTCTCAGCGACCGAACTTACTTCGGATGTTCTTTCTCATCATATATGGGGCCCAAGGCGCAAATCCTGGGGCATAGAAATGACTATTGTTACAAGCCTTATCCGTGGTGCTGAGCGTCATAGCTCACTTGTCGACATTGTGAGCTCTATGATCCGTCGCTGGGACCCTGACAATCTCATTTCAAATTCCAAAGGGCACGATTCGCATGATGATGAGTATCGGTGGTCTCGTCCCCTTGCCATCAGATGCCCTCGTGACTCCTGTTACTTTTCGCGTCAGGAGGCGTCAACTCCGAGGCATCCTCGCGGAGTACGACGCTCTCGAATCAGGTTTGCGGGAGCTTTGTGGGGAATGGGTTGTGGGGAAAAAGACTTGGCAGCGCCTCCAGACAGAGTGGAAGGCGGGGAATCACTCCCACGGCCCTGGTGAACCCAAGCGGAAGGAGCGTGTTATTCTCTACATCCATGGAGGTCTGCGACTATCATCCATCATGCATCTCTTCATCACCCAGCTGATAACCCCATTCTAGGCGCCTACTACCTTTCTAGCGCGGCCGCCCAGCGAATCATTTCGATCCCTCTCTCAAAGTACACAGATACACGTGTTTTTGGTACGTTCTCTTTAATCTACCCTTTCATCTTGTTTACTGATTCCGCTGCATAGCTTTGGATTATCGATTGGCTCCCGAAACTTGCTTCCCTGGACCCTTGCATGACGTTGTATCCGGATATTTTAGGCTCGTAGAAGACCTGCACATACCTCCAGAAAACATCATAGTATGCGGAGACAGCGCCGGAGGTGGTCTTTCTCTCGCTTTGTTGATGTATCTGAGGGATAACAGCTATGCTATGCCGTCTGGTTGCATTCTCATGTCTCCCTGGGTCGGTCAGTAATTTCTATTGCCTATGTCTTCGTGTCGTTCAACTGTTTTGTTAGATCTCACGATGAGTTGCGAATCTTGGGATTCAAACGCGCCGTATGATGTAGTTCCGTGCCCGACGCCTGAAAATCATATGAACCCCATCGCCCTCTATCTTGGAGAACACACAGAGCAATATCTTACACACCCTTATGCGAGTCCACTGTTTGGGGATCTTAAAGGACTTCCTCCGTTGCTTATACAAGCTGGCGACGCGGAAGTATTACGGGACGAGATCACATTGCTCGCACACAAGGCAACATTGGCAGGTGTTCAAGTCAGACACGAACTTTATGAAGATGCTGTACGTGTTTTCGAGTTGAGTCAGGTATTCTAACTTACAAGATTATCACAGATCCATGTTTTCCAGGCGTATCCCTTCCTTGATGCCTCCCGGCGCTCCTTCCAGTCTATGCGGGACTTTGTCCGCGATGTCTTACCTCAATATCAAAGCCGATCCCCTCAACTTTTGTGTGCCAATGCAGAGAAGGAACTGGAGCAAGAGATTGAGAGCGATAGGGCCGTTATCGTTAGCGGAGATGGCGCCGAGTCCAACTTGGGAATGGACGGTGTCAAAGAAAAATTTGCAAAGAAATCAGACGACTCCGATTCGACCGGAAGCGAATATGATGATGCAAGTTGGGTGCAATCGCCTGTGTGGCCTCGGAAATCTTCGTCTCGTCTCTTCACACTTGACAATGACGCTGATGCAGAACTAGAAGATTTAGAGGACCTTGCAGATCTAGATATTATTCCCGAGTTACAACTCTCACAACCACCAGCGCTATCAGCCCCGCCTACACCACTACCGACGGATCCTTCCCTCGCTCCGGGGCTGCGTCGCATTCACTCTGCCTTTTCCGGTGTTCTCCCACACCTAGATCCAGTTCGTCCTCAACCGAGGCACCATCGAAGCTCGCATACGCTTCGAACGACAGCGAACTTTGGGATGTCAAGCGTTCAATCACCTCCTCCTTCACCTTCCATCCGACGCAGTTTTGCTAGTGCTAGCCATCCAGACATCACATCCCTCGTTGAAAACTGGTCACACTCTGGGCCTGCCAACCAGACGACGCTATTTACGACCCATCTTTACGCGAGTCATTCCTCGCACTTCTCATGACAAGACTGCAAATACTTACACGCTTCTCCTACCACATTGTATACGATACTAAATGGGGCTGCTGGCCATGACATGCAAATGTGTTTGTAAAATACATACATTATATCTCAGTAGTTATTTAAGTTAGTGGTATATTCATAATGTCGAAACATGTTCACCATTGTCGTCAGCGGGGTATAAGCATCTGCATCAACCAACATAATCGCCCACATCCCGTTGGACACCCGACTGGATGTCCAAGCCCTTTCTGTAGATTTCCAGCTCTTCAATCACGTTCATTAGAGCGTTGCACTCCCAATTGCCATACAAGAAGCCTTCATAAAGCATCGTTGTCCCCAACCACGCAATGAACACGGTGAAAAGCATGAAAATTGGGTTGATCCAGGAATGTGGAAGCCATGCCGAGCCAACGATGATTGCGAGGAGTAAGATGATACACAGAGCAAATATTACAAGCTCTTTCCTAGAGCGTTCGCGCGAGAAGCGATAGCAAGCTGTCAGTGCTTGAATCGTCGTCGCAATAGACGCATTTGAAAGCTCTTTAGAAGCTTCTGTGTTTTGGACATCACTCGCTTCGATTTGCAATGTTGCATCCAAGCCAAAGTGGTCGGAATAAGAGAAATTGTGACCAGGAACGGGGTCAGTAAGGACGACCTTGCATTCCTTTGCTTTGAGCACAGGAAATGTCTGTCCAGGTGAAGCTTGGTGTCTCTCGGGTTGCCGGTATAGAACGTAGTCGAGGCGCTTTCCCCAGCTGCCAGCTGCATACCCTTTCGCTGCAGAGTAGGAATTGAGAGGAGAATCAGCTGTGATGCCAAGTTTCGTGATGGCTTCCAGGGCGTTGGTCACGGATGTAGCGTCAGGGTTTGGGTGGGTAACCACCCATGAGTCGGTTAGAGACGCATGGTCTCGAATGACGGTCATTGGGAGTGTAGGTGGGATACTATTAAAATCGCCAAGCTGCGTGGTGTTGAGCATTATTCCATGCACCAAAAAAATAGTACGTACAGCTATAACGTAGCGACCACGCTCTGCTGCTTGGCGCGTTAGCTTGGCGAACTCCCATGCATTTACCAGGCGATGTGCTCTATTGTATTCAGGACCGTCTTCACCACCTTTAGCGAAGAGCTGAAAGGGGAAAAGTCAACGTTGTGTAATCAAAGACCCAAAGAACATACGTGGGTATTGAATATTTGGACATGACCGAGGACGGGGTGAAGAATGGTTACGCTTGCAGCTGCTTTTCCAACAAACCAGTCGCCAGCCGCCACGTCGATAGGCGACCCATTGAGCGAATATGGGTTGACAGATGTCGTGATTATAGGGAAACGGGTGAAGATGGCAAGGCCTGCGCCAAGTGCACCGCTGACACGAGGGTAAAGACTAAGTTGGAAAATGAGGAAACATGTCAAACCTATAGAAGAACTTTGAATGAGGCAGGCGCTTGGAAACGCTCTCTAGGACATGTTCATAATCCGCAAAGACCCAGATTTCTTGAAGAGCAACAATGTCGTGATCAGAGTCCGCCAGGAAACGTGCTATAGCTTGAATGCGTTCAGTGCGGTTTTTGGCCACATACTTGAGTCCCCTGAACAAAATATTGAAAAAACAGCGCGAGATATAAAGAAAGAACAAACCAGCAATTGAGAGACAATAAACGAATCTCTGACTCGGACATGACTTGAAGGAGAAGAAGTCACACACAAGTCACCATGTGAATGATGGTGTAATTACAGCCATGTGCAGAACATAGGGCGCGGCGCGAATTTTTTTTTTCGCCAAATAAACAAACAGATTTTTGTAGTTGTAAAGTATTGTCTATGTAGCACGCTCAAAAGTCGTCCATTCAACTTGAAATTAGATTCATTCGACGCTGATTCCAAATCTGCACACGTCGATGTGCCCATGTTCCATCGACCGCAAGAAATAACCGCTGCACCATCGGAAACGATCATCTGCGACGTTCAATACACAGCATCCACATCTCAATGTTCCCCCTTCGCCCGTTGCGTCTTTTGGGCAGCTCAGACCTTCAGGTCAAGTTTCTGGAGGATGGGGCATTATTGTAAGCTTATTGGTGCTTTATTCTGCTTGGTCAATATTTCCGGAAGAGCGGACGTGGCCATCCCATTCATGCCCTACAGCCCGTGACATGACTTAGGTGGATTGAAGGGGGCGGCAGCTTGACACATGTATACTGCATGTATATAAAGGTCAACGGGCAGACAGGGCGTACGAGAATTGAGGCTGGAGGCTGCCACGTCAACGTTGTTCTTCCAGTTTTGTCATGTACATAATTACACATTCATTCTTTCCTCGCAGTGAAAAATTATACACTGTCGGACGCAGATTCAAAATCTGCGTCGAATGGTTCTATTTTCAAGCTGAATGGACGACTTTTGAGCGTGCTACATAGCCAATACTTTACAACTACATAAATCTGTTTGTTTATTTGGCGAAAAAAAAAAAATCGTGCCGCGCCCTATGTTCCGCACATGGCTGTAATGTCTGCGCCAACACCCAACGAGTGCGTCGTATCTCTTCGCTACACTGGCTCGCCTCACAACCTCCTCCCAGCATCGAAATCGCCACAAGGGCTGCAGATAACTTCACGCGCATATACTACGCAACTTACGACTCCGATACACGTCTGGCGGATCTTCCCCAGTTCTACCGCCCATCATCCTCCTTGACATGGAACGGGAAGCCATTCCAAGGCGCAGACGGCCTTCGACAGCTCATAGAAACGATGCCCATGACAAAACATGAGGTCCAGTCGTTCGATTGTCATCCCATACCGGGTACACAACCGCCGTCGCTCTTAATTACTGTCTCAGGAAATGTCACCCATGGCAGGGGACCATCTGGAAATCCTCCAAATACACCAAATAGAGCGATTGATGGTCATCCCCGTGTCTTCTCTCAGACGTTCATGCTCGTTCCAGATTCTGCTGCACCCCCAACGAAGCCAGGAGAGGTGGCAAAGTACTATGTGAGCGCGGATGCTGTACGATTTGTTGGTTAGGAAGGTCTGTGATACATTTTTTTCGTGTTGATGGACTCGTTCAAATTAGCCTTTCAGTGAAGATTCAATCATTATATAAAGCCTTGATAAATAATGTAATGCGGCTTTGAACGGCGGTACACATTTCCACCAAACCCCAATTACAATCGAACCCGTGGAGTAGATTATTGTAGCAACAGTAATGGACGAAACACTTAGAAGCCAGGCGCTCATCCGAATGTTTGACTCTATTTCACGACGTTAAGCAAAGACAGAGAGTTAAAAAGACATGACATACTGAGCGAGCGCTGCGCTTGATTTTTGACAAACGCCATTCGTCCGGTTTTTCGTATTTGTTGAACAGCGGTTCGATCTTCTCCTGTCGTTTACGTTTGCTGATTTTATTGGCATCAGCAACTTTGAAGAACTGTGGCGCAACCTCCACAAGCCATTTGGGTTCAACAGCTGTCACATTATGACAATACTCGCGGGTTGTCAGCACAAGTTCATGGTAAACAAGCCACTCGGGATTCCGATTAAAGAGCGCAGAAGATGGATGGATGTACACCGGGGTACCTTCGACTAGCGTCTTGTATCCCTCTTGAGGATCTTTCTTGGCAGCATTCCGGAAGAAGCCAGAGCAAATGGCCTTCCTGACTCGGTTGTAGTCTCTGCCAGCCGACAGAATGTCATGTTTATAGCTAGAGTAAAGCATCAGAATGCATTTTTTACAAAAAAGAGAGGAAGTGAGCGCACCGATCCATGATGCCAAGTAACTGCTTTCTTACATCCTGTGCTCGTCTCATGCTCCTGGCTTGGATGAAGTTCTCATAACACCACGGGTTCGAGAAATTTGCCGCCTTCCAACCGTTGTAAACTGTAAGCAGGGTTAAGTGGTCACCTTCAGGCTGATGGAACTTCGCCTTCTTAGAATCAGCCTGCCCTTGTTTCTCCTTTGGTCGGTAGAATACGCTTTGAACAGAAAGCATGGCGACGATGGAAAGAATTTCCTCCGAACATCCCAGCTCTACAGATGCAATCAACATTTTCGCTAATGGTGGTTCCATTGGGAAATCAGCCATTTTACGCCCTAACCTCGTCAACAAACCCTCATCATCCAACGCTGAGAGCGCATACAGTGACTCCAGGGCGGTTAACATTGTTGGTGCAGGTGGGGGGTCCATGAAGTCAAAGCTGAGCAGATCGTTAATGCCCATGGCCTTCAATTGAAGGATGGTAGCAGCAAGATTGGTTCGTTGGATGTCAGGTATAGAGTTGGGAAGCATCTCGTTTCGGTACGCTGCCTCCGTGTATAACCGATAACACTTTCCGGGACCTGTTCTCCCAGCTCGACCAGAACGTTGCCGCGCTTGCGCTTGCGAGATAGGCATGACGACCAGGGAGTCCATTCCTAACTTAGGATCGTATGCATTCTGCTTGGAGAATCCTGGATCAATGACATAGTAAATTCCTGGAATCGTCAAGCTCGTTTCTGCGACGTTCGTTGCTATAACAACTTTACGAGCTCCAGGAGGTGTTGGCTCGAATACTCGGGACTGTACTTCGGATGGGAGGGCAGAGTAAATTGGGAGGATGAGAAGTTCAGGAACTTTGGGTCCTAGGGCTTTCATACGCTCGAAAAGGATTTCACAAGCAGTATCAATTTCCTCCTGCCCTGTGAGGAAAAGTAGGATATCGCCAGGAGGTTCCGAAAGATGGATTTGCATAACGGTTATGAGAGAGGCGTCGAGGTAATCTGACTCTGGTTCTTTAGTGTACAGAACCTCCACGGGATACGTTCGGCCAGGGATGGTGAAGATTGGGCATCCGAAGAAGTATTTCGAAAACTTCTCGGCATCGAGAGTAGCTGAAGTCACAATGAGTTTTAGATCGGGACGGCGTTTAACAGCCTCTGTAAGGGCAAGGTTATTGTTTATGGTGTGAAGATAGAGACGAAGGACCCACTTTTGAGGAGGCCAAAGAGGACATCGGTAGCAATTGTACGCTCATGCGCCTCGTCCAACATAACAACAGAATACGAGCTGCACAGTGGGTCAATCAAGCATTCTCGTTGAAGCATACCGTCCGTCATGTACTTTATCCGCGTTTCAGGACTCGTGCAATCCTCGAACCGGATGGTATACCCGACTTCCTGACCAAGACGACAACCGACCTCTTCAGATACTCGTTTCGCCACTGACATGGCAGCCACACGACGAGGTTGAGTACAACCAATCCTCCCTCTTTCGGCGTACCCCGACTCGGCAAGATATTGTACCATTTGCGTAGTCTTTCCAGATCCAGTGTCACCAACGACAATAAGAACTTGGTGCTATTAAACTGTTCAGAGACTACTTGTGCATGGAAAGTAGCAAATGCTTACCTCTTCAATGGCTTTGAGAAGGGGATCCCGAAGCTTGTAAATTGGTAAACTCTTGCGTTGATCTTGTATGCTCAATGATGTTATTTCGCCGAATGTCGTTGCTTTGTTGAAGCTTTGTTGTTTCCAAGATGGAACCTCTCCAGCCTTTTGACCCTTCAAACTCCCGCGCAAATCTTGGGCGAACATCTTGTCTGTCTCTTTTGACATGGGATCAAGCCAAGGTTGGCTGAAATCTCGAGCCTGAGAGTCAGCCTCTTCATTAGCTTCTTGTTGTCGCAACTCGCGTCGCTCTTTCGCAAGTGACGCTCCAGCAAGAGCAGCTCGATTGAGGGAGCCATCAGGTGCCTTGACGATCTTCACAGGACTCAGGTCAAGAGTTCGTTTCGTCTGTCCAGCCAAAAATGGCGGTTCATCTTCCCTAATTTCGACATCTAATTCCTCTTCGACCTGAACATGCGCCATGGGATTGTTGAAGTCCTCGTCAAGGTCTGGGTACTCTGATGCGTCGATTGCGCCGGACGAAATCAGTTGTTTAATTTCCCAACGCTCTGGTGACGTCAAGCGTTTGGCAGACCTGACGGGTCCCTCATCTTTTGATCGTAGTGGCAGGGCATTGGCACCGGAAGATGCACGCGCCGCTCGAACACGTTCTTCCTCTAGCTCGGCCTCAGACATAATGCGAAGGTGCGGAGTAAGATCTCGGCCTGAAACCTGGTCGACGTCCTTCATAGAGAGCCCGATTCTATTTCCAGCAACACTCATGACCTTGACTTTGACTTGTTGCCCTCTGCTAAGTAGATCTGACGCTGAATTCGCTCGTGCACCAGTCTGAATGCTAGATACATGAACCATGCCTAGAAAAACGTTACTAAAGTTCATCCAAGAGAAAAAGAGAGAGATACCTTCTACTCTCCCCATAACTCCCTCCAAAGTGACGAACGCGCCAAACTCTTTTAGGCCGGTAACTTTACCATTATATATCTTGAAAATTACTGGCCGCTCGTCCATCTGTCTGCCACCTCCGTTGCGGCTACCCCACCTATCATCCCTTCGATCCCCTCTTCCTCTCCCTGGACTTGGACTTCGTCTTCTAGGGGAGGGTGAGCGACCCCGCCGCTGACGTTTTGGCGATGGCTCGTCACGAGTTGGACTAGGGCGCGACTTCTTCCCAGAAACAAGGTCGCCAAGTTCTTGCAAAAACACATCATCTGGGACGGCAGGAGGTACGTCCTTGTCTTGCAGAGCAAGTCCAGGGAAAAGTCTCTTCTGTCTCTCCTTCTCGCTGAGCTCACCATTCCCTTCGTCAGCTTTAGACTTCCCGTTCGCTTTCGCAGATTTTGGGTAGTGCTTCTTATGTTTGGGGTGCATGCTGAGGATCAAACGATCCACGTTCTCAACAAAAGAATCTGGAAAGTCGGCACCAACATCCTTTAGTTGAGCTTTAAAGTCGGGCAGGCTCTTGTTAGCCTGCTCATGGAGGGAGATAACGAATTCCGCAAGAGTCTTATCATTAATCCCAGTGTAATTATCAATCTCTTGTGTTATTTTCGCGACCAAGGAAAGGAATTCAAGGCTGTAGAGGTCCTGGTCGGCCATGACTAGAGGGAGTTGAGGAAGAGGAAGAATGATGACTCGACTTATGTAAGCCGAAGTCGTTCTTTCTTCAAATGCCCCCTCGTAAAGGCATCGTTAAATCAGGAAACGCAGGGAACTCGTCAAAACCTTCGAAGCCTTCAGATCCAGAATTGAGCTCTGCAAGCGTCCCAGCTAAGGTGGACCCACCACCACTCTTCCCCCCAGGTTCAAAGACCCCGCTCAGTCTTCTGCAGGAGAGGTTTGATTGGCAGCTCATAGTACACCACCGCATCCACTGACGTTCATTGTGTTAGATGTCAGAAACTTGGCTGGGAGAAACCGGTTGTCGACACGGTCCGTTGGTTTTGTCATTTTGGCTTGCCTTGGCCATTTTAATCTTTTCGTAGAGAAACTACGGAGAAAGAGGGTGGTCCTTTGTGGTTACCTTGAGCAAGATCAGCAAGAAAACCTCGGAGCGGGAACAAGTTCGCATGTCACCGCATCCACAGTACTTCAAGCCCACCGCGTTAGAGGCGCGTCATTGGGGTGCAACCTATGCTCTGTATCGTGTTCGTACAGGCATGTTTGCGTTAATGGTGTCCCCATTTGTTTCTGAACATGTAAATTCGCTAGTTTTGCAATGGTATACAACTCGATTATGTTCTTCCCGCTGGACCTAGGGATTACTGGAAAGAATTGGCATCAGCCCACAAAACCATTCCGGAGCATCAAAACTGGATGTATGATGCCGACCCATTTGCTGCACAACAGCGAGTTGAACAGCGACAAGCGAAAAATGCTCAAACGCAAGAAATGAAATCTTCTCAAGATTCGGATTCGCGCAAATATACACCGTCTGATGAATTTTCTCAATTACCAGAAGTCCGCATGGCTTCCGGTTTGCGTGACTTGGTGGAGAAAGCAGTGACAACGGTAAGTAATTCTTTACGTTGCAACAGTCTCTCTGACAATTC
This sequence comes from Laccaria trichodermophora, assembly GCA_018417955.1. Taxonomy (NCBI): domain Eukaryota; kingdom Fungi; phylum Basidiomycota; class Agaricomycetes; order Agaricales; family Hydnangiaceae; genus Laccaria; species Laccaria trichodermophora. Next base: position 585,456 of record JACTVC010000010.1, read on the forward strand.
CGCTTTTTAGGGCTTTGAACTATACCCAGAGACTTCGGACACTGCGTCTACCTTACCCTCTCAAGAAGTCCTGTCAAGCATTAACAAGCAATTAGGCCATCTTGGTTTCAACTCGAGACAAATACGAGACGCTTTCACATTCCTTTCGACAGCCTCACCACTGATCTCAGAACTCTTCAAATCTCTTAGTCCTCTTGAAGCGTCCATTGAATACCTTATTCTCCGGGTACCTGAATGCGATCTCCCAACTAGGTTCCTTCCAAGCAACAACTCATCAAATCCCTTCATTACTTCAGCACACTCGGGAGCGGAGGATCTGAAAAAGCGTTGGATTGAGGAGAAGGCGGTGAAAGAGGCAGGATGGCCACTTCACGCCATTAAGGACTGTACATCAAATCTGGAGGTTGCTCACAATTGGGATTTACTGCTGGTCACGCTTGGTAAAAGGCTTATTGATCAAGAATTTGACCCATCTCTGGTAGTAGACGGAACGAAACCTTACGCCATCGACCCGAATGAGTACGAAGCGCTCGGCGCCTACCTTGAGGACCCGAATCACATTGTTTTGCCGTTGTTTACCGCACCAATCCAAGTTCACATTTTCCTTGCCCCGGATGGAGATTTTCCTCGCCCAGGTTATACACCAATATATCTCACATCAACTTCGATACCACCGTACATTCGTCTTCACCTTCTCTCGAGGCTGCTTCTAGCATTAGAATCCGACTTGCAACCAGAAGAGGGACTTTTTATGGCCATTATGAGGATTTTGGAGGATGAATGGGATACCATGGAGAATAACGGTCCACCAGATATATCTACCGTGTTGAGGAATATCCTTCCTCGTGATTCAAACTCGATTTCTGATCCCTCAGTTGTCTCCCCTCACCCAGATATAACACCTAGTGGCAAGAGAGAAAAGGGGGTGATAGAACATCGCCGCCACAACCCACATATAAATAATCGAATGAAACATGACCTTGAAGTCCTTCAAGCAAGTGATAAGGTACCGATCCTAGAATATACATTCTCTCATTAAATTCTCACGTGTCTCTATCCAGTATGCACCAATACTGGCCACGAGAAAGCGGCTGCCTGCGTTTGCGGCCAGAGATCAAATTTTGGAACATCTGGAATCGAGCCAGGTTGTGATTGTTGTGGGCGAAACGGGTTTGTGGTTAATGGACGTTCTTATGTCATTATTACTGAGTCGAAAACAGGCTGCGGGAAAACGACACAGAGTAAGGGCATTGATCCATCTTTGGAATGTGGCTGAACAAGGACATTAAGTTCCCCAATTTATCTTGGACTCCCTTATACTTTCCAACAGGGGCGGAGAGGCATCGATCGTCGTAACTCAACCACGCAGAATATCTGCTATCTCTGTAGCTGCACGCGTTTCATATGAGCGCCTCAAGGACGGTTGTGTCGGTTATGCAGTTCGCGGGGAGAGCAAACAGAACAAGAGAACGAAGCTGTTGTTTTGTACAACTGGTGTCGTTCTGCGACGCTTGAGCTCGGGGGACAGCTTACAAGATGTCACCCACATTATTGTCGATGAGGTATAGCCCAAGAGTTCCACCCTAAAAGATTTGCTTTTTCTGATTCGTCTGTGGCAGGTTCACGAGCGTTCGTTGGACGGAGATTTCCTACTCCTCGAGTTGAAGGAGCTGCTTAAAACCCATCCAAGGCTCAAGGTCATTCTGATGTCAGCAACCATCAATCACGAGACGTTTGTGCGATATTTCAATGACGCTCCCCTCTTGACCATCCCTGGCTTCACCCATCCAATTAAAGATCTGTGTGTACTCTCTAAAGCTCAATTTTTACATCTAACATCATTCCAGCTATTTGGAGGACATCGTTTCCTTAATCTCATATAGGCCTTCTTCCGTCAAACAGAGCAAGAAAACCGATGCTGGGGATGCTTTGCGCGATGAACTAAGATCACTTGGGTTAGATGAAGAAAATATCAATGTAGTACAAAACATCAGCAAAACGGAACGTTTGGACTACCAGGTAAAATCATTGTTTTCCAGCGGCCTCTGCATCCTGATAGTTGGTTACAGTTGATTGCAGCACTCGTGGACCACATCAGATCTACTGAGACTGAGCCAGGCGGCATACTCATTTTTCTTCCTGGTGTTAACGAAATTCGACAATGTGCCGAAGCGATCCGCAAGGTTATTGGGCAAAGAGGCGAGGTTCTACCTCTCCATGCCAATCTCTCCAATGTGGAACAGCAGCGGGTCTTTAAGAAAACTTCTTTGTGGAAGATTATTGTTGCTACCAATGTCGCCGAGGTCTGTATACAGCTATTTTCCCACTTTATCTTTTCCTAAGAGCAACCCAGACGTCAATTACTATTGATGACGTCACACATGTTATCGACGGAGGAAAGGTCAAGGAAACTCGATACGACTCGGAATCAGCCTTGTTGCGACTGGTAGAAACATGGGTCACTCGTGCCGCTGCAAGGCAGAGAAGAGGACGCGCGGGACGAACGAGACCAGGGGTGTGTTATAAGCTTTATACGAGAAGGCGTGAAGCAGCGATGGCCTCATTTCCGACTCCTGAGATCCTTCGGGTTCCTTTGGAAAGTATCTCATTAACGGTGAAGGCGACGAGAGAAGCTGCTGATGTCAAGGTATGAATTTGACTTGAGACTATTTACTTTTACGCTCGCTCTAACTCTTACACTCATTTGAAATCAGTCTTTTTTGAGCCAAGCCATTGATCCACCCTCATTATCGGCGATGGACACAGCTTGGACAACCCTGCAAGAAATCGGGGCCGTAGATTCCGATAACAAACTCACCGCACTTGGAAAACATATTGTGAGCAACCTTCCACCTCGTTTATTATCATTATGATTTTCTGATTATCTCAATTCGTGAAGTCGATGCTACCACTTGACATCAGGCTTGCGAAGGTAGAGTTTAGTTTGGACAAATATTGTTGATGCTTGACCCGGCTGCAGATGTTGATATTTGGCACTATCTTTCAGTGCCTGAACCCGATCCTGACTATTGCTGCATGCCTATCCTCAAAGTCAATATTTGTCGCCCCCATGGACAAAAGAGAAGAGGCAAAACAGTAAGCTCTGAAGGAATAACCTGCTTTTTCCCTTCATTCATATTTTATTAGAGCAAGGGCCCGATTTGCTTCGGGCAGAAGCGATCTCCTTACCGACTTGGAGGCATTTAGCCAGTGCGCAAAAATGCGGTCTGAGGGGAGTTCTAATCATGCAATAAAATTGTTTTGTGAAGAGGTAAATAGTAAATCAAAATACGCCGCAATTGTTTGCTAACGTTCCTAACAGAACTTCATTTCTTCGGACACTATTCGGGAAGTTACCACACTCCGACAAGATCTTTTGTCCTCGTTGGTGGAGATCGGCTTCGTACCCAACGACTCCATTCCCACATCCCCAGAGCTCAACAAACACAGTGAAAATGTGAATCTTTTGAAAGCTGTCATTGCCGGGGGCTTGTGGCCTCGCGTCGCGCGTGTGCACCTACCAAAGTCTGCTGTCAAGTTCGACAAGGTTCAAGCAGGGGCAATTCAGAGGGAAAACACCGCGAACGAATTCAAGTTCTTTGATATCGGCACAGGCAGGGTTTTCCTTCACCCGGCGAGTATTCTCTTCAGCAACGCAGTCTGGAAATCCCCATTCGTTGCATACTTCCAAAAACATATGACTACTAAAGTCTTTTTGCGAGATGCGACTGAGGTAAACGATGTTCCATCATTTACGCCAAAGTTAACCCGGATACCAGATACCACTTTACGCTCTTCTACTATTTTGCGGCCCGTTGGCTGTTAACCACGTCGCAGGGGGTCTTACTATTGGCAGCAAAGAAAATGCTGTTAAATTGAAGGCATGGCCCCGAATTGGCATCCTGGCCAATCACCTACGGTTGGCTTCACCTCTTTTTTTCCACTTACACAATTAACGTTGATGTATTAGACGTCAACTAGATGCACAACTTCAGCGATGCATGGAAGGCGGCACAAATCTCAGTTCTGGTTCGGACAATCCAGTTGTTCATGCCATCTTGGCCCTTCTCGCGCATGATGGCCTATCTGAATGATAAGGAATCCTTTATAATTGTGTGTATCGTGAAGACCGGTCTTTACGCACAGATACATAAGAGTCCTTGAAATCATGAACGGAGGGGTATCGTTAGATAAAGCAAGGATATCAGGCGCCCAACGTTGAAAACTTCGCAATCAACTCGGCTGACTCGACAAACCGAATGCCCTTCTTCTCCATCTCATCCCACGCAATGTTGTCGTCAGAGATGCATCTGACAGCATCGCGTACTACCCAAGTGTCGAATCCAAAGGATGCTGAATCAAGTGCAGTGTACTTGACGCAATAATCACCAGCTAGACCCACGAAGAAGACATCCGTCACATTTTCCTTATGCAGAACACGAGGGAGATCGGAGTTTTGGTAATGCCATATGTCGCGAAACGCAGAGTAAGACTCTATGTTGGGATCAACTCCTTTGTGAATGATGGCGGTGAAGTTATCTGTATTCAATCCTGGCACAAAGTTTGCGCCGGCCGTACCGACAACGCAGTGAGCAGGCCATAACACCTGCTCCAGACCTTTTGTCCGAGCTTTATCAAAAGGATGGAAGATGGTAGCCTTTGTAAAAACAGGCAAGTCGTGCCTGAGTGCGAAAGAGACGTGGTTGGCTGGGTGGAAATCTTTGGTTGCGATCTTGAGTGCGAATGGAAGATCTAGGAGGCGGTTCACTGTATCGACGATTTCAGCGCCCCCGGGAACGGGAAGGCTCCCAGATACAAAGTCATTCTGCAGGTCGATGACTATGAGGGCTGTTCGATCTAAAGATTTCAACGCCATGAACGATAGATGTGGGATTGATGTTGTCATGTGATTTTGCTTCAAGGTAGTTTACAAAACGTAAGTAGATAGCGAATATAAATGAGATGTGGATGTTGATGGTGTAAAAGTACATTGGGTTGTTGATGCTATGAATGTAACAACTGTAATAAAGTAGAATAGCAATCTGAGTCCAAGTGTTAGTTAGGCCTGGGCAACCACGGCAAGGGAAACTCACAAATTAGATATAGTAACAAGGTTAAATTAAGATGACGGGGGCACGGGCGATCGCGTCGCCCAACTCTCGCTTGCAGATCTGCGCTTGGAAATAACCCTCTGCACGCGAGGAAAACGGCCGTGTGTAGAGGTAGTGGTATGACTTTGATCCCAACCACTACTCTGCTTCTCTCCAAATTCGCCGATAACAGGTGATTGTTTCGGTGTGAGACTGACTTCGTCCTCCAACTGGGGAAGCCCTGAATAGCCGTCATCTAAAATGATAGGTGGACTTGCAAAATAAGGTGCAGCATAAGGTGAAGTACGCGGAATGGGCGTGGACGTCCGTCGTTGGGCCTTGCGCGAACGAGATCGACATGTAGACGTCGCCGTTGACGGCGGACACGTGTTCGACCTCGTTGGAGTGAAACAGCGCACAAGAGATAGTCGAGAAGTTGACGGCGTCTGTGGTTCAGAGTCGATTGTGATCTCGGTTGGTGTTCGGCTGCGAGAGGCGGACCATGGCGCATTAAAACCACCACTCCTTCGTTTGGCAGATTTGACAGGACCTTCGCGCTCTAGAAGATATTAAGTCATCGTTTCTTGGCTCGGTTACCACGCGACCTACCAATGTTGACTGGGGAAGATGTCTCAACATGCTTGTTGTCGACGTGCCGCTTGGCTCTGCCAGTAAAACCAAGCTTCAGCTTCTGCAGACGACCCGACGGGAGAAGGGATGCCATTGAAGAGTGACGAGACGAGTCGGAATCAACCACCGAGTCGTCAATACCATCGAAGCTAAGTTTGGCAACAGGAGGGGTAGCGGGAGGGGTCAAAAGGGGCGCAACAGAGGGCGGCTTTGATGCGGCGTCTGGAGGAGGTTCCTCAATAACGGCCGAGGTAGAGCTCTCCGCCGGCAGGGTGTTACGCCGTTGTTCGGCAATTGACTGGTGGTCTGCAAAATAAACGCGCTTGGGTATAACATCATCACCTCCTTCACGAGGTTCAAGTATGGGCGTAAGTGTGATTGGGGCAGATGCACGTCGATTGTGCGGGTATTTTGGTAAATTCGATAAGTGAGGTGGTGTTCTCCGTTGACGTGGTATCGGCTTTGTCTGCATGGATTGCAGTGGTAAAAGCCATCCCACCCATATTGCAAGTAGGCTCTGGTCAAAGGCATGAGAGGATGGATAAGTTGATCACACGACCTTACTCACCAACGCGAATCCAGCTGAGCTGAGCATTCGTGCCAATACAATAACAAAGGCCGATGTGGGCGCTGTGGCGCGGTTAACGCTGGTAACGTTAGAGAATTGTGTGAATGGCGTCCGGGGCATTAGGAAGGAAAAAGAAAGGCAAGCGAGGTAATAAGAACAAAGGGCCGGGTACTCAGCGCCATTCACGGGGCATCCGGTGGGCATCCGTGTCAGCCCCTGCTCATAAGTAACATCGCGAGATTAAAAATATTCAAGTCATCCCACTTTTCAATTTATTTGACGTAAGATCAGTCACACCTCGTGATTTGTCACTACAACGCGTCAGCTCATTTATTTCACACGTGATATCCTGACCGAGGTTTCGCTTCCTCGGCTGCTCACTCATCTAATCCATGTCAGACTGCAGTTCAGATGACTTTTCCATATTCGATTTCTCAGCCTTCACCGAGGATGACTTTGCTCGGCTTGATTCAATTCAAAACAACATCAGTTCTCCGAGGAAGATGGAAAAGGAGGATTCCTTCCAAATCGACACGTCAGCCATCCTAAACTTGGAAAGTCTGACTGAAGAAGACTTTGCCAAACTAGACACTATGATAGCTCAGGGAGATCCCAGCATCGCAATCGAGTTGGAAGAGCCTCCTCTTGAGAAAGAGAAAGAGGAGAAGACACCCATTCAACAGTTCAGACACAACGGAATCTTGTCTGTATCCGACTTGGTCTCTCCTTTTTGGTAGGCCGATTAATGAATGATGTACGTGACGTGAAACTCTGACTTAACAAGGTGTGAGGTTCAATTCGACTATGGACTACGACAGAGACGATCACGGCCAATTGAAAAGCGACCAAAATCCTTCGTTTCTTCCAAAGGGAAAAAAATATCTGTTGCAAAGTCTGTCGCCACTAAAAATGATGTGAGGACGAAGCAGGGCAAGGTGAAGTTGACCATCATCGATGACAAAAGTGCTTTCTGAGACTAAAACATCTGATTCCAGGCCGTCCATAAAGAGTTGGAACGTGAAATTCGTCAGGAGGAGTTGAAGGTAGAGATTCGCAGTGAAGAAGAACGTTGGGCCATTCGGTTCGTATCATCCTGCTTGCGATTTGGCTCGCTAACCCCCGTTTTGCTAGCATGGTTAACATCATTGTGAGCCTGAAAACTATCATCGAAGAGGGTTTTACGGTAACAGGTGTTCCATCGTCCGTTTCTTGCCGAGTTCGACCGTTTCTTTCTCATAGCGCGAGATGCCAGTTTTTGGTGTTATTAATGACAAAGTTATTGTTGGCATAGTGGTTCGTCGTTATTTAAGATAATGACCAAGCCGGGCATTAACTAACCGCAACAGGATGAAGTTTACAAGCCTCCACTGACTACAAAAGCTACTCCGGGAAATCATGTGTCAGCTATCTACAAGAATGAATCATCCTCCATCACTCCGCCACCATTGACTCATTCTCACTTACCATCTTCCAATGCTCAATTGCACACACTGCGTATCATAGACACCAAAACCAGGCTCAATGAATCTCTTCCCAGAGATGAAGACACACTTTCGTCACGCTTGCAAGTGATGTTATACCACCGGCTTCTATCTGATCTTGTAACATTAAACCCACCTTACGATTTCCCTGCATTATGGAAGAAGTTGGGGTTGAGGTCTGCCCAAAACTTCTCCACAGCTTTTCTAGTGGAAGCAAAACTCATTTCACATTCAGACGATTTTCAAGTTGTATGTCTCGATGACTTGGCGACATCCTGGCATAACTTGGTTGCATCTTCAAATATCTCTTCTGTGGATCCTACATCAGAACTCGTCTATCGACTTCAACCTGAGTCTGGAAAAGGAAAGGGCAAGATGAGAACGCCTGCCGTATCACAAACCAAGATATCTGACGGTTACGATAACAATGCTGCAAAGGCGGACAACACCTCAGGGAACGCAAGTACAAGTGCACTGGCAGATGATCCGGGTGACCTCGCGCTCCAATGGGCGATCCAACAATGTTTCGATCGCAGCGACACTTCGGATAGCCGGATTGGAGAAAAATCGAATGGTCAGCTCTGTCTTTGTCAACTGGGATGACAATGAACTTACAATCCACGCTCAGTTCACCTCCACGAATTAAAGAACGAAATCGACCAGTTCAAGATTATCGGGAGGAAGAAAGTTTCCTATGATGGTTCTTTCTTGGACAACCATATCACTGACATCTTCCGATGGTGGTCTGGTCTTCGAAAACCTCGAGGAGTGCCAATCGAGCTGGTTCGGCGATGCTAGTAAGTTTAGCGAATTCAAGAGTTGTTCGTCGTAATGATGCATTTGCAGCACGTGTGAATACTGCACGGACTGTGAATGGCGGGAAGAGAAAGCAAAGGAAAGTGGAGTTGGAGTTCAATCAGGTGGCGAGACTTCTCCAATAAACTGTAAAGAATCAAGTTCATGATCAGTCTGGGTTTTGTTTCGATGCCATTGAAGGTTTTTCAGATTTTTGGATACACAGAAAACTTGGTTGGTTGAGACCCTTGTCGACAGGCGTCGGGATGTTGCAATGCGGTTAATCCCCATGGGAACGATGACTGATTCTGTCTTCGGAAGTTATTCAACAGACGGGTCAATTATCACTTACGGTCCTCCAGACTCGTTACATTTTTTGGTGGGTGAAGAGCGGATTGTTAGGATCCTCGCGAAGTACGCGTTTGATGTGCTCAGCTATACGTTCATCCCGTGTTGTTCGCCCCAGTGGCCTCCTTGGCGGGGGTGAGTTTCTGTTGCTCAGTCGGCCGATCGCAACAGTGGAGTGTGGTGTGCTCTATAGTACAGTTGTATTTAGACGCTAAAGTTTTGTATCGGGAACCAGTTGTTCCTCATTCAGAATATATAATTCTCTCTCTCTCGACACTCAACACGCCCAAACTTTGCTGGTCAAACATCATCTCCCCTAGTTCATGTCCACCCCATAACATTCCTCATCAACTCGATGGACAACTGGCAGTCACTTCAACTTCACTGGACGTTCCGTGGACAACATGTTTTATTCTCGTCAATCGCCCTACATTCGTTTTCAAGTTTTTCAACCGCAGCGCTGGTGGTGTCTATAATCTGCCTTCTTGAACGGTGAGTGGGCCACCACCTCCGTGATTTCTCTGACCACCGCTTCTAGGTTCCTTTCGTTCTCTCTCGATAAACGGCTAGGCCCTGGCATTCTCAAGCGGTCCCGGTGGCTTAGCGCCCTCTGGAGAACTGCCATATATTGGATAGCGACATTTCTACGACTGTGAGGCATCAATAGATGGTACCCGTTTTTGACTTCGCCCATGACCGTTCGTTATAGGCTGTATATGCTCGCCGCAATGACATTTCACCTAGGGTAAGCCAGCTTCAATACAACTTCCCCAGAACTAACTAATAATCGACGTTATAGTATCATCCTCGTGATTGTAAGCGTTAGATCCTGCATCGGAGACGTTATATCTGACGCCGGGCAGGTTACCACACTAGCAGCCGCACAACTTGCCATTGAGCTGCAGAACACGCCAAATACCCTTCGCTCACACGAGTAGGCAACTTTCTCTCAATTTCTCTCAATTTCGGACCGCTGAAACCGAGTTGCAGCGTTTCCGACGTCATGTCCCAACCTCTTCTCCAAGAACATCCATATCCTCTAAAGTCCGTAAGAACGCGCCAAAATTCCAGGTCGAAACCAAAACCGGACGATATTTTTATACACCCTGCACAATCCAATCTCGCTCGTGCTGATGCTGCCGCGCTGGAACTTGGCATCGCTGTCGGCACAGAAAGAGTCCACGCTAACATCTATGAACGCGAGGAAGCTGCCTGGGAGGTCGGTCAAGGAAAGGACATGGCGAGGGAGCTGTTGTTGGGACAGAAGAGGAAGAATCAGCCGTCTTTCGAAGTCGGCAGTGATTCTGATCTGGAATCTCCTAGCGAGTAAGTACAAAATAGTCCCTTTGCGGTATCATACAGATGTATGTTAGATTTGTACCATATCCATAATCAACCTAGATGTAGACTGCACTCAAGAAAGGTATATACTAGGCTCTGTCTGTTCCTCCCTGAACAGTACCAGCCCGTTTTGGGATTGAGGCGGGTGCTTTGTTCCCGATGGTTGGCCGTGTGGCATTTACTTCCGCCGTCTTTCGCTGCCATTGGTCAATGAGCTTCCCCACTCCTTGATAAGGACGGTCGGGGGAAGGAGACCGCCCTTGTTCCGTGCTTCCCCGGCGGTCCTCTAAAAAAACCTCCTTGCGCCCTGTGGAAGAAGCCAATGCGAGTGATTCTGATTTGAACGATGGCCGACGCAGCGTAGATTTCTCGTGTTCTTGCTTTGATTCTGGCTTTTCAACAAGATGGATGTTGCGAGACTTCACTGGGCTTCGAGGGATGGCCAAGGACTGCCGCAGAGGCAGACTGGACGTTGAACGATTCTTGACGGGATCGCCTGGTCCATGATTCTCGCTAGAGTCAAAACGCGGGCTTTCAATGAGTTGAGTTGTTTTGATGTTTGGTAATTTGTGGGAGACAGGAGAAGGAGGGCGTGGAGCCGATGCCCTTCCACCAATAGCCTCATAACGCTGCACCCTATCTGATATAGAAGTTCGTCGGACATTTAACCTCGGCCGTGGTTCTTCCGGGGATGATGCACCGTCCGTAGATTTGGATGGAAAAATAAACATAGACTGAGGGCGCTTGGAACCAGAAGGTGTGGCCGCATCCCCGGGAGTTGGTTGACGGACTGGCCCATTTTTCATGGAGGGTTGTCGGGTAGATGTGGGGCTGGGACTGGGTCGAGAGGGCGATAGCCTCTCAGGTGATGGAGATGATCTGGTGTTAGTCAGGAGCTGTGTAGGAGGAGAGAGCAGCGTCGACGGCCGAGTCTTTGCGGGACGATAGTCGCTCGGAAGCGTGCTTTGAGGTGATACCTTTACCTGCGCCTTTTCCCTGGCGTTAACACCCCCACCCCATAAATCAACGAGGTCATGGACGGAACTCTGTCTACCTTTTCTCCGCGTTCGATTGCTACGAGCTGTGTTCCCGGCAGCAGACATTAATCTACTTGGTTCTTCAGGTCCCTCGTCAGCACTTGAGGAAGACTCCGGGTCTTTCTCTTTCAAAGCTGGAGTTGCAACCGGACTCCGACTCTGGTTAGACGTTACCTCTTGAGGGTAGCTTGTGTCTATGAGAGGAAATGATTTTGTAAAGCGTGAAATAGTGGGAGATACTTGAGGTGCAACAGGTTCTGGAGCAGCAGGGGCAGATGTAGTATCATGTTGCGCTACAGCCGGATCCTGGATGTTCAAATCGCTTCGCTCAATCAAAGAAGCTCGCTTGCTGGGGGAGTCGCGCAGCACTGGGATTGCAACAGTTTTTTGCTCTGCAGTTTGAACGGTATAATTTTGCTGCTCGTCATCGTCTCCCGTGAGCCAGTCGCGCGGTAATGCAGGAACAGGTATGCGACGGGATGCATGGGTCATATCGCTCGACGATGTGGGGACTTTCGCGGCCTTCGAGGACTCTGCAGAGTTGTTCGTTTCGAATGGTTGCTTTATTGACACGGAACTACGATGTTTTCGTTGTAGAACAGGTCTCGACATTTCAGAACGTGCTTGCAAATCTTCTGTCTTGATTTCCGGCTCCTTTTCTTTAGGCCTTCGATCAATGACATCGCTGTCTTTCCTCCGTCCTCCCTCTACGTCTCGCATAGCAACGCCTGTAACCTGCTCTGAACGTACCCCATCACGCCCATACGGTAACGTCGGAATTCCTAACTGCTCGGTATTTACATTGATATTCTTCCTTTCAGCGGGACGCGGTGGAAGCTGCGGCGGTTTATCATTAGGTCGAACCACTAAATGATGCGTGGCATATCTGCTGTCTGCGCTGCGCGCTGCTGCTGGATACATTGAGTTAGGTGAAAACTGCGCGTCCAACTCTTCGAGGGACGGGAATCGACTCTCGGTTGGAAGACCGTCTGGACGAGACGCGGTAGGCGTATTAGGACCAGAGGATGGAAATGAAGCGTTGCGCCAGGATGAACTAGAATTTGAGGCGATAGATGGGGCGGGTGATGAAGTTCGCTGTTGCGGGGGTTGTGGGGTGAGATAAGATGGGCGAGGAGAAGCAGAAGGGCGTATGGAGTTGATACTTTGCTTTTCGTCGTTTCGGTTGTAACTTTGAGGTGTTACCATGTTTGTACTCATAATGGCCAATCCAGTGCGTAACTTCCTAGCTTCGCCCAAAGTAGGGGCAGGTTTTTCAGAGGCTACTGAGAGACCTAATCCGTCGAATGCGTCCTTTTCACGATCTCGACGGATTATATCATTTCCGGTGTGCGCTACGTGACGAATGGGAGCGGCCTGGCTTCTCAACTGGTTTACGGAAGAGGGTGAAGGTACCGGGCTGACCTTTGAAGGAGGCGGAAGGACGATATTGGGATCAGAAGAACGCCAAAGCTTCTCGGCGAAGTCATCGCCAAAGCCAGTTGGTTCTTTCGGTCCTTGTGCTGCCTGCTGTTGTGTACCTCCAACGTTCCAAGCGCTATCCAAGCTTCCGACTCTCCCGTTAAAATTACTACCATTTGTAACGGTCTGCCAAGCTTTATTCTCGTCCGCCATCCAAGGTTTAGAGAGATCCAGACCTGGCTTGGGCACTACGGAGCTCTTCTTCGGACTGGATGGTCTTGAGGAAGAGTCCCGCGATTCTGTCAAGTTGGCAGGACGTCCCCTACGCATTGGAGCAATGGCTTCAAGGACTCTCTCGCGCGCTTGAACCCCCTGACTTTTCTGTAGCAAATCGGAATTTGAGATGAGGCTGGGGGGCGTAGCCGTTGTACGAGGACCTGTGCTGTAGGATATTACGCTATCCACGGGTTTGGGAGGAATGTGCTGCTGCGGTGGAGGTTGGGAAGTGGCTACCGTGTATTGATACCGCGATTTGGTACCCCGGAGTTGGTGCACGGTAGAAAGAAGTTCAAAAACAGTTGGTCTTTGGGAACCATGTTCGCGAAGTATCGACGCTGAGGAGAAAGCAATTGAGTCAAATGTACGCTTGGATGGATAGATTTCGCACCGATCAACATATTCATCTGGTTAGAGTACACAGGATAAGGCGGAATCCGGTACTGAACGTTTAAAATGGCTAATGGGCCATGTTCTTCGAATGGGGTCGTATAATAGCACAATTTGTACAGTAACACCCCCAACGCCCAAACGTCACTCTTCTCGTCGACAGGTCGTTTGGAGTAAACGTCAACCATCTCGGGGGCTCTGTACTGCAGAGTTGTGTGCCTGTTCAAGTCTGCTTCCAAGGCGCGGATGTCTTGCATTGACGTTGGAGGCCGCGTTACCGTAGTGGCGGATCCGAAGTCGCATAGTTTGTATGAAGTTGGTGAAGAGTGAAGAATATTTTCAACCTTCAAGTCTCTGTGGAGAAGAGGAGGCCGAGAGTTGTGCATGAATGCAACACCTTCGCAGACGTCAACAAAGATTTGAAGGATTTCCGCTTCGGTCAGACGTTCCCTCAGTCGACGGTTCATCATATCAATAATCCCACCCCCTCAATAATAATGAGTAGAGATCGAAGTGACAGACCGAAAAGATTCACCAGGGCAGTATTCCATTAAAATGAAAACCTCAAACATGCCATTCGGCATTTTATGCCAGGCTGCGTCGATGAGATGCACGATATTTGGATGACCTTTCAGTAACCTCTGACAAACGAGATACATCCATAAGAAAGAATCACATATATCACAATAACTCACCATGATATCAACTTCCTTCTTCACCTCACTGAGCATGGCCTCGTTGGCAACAGCAATGCGCTTGAGGACGTGGTGTGTAGTATTGTACACAGGAGTGGGCGTTCGAACCAAATATACATGCGCAAAACCGCCTGTAGTTGCATAAGAAAGGACACAGTTAGGCTCAAGAAACAAAATACCTTGGGATAGATATCGCTCGACCTGTACGGTGTATTTATTGACCGAAATTGATTGGCCTGGGACAAGAGTCCCCTTATTCTGCGCATAGGACTGATACGATTGCTGGTTCGCCATTGCCTCAAAGAAGAGCGCAGCGCGATGAGAGAGCGATGCAGCCTAGCAGAAGCTCGGAGCCCCCTCGCAGTCACTGTTAAAGGAGTCTCCATGCATGAAGCGCAAACCACTACACGTGACCAACTATCTACTCGCTACATCCGCAACGCACTCGATTTCAACAGCAGCCCCCAGAGGTAGACACGCTACTCCAACACAAGTTCGAGCGGGCATTAGGTTCTTATCGAAAAACTGTAGCATGCCTAAATCAAATCAACATCCACAACGGATAGCGATCACTATGCACCTCGGCATACACTTCGTTCATGGGCTGAAAATCGTTGACCAGATCTGTCAGATATATGTTGACCTTGATGGCGTGTTTTAGACCTGATCCTGCAGCTTTAAGAACCACAGACAGATTTTCGAGGGCTGCTCGCTTCATCGAAGGAGTAAGATCAACCCAACTCATTTTGCGGGCAAGGAACTCACTGTCTGTCCTCTTACTCCACCTTCAACAAGTTTCCAATCCCTGGTACATCCAATATTTCCAGAGGCGTAGACGCGATCTCCAGAAATCACCGCTTGTGCTGGGATACAAAATCAGTATATATTTGGAGCACAACTCCGCCATGCGACATTCACAGAAGGAAGGCAGAGGGGGCAACGCCTCTGGAGTGAAAACAATATTCTTCGGATTCGTGGGCATAGCGACTTCGAGTTATGTTTCAGTTCAGATGAAAAGACGATTCAGCTATCGATAAACCCGTTCTGGACCAGTTTGCAAAATGTCATTAGCCAAACAACGTGGGCATCGCGCCCACTGTTCCAAGGCCTACTTGATTGAGCGAACCAGGCCAGAAAGCGGAGATAGGCGTCGACTGAGAGAACCTCACAGCGATAATGCCACATGTATATGAGCTCTACAACCCCAGATCCCTTCTATATTGTATGAACGCAATGAGATTTTCCTTCACATCATCTCCTCGTCGTCTGAGTTCCTTTCCACCATCCTTTCGTCGATCTATCCCCTTCACAGCCTTTTTTAGGCCATCTACGCTTGTGGCGAGCCTAGTCAAAAAGTTTCCTTGGCGGAAGTTAACGTCATACGGCGTGTTCTCGTCAGAGTAAATGTCAATGAGGGCTGAGACGGCCTGGATGAGCGGCTCTGTGCCCATAGGGGATGGCGTATCATTTTCCGGGAGTGCGGAGAGCAAATAATTTGCGATGATCTAGAGGCCAAAATCTTAGCAGTGATAGGGAAGCAAACTAAAACATACTTGATTGTGGGGGATCGAAGTGGGATATTGGGCCAAGCATTCGAGAGTTCCGATGCACTTGACCTTGAGTGTAGGGTCAGATGTAGAGTCTGAGAGCTGCATCAACAACTTGATCTGTTCATCGTTGGGTTCCTGAAGCCAGGCATATCAATTAAAGTATCTCGTTCTCGGAGGAGACGTACCAAAAGTCCTTTCCAAACATTACCGACGCCCCATAGCACACCGACAGCGACTTCCCACATTTGCTGTCTTCGCTCTTGGCCCAGTCCTGTCAGTATACCGACGAGACTGAGAGCAGTCCAAAGACTATTCCACACAGCCGCTCCACTTTCCACATCTTTAGATATATTTGATATGGGGGAATTGGCGAGAGAGAGGAAGATGTTATTCAGACATTCAAGAGCGCTGACGTGAACTGCGCTTAAAGCGGAAGTGGTTGGGGGATGCGATGACGGCGCAGCCAGAGGAGGGAAAGAAAGAGACGTTGGTTGGACTAGGGAGAGTAGGGGGAGCACTAGTGCGGGGAGAAAAGATGTATTTGAGGAAGGTAGCGGAGGGGTTTGTGACCCGACTTCCATGTTGATGTCTGCTGTGTCTTCATCTACGTCATCTGCAAAATAAAACCCGTCAAGACCATTCAAAGAGACAGGCGCAAAGTCTGTACCTTCATCAATCTCTTCTTCAGCAGTAGAAGAATTGGGTTCAGGGTCGGGAAGTACCGCAGAGGCACCCGTCAGGATCTCTAGAGCGAGTTGTACAGTACGCAACCGAGCTTCAAGCGTCTCAAGTTGTATTTCAATCTCTGATTTGTGATCCGACTTTGGTGAATTTTTCAGTGACAATTTTTCTAGCTGAGGCTCAGATGACTGGCAAGGCTGGATCAACAACGAGAAGCAGTCAGTCAAACGAATACTCACAAAACGATGTACGAGCTCCTGTACGGTGTTTGAGATGTCGGGCAAGGATATAGAGGATATAATGGGTTGCAGTAGGGGCAAAACGACATCTTTATCGATATCAACAAACGAAGCTGCTGATGGAGGGGGTATCGGAGATACATTGCGTAAAATTCCTATATTTGAATGAAAAATCATTAATGACGCTTGCATTGTTAACTTTTTTAGATTTACCAGCCGCAAGCACGTTTAACGTGACCGTCCGAGGATCAACTTGGTCAAGTCCACCATTTTCTCTGCGTGCAATTGAGAGTAGACAAGCAATATAGCCTGCGTCCGTTTGTACATCGGAAATAGCTGGATAATTATCGTCCGTGAGAACGTATAAACACTGGGCTAGACGCAGGAGATCAATAAAAATCTGCCACCAAAAGATCAAGTAATACCTACCAGCAGACGTCACGGGAGCTAATGGAAGAGCATCCCTGGCGGCAAGGAAGGACATCAAGAAGGGTACGAGACGCATTTCGTTGATGGCATTCAATGCCTTATTTGAAGTCTCTCTATAGATGTTATGAGGGTGGAAAATAACGTCCATAACCACGAACTCACGACAGACACCATAGCGTTGTAATAACATTGTCTGCAAATTCGTATACTATCTTTTTCGAATTTTCTGGAGATGTTTTAGATGATGTCAAGTATTGTGATAGCACACCGGAGATCTACAAGGCAGAGTGAGTTTGAAAACCAAAACCTAAGATTATGGACAACACCTTGGGAACGAAGGTTCTTAGGGGGGCTAGGATGTTTTTATTGTACATTTCGGCACAAATGTCATATCCTCCGTCGATGCATAAATTCCTGGCCGAGGACCACAAGTTAGTTAAAAATCGACTAGCAGATGGCCGACGAACCTCAGAGCACCGACGGCTTCGACGACGACCTCCTCTTCACTATCCGTCAAGCGCGTTATCAAGGCTCCGATGATATTCTTTCCCTGAAGCAGTCGGCGAGTGGATGGATCGTTTTGGATGAGATTGGACACGGCCACGCATGCCCATTTTCGATCTCCAGAGTCTGGACTTTCCATCTAGAAAATGGATGGTTAGATCACAAAATAATTAGATCAGTGTCACTGACCTTTTGAATTATTGGGAGGATCTCTTGTGTCTTCGAAGAAGTTTCGGAAGCCGAAGCAAGTCCTTTGGGGAGATGTGAATCCGGCACCCTCACCGGATTGTGCCTTCGCATAGATCGTTTCTTTTGCGACTTCCCCATTGTAATGGAGATGAGGTTGTCGAAATTCAAAGTGAAAATTACCTAGTCACGTGACATAACATTTTGTAAAGAACAGCAACGCGAGCTTCAAGAATTCAAAACTTCTCCGTTCTATAATATGCCAAATATTTCGATTACAAGATGACAGTATATAAACCCTCAGATAATGCCCTATATGTCCTCAAGGTCGATAATGTGGTAAGATGCCGTCGCTGCTAACAAGTCCCTCATGAGAGGGTAGGGAGGTAGATACCTCAGCAGGACTATTTTCTCCATCGCTGAGCTCAGCACAGACATCCTCATTAGTTTCACATGATGAAGCTAACTCATGCCCCGGCGCACTGGGATGAAAATCCACTTCATCAAGCAGTGGAGGCGCAGAGGGCATTAATGGAGGATCGTCTGGTAGATCTATGCTGGAGCCTTCTTCAAAAGGCGGAGCGGAAGGCCCGGGATCCTCTCCCAAGTCCACCATCTCTTCGAAAGTGAGGGGGTATTTGTGGAAATCTGGCAATGCCATTTTTCCTTTGGAGGGAAGTGGAGGGAACGATAGAGCAGCAGGGCATGTACTAGCCTCTGGGGCTTGATCAATTGATGTGATCAAGTCAGTCTCTATATGCTCATCATCCCAGATAGGCGCAGAGACCTCTACACCAGAAGATTCCGCGGCGACGGGTTCGCTCGCCAACCCCGCAAGATGAGCGAGAAGAGCTTTATCATCGGTGGCAACATGAGCATCATGGATAGGAGGTGGGTCATGCTCAAACTCGTCCGCTGATGATCCGCCGTAAATGCTGGGATGAGACGGGCGTCGCGTGCCATTTGCAAGCAAGCGATCCACAGTTAAAAGATCGGCGTGTGATAATCCTTCCACATTTGAGGGAAGAGAAATGCGTTGGTGATATGCTGGAGGCGACGTGGTGGTATTAACAATAATATTTGGGGGGTCGGTTAGTGGAGTGGTCGAGGGCATGAAAACGCTGGGTAAGGAACGTCTGTCACACGACGTTGTGGATGACCTTCGTGACGATGTTCTTGATAGAGCAGGAGAGGAGGGCGCAGACGTGAGTCCATTACGTGAGTTGTTGAGGGTTTGACTGTGTGATAGTCTAGTTGTGCGCTTGCCCTTTCTCAAGCGAGCAGAATATCTGGCGTTTGCTTTCCACCGCGCCGTCGCTCGCGCCCATATTTTTTGTTTTGTTTTCATCTCATTCTCCTTTTCGATCATCGACTCCCTGCTCGCGTTTAGCTGGGCGGAGGCTTGCCGTCGTGTTTTCAACTTCATCTCCAGATCACTATCCTCCTTACGTTTCCGTCGTATGTGCTTCCGCCAAAACAGACAGCCGATTATGAAGAAACAGATAAAGAAAGCAAGTACCAGCGATAATGCCAGGATTAATGTGGTACGACTTTGGTACGGTTTTGCTACAGGTTTCCAGCCTGGTGGCAGCGAATCGCGAATGTCGTAGCTGGAGGTCGATGTAGCTGATGCGTTCTGCGCGGGGGCCTGTATCTGCTCGTCAATGATGGGGGTAGTAGGTTCCGGACAATCCTAAAGCGCATGTGAGACTTGAGTCTGAGGTGGGAAGACAACACTTACTGGACACACGGTGGAACCGTATAGCGTATAGCCTGCCCTACGCCAAACGCCGTCATCACCCGGCACAAACTTGTCTGGGATACGCGTAGAAGGCCGTGATGTTGATGTACTAGGTACGGGGGTGGGGTCTTGTGGTGCGGCCTGTCGGCGTGATGGCTTGGATTTGAGAATATCATAGTCATCCACGTCGATGGAAGGACATAAAAATGTGGGAGGTGCTGGGCTGCCATCAACGCCTGAAGAGGACGCAATGGTGGCCAAAATCGACAATAGACCAGATGATGGAGCGAAGAAGGACTTGGGTGTGCGATGGGGACGACTTCGAGGACGATTGGACGGGGATATGGGAGGGCGCGTCCTACAATAATGTGTACTGGCCATTGGCTTGGCCATTATGGGATCGTTGAATCGGTGAGTGCCAAGCAAGTCTTGAACGGGGCTAATGTGGGGGTTCCGGTCGGTAGGATAGGAGATGCTTAGCCGACCTACACAACCGTCAAGGAGAGCGGATGATGAGTAGGCGACGGCGGACGACTGGACGACAACGACGAGGAGGAGGTTGGGGGGGTTGTATGCTGGGAGACAAGGAAGGGCGGGCACCATCACACCAACTCATGCTGACATAAGCATATCCAATCTATTTCTGCCCTTCAAATTTTACAAGCTTTATTTACATTGTCAGGCACACTGGAGCCAACAATATTTCCTTCCCCCTTTCCTCTCTACGTGCCCTATCCCGCTCCTCCAATACTCGCCACTCTTCCGCACCCCTCTTTCGCCACAAGAAGTCTTCGCTACCACTCTCATACACCAGCTTGTAAGTGGGAAGCCTCACTCGAATCTTCATGTATTCTTCTATTTTTGTTGTGGAGGCGATGCTGTCTGAATTTGCTCTCACGCATCTATAAATATACTCATCATCGCATGCCACGTCACGGGAACACTTCCACCCGAAAGGGGGCCTAAGTACATACCGTTTCAACATCACGGACGATCGCTTTTCCTTTGTATGAGCTGCAGGCAACCACTCCGTCGGATACGTCATAACAAAGGTGTTGAGGTACCCTTGCCAGCGACTGATCGCAAGGCCGTCCGTCGGAATGCTAGGATCATCGGCTCCTACGAGGGAAACATGTATGCACTTGGATTCTCGAACCTGTAATTCGAAAACGAATCATCAGTTTTTTTTGTCCATGTCCCAAAAATAGACGAACCCATTGTAACCGATATAAATGATCATCCTGACCAACATGTCGTTCGGCCTCCCGACGATACCTAATAATATCTTGCTGCGAGAGATGATCGGAGTTTTGCGCTGCTTGTAGGAGGGTCCACAACTCTTGACATTTGTTATCGGATATGATTGTCTGAACCTTTCATTGGGAACAGCGGCAAAGATAGGGACAACACAACGCGCAAAAGTCAAGCCTTTGAGCATCGGACTGCAGCTTGACAACCAAAAAAAACATACCTGTTTGATGAGTGCCGTAATTAACTTATCTAACGTGAATAGGTGATAGGCCTATTATTATCATGAGCTTACTATTAAAAAATGTGGCAGCCGGAAAACACACCTTCGTGCCGAAAAACCACCGCATGTGCTCCTCAAATGTTGCTTGATCTAGCTCGTTGTCAAACAACTTTTCACACGCACTCAAGAGGTACATGTAAACCACATTGGCACCCTCGCTTGAATCGCGACCAAGGACTTCCATCGTCTGAGCCAGCACCGCTGATGGTCCATTTGGATCATCCAACCCCAAGTCCACTGCAACAACATTGGCAAGTAAGGGGGCGTGCTGCTGTAAAGCTAGCTGGGAACCAATCTCTTTGCACATCAAAAGACGAGAATAGAGCAGCTGAATTGAGATAATGCGACAATGAGATGTTGTTCAGGGCGTTAACAAAAATAGGCTCACCTGAAGCAGCCTCAACAAAGTATAGAACGTTGTGTTGACAAACAGAGGGTGCTCCACGTCTGATGATAGCGACAACTCTGACCTCATACCCGCATCCTTGATCCATATGTCAGGAATCGCCCGAGAGTCATCGTAAGAATGTGAAACGTGGAGATGTTCAAGTGAAGGGGACATGGGCCGCGAACCACCTGAGGAAGCGCGAGCGTCTCTCCCCACCGCTTTCTCTTGAGCTGTCCTGAGGAGCTTCCTTCTAAGATCATTCGCGGGCACGCCGCCGGATTGAGCAGAGTGTGGACTCCCTATTGACCGACGACCGCTCCTCTGGCCATCCGCATGCCCATTGATATCATGCATCGCTTCATCTTCGTGAGGGCCTTCTAGCGGGCCGCACATCGCGTTAAATTCCTCCTCTGGATAATTGCAGAGTCGAGGGATGAATGCACGCAGGAATTTCTCAACGCTTCGACGCTCCGGTGCACTGTATTGAGCTTGAGAACGGTCAAGAAAAGAGTAGACCATCTTGAGGGAATCGAGTAGGACTGAAGTCTCGTAGAACGTGTATTCCAGCTGGTGTTCAACCGATCCGAAATCAAATTTCGCCCTACTTAGCTGTTCACTTTTAATAGTCTCAATGTCCCCCACGAAGTATTTAGCTGTGATGTTCTTCTTGTCGTTCTGCTTAAAGCTGATTCCCTGGTGGTCCAACGACTTGTAAAAATTCTTGGAATCAACCTCTCTCCAGGTTCGGCTCCATTCACGTTGGGCACGCCTCCATTCCTCGTCTTTTTGCTTAAGGCGAGCGAGTACAACAGGGACGGCGACACTTGGACAATCCTGGAGGGCTTGGATTATCTCCATTCCGCTGTCCTTTCCATAAACTCTCTTAATCATTCGATGATATATCGATTTGCTCGCGCCGCCGAAATCAGGTTTGAGCTTGAATAATGACCGCTCCTCGTTCGTCATATCCTCGATCCTGGCGCTGAGGGGCTCTAACACAGCTATTGTTCTCGTCAAAGCTTCGATCTGAACATGGTACTCATGGCGCTCCTCCTCGCTTTTATGAAGCGCTTCCTCAAAAGAGTTCTTTTTGTGAGCAACGAATTGAGCCTCTTCCGAGGCCCAGGTAGGATGAGACACCCATACGTCATTCAGAACCGAACGGCAAAGCTCGTCGCGGCCTGAGCATGCAAGCCTGACCTCCTGTAAATCCCTCAGTACAAGATATGGTAAAACGTAGGAGAGAACGTACACTGTCAAGAAGCCTTCGATAGCTAGGCCCTTCTCCGTCGTCCGCCGGCAAAGCAGCTAGGGCTACAGGGGGGCCTGTTCTGATGCTGCCCGGAGGGCCATTTTCGACGCTCTCCTGTCGATCATCCCAGCCCACCAGATCCTTGAATTCCGACATGAGCTCCCCGTCTCCTAGAAATACTCGTGTTCGCTCAATGAGGGTGTTCACATCAAAAATGTCTTTTGAAAACAAGCCAAGAAGTTTGAGAAACTCTTCATACACCTCCCGATTCTCGAGGGATTTCTTCGCACGGTCGAAGAACAAAAGTTTATCCGCAGATGCATTCCCCGAATGACCTGGGAGATGCAAAGAAGGTTGCGACTGTATGTGATGGGATTGTAAAGCTGATGTAGCTTGTGAGTATTGAGGAGGAGAATGCGGTGCAACATAGGGTGAAAATACGGGTGATCCGGTGTCCGGGTTATGTTGAAGCTTGGTTTTCTTGGTTTGCTAAGTCAAATAAATCATTGTCGTGAATGTAGTGAAGCGGTACGGCAAATACGTACTCTAGATGGAACGACTTTTGTGGGAGGAGCAGGGGTAGGCTCTTTCTCGACGACTCGCTTCTTGCGCTTGTGGGCTTGGGTGGATTTCTTTGCGGGTACAGCTACGGGACTCGAACTGGATGCTTCAGGTTGCGGCCAAGAAGCTGGACCTGGAGCAGGAACCTGTGGCACAGCCGAAGGTACAGATTGCCCACCACCACCTCCGCCAACCGCCTCTGGAAGAAAATCCTTGAATTCCGCCAACAAATCCTGATCATTCTTGAACAGGGTTTGAACTTGAACATACACTTGCGACTATGACAGGAAAGCTTCATTCCATCACATCAGTAGATAAAATGATAACAACTTACATCTTGAAGATGTTTCTGCTCCTTCTGATACGTCTGGAGAATGTCCAAGAATTGTTTGTAAGTATTAGGATCATCTGAAAAGCGGGCCTTGATCTTGTTGAGGTATTGTATAGCGTGATTGAACTCGCCAGGAGGCTGCTTCTCCACCGTCGGGTTTTTATTATTTAGATTGCCCAGCACCGACGCTGCTGCAGCAGTTGGGTTTTGGAACCCGGGGGAAAATGTTGGGTCAAACTGAGGTTGGCCATGAGCAAGCTGAAAGACTTGTGGCGTTAGAGACCGTGGGGTCGTGCCCCCGAGGATTGTGTGGGAAGTGGGGGTAGATGCTAAGAAAAGCATTGGGTTGGCAACGGCGGGGGGCGGTATTCCAGGACCTGTTCTTGGTATTGGCGGGGTGGAATTAGTGTTTTGAATGGTCGTGCCAAGCGGTGTAGTGACTGTGATTGCGTTGGGGTCAAGAGGGTCTACTGAGATATCTATGCGGTATCCTAGGGGTAGGAATGTGTTGAAGCCTTGAATTAGATAGGGATTCCCGTTGAATAGCATAGAAACGCGTTGAATTACTCCAGGGGTGTCGATTCTGTAGGGGATGCGTTCAACAACAATTAGGGCAAGCGCCTACAGATGAAGACTCACACTTGACTCTTAAAGTCCTTCATTATGTCTAAAAACTGGTTGTACACTTCTGGCTTGTCTTGGAATTGCATCTTCACAGCGTCGAGATAGCTCAGAGCGTCGGTGACATTGAGTGGACGCCCCGTAACATCAGATGAGGGCTGAGATGCTCCTGGAGAGTCGTTTGGCGGGGCTGGAGTAGGAGTATTTGAGGCTCGTGGCATGGGGTGGGTATCGGTCTGAGGGAGAGGGTCTGGGTCGTCGTTGGGGGCTGGTGGCAAGTTGGTGAGGTCTGTGAGTGGACTTTGAGGCATCAGGTGGAAAGGGTCAAGTACAGATCTCGTTTCCGAGGATCTGGCCGCCAGGTCTGCTAGCCGATCGCCAAGCTCAGGGTTCATGTTGCTGAGAATAAAAGATAAGCGCTGGCGAAAGGATAAAAAAGCAAGATGAAAGCAACGAGCAGAATTTATGTATTATGTTAAAATAACGCATCTTATCTGATAAGAGGCGGGTAACTGGTATTTAATTACGACGTATAATCCAATCTAGACAACGAATGTCATTGATCTAGACTTCGATATTGGCTTCTTCACCTCTTTCTCGAGTGGTTTAGTTAGGGGAATGGGCGGAGCACAAAAGTACGGTGCTTCGTATGGCTGCGTGCGGAGAGTTTCTGTCCGTTTCTTGCCAGCATTTCGGGTGAAAGCTTTCATCGTAACTTCTACACAGTTAGATTCGACTCGTCGCAATCATGTCGCTCACCTTCACCCCCAGGACCAGGTGTACTGCACACTTTACGCAATGCTTTCTCTGGTTTTCTTTCCAAACTCTCCGGTCCCCTTTTACTCTTCTTCACCTTTGGCTCCTTCTGCCGAGAAGACGGAGGAGAGAGCTGGTCACTTAGCTGAGGAGAAGATCTGGAACGGGATATCCGTGGTTTTTCTTTAGCCCACGGGGGCTTCAGATTGGACATACGAAAACCGACGCGGCTGCCGTCAACATCGACGACCTTCCGTATGTCATCCGACGGTGGCTGGCCAGACGGCCCTTGGGTAGAGCCATAATCGGTAGATGACTGGCTTGAACTTATTAAAAGGAATGTGGTGGTAGTAGTAGTGGTAGATTGATGATCAATATGCTGGTCGAGAGTAATGTCTGGAACTATGGATTGAGAACGAGGAGCAGGTTCGGCCTCCGTACAAGGCGGTCGGTTCCTCCGAGGAAGGGATGGGTCTATATGACCCTTCCTGTGCGAATGCTTAGCTGCGGCTAGAGGGGGTACCCTATGTCGGTAGAAGGCGTTCAAAATGGCACCCAGGACACTCTGCGCAGCATGTGGGAATGACGTGGAACTCGCGAAGACGTTGAAGCTCACCAGGAAGAACCCAACGGAGGCGTACAGGAAGCCAACAGCATTCACAACGACACCCTGCGAGCGAAAGTCCATATTGACTGTCAAAGCCAACGGCAGACCGAAAGAGCGAGGAGCAGGCAAGGAAAAAGGGGGGTATCAGTAACGGATTTCTAGGTGGAATGCATTGACAAAACGGCGGGTGGTAGTTATGGGAAGAAAGTAGTGATCAATTCTGGCCAATTGCTTGTAGATGCTGGTGCAAGCAAGGTTTGCTATATACTGCGCAGACGCCGGTAACGGCGGGGAGGACATGACGAGGCGATGAGAACGGTGATTGACTTTGAAGCGGCTATGCTGCTGCCTACGCAGTCACGATAAGTTTGCGGTGGGCCGTGTTTACACAACTCCTCTTCCTCTCAACAAGCACCAAGCCAGTACTTGGGTCGTCGCCTCATCATGGGCTTTCTTCGCCCTGCTACTCCCGGCTTCATCGTCACCCTCATTGCTACCATTCTCCTTGCAGTCGTCTCTTTCTGTGTTCCTTATTTCAAATCCATCTACTTTCTCAAAGCAGTCATCTCCGTTAGCGGCCTCAGTGGAAACATCACCTTTGGTACACTAGGCTATTGTCTTGAGCTCAGCAATGGTACTACTTGCTCAAAGCCGTCCATTGGCTACCAACTAGGTTAGTCCTTGCTATTTTTATCAGCCGCAGCCTGCTAAAGCGTCAATCGCAGACATCAACAGTCTCGTTGGCAACAAACTTCCCGTAGAGATCCCACAAGTAGCAGTCAAATGGCTAACGTATGCCCTGTTCCTCCATGTCGTCGCCCTCATCCTTTCCGCCGGTTCCGCCGTGTTTGGTCTGTTGGCCCATGTTCGTGAGATGTCTATGACATGTTGCAGCACCTGTATTTCAGGTTTTGCAGCATCCGTTGCCATGATTGCCTTCATCTTCGACATCGCCCTCTTTTTCGTCGCGAAAGCTCGTATAAACGCCATTGGGTCTGCCCAAATTGGCAATGCAATCTGGCTCACCCTGGCTGCGTGGATCTTACTTTTCTTCAGTGGTTGTTTCTACACCTTGGGGAGATGTTGTCTCAGCGGTAGAGCCCCGCGTGGTGACAAACGAGACTGGGGTAGAAAAGATCCCGAAGCTGTTCCTCCGCCTTCTAATGGTTACGCAGAGCAACTGCGTCTCGACGCTGTCAAAGCTGAAGCTGACCGTAAAGCTCGGCAAAAGGCCGCGGAAGGAGGACTCCCAGCTTTCTATGAAACACAGCCACTGACTGGTCGAGTGGAGGGCGACCATGTTTATATCGATGATGACAGCGTCCCTACTCCGAGCTCCCCTGGTGGGCGCCCGGGTCAAGGGGGTCATTACCCTGCTGGCGGATACGTACCGGGTCAACCAGGCTCTCGTACGGTCGATGATTACTATAATACCTCACACCCGAACACATCGGGTTCCACTACAACATATCCTCCTCAACCTAATCAACCTCATCGTCAAAATAGCACTCACACTGGTTATGCACCCTCTTCGTATGGAAATAACTCAATTGCCTCTTCTCCTCCTCCTCAACAACCTCATCGACAAGCGAGTGGTTACAATGTCAATGCTGGTTATGGTGCTCCGTCGCTGACGAGCTCACCGCCGCCCACTCAACAATATTTAGCGACACCACACCAATATAACGCAGATCCATACGCAAATTCTGGTTATGATTACGGCCACACCGCTGGTGGCACATCCTGTGAGCAAACCCCGTTCTTACATCTAACCTTTCTTGACTAGAGCATTCGCAGATCATACGGCGGCCTCACATGGCCAGCAGCAGCCATCGAGCTACTCTCAGTATGACCCTCACAACCCTCAACCGCAGGGAAATTACGTTGAACCTTTCTTCAATCCTGAAACCTACAATAACACAAGTCAAATGGTTAATACGGCTGTGGGATACTCATCTACACCGAATCCATATTATGGGTCTTCCTCACCTGCACAACCCCAACCCGAGCGCAGCTATACATTGGGCGGAGATGGCTACGGTGCCAGCACCGTGCCACCGCTAGCCGAACACAACGCCGCGTACTATCACTATGGAGGCGAGCCAACAGCCACATCTGTACCGCCCATCGATACAAACGTAGGGATTGTACCTGTAGTCAGAACGAGTCCCGTCAAAGGGCCGAGGTCTCATCTGGTTGTACTTGAACCTCCTCATGAGGATCTACCACCAGGTTATGAACCTGGGTCTTCGAATGTTGTTGGACAGTGGGGGAAACGTTGAACACACTGTTTTTTTATCGCTAAAGGACTATATATTTAACGAACATCGATATTTATGTATGACCAAGCATCTATACCCCAAAACAGGGGTTTTTCTGTGCCTAAAAGGGGCTCAAGACAAACCTCTCTCTGCATGCATGGAACTAAATACAATTTTTTTGCTGTATCTTATGCACGGCTCGCACGTTTTCCTTGGAACAGTGGGAGAAACCCGGGAAAGTTGTGTAGGAATGAGGTTATATCTATGTGATAAGCTACATACATACAATACAATTTCTATTTAGTCCTACTTCCGAGCATCCAATAACACGAATGCATTTTTCAAAACCACCTGGAATAAAAAAACAAAATGCGTAGTGTGCCGCGCTAAGAATACAATGCTGAGTGGGATGATGAAAAGTCAAAACAAAAGCATGCGATAGAAAGGAGTGTGATGAGTTCGTTGAACCTATAATTGCGTGCGTCGACGATGATGGCGTATAAATGGTAGAACTGGAAGGAGCGTGGTGGTGGCCGGCCAGTCAGTCATGCGATAGGACCCACTTCTAAGAAGTCCTAAAACCGGCCGATGAATATGGTAGTCCGAGATAATAAAGCAAAAGGTTCGCGTGTCGCGTTAAAAATACAATGCTGGGTGTGGGTGGTCAACAAAGCAGGATGATGAAAACATGGAAAGCGTGAAATCGAAAGGAGTGTGATGTGTCATTTGAAGGTAATGTGCATTGACGATGATGACACGCAAATAATTGAATTGAAGCGAGCGTGGTGGGGCCGGCCAGCTGATCAAACGATAGCCTGCGGTCGAGTGTGAAATATCCCTCTTCAGTCTAGTATGCCGTCGAATCTTCGAGCTTCAAAGACGTGAATTGATCGGACATGGTTTAGGTCCATGGAATGAATGATTTCAATGGATGCGTCTGAAAGGTTTCGCGAGTAGTTTGAAATTTGTTCAGGGACACCCAGTGAGCTGGAGCTCGGGGGAATAAAATGGTCTGACTCCCATTCATTCTCAGAGTGGTGTAAAGACCCCAAAGGCCAATTGAAACGAGTTCGACGGAAACTTTTCGGCAGTCGTCAATTAAAGAACATTGATAAAAATCAATCATGATGAACGCACCATTCATAATCCCACAGACAATCATATATTTCGTCATCACTCGCGACCCTCTCCCCATGCTCATCAAGCTGAGCAGTCATAAACTCTATAAGACCATGCTTGCAACCGAGCAATAAATGCATATGCTTAGTGCAATGCATCTCCAGCTCGTCGGGCGAGAGAGGAATATATGTTTTTGGCCAGAGGAGCAAGCCGGACGGCTGGAAAGTATTCTTTATCGGAAGGGATGGGACCAGGCCGGGGTCCGAGGCCGCAGCTGCAAGGTCCGAGTAGGAGATACCCAGACGATCAGCGGCTTTCATGCTTAAGACTGGCGATTGGGTGGCTGGGGTGTCCAAACTTGAACGGTCGCTGCTGCTGCCGCAGCTCCTACTGCTGCTAGTATCCGTCGAAGATGAGCACGGAACTATCGGGCCTGTCTCCAAATAACGCGCATCTTTTGGCGGGAGCGGGGGGCCTTCTAAACTCGAACGATCGCCGCTGCTTTCACTGTCGCTCGAAGTGTTTGTCGAGATAGGGATTGCAGAATATGGTATCCCAAGGCGAGCAGCAGCTTTGGCATTCAGGGTCGAGGGGGGGATGTCACATATCGGGGCTCCTGTATAGGCGATCCCTAGGAGCTCTGCAAGCTTTGGCGTAATAACCGATGGATCGGGCAGATCTACATCTGGAAATGATAGTTCGCCGTTGCATGCACGAACTGCTTTCTGTCTTTTCCTCCTCCTCTTCCTGTCTCGCTTGTTTGCTTTCCACATCTCCTTTGCTTTTGAAAGACCAAGATTTGAAACCAAGCTGGGACCCAATCCATCCTTTGTGTCAACAACTTCCTCATCGACAGAGGGGTCAAAAGGGGTAATTTTGAGGTGATAACTGTTCATTTTCTTTGTGCGGCCAGTTCCAAAAATGTCCTCCAAAAGGTCGAGGATGAACTCGGAGGGTCGTGGGTGCATGCCGTACTTCTCCCCCAGCATTCTTTCGAATATTGTCTCGAGGTGGCGAGAACTTGCTGCGCGGGATGCCCAAATGGAGAGCTCAGACTCCTCAGGTTGCACGGTCGGCGTTGGAAGGGGTGTTTCATTTGGGTTGTTTTGAGTCAAGGTCGCCGCGGGGGAAATCACTTGCGCGTCGGCAAACGAAGAGTGAACTGAATCTCGGTCGCTCATAAACGTCGAGTTCGCGTCCGCCCATTCATCGCTATCCGAGATTTCATCGGCCTCGTCAAACCCATCGACTTCCAAGTCAAAATCCACAGGAGCGTCCAAGCTATCCCTAGACTGTCCGTGCGTTGGGAGACTGACGCAAGGAAAGAAGATCTGGTCGTCGATTAACTCGAGTCTACCACAAGGAGTCAGCACACGCCGGACTTCGCCAAGGAGACGCGGCCATTTGTCATAAGGGATGCAAAGTGCAAGGTTGGCCATTCTGACAAGCTCAAATGATTTCTCGGGAAAGGGTAGACCATATTCGACGCTGAGTTAAGAAGACAATGTTTAGCGAAAAGAGGAGTGGATTCAAAGAGGGGAAAACATACAAGTTGCCACGACGGAATTGGATATTTTCCATTGTCGCAACTTCAGGAAGGGTAACGTCGACGAGGTCTAATCCAGTGATTGTCGAACCCTTCCACACACCTGCAGCATAGAGCATCCAGTGTCCTGGGCCGCACCCCAAGTCAAGCACAGACGCCGGCGAACTTTGTTTACTGTAGTCATGAAAAGTCGGTGATCCGGAAGGGAGCAAGCGTTGCAGTAGAATATCCGTGTAGTAGTCACTATTGAAAAATAAATATCAGTGAATGGATGGAATGTAATGGAATAGACGGACCTTCGAATGGGCGTAGACCCGTATGACTGCATATAAGGAGCCTCCTCTAAAGCGTAGGGATGCAACTTTGTGTTGCTTCGTATCCGCCACCTATTCTTTTCTATAAATGTATCTTTTGTGTCGAGATCGACCTCCCAATCAAATGGTGCGCTCGGTTCTTTGATATCTTCAGCCGAATCCGACCCCATGGTGGCTGGGAGTAAGAAAGTGGAAGACGCCGTGCATGAAGGCCCAGGAATTGCCGAGATTGCCGCATTAGGAGGATTGTTATGGGTCGCTGCAGTGCGTAACGACCCCATTGATGACTTCTTCCCAAAAACTCGTGCTTTTTTGGACGATCGTTCATCAGCGTTTTGCACTGGGGGAGCTCGGCGCCATGGTTTCAAAGCCATGGGCCTTGATATCTTGTAAGAGCGCGCCTGGGCCAGAAAATTCTTGTCCTTGCCATCCGCCCCCATACCAGTGTCGACTGAAGCCGATCGATATATGGTACGCAGCTGGGGTTTAAAGGGATGCGGTGGAATAGATGAATAAGGTGCTTCGGGATTTGAGGTAGGAGATGGATGATGAGGGGTGTCCCGCGTCGTATGCTTCTGCGGGGGGTGCTTAACTTCAGAAGGGTAGGTACACGATGATGTAAAACCGTGAGGGAGGGAGTCAATGGCAAGCAGCAAAGGCATTGGAACGAGCTGTCTATAAAGAAAAAGATAAAGTCAAGGCGTGTTCTTTGTTAGTGGCCACCGACCACGATGGCGGTACGTGTGGCTCAGCCACTTTTTCGAACAATGGCAGTTTCAAGAGTGGCCTGGAGGACTGATACGAAGTCGTTAAAAGAGGTTTCTGATTAGAAGCCAGAGCCAGCCAGAGCCGCACAGGAGGCAACGAGAGACAAGGCAAGTGACAGTGAATGGCGACGAAGACTGGAGAGCTCGACGCAGGCACAACAGTCCGCCAGGGTAAAGACATTGGATTTGATTTTTTTCATTGCAAGAAGCAGCCGTAGCAAATTCGTGAGCAGGTGGAAACGATATCCAATTTAGATGCAATGTCCCCTTTTTGTCGTTGCCTTTCAAGATCGCCATATCATGATGATTGCCGGCTATCAAATTGCTCCCCAGCGCCAAATTGGGGCCATCTCCTTGTACTACATATAACTAGGCTGATATCCAGCGGCCTGCCAAATCATTCATCGACGTCAGCTGAGGATCGTTATCCTCAATCGTCATCCTTGCGTGGAGGCGGGCCGCAGGGTTGTAGCATACGCTGTAAATCAGAATGTCAAGATCCACTCAAAATTGCACCCACTCAACACGAACCTCTGTCATTTCAAACTTCACTCTGCCAATAGCTTCGCCGTCCGCAATAGCCAAAAAAGAGGTGAGAGTCGGGTGTCCTACAATCGATGCAAGCGTGTCGCGGTGCTGGTGGGTAAGCCAATCACTTGAAAGAGGCAGCTCAGTAAATCACCTCAACAAAATGACCAAAATTATACTTACTATTTCGACAAATCTGCATGGCCTGAAGCACAAAAAACGAATATGTATGAATCCCTGGAAAGACGGATGGGAACTTACCAGTACCAGTGTACCGAGCGTGCACTGTAATAATAACTATGTCAAAATCATCCTGCTAAAAATGGCTAGCAACGCTCTCACAATGTTCCAGTTGGGTGTTTGCAGTATACCTGAGCTCCGAAGACTGTAAAACGTAGTCGAACTAGCAGACTGAACAGGAGAGAGAATGACGAACCATGAGAAGCGTGTTGACGGTTGTTGATTTCGGAGGGCAACGTATTGATGCTTCACTATTTTTAAACCTTGATCACCCAGCAATGACGAGCGAAACGAACAAGGTAAAAGCCAAGCTTGCAGCGCTCTCGGCTTCATTTGATGATCTGGAAGCCGAACTCGAACCTCTTTTTTCTCAAACACTTTCAGAAACTATCATTGGATTAGAATCTATTCAGAAAGCAAAGCTTCAGACGGTCCTCCCTTACTTGGTGTATGATTTGATCTTTAGTAGGCCTCCTTTGGTTGTTTTGGGAAAGATAGATCCTGACATTTTTTCTTTTCCAGTTTATCTCAAGTCGAAGGGCATAGATCCAAAGACACACCCCGTGGTGCCAGAGTTGGTATGATAACTCTAATGGTATGCCGATCTCCCTTGACGGGTACTTCTACAGGACAGAATACGACAATATTTTGAAAAGATATCAAATGCCGAAAATCCTCCTAACAGTAAGTCTCTCTCCTTGTTCACTTTCTTAGCGCTTACTTGTTGTAAATAGAACGAATAGAAATCGACAAAGCAGCGGCAGGTCGATTCATCAAACACGCCATTACCCAGGCGACATGGACTAGGACTGCTGCGGAAGAGGCGCAAGATGAACCAGAAGCGACGCCATCCCGAATCCCCATCAAAGTGACGAGTAAAATGATTGAGCGCGTCGAATACGAGAAAAACCTGAAAGAAGAAGAGTCAGAGTCAGAAGAGGTGCTCGAGATATACGAGGGGAACAATGCCATGGTAGTGGATAAAGAGGCCGACGTTTCTCACATCCCCACAGGCAGAAAACGAGGAAGGCCCGTACTCGACCCTTTCGCAGGTTTGCGTTATTTGTCACTTCCGTCTTTTCACCATTAACGCCTATGCAGGGTACGGCGACGATGCACCATGTCTAGCGGAAGAATCGTCGTCGAAGCGGGTAAAGTCCACTCTTTCAAACCCTGGCCAAACGTCATCGAATGTTTTGGAGACTCCCTCCTCTATCTCTCCTGGCCGTGTTCTATTGCTCAAACCCCCAACAGGAACGATGCTCCAGGCTCGGAATCCTTTGTCGCTAAAACCAAGAAAGGGAAAAAAAAGAAAGGGAAAAAATTATGATGCCTAAACTTCGTACACTTGGATTGAAATTGTCACATCATCTCGTCAAATACAATAGCGTGATACAAGCAAGTACTTAAATACAAAGGGCGAAGAATAATTAGTAGTGCAAGTATAGTAAGAGAAGAAAGAAGAAAAGTACATCCAAACCCAAAATGAAGCTCGGAAAAAATAAAATACAACAGATATTGTTCTAAACTTACATTATTCTACAGTTGTCATTGTTCATGTCATTGCTCGTGGGCGACGAGTTGTGTATCGATCCAGCGCGACGACCTCCAGGAGTCCACCATCGAGTGGTTCCACCACGAGGAGGCGAATCGTCATACCCAAAATTGCTCGACGCATTGGCACCTCTCTTCGAAGTCAATTTACGCCGCTTCTCTCTGGCAA
This sequence comes from Laccaria trichodermophora, assembly GCA_018417955.1. Classification (NCBI taxonomy): domain Eukaryota; kingdom Fungi; phylum Basidiomycota; class Agaricomycetes; order Agaricales; family Hydnangiaceae; genus Laccaria; species Laccaria trichodermophora. The sequence goes on from JACTVC010000010.1 coordinate 619,401, forward strand.
GCCTGACGGCATCTACCGTCTGCCAGGAATAAAAAGTCTTGACCACCACTCGGTGTTCATCACACTCGTCTTGGCCAATCCCCAAATCCTCGGTCTCGTCTTGAGAGTCAAGGAACATGAGCTTTCGAGCCGCATATGACCTCCATCCCATGCGAGGTCGGGTGGACACCGACAATTCCTTCACGAGGCCCTCTCCAATCCCCCTACAGTCAACAGCAACAATCTTGGAGTTGATTGCTTTCCTCTGACGATTGAGAGCTACGAACTCTCGAAGGACAGCACCTTTGATAGCAGTATTGTCGAGATGAAGAACTGTGAGGTGACAACATGTCCGTATGAGGGATAGCACAGCGGCGTCGGTGATGTTCGCTGCGTGCGAAAGGATGAGATGTTGTAAAGCATGTCCGACTTGGAATTCAGATTGCGGACCTTCAGGGACCACAGCGGGAGTCAATTCTGCCAAAACAGCATCAGTGATATCTGTTGCGTCCTCAAGGTCCAGCCGTCTTATGTATGGCGTGTTCTTCAAGAGGCGAATCAGCCCTGCATCCTTTAGAACACCCCCAATGCCAGCCAACTCGAGAAACTCCAGCTTTGGGACGGAGTGGGAAAGATTCGAGCACGCTGTGTCCGACAACATCAGGCAAAAGGACAGACACAGATGCCGGAGATTGGTGATGCGTCGTCTATACCTGTTAGAATCATTTACCTCTCTACCAAGGTCTCGAGCGGTCACAATGACTGTCTCCACGCCCAGATTCTCAAAATGTCCATATTCTTCACATGCTACGAAGGCCTCTAAAGCTGAGTTATGCAGCTGGCGGGCATAGCTGAGGTCTAAAACCTCAAGGTGCGGTGTAGCTCTTCCAAGGGCGGCCATCATCGAATCAGAGACGTTCTTGATGCCGGACAATCGGAGCTCTTTCAGCTGGAGGGGTTCATTGCGAACAACAGCACATGCTGCCCAGCGCTCAATTCCTGCGGCATCCATATTTGAGCACCTGCTCATGTTCAACGAGATCAACCCGGGGCAGTAATTGGCGAGGATATCACAAGTTGTGTTTGTGACAGCCCCAAGCCCCTTAACGCAGAGTTTGCGAAGGTATATAGAACGGGTGAGGAGGTGATGCAACGAGCGGGTGCTTATTGCTGTGCAGCCCTGTAAATTAATGTGTGAGAGATAAGTGTATGGTAATGGCTCCTCTAGAGCCCGAAAGGAGACGTGGTCCGCAACCTCCATGAGATCTGTCGGATCAAGGTTAACGTGACCCGCAAGATTTAGACTTCGGACGAACGGTCCACCCCTCTGTGCTATCGGTAGGACCGGCAATCCTGGGAAAGAATGAAGATGAAGATCAGCCCACATCTGACCGTCAAATACAAGGGCTTTCCAAGATTTTGAAACCTGCGAGCACCAAATGAATCAGACCATCAATATGACAATGTAGGTGAAATCGAGTATACCCTGCTTAACTTGACAAGTTCTCTTATCCCCTTGTCTCTGCCAACCCACCGGCCTTTGGAGGATGAGGCCTTTGCTACCGTCCAGCGCCCATCCCTCACAGCTAGCTGATGCTCTAGTGCGTGGAGCTCTACGAGAGACTGTAGAATCTGAAGTCGTAGTTCTCTCGGAAGAACTTCGTCGAAGTAGTTTCGTACAATGATAGGAATTGGTTCAAATACGTCCGTTCTGGTGGCTGGAACGAAGTCGAGCGCTGAAAATGGGTGTGGTGATGAATTCGAGCGACCTTTTCCTTTCAAAAAAGAGGTACGGGAAGGAGAGCTCGAACGACTCGTCCCAGCCGCAGTTATGATCGGATTAGGGACTGTATACCATGCACAGGGTTCTACATCAACGGTGATAGGCGGTGAGAGGTCGTCAAGGTCATCTCTCTTCCCAGATAAAAGTTTTCGGGTAAGATTACTCGGAGTTCGGGGTAACGCAAACTTCGACTTGAGCTTTTTGGAATTTGAAGATGACGCGTGGGACTGGACGGACAAATTCGACAGTGAACGACATCGCGAGGGCAGTCGTGTCAAATCGGGGGTGCTAGTATCCGGCGCGGTGCAGGGCAGCGTAGCAACAGAGCTGGGAGAAGCGGAACTTGAGGCTTCTGGTAGGCTGTCGTCTCTATGTGGGGGACTGTCAGTTGTTGTATAGGTCGACGGGCCCGGCGTCTCCAGCGAGAACCAAGTATCTTGACTGTTAAGTTCAGTCCCAAAGGATAACGGGGGAGTGCAGGGGGAGATTCTTTCTCCTTTCCCTTGCCTAGCAAACCATCGTACAAGGGTGAAGTTTGAGACGAATTCAACGAGCTCATTTGACTGGTAGAGGTCGAGGGGAGGTTGTTCCAGTAGTTATCATTGGAGGAAGGAGAGGAGAAGCAAAAAGAGGATGTGTCGGACGAGTAACTTGTGGCCGCTTGAGACAGATCGAAGAGATCGTTAATGATCGTAGAGGGGCGGATGGGCATCGGTTTGGTTACTCCCTTTCCTTTTCCAACGTTGTCTCGGATGTTAATTTCCTCTTCTTCAAGTTCCTCGGGTGTGAACGCATGATGAGACTCGGAAAGTTCAGCGAGTGTTGTGGAGGAAGTGTCGTCGAGGTCGAACTGGAAGAGGCTATCAGGGCTACCGATATCTTGCATATGGGACATCTTATGATACAACTGTTAGGGAAGGAAGAGAGAAACGACGAGAACGTATTTAAGCAAGGACCTTGCTCTGGAGGTAGCCTTGATCACATAGCAGGTGGGCGCAGGCAGCGAGTCACCTTTCCAGGCTTGTTCTTGCAAAGTAGCATGTTTCAAACAAACATAAATTCAACGGATATATAGACCACTGACAGTTATAATGAACAATAATAGCACAAATCGAAAACTAAGGTAAGGTCAAGATAAAAAACGCGACGTAGATAATAATGTTAGGCAACGCTCTTCGGGTTTTCTTTCGCCTTCTTCCAGTTTGAAGTTGCAAGTTTAAACCTGCCGCGCATAAGTACCATGGGCATGAAACAACAAAACATGCTTCCTACCTTTCTTGGTGTGAAATGTCAGGTTCGTCGTCCTTCAGGCGCGCCATCTCGCTTTGCTGAGAAAGGGAGCCTCGTCAAAATTCTGACACGTCGTTGAAAAAGGGGACGTGCGCACCATGAACTTGTTGAACGCTGTCAATTTCTTCTTCCCACCGCCCGACTTGGCTACAACGCGTCAGCTACGACGACCTTCACATTGTTGAAAAGGAAAAAACACCTTTTCTGGCTGGCTTTTCTACAGCGCTTTTCGTCGTTGGGGCCATCAATGGTTGTGAGGGGTATCAATTGTTTTAGCGATGATGTTTAAGACGCGAAGTGGTTCGCGTTACCTAGGAGAAACAGGAATTTCGGAGTCAGTGGTTGGTTTTGTGTAGCGTTTGAAAGATTTTACAGAAGAAAAAAAAACTTGCAGAAAATTTTGACGTGGTGACTGAAGGAAAAGGGTGTTGAGGGACATTTTGGTTCAAGTTGGCGGAACTTATACTTTACGAGAGGCATTCAAATGGCAGCTTCGATCGTGGATATTCTGGGTCCCCCGGACACCTTAGACGCGTCAAATTTACCATGATTGCCTATTAGTGCTTCGCCCTCTTCCGCACATGTCCAGCATAGCTGGAGACACGTACGTCTAAGCGTCTAACAAAGCAAAAATCAATTTACTTTTTGTAGGAAGAGAAGAATATCCTTTGAATCTCCCATATTAGGGATGGTCAGGACCCCAATAAGCTATCTCTTTCCTTTCATGTTCCAATTGAACCAGGCGCGCGTCCTACCACAACACGTTCTGACATTATCTGAAACAGTTTATACCGTAAACCGTAATGTGCGAGCGGTGTATGTACGGGCAGAACGTCAAGCTACGACTCAGTTGTCCTCGGTGCCGCTTGCCTGTCCACAAAAGCTATCCCATCAACGAGACCTCTTCCACTTATGATGCCAGTCGTAGCAATCAAAAAATTCCGCCCTGAAAAAAGAGAAAAAAAGAAAGCAGTATTAACAGCAAGCTGCAGTTAATTTTGACTCAAAACACTTGCCTCGGTTCTGTCGGGCTACCCATCTCAAAGCTGCGATTTCGGTGTAAGTGCATCCACCCAGGAAGAAGACCACTGAGGTCGTCGTTTGCTCCCGAAAAGCGGCTGTTGTAGAGTACCTCAGCAATTAAATCAGAAAGTAAGACGAGAACTGACTTGTTGAACTTGGGGTTGGCAATCCCGAGACACCATCCTCGGGATGTGTTTGAAGAATTTCCACAGTTTCCCCTGGTATGGCGGCCATGACATCCTCAAAACCTTTCCAACCCACGACAGGATGGGCCTGGACTTTCCCTATGGACAGATTCTGCTGTACAGGAGCATCATTCGTTGATTTCTCCTTTTCCGCTGGGTTGCTCAAAACTCCCCCCTTCTGGGCAACACATTGAATCAGTCGAATGCTGATAGGAGCATATCCCGAATAGACGAAACTAATGTCATTCTCAACCTCGTCGAGCGCTTCAGGGCTGTCGTCGATCAGAAGACGTAATGATTTCCGAAGAGATGCAAATGGATATTTCAAAGAGGTAACAGCTGGCGGTGTCGACGCTGGCAGAGGACTAGGTAATAGAATAGCGAGCGGTGGCGCAGCCAGGGACAACAATAAAGGCATCAAGCCATAACCATATGCCTGATCTTCGTGATCAGCAAAGTAAATGTAGAGGCAAAATATTGAAGAACCTGATAGATCTCTCGCTTTATATTTTCGAGACTCTTCGCTTTAATACCACCAGCTGTTAAGCTAGCAAGGCATAATAAACGAATTATTGTTTGCATTTCAGCACCCTGGGCTATCATATCTTCTATTGACGTGATTTGCGCAGTAACTTCATATGAGGCCAAAAGGTCTGAAATTCTTGGGTGAGTTATGTTCAGTCAATTTCAGATTGTTACTGACTTTGTTGAATTTCTAAGGATTTGTTGAATTCTTCTGTTCTCGTCAAGGGGAGGAGCAACTCGGACAATTCGGTGTCTGGGGCAACGTCATCGAAAACAATTTTTGGAATCAAGAGGAAGGCTTACGAAGCCGTAGAGATTGATGCTCAGTCTGAAGTCCTCCGAGCTTCCCAACAAAGTCGCGCAACTGGGCAACAGTTTTCGCTTGGAGATTTGTCTAATAGAACTTAAATCTGGGAACGGAGTTTTCAAACAGATGGAAGACAAACCTTGTAATCACCATCGAGGCGGCGAGCAACGTTGTTCAACTTCCTCCCAACAGATGAAAAATTAAGATCTCGTAATTCAGCAAAAAGAGGGTCCGTGGAAGTTGTCAAGTGGTGTTTCTTTTTCGCCTCCTTCTTGACGCTTATCACAGGCGCCGTAGTAGCTGTTGATGTTGAGGGATTACTGGACGATGGTGCAGGAGGCGTCAACAAAGAGATTGGTAGCTCAACGTGGGCTGCAAAATTGAATCAATCAGTACGTAACTGGTTGAAACTTTGAAGCGACAAACAATTCTTGATCCCAATCAATTCGTCTACCAGTCCTTCATAAGTGAGTTGGGTGAGAAGCGGTGTGATCATGTCAACGCGACGATCCAAGATAATGAGAGAATCAATGCTTGTCGTCGAAGACAGTACAGCATCCGATGTAGAAGCGTTTGGGGCCTTCGATGTAGAACGCGTGAGCAGTTTGGCCAGTTTCTACGGCTCGATTGTCAACTGAGTAAAGAACAGAAAATTAACGGCTTACGTTGGCGTAGTCGCCCTTACCAACTATTTGCGGGAATGGCCCATAAAGCCTTTGCAAGGTAAGCAGTGCCTGAGATGACTCGAAGATGACGGTTTCGTCTCCATCCTATTCTTTGCAGTGGTCAGAAGACAAACTTGGCTTAGGGATATAACATAACTCACAACCCAGATCTCCTTGAAAGCGTTCTCGTGCTCCAGAGATATAACATCATCATCCAGAGGTATGAATTGCAAGTTGTATGATGATATTGTAATATCGCCTAGCACCCCCTCCTCTTCTAATATTCGCGATACAAGCGTCGATAGACGGGGAACGAGAAGCAAGGTGTATATATGCTTTCGTGACTCCTTGGCATGCCTTTTAATCTGGTCTTGTACATAGTCAGCTAAAGGGCAAGCGAGGTGACACACGCATACCAGCAATTATCTTCATGTGCTTAATCACCGGACGACATAGATATACAATGTTCGTCGTGGTTGATGTCAACGCTCCCGACTCTAGCCAGAACATCTTGTCCACGGAGTGTTGCTACAGATAGAAAATGCATTGAGGATGATGATTGATGACACAGAATAGACAATATTTGTAGTGACCTTGAGTAGCGACACCTCAATCACAAGTCCGAGTGGTCCTGCTAACGACGCGTCGAGAACAAGGGTCTTTGCACCATTGACCTGCCTCAACCTGTTAGTTACGTCTGGCGTGCATTTGTTGGTACACTAACCCCGTTCAGCGCATCTACCAAATCCTTCTTGGCAATCTCTTTCAGCAGGCTCACGTCCAAATGAGCTTGCGGCCTTTGCGATGATTGTTCTCCAGACGCCATTTCACAACGGCCGATAGATAATATGACAAGCTGGTCTGAAGTTATACAACAGTAATACTAGTGAAGACCTGTTTGGTCCGAGTACGCGAGACAAACAAGCCGAGTGCGACTCCGTCACCTTTCCACAAAAATAGGCAATCCTAGCTTTAACGCAATCCATTTTCCCTGTTTTCCGTCAAAGGATTGAAAGGATTCCATTTTTCAGGTTGTCACGCAACGTCATCGTAGTGTGTGCCGAGGTGCTGGTCTGTAATAGTAAAAGAGTAAATGTCGGCCAGCAACATATATAGTACGTTACACAGTGTCCAAGTCATTAGATTGAATTACGCCTGACACTCCTCCCTTTCTTCTTCCCTCCAGCGTTTATTCCTCCGATCCCATTCATGAATGCTGAGGGAAGTCTTCCCTCCTTGTCGAACTTCTCAAGAATGTCCATTGAAGCGATGTAGCCCTGTTTTTGGATCTCTTCAAATTTCCCGAACTGTAAAGTTCCATACTAAAAAAAAAGGTAAGCCGCCTTTAAAGTATTCTCAGCACAAGGAGAGCAACCGACCTCATGGACTGGCATCTGAATATAGAGGCAGTTCTTAGCTACCTTCGCCTCTTCAAGAGTTTTGACACTGGAAACACTGCGTCTCGTTTAAGTATCACACAATGCGGTGGTAGAAAATGTACGCACTACGCCAGGCGACTTTGTATTTCAGTAATTGGAGGCACGTGACGGGCATTTGAGAAGGGGTTCCAGCGATTGATGAGAAGCCACCAGCCAGAAACTGTATCTCCAAAATTTCTCGGAGAGTTATCATCGAGCTTAAATTTAGGAAGGTGAATGTGCAGCTCAGATGAAAGTTAAGAACATACCGAGCCCACGTCAGAAGCAAACACCGCGCTAGCACCCATGGAGAACATGGCTGCCACCTGAGAGCGTGCCATTCTTTAAGAGGGCAAGACGGACGATTTAAGGCTTACTTACCGGCAGATTATCAACTGTATATCGCTGGAATTGAGAGGTTGATAGATAGTATCAGCTGTTCAGACTCACTGTATCCACCATCAACCAACAGACTGCCATTGTCGCACAGTGGCGGCAGAAGTCCTACTAATGTCATAGATGCACCTACATAAAAAGGCTCAGCCGTTTCGCTCCTTCAGCTGCCATTTCACGTACGGATGAACCTCCATGCATAACCTGTCTCATGGATCTCCATCCGAGATGTCATGATGTTGGTCGTATTGCAGAAGTAGGGTAACCACATGTCTTCAATATGTAAGTCATAGAATGCCTGGCGCAAGGTGAGCAAGACAAGAGCGGGCGAAAATCGACTGTATTACTTTGTACAAAGATCGATTGAATTCGTGTCCCTGCAAACAAAGGTAAAAAGTACCGTCATTTTGAAGATTTCTGCACTCGCCGTTGTGTAAGCAACAATTGGATAGGTTACATCAGAAAGAATTCTCCAGATATTACCCATTCTTCCACTGAACTGCTTAGCTCGACCTACTGTCCTGAGCAAGTCTCCCTCGCGCGCGTACAGACCACCAATAAAGGCGCCAATGCTTGTGCCTTTTGTGGTGATTAATAACAAGGGTCAAGTAAAGGTTGTATCACTGACCAGCAATGTGATCTATTGGGATTTCAAACTCTTCAAGAGCACGAATCAGACCCTGCTCAACCGTCACGTCCAGCTCAAGGTACAAATGAAAAATATTCACGATATGTGCGATCCCCCTAGCTCCACCCCCTCCCAAGACAAGGCCAATCGATCTTCCGCATACCCTCCTTGCCAAACGGGAAAAATCGTTCGTGTGTGGTGGGCGTGGAGGTTGAAGGTCTGTTGTTCCTCCACGGTATTTCTGAATTTCGCTTTGAACTTTATCTTTCAAGTTTTTCAGCGCCGTAACTGCGTCCGGATCCTTGTGAACAGTAGATTTCGGTGGCAACACCAAGCCCTGGAAATATTTGTAGAAAAAAGAGATAAGGGGGCAGTTTGACGCACCTCCATTTCGACATGTATATGCTGATGAACCCACGGCCGATTCTGAAAATAAATAAGTAATCCAAGCGATGGAAAGGAATAGTCAGGAAGACCTACCTTGAGCCACTCGCGGGTTGAACCAGGAACCACGGAGCGATCGGGATGTAACAGGACAAGCTCCTTACGGGCTGTTGTCTTCATAGATAAGAGCAGACGTTCATACTCTCCAATGTTTGGATCATCACCCATACCAACCACCATAACACAATCAGCCTGGAACAGGTATTTCAGATATTTTACAGAAGAGTGGCAACCCCACGCACCTGTCTGATGCAAGTCTGGGTCCAGGAACTATTAACTGGCGAATCTGCGACATACAAAACGGTGTGGAACCGTTGCTCTTGATCGGCCAGCCAGCCCGCAGACTCCGAGAGAATCAGATCCGAGTTATAGACGGATGTGAAATTTATACCTTGAGCTTCCCCATCCGAGTAAACGCATGGCGCCCTAGATGATGAGAAATAATCGCTTGGTTAAGGTACGATGTTGAAGCTCCTATCCCTTCGAGCGCACTCTGCAACTTGCGGGCGAAAGCATCAACAGGAACGTTGCGAGACACTGGAAGAACGGCGACTGTCTTCAAATTTGTGTTGTTATGGCCGAGTTCTGCCGTCGATGTCCTCCCTTGGGCTAAAGATGTTGAGTCTACTTCATCGCGCACCCGCGAAGCAATCATTCGGAGCAGTCTGCAAACAGTGAGCGGGAAGCCGTGTTGCAAGTAACATCATCACGTACTGTGCAGTAGTTTGTGGGTTGCTTTGTGGAAAAACCTTCGTTAGCCTGGTTGTGTCGTGTTACGCTAGTCGAAGGACTGACCGTGCTGAAATTGCGTTGAAGAGAGTTTGAGGCATCCGAATGAGCTCAGTGTCGCGGATAGCATGAACGGTGTTCCTTCTGGGTGAACTGGTAATGACGTCAAGTTCCCCGACTGTATCACCTTGACCAAACTCTCCTTCAATGGTCACCCCACCCTTTTCAGATTCTGATATAGCTCTCAAACGTCCATTGATGACAATGTAGAAGCTGTCGCTGACGTCATGTGGCCGCCAGAGTACTTGGCCAGCGTTGACTTGCATCCAGTCCAAAGAAGCATCAATGTGAAGGACTGCAATAACATTAGAACTATTGGATGTATGAGCGGACAATATACCTAGGGGAGAAAGCATTGAGATGAGACGCTTTGCCAGGGTGAGCAGAACGATTGGACGCTTCTCGAGTATTCTTTCCAACGCAAGGAGGGGTAAAAAGCCAACGTAAGTGTCCGTCTTCGCCTGGATGTCGACATATGATGCTGTATTGCAAAGCGAAGCTGTGGGCTAGCTTTAGACTACAATCGTTGCATTACAATCACTCCACTGACCAAGATATCCGGCGATCCCTCCAGGTTTGACTGTAAATAACAGCTTTTTTTCGGGTTTCAAGCTCCTACCACCCGGAGTCCTCCAAGGTTCGGAATCGACTGGTTCTGGCATTGCATCGGGGCGAGTAGGAGCAGCGGCTCCATCCTTATGTCCCTCGTCTGATGGCAGGAGAATATCAAGAAAGCCTTCGATAACGTAGAAGAGCCCTGTATTCAACTCTCCGACCTTTGCTAGAGTCGAGCCTGCCGCAAAGAAGAGAATCTCAACCTCGTTATCGAGTCCACTTAGATGATTTCCTGAAGGTAATATCGATGAGGATCCTCCTGTTGCGCTTGATACGTCATCACCCAGATCAAGGAGGGAAAGGGAACCAAAGGGAGAGCTAAAACCACCTGAGGGACGACGATGTTCAGTAGCAGGAAAAGCAGGGGACGCTTCAACAGAATCACTGCCGCTGAGAGGAGGTTGGAGAAGCCCAATAGACTTCGCGATGCATGACATGACCTCCTCTCGAAGATCAAAGTCTTCTACTGACCAGTGCGAAGACCGTGAGCTCTGGTTCATTTTGCGGCCAAGATCCGCATCATCAGATCCTCTTGGGAGCCCTGGTGTATTAAGGGTGCTGAATGTTCGTAAGGGCGTTCGAAAGCTGTCATGAATGCTGCTTTTGGGCATTAAAAGATCACCAGGTTGCACCATAGTACGCGAGGCTCGCATCGGTGGAGATTGACCTTTGGAAATTTTACGAGTTTGAAGAGTATCGTTCCCCGCTGCAGTTGATGGTTTCTTCAGTTTATGCAATTCAGATGTCGTCTGCGATGGTGATTGGGTGTAACTAAAATAATCGCTATCGGTTTCTGTAGTACTCGAAGTGGAAGCATCAAAACGGTTGCGAAGGTATTGGAGGCCCCCTCCTTCATAAAACGAAGCCGGAAGAGGGTGGCAGGCAATATCATTAATAGCCTTCTCCGTTCGAAGGACCTCGCTTGTCAGACCCAGGTACTTGTGAGCGGCGTTGAAAGTAACTCGAGAGAACCGTGTCAGGATGACTGCAATGAATCGGTTAAAACTTGATACTGACGTAAAAGTGGATATAATAACCTTGCACGATATGGCCAGTGGCTTTGGGGAACTTTTTTGTCAGCCTGCGGAAAGCTTCCGCAGGGATCACAGCAAGAGTCGTATCCACTGTTGCCCGGGCGACCACCCCTCTATGAGCAGGAGTCGGGCCAGAGGGTATAAATGGACGCATTTGTTCGACTGGGGGTTCATCTTGGTGCCCAGGAGACATGGAATTACCTCGAGATGACCTGGAATGGTCTGCATGCACTGTCGACGTGGTCGACGACACCGAAAATCGGCGAGTGCTAGTTTTCGTCTTCGATTCCAGATCGAACTGCGAAACATCAGAATTCGCTCTATGTGACCTGTTGCGGATGAATGGGGAAGGGTTGCTTTCAAAGCATGCAGTATCATCAACCGAAACGCCAGGGTACTCGTCCTGCCAGCTCATCTGCACATCCTCAGTAAAAAGGCTCAGGATTGTAAAGAGACTTGATAGCGTTCCCCCGCTTCCCACTTCGTTTAAAAGTTGATAACCATTCATATCCTCATCGTCCCACAAACTCTGCTGAACCTCTGGGGAATGACCGGTCTGGGCATAAACTTGAACCATGCCTTCTACGACACAATAGAAGCTTTTGTCTTGGCTCAAAGAAAGGCTGTCCCCCGCAATGAGCCTCCGCGTCTGCAAGTGTCTAGCGAGTTCGTGAAACACCTGCGATAGTCGTTGAGCGGTACGGACATCGAGGGGTGGGCAAAAGTGGACGAACAGGTTTTTCAAGCTAACGTCAACTTTAGTGAGTAAAGAGCTGCGTAGTGGGCAGACCCGAAGCACTCACGAAACCGAAAACTCGTACAGCCTGCAGGAAATCGTCTAGGTAGTTGTGGAAAGACGAGGGTGGATCTGTCACCCATTTCAGTATCGCATAATGGAGGGGAGATAAAAAATTGACCCGTGTTGACATCTGGGTGAAGCTCGTTGATATCTGGTTTGACTAGAGGAGGCTCTTTCAACTGGGTGTAGTCGTTAAGGTAACGAAAGCGTATCCAATAGTTCAGAGCAACAGCCGAGACCCCGAAGAAAACAGCGAAGTTCCAGAAACCGAGCTGAGGATGGTGGCGATGGTAAATGTGTGACCGAGAACCAGGCAGAATGAGAAACGAACGGTTAGAGTCATGGAATACGAGAGCACTGCATACAGCAGTCGGGGAACAGTAATCGTCGCAAATGCGACGAGGGATTTCGCCCACGACAAAAGCCATACTATGAAAGTGTGAATTTCAGTTGTGATGCATGTCCCGATCCCAGAACTTACAGATGACCCAAAAACTTGCCGACACTAACGAAACCAAAGGATGCCTGTCGATGGATTCGGTAAGAACTTCTGAATCCATGACGGTAGCGACGCAAAGACGCGAGGCGAATCGGTGATGAGGGCTATATAAGAGACGAAGAAGTCGCAAATGCGGGCAGCGAATATGGTCAGGGTTGGGTCAGGGTGCTTCAGAGACCACAAACGTCATTTTGGGCCTGGTCAAACATGTGCATCGGATAAGCAACCCGTGCGCACAACGAGGAGGGAAATTTTTTCGACACGTTCCTGCCTCCGTCGATGAGCTGCTTCTACAACCAAGGCTTTTACAATTGGAAATGTATATACAAGACGAGACAAGACGTCCTTACATATAAACGTTTCTACTAGCATGAGAGGTCAAACTTTAAAAAGAGTGCTCTGTCGAGTCCTTTCCAATCGCGGAGGTACTGGATGATCCCGATGAGACGGTCTGCAGAATGCCGTCAATGTAGTTGGCGCCACTCCTGAACAGGCAACTCAGTGAACAGAACAGGGCTGCTGACAGGTAGGAACGCACCATTTCTGATGTGTCAAGACATCGCAGCCGATGTCTTTTTCTTTACGTTGAATCAGTTCGACATACGCAAGCATGCCATCCTCCTTATACCGGGCAGAGAGTTCCGCTTAAGAGGGACAATGGGTTTGGGAACATAACTCAAATCTTGATGCGGCACTCACCTGTTGTCACCGCATTACTGTGAAGGCCTGCCAGCGATATAAGTTGAAGGACAAAGCTTGAATTTACATTAGCAGATAGCAGTATGAACAGAGAACAAATAAATAAACCCCTCTTTTGCAAGCTCCCAAACGAAGGCCTTGAGGTCGGCGTCTAAAACGCGATCAGTTGAGAGCCGCCTGAACAAAAAAAAAACAGCTCACCCGTAAAGCCGTGTTGAGACCAGTTAAAGCTTGGACTCAGATTATATACGAACCACCTGGCGTAAAATATTAGTTGGGTCCCGAGCAATAAGGAGTCGGGTGGCGTACTTTCCGGGGTACTTCTCTCTAATCTTACGAGCAAAATATCTGGCCTGTTCAAGATTCGGAGATTTCGTTTCCAGCCAAAGAAGGTCCGCGTAAGGAGCAAAAGCCATAGTACGGTTGATTGCGGCCTGATAGGTTGCACATCAAAAAAAAAAAAAGAAACTACAAAACAAAAAAACGCTCTACCTCCACCCCTCCTGTGTAGTGATAGAACCCTTCTCTCGTTCGGGGTACTGCAAACATATCCTCCATCAAAGCAAAAAACTGCACCAAGGAATATCACCTACGGTCACAATCCCAGTAGACATTTTCTCCCAGAATATCAGCCGCAACTTCGCGAGCCTCACTGTTGGACTTTCCTGCTACCATTGAGAGGTACTTTTTGTAGGCACCAGTTTTATCGACTATCTTCGATTTTTTGATAGTAGTTTCCACAACTTAAAAAAAGATGAGATTATTTTATGGGACTACGGCTAAAGTCTTACCCTGATCAAAGGTGCACATTTCATGAGACTCAGTCCATTTCTTCTCGATTTGGTCCACCTGTGCCCCCGTTGCGCCCTGGGCCTCTGCTTCTCCTAAAACCTGAGCAAGAGACTTGCTTCCCTTGGCCGTTGTACCCAAGATAAATTGATGATCCGCAACATCCACATTGGACGAGATGAGCTTCCCGGACTCAGAGTCTGTGCGTGCTATAAGTAGCATCGTGGATTTCATCAAGTCAAGCTGAAACCTCGAGGCTACAAGGCGAGATATATGTGTTGAGGTTGGTACAAGAACTTTCCCTCCCAAATGACCGCACTAGTCTAGTTAGAAGGGGCCGTTTGGGAAAAAACGGGTCAATTACCTTCTTCCCGCCATGTAACTGATCTTCCAAATGGATTGCAGAAGTGCCCTGTTTCCCTCGGACTGTTAGTCGCGTAGACGCTATTTAAGAAGTTATTATTCACAGATTCCGCAAAGAGTTTAACCAACTTCATGACGGCGGAAACACCACCGTGTCTAAAGCAGATCAACAATGAAGGGGGTGTGGCGAACCTGGGTGACATACCCTGTGTCTGCATCAGCAATAATAGGCCTGAGGTAATCTATCTGCTCCATTTTTGCGCGTTGTTCTGGTGATGCTGACATTCGCTCATCATAATGTTTCTTGTCATGTAATTGTTGGGCGCGAAAAAGTCGATGGACTTGGTTCGGAACAGTCGTGTAGGGGTAATCTCTGTTGAATTCCTTCAATATTTCGTGAAGTTGCAACACAACTATTGACTCACCCCAGATCCGGCCCGACCTCGTTGTTTCCAGTAGTTAACACGCTAGAAGCTGCCCAACCTGACACGTACACAACCTCTTGGTGACGTGCCATCTGGGTCATTTGTACTGGGTCAATGGCACCCATAGTGTGTACTGGTTTTCCAGCAGCCGCAGCAGCCGTCAGTAGAGCAAAGAGCTTGTCCGCCAATAAGCTAGATGGGATAGGCAAGACAGGGAGGGCGCCTTGTTTCGAGGCAACAGAAGCTGGAGAATACGGCCTCTTGATAGCAGCGAATCTGGGTTGAGCCATAAACTCTGTCATTTCATTCTTACGAGCCTCGAAGACGGCTGCCTCGTCATCAAGAGAAAGTGGTTGGACGGGAAGAGCAGGCACAACTTGGGCCGTTGAGATAAACCTCACGACATTGGACATGAGTCCCAAGCTCTTCCGAGAACATAACATATCGGGGGAGCGTCTAACAAATGAGATGCAGATAAATACAGGACGACTTGGACGCGTTTGAAGACATACCTTCCAAGAATCTGCTTTCAACGCCTTCCGTGGGTCGGCACAAATGATAAAACCTGTGGGGTGGGTTCAGCCGGAACTAGCATCTAGCGACCCTGCCGATATATTTCTGGCTACGAATTGTGGCTTGTTTGTCAACAACGTCTAATTGCGATGCTAACTCGCCTTCAACAACACTTTACATAAAGTACATTCCGTTTCCAATGCCACGCAGTAAACGAAATCGTTCTCTATCCATTGTGTCTGAGAGCAGGAAGCGCTCCAGAAAATCAACTACGCAAGAGGTTATTCTTATTGACGATTCAGATGACGAAGACGACTTGGCCGCCATTTTGGCACAAATCAAACAACAGGAAGAAAGCGAACGACTGGCCAAGGAGTTGCAAGGCAATTGGAACGATGCTTCAGGGTCTAATAATCCAATCCTCATTGATGAGGACGACGAAGCATTGGCCAAGCGTTTGGCTCGAGAATGGGCAGACGAAGATGAAGAAATCGAGATTTCTGCCATCCAGCCTGCGGCGATAGGGATGCCATCGTCGTCTAACGCAGCTTCGATCCCGTCACAACCTTCACTTGAGATTCATAAACCCCGGAAAGCGCCCGATCATGCCCAATCGCCTGACAAAAGTTTGATTGCTTTCCGGCAGCTATTTACAGCTACAAGAGCATGTAGCAAGTGCGGGAAAGATGTACCTTCCCCTCGCGGTCATGTAAGACAAATGATTCCAAGAACAGGAAGTTCTGATCGATTTTTCGACAGGTTATGTTTACGGGTAGTGACCCTCTTCCACCCAGTTTGACATCGCTCTTACACGCGCCATGTGCGGCATGTCGAACCAACCATTGTAGGGGTTGTTTCACTGTCATAGATTGTCCACCTTCTTGCAAAGGTCTTGCAAAGAATTCGGCGTGCTCAGTTTCCCGATGTTGCGCCGAAGGACGTGCTATAGCTGTTTTCGAAACTTTGGGCGGCTTCGACCGGCAATACAATGGCGAGCGTGCGACCTGTGACTCTCGAGCTTTAGCTACGTTATCCAAGAAAAGGGGGACAACAACTGGAACTGTCGGACCTGGAGGCACCGGCTATGGAACAGATTCATACGGTGGCTACAGGGGTCGAGGAAGGGGTCGTAAACCTTCTGCTTCCGCTCCGCGCACTTCGAGAGTAGAAAAGCTTGCTGAGCACTGGGAAGAGATACTGGTTCGTTCTATGAAAATACTTACAGAACTTTTACCAGCGCCCTACTCGGAAATGCCGGAAATGTATGATATGCTACCGCATGCATCGATAGGCCCACTTTTGTCCATTTCTCAGATACCCAACCTCCTTGCGAGCTTGCTTTGCAACGATTCTGTGACCGATTGGATATCTCGAAGCGAGACGTACCACGCAATGTTATCTTTGCTGCGGAGGTTGGCGGATTGTGAATTGACAATACAGGTTTTGATTGGGCAACGCCATGAAATGGCTTCCAGCTGTGGTCTTGAAACTTGGATGTGGGAAGAAGGTGAAATTACCTGGAGAATGGAAGCATATGGGGTAGTGGAAACCTCGACTCCTCTTCTTGACTTTTTCAAAAAATTGACGAAGCAGTCTGAGGCGTTCCTAAATGGCGCGTCTCAGATGATCGCAGAAGGTGGTGAAGACGGAGAGGTAGATGACACGATAATGAACGGGACGTCTTTGTGTGGTGATATAATCGCCGCCAGAGACGATATGGAGCGAGTGATATCCATTATCGGACGACCTGCGGATCAGCAAGCGTCGACTTCTGCAAACCAGGGACCTTCCGCTAGCACATCAAAGCGTAGGCGCGAAAGCGAAAAGGGGAAGGGGAAAGAAACTTCCGTAGAACTCGCAAGAGCATATGCATCTGCTTGCGAACGACTCGCGTTCAAACACGTCTTCCTGGCGGTGGAAGGCAAGGGCAAAGGAACGGGGTTATCTTACCCAAATTTCAACTACAGCGTACAATTAAATCAATCCCAAAACGCGACGCGTAATCCCAAAGATCGACTTCACCTTGTGAAAGAGCTGGCTGTAACCGCGACAAGCCTGCCTCCCGGTGTGTGGGTACGTGTCGATGAAGTCCGAAATGATGTCATGTACGACTGTCAATAACTCCGTATACTCTGCTTTTGGAACTGATTTTTCAAAAAGCAAGGTAATGATAGCGGGCCCGGAAGGTACACCCTACGCCGGGGGTCTTTTTGAGTTTGACTGCTTCATGCCTCTGGACTATCCAAATTCCCCGCCTCTCTTTCATCTCAGAACCACTGGAGGGGGTACTGTTCGTTTCAATCCAAACTTGTACAACTGTGGAAAGGTCTGTCTTTCTCTCCTTGGTACATGGCCGGGGAGGTGAGTATTTCTTCCTCACCAATCATAACAGCACCACTTAACGTTTTTGCAGACCAGAGGAACAGTGGTCCCCTAAATCTACACTTCTCCAGGTTCTTGTCAGCATTCAAAGTATGATACTCATCGACGCGCCTTATTTCAATGAGTAAATTTCGCATCTAATTTGTGAATGTTTTGTTATCCTAATGATCCATCTTAGACCAGGGCATGGTAAAGCGAATTTAAACTCTTCCGTCAGCATTGAATATAACCGTAATATCTCGCTGCAAACCGTTCGCTGGGCCATCGTTGAATGGTTGAAGGAAGAGCACCGTAATGGTATCTGGGGGGTATGTCGGTCCCTCGCGTTGTTGCTCACACACGTTTCACACTATTTTAAGGATGTCATAGCATCCCATTTCAGCATTCAAGGGTCCCAGATTCGCCAAAGGTAAACTTTCAATTTTCTGAGCGTGTATCCCACATTACTGAACGTTGCGTTGAAGGATCGCTGAATGGGCCTCGACAAACCCTGCGATGAGGTCTTACGCTGCCAGTCCTGAATTTCCGGGACGAGTATACGCCAATTACCCGGCACAGCACGCGCCAAAGAAAGGCGGCCTTGATTTAGTCCAGGAATTTGAAGAAGGCATTGAAAGGGTCAAAAAGTGGTTCTTTGAAGGTTTGGACTCATGAGGTGATGTAAATAATGCAATACAAGTTAATTATGCTGAGAAGCGTATGACCTTCTCTTACTGGCCGAGGATTTAAGTACTCTACTTCGTCAACTCTCGCCTTCCCCGAATGTTTATGTTGGGCCTTCCAAGGGCAAAACTGGAAATAACCTTCATCCAGCCGCCGTTGTTTCACGTCACGCCAACTCCGCGTCATACCGTCGGTTAAATGTACTGTTGTCTCCGAGCTATTGTCGGATGGAGATGAATACGCGTTTAGCCTTCTTCGATCATTATACCCGCGCGCTGAAGGTAGGGCACTTATAAGGGACCATGACCCCAGCTCTCTGCAGAGGCATCTTCTATGGCTCATCCGTTTATCATGACATCCTCGTCGACGCTTATGCACGCATCTCTTGCGTATCTCTCTCACGAAGTTATCACGCTGGACTCCATTATCCGCGACCACTCTGCAACATTAGCACCTACCACGAAAACCTACCTCCCGACTGAACTTCTCATCCTCATCCGTGCCGACCTCTTTTCTATAATTGCCCAACAACTCGTCGCCGAATCCGCTGCTGCTCTTCTGGAGTATGAAGAGGCGCTCCGAGCACTTCTTTGCGTCGATTGCGCCGAGTACAACCAGGACATTTACGGTCCAGATGTTTGGCAATGGGAACATTTTTCTGGTCCATGCATGTGTGTCACGGGCAAGTATAAAGTGCAGCAGAGTTATCGCCGCAGGAGAACCGATACCAACCCTAAACAGTTTTTTAACTCGGAGCACTGGCTCGAAGCACGCATGTCGCGCGTAGCCCTTCGTTTTCGTCATAATCAACGGAGATCATCCTCGGGATATATCTGGGACATTGTCGCGGACGTACTGCGCAAGTACGGGTGTGAGGTTGCTCACCTGAGTGATAGGGATGCCCCAAGTAATGGGCAGGGTCGCGGTACCATGACCGCGATAGGTTGGTCACGCGTTGGCCTCAATCATGACCAGGTCCAAATCACTATTCCAGAAGATCGACGCTCAGGCGATTCCTGGATGATCCAAGCCATCCTTCTTCGCGCGAACAGGGAACTCCGATTGGGCCAAAGATACCCAGACCTTTTCCATCGAACCCGGGATGCACTTCCCCCGAACATGTGTATGTCACTCAACGCAGGTTTATCGCGTTGTGAGAACCATCGATCGTCGCTTTGCCATCGATATCCTAACATTGACATCGCCTGGACTGACCCATTTCTTCACTGTTTGCGCTTCTTCGCGAATGGCTTCTCTGCTTGTCTTTCACTTCTCGCAACTCTGACCACCCTAGCTCTAGCAATCTTGTGCTTTTATTCGAAACCAAAATCCCTACGTATGATATAATAATTAGCTATCACTTATAACCGTTAAGTTTCTGTATTTTTATATCACCTCGGACTGAGGAATTAATCAATTGAGGTGTCAATCCAAAACCTGAAGTGGGAAAATTGGAGTCAGATTTTTTGATTAATGAGACCCTAATCAATCTATGTACTGCTACATATGAGATGCGCTGGTGTATTATTACGGTTACTAGAAGTCAAGCACGTATCAAGGCTAGCGGGATCGAGGAAGGTGCAGAACTGATTAAAACAGTTGTGCCGAGAGAGTAGTGACGATACGTCCGAACCAGCGTGGAGAGGTGAAGGGCACCGCGGAGGAGGGGTGGAATAATTGCTGTATGAGTGGTGTGGACTTTTTTCTTTTCTTTTTTTTCGAGTGCACGTATATATGTACCCTAAAATATATAGATAAATAGATACTAAGAGAAGGTGAGCGTTCGCATTCGCTGTCAATGATCAAGAAATTACGCACAATACTACTTTTGATTGGTTAGTGAACACTATGTTGATGGAAGCTGAGGAGCAAAAGTGCGTCTTCGAATTTGATGTCAGAATATGTAGCTGAGCGTTTTTCGAATTCTGCATAATATGCAGGCTCGTTGAAAGAAGTAAAGCCTTCGATGGCGAGATGAGAGTTTGAAGGCGGAGGAGGAGGGGACGGTGAGGCTTCTGGGGAGGGAGTCACTGCCTCTTGAAACTCATCTTCACTTCCTATGTCGGAATGCATGTCATAATCAAACGGCTCCAAGTCCATAGATTCGTCATTTAGAGATGATGACGAGGAACCGAAAGACGGTGTACCAAAGTGGGAATCGAAAGCAGAGTAAGAGATTCGTCCGCCGAACCCATCGTAATCGTCGTCGTCAGCACTTCCTGACCTTTTGGTCCGTTTTCTCGCTGTTTGACGGAGATTTCGGAACCAATTTGTTACCTTGCCAACATCCCTAAGAGTACTCAAGTCAGCCATCATTGCAATCTTCGAGATACCGACCACATACATTCCAATTTCAAGCGCCAAAGCAGATCGCTCTTCAATCGTCGGAGTTGGGGTTTTCATGAACAGATCCTTCAGTGCGTCGAGCTGGAAGGGTTCAGGACGGGATCTCCTTGGTCTTGAGAAGGTTGTGCCTGGGCCACCATATGAAACTGAACTTCGCCCAAAAGATCTGCGCGGGATATAATCTTCCATCGATGGTGAGACACTCGGAGATCTCAGTATACCAGCAGGCCGAATGGAAAAGGGGTAGGTGGGGGCGTAAGGCATCTGCGGCGGAACTAACGACGGATGGTGTGACGGAGGGGGGAAAGCTGAGTACTGCCTTGATTCGCGATATCCTGACCTCGAAGATGGCAGTGTGCACATGTCGATTTCGTCCTCTTTTTTCTTCTTGGCTAGGCTGCGTTGATTCTGAAACCAATTTGCGACGCTTTGATATCGCCTATTGTTGATTGAGTTTTTCTTCAAAAACGACGAAGAAAAAATACCACACACATTCCAATGCGTCTGGAAAGCACTTGTCTCTGTTCTGTTGTTGGATGGGGGTTAATGTTGTACAATTTTTTGAGCTCTTCTGTCTGTTCAGTAGTAGGTCGCATGCGCATTCTGCGGGGCATTGTATCTGAGTCCAGGAAAAGGGTGTGATCTTGACTACCAGAGTAAAACGATGAAAAACTTTCGGATGGAACATCCGATTCAAATGGAATGTCTATGGAAGAATACTCTTCGTCGTGAAAATCGTCAAACTCTGCAAGATGATGCGGGTTTGGTGGTGAATCGGAAGAATAGACTCCTGGTGCGGCATTGACGGGAAAAACATCCGAGACAGCATTACGAGCTCTTTTCTTGGAGGAAGCCCGTTTATTTTGAAACCAAGCGTTGACTGTCTTTGTCTCCCTAAGGAAAAGGTAATCAGTAAAAGAAAACGGCAGGAGGAAGAAATCTACAGACATCCCAAGTCGTTCTGCTAAAGCTGTGCGCACGTCCAGCGGAGGATGTTCATTTTTATCAAACAACTCATTTAGAGCCGCCAACTGGGCAGGGGAATGGCGATGTCTCGGTTTCTTTTGAGAGGTATTCTGGGGAGGAGTTGGAGGAAGAGAGTTGGCAGTGGGCCGTGACCAAGAATCTGAGTGAACGGCGTCCATGGGGGAAGGTGGAGGACGGAAGAGAAAGAGGGGAGAGGTAGAAAACGGCAAGAGAAGGGGATTTTGAATGGATGAGGATGATTGAGATTATGTATTACAAAACTCTCCATTTATCACAGATCGCTTAAGGCAACTTTGATAGTCGTCCCTGCTTTCCCACGCCAACCCTGACACAATAAATATCATTGCTAAAGATGCCGATACGGCGATGCCATCACGACGACGAGGAAGCAAGACGAGTGCAGCACTCAAGGCCAACATAAGGCAGCCGATTGGTCTCAGCCGCATATGCACCGCCGAGAACATCGACGGATGCGGAGCAGA
Source organism: Laccaria trichodermophora (assembly GCA_018417955.1). Lineage (NCBI taxonomy): Eukaryota > Fungi > Basidiomycota > Agaricomycetes > Agaricales > Hydnangiaceae > Laccaria > Laccaria trichodermophora. The sequence continues at coordinate 641,426 of JACTVC010000010.1, forward strand.
AGTGGATTTAAGAGGAGATTGTGCAAAATGATATATACAGTGTATCCGTAGAATGGGGTAATGCAAATAAAGATGTAGTGTCACATACTTGGGTTCTCTCCTACTCCGCCTCCTCGGGCTCGATGTTTCTTATCCAGGCCCCAATTGATCCTCTATCTGGTTCGTCAGGTCAGTGGAGATCATGAGGGTCAAGGTACGTACAGGAATCCTTCGTGCCGGAGGAACAAAGCTCGCTTCGTTCCCTTACTCCAGAAACGAATCGCATATGAGAGCGTAGAAATGGTAGCTGCGTGTCCTGCAACATCATCATGAGTGCACAAACGAAATCATCAATGTGTTTACACATGCCTCGAATAAAACATCCGCCAAAGTATATTCTATCGAGGTTGTACTTTTCTGCATTCATGTACCTGGGGTATCAGTTGATCAGTCCGTCGTTCTTGAGCTCAAAATCAAGACTCACGCGATCTGACCGATGTTGTTAGAGACGGCATACAGAAGGCTCTTGCTGATATCCTCGGCTGAGAACTTCTTCTTCTCTCCGCCCTTTTTGAAGACTTTGCCAAACGTACTCGCGATCATTGTCGATTTCAAGCCGAGCTTGCTATAGTCTTGTCCGTAGATATCTCCGACCAGCATATCAACGGTGGAGTTGTCCCCTCGTTCAGAGATTGCAAGCATTTCTAATTGACTGTGAGCAATGAGCAATAGATCAGTCAGGACGGAACAGACCGTCAAAGGTAGTTGCAGGCGTTAGTAGGCTGAGGAGACCCCATAGCGTACCCCCACCTAAACTTGTCCCGCTCACGCGCTCAAAGCTACCGTCCTCGTCCACTTTGATAATGGATACACCAGAACCGATATTAACGAGCAGGCAAGGCAATTGCGTTGTTGGATGATGCTCGAATGTGACACCATATGCTGGAGGGTTAGGACTCGGTCGTTCAAGCGGTGGATTTCCGGTAGAATCAGCGGCTTTTAGTGCCGAAGCAGTCGATGGATGAGAGACGGATTGGATGAGCTCATCTGAGAAGTAATACGCCTCATCCGGGATGAGGGTGATAAACTTCAAACCTTCAATCAGACAAGCCATCTCGTCCTCTCTCCTTACTTCCACACGCAATTCCCCCCTGAACAATTCGTAAAATTTGTGCGCACCACCCCCAGTGGCCATAATTTTCACTCCCTTGCGCATATCGTCTATCGAAACCCCATTGACATTCGCGGACCGTTCGATAAGTGATTGGATGAACTCGACGCAGTCATTGATGTTGTCAGTCTCGAATCGTTCGAAATTGAGGGACCCTCCAGGAAAATGCTGTACCTTCCGGCGAAGGAAAGACTCCCGCAGCAGCCCGTGATCAATGCCGGATAGGCTATTCACAGCATGGTGAGGGTGATCCAAAATTAGCGGCGTGAGAGCACCATTGTGTTTGCTGTTGGATGGGGCGGATGACGAGGAGCAAGTGCTGCTTGTGTCATCCAAGGGAGAAATCGAACGAGAGCTGGATACGTCATTGGCAGTGCTGGACACACGAGTCGCGGGAAGAGATGGCGATGATGGAGGTTCAGGGGAGCGGGTGAAATAAACAACTTTTGCTAAGGACCCACCAACCTGGTTTGTCGACGAGTGGGTGAACAGGCGCGCAGGAGCAGAGTGAAAAAGGAGCAACGTACGTCCACCGCAATGTGGGAGACGGGTTCGATGTAATTGGGGAGATATATCCCTCGACTGTCCCTGGTCTTGCGCCAACGTCAATCATGGTCCGGTGAGAGGGAGGGGACATGACGATATAATACCTCTGGCGATTCTTCCGACAGGATTACGGCCCCTCGTGTGTCTACATGAATAACTTTGGCCGAGGGGAGGGATGGAATGGACATTGTCACCGTGCGTTGCAGGGGTTATAGATGGTCAAACCGTTTCTTTTTTGTTGTGCGAAATAGATTATTAGGGTATCAGTGAGCAATGTTCGGCATTTGGCAGGGGGGCGACGAGGAAAGAGACAGATATCATGCGACTTTCTGGTTGTCCAAAACACCGACACCGGTCAGCGGCACACCCAACCCCGAGTAGTGAAAGTGCACTAGACAGGGGCTATGTTGGGGCGGATACGGGCAAATACCTGTGTGCCGAGTGTTCTATATTCCTACATCATCGGCCTGTGTTCAGATCCACGATGGTATTAGGCCAGAAAAAACTACTATGTACCCTACAGAAAACACAACCTTAACCACCAACAGCCGTGAGCACAAGGTTGCATACTTCCTGCTTTTCAGCTCGGACACCAAGCTCCAGAGTTACGCCCTGGCCCCGCGAGAACGTCATCCGACAGCGCACGAGCACCTTTCCGCCACCGCCCGTTACGAGTCCAGATAGCTGTAGGGTGTGCACCGACGTTGATGAGGGTACTTCACTGCCACCAAGTGGCTCCATATTGAGAACTTCGATAATGGAGTCGCACGCCGCTAGCAAAGAAGGTTTAGCACGAATAGTGTATTCCAAATCTAGTCTTACCTTTGAGACTTTCCATCGCTGACAATGCGAAGGTTTCCGTAGCACTCGGAGCGGAACGCAGCCTATCCCACTCGGCACCGAAGGTTGAGTAACTCGGGATAATATAATCTCCTCCGGCACTCAATTCGACTTCCTCGAGCTGGTACTCATCTTCGTAGCCTTCTTCCTCGGGCTCTCCTGTGGAAGGGTCAAGTTCTTTGCTGATGAATTTGAGTGTGCATTGGAAGGAGCCCAATGCGAACTGATCTGGAGAGTTGCGTGTGAAGGAGACGTAGATGGTGCCAGGTGAATTGGCAGCGGTGAGGGCAAGCAACGGGATGATGAAGTCTTCACTCAGCGCGTTGTCGTCGGATTGGGGTTGCATGATGACGGAGACTTGCTCCAGCACGGTATCTGGTAGGGTGTTGGACACGTTGTACTAAATTCTTTTTTAATTTTTGTTCTTTGACATTCAAAGGGTTACAAAAGTCACCTGGAAGACGATATGCTCTTTGAAGACATGCTTGACACATGTAACTTGATACTCCGTTTCGTTCTCGGTCAACTGGGCAGGCGTCAAACTGCTGTTAATCACAGGACCGTAGGATCCAAATTCTGGAACTTCGGAAAGCTGTTGAAGATATGCCGATTGTTTCTCTGCCGCCGACGGGGCCGCAGGTGCATCCACTGCCTTATTTGGTGCTGGAACACCTATGGTATCGAGTGAACTTGGCCCTACGAACAACAGCCAATGAGCAGACGTAGAAGAACGATGGTTTTTGCAACTCACGAGCAGCTTCTTGGGCAGCTTGTGCCCGACTGATCTTCGGCACTGAAGAGACGTCTAAGGCTTGACCAGCTGTTGACGGATCTTTTACATATGCTACCAATTTGGCTTCCAGTGCAGCTAATGAGAACACCGACTCTATCTAGGGGGTTAACAGAAGATACGGCAGAAAATGAAGACGGCTGAATCACACCTTCTTTGACGTATGTGTCTGCGAGGGGTTTCTCCTTGAAAACCTTCAGAAAGAGGGCAGCACGGTCGCGAACTTCATCGTCAACATCATCGAGACACCTAACACAGTATCAGAAATGAAGGAAGGCAGGAAAGGATACGAGCGAACCGATTGAGTAGCACAGTTATGCTGCGCTTCAAGCTAGCTTCAGGGGAATTAACACCAAACTTGGCCAAGCTCGTTACTGCCGCTGCTCTAACGGTTGCATTCTCTAGGACCACGCGGTTGTAGATGAAGCGAATGTATTTGGCCGGTTGAGGTGATTTTGGACCTTCCACGCCAAGCAAATGAAGGATTCGGACGGAAAGTTTCGTGAATTCGCAGTCTTCAATGAATTCGCAGAGGTGAGAGAGAGCTTGCTCTTTGCATTCGCCGATAAACTTGATCATGTCGAACATAGCCTCGACGACAGCACGCTTGAAGTCATAGCCACCTTCATCTCGTAAAACTCCAGATAGGAAACTGAGCATCGAAACATGCTTTGTGGGAAATTTGAGACACAAAGAGCGGATGGCATCAACGATGATGACTTTGAATTCGTCGCTGATTTCCGTCATAAAACCGGTAATTTGTTTGATGAGACGATCAACCGAAGCTTCATTTCCAGTCTAAAAATGAATTCAAGAAATGAAGAAGACGATGAAACGGTGGGCCGGACCTTTAGAAGTGTGGTGATGGCGTATGTCGCCACGCTGCGATTGGGGTCTGCGATAAGGCTTTCGAGATCGACATTGCATGTGGCCACACTGCTTGGGTGCGTGAGTGCAAGAGCAGCCAGTGTGCGAGTAGCAGCAAATTTTAAAACGGGCTTTGGCGACGACAAGAAGAGCTGTAAAACTAAAGTACCGTTTCAGATACGAAAACGCTGCTTCCGAACACCGGCTCACCAGCTATTGATTTTGTTAACTGAGCCGGTGAAGCATTTTTCATTTCGCAGATGACTCGTGCTGCCTCGAAGTTGACCATATCGCTCTTGTGACGTAACCAGCCCTCAAGTAACTCTACCATTTGTCTTTGAACACTGCAAGGCAACTGTTCAACCACCCAAAAATATAAAAGGCGGGTATACTAAAGGACTCACTTGGGGTCTTCCTCCATAACTTTGGCGGCGTATCGAATGAGCATGCACAGGGCCATCGGGTTCTTCAATGTGGTGCCAGCACCTGACTTGCCTCCGCCAAGTTGTTGGATCATCTTTGTCACTGCCATTCTGTCCTGCTGGCGGATAAGATAGAGAAGACCTAAACCATGATACTGCGCGATATAGCTCGAGGAGGCAATTGCCTGGGGTCCGTTGGGTTGGCTGGATGAGCCGCCAAAGCCAAGATACCCACCCCCAGAGCTCGAACCGAAGAAGGTCGAAGACGACTTGGCGTTGACGGCTTCTTGCGCTTCGTTAACCCAACGCTTGACGACGTCTTTAGCGTGAGGGAAAAGATGGTATGCTGAGACGAGGGCGGCAGAGGCAATTGCGGGGTTGCGGTCGACGATGGCCGCCTTGAAGAACCGTTCTACGCCCTGAGCCATTGAGGGCTGTCATAATTTGAGGGATTAACTTGAACACGCGAGGTAAAGTCACAAAACGCACGTCAATGATACGACATAGTGCTCTGATCGCATTGGGCCGGTAGATAACTTCAGAGTTGGGCTGCATGTCCTTCATTATGCTGCTTGTAACCATTATTACATCTTCAGCAGTAGTAGCAAGCTCCTTGATGGCAAGATACACCGCTTGCCGCAACGCGCTCTATGTTGAACTCATCAGACACGCAAAGTTTGCACGGACAGCGTGACTTACATCTTTGTGCTGGAACAGTTTTGTTGTCCCAAAAAATAGGGTGGTAGCTTCCTGGGGTCCAAAAGTCTCTCCGACATAGAGAAGATAGACGATGCGAGTGATGAGCGCCCTGCATTTTCGTGGACTAATTGGAGAATCATTGAAGACGCGAGCTTCTTGGATGATGGTGGTTTTGTTGTTATAGTAAGAGCTCAGACCGCTTTCGTCCTCTTTCTTTGACGGAAAGGCCATGGCAAAGGAGGCCATCTCTACAGAACAGTGGAAAGTGAAGCGGAATCTGCAGAGAAGAGAGAGAGGTTACTGAAGTTCAACGGAACTGGCGGACGTGGAGGTTGCAATGCCGACGTGTTTATTACTATTTGACTACAGCTTTGGAGATTGCAATTATTTCAACTACTGGTTGTACAGGAATAAATGGCGTTCATCGATGTTCATAAGAGAGAGGTAGACGCAAGCCGCCCGATGAGCACTCCTTCACCCAAGGCCCAAGTCCACCAGACGTGACGCCCTCTTCAACCCGCTCGCCCTCTCTGAGATCTCGTGTATGTACGAAGCCCAGGATGAGGTGGGAGTTAGAAGGACAACAAATGCAGGATCGGACCGGAAACCAGACGAAAGGCGAGGTAGGTAGGATAGGTAAGGAACGTGTGAGACAAAATTGAGGTGGGGGGAATGGTAAACTTATAGCACAATGAATTGGATAAGGATGGATAGAAAGGGAGGAATTATCCCGAAGATATACGGGCGCAGGGGAATGATGGTGTATAAGTAGATAAAACGGGCAGAAGCAGCCATTTCCCGATCATCCTCTTGCGAAAATGTCAGAAAAGCTTGAAAAGAAAAGAGCGTCCGTGTCGAATAAAGTAGAGAGGCGACTTCAAGCCATGTTTGATGTAGGGAGTAACACATCTTGCCTATAGGATTGTGTTCAGACCAAGCCGGGAACCTCCTGTTCGACGATGACATTGGGTGCGATGGAGAGGAAGTGGAGGCTGGGAGCGTTCTCTGAAACCGGCAGAAACCGGACGTGCCCCGACCCTGTAGACCCCCCCTCCCCCAACGACGCCCAATAGAACCCACACGAGCTCCTTTGAGCACGGGTAACCGCCGAACCGATCATTAACCAAACTGAGCGAAACCCTCCTTCTACCCTCCACCCCCCAATCGCCCAGTTGCACTCGGGACGCGTATACTGGAAACAGGCAGATCAAATATGCAACAAGCCCATTTACCAAAGTTCAGCGTCCCTTCCGCGATTGCCACGCTGTTGGCCCACAGCTCCTGGGGCAGCTTGCTGTGCTTGTCTAGTGTGAGAACGTAACCTGGACAGATAAAACATTAGCGAGACGCCAAACTAGTTCGGTCCCATGCATTGCTCACATTCTGTCACTAGCACGATGCTCGTCATCCTCTTGAACGACCTTGCGCCTGCCTGCGCCGCCTGCTTTGGAGCTGGATCCTGCTGTCTGGTCATCTTGGGCTCCTCGCTGGACGCTCCAGTCAAATACATAGTCGTACTGGTACCCCTCCCGAACGAAGAGGTCACGGAAGAGTTTGCGAAGATAGGAGTAGTCGGGTTTGTCGTCGAAGCGAAGAGCACGAGTGTAGTTCAAGAATATGCCGAATTCATTCGGGAATCCACGGCAGAGAAGGTCGGTGGGGGTGGTCATCTTCTTTTCCATAATGCGATCGTATTTCTGCTTCTTGGTGGCAGCTTTGAGACCCTGCCAGGGAAGGGCTCCACGGAGGAAGTACATCAAAACATAAGCAAGAGATTCGAGGTCATCACGGCGTGCTTGCTCAACACCCAAATGGGTGTTGATCGATGTGTAGCGAGCAGTACCCGTCAAGTTCTTGTTCTCTCTATACGGAATGTGGAGGTGGGTCTTGGGGTCACGGAACTTCTTAGCGAGACCAAAATCGATCACATTGACTTGGTTACCGCGCTTTCCAATGCCCATCAGGAAGTTATCTGGCTTGATGTCACGATGTATGAAGTTGCGAGAGTGGATATACTCGATGCGAGAAATCTATCCCAGAGGGTCAGCGAAGAGTAAAGACATATAGTAGAAAAAGGCACAGACGAGTTGGTCGGCGAGTAAAAGAACAGTCTTGAGGCTGAACTTGCGGTTGCAAAAGTTGAAAAGATCCTCGAGAGAAGGCCCAAGAAGGTCAAGAACCATAGCATTGTAGTCGCACTCGGTGCCGAACCATCGGACGAAGGGGACGCCTACGCCGCCTGCGAGAGTCTTGTAAACCTTTGACTCATACTCTAGTTGAGGATGTTTTGCTTTGACGGACTCGAGCTTGATGGCAACTTCTTCACCCGAGATGATGTTAATTCCAAGGTAGATGTCACCTAGAATGATATAAGCGAGTTGACAACAATGAGACGTCTTGAGACACACCAAAAGAACCAGAGCCAATTTTTTTTCCAAGCCTATATTTCCCACCAACACGAAGATCCAATCTATGAGACGAGGAGTCCGCCATGGGCTAATAGAGTGTGAGAATGGGGTCTGTTAGAGGGAAGAGTGAGTAAGAAAAAGCGCCGTAGAAACAACAGATAGAAGAAAGGATCAAAGGGTTTTGTATGAATCAAGGGCTGGAAGGCATGCGCATCAAACAGTGTCACTGCACACGTAAGGCAAGACCACAGGTGGCGAACAGCGGAATGCGATGTAGATGACCAGTTAATCACCACCCCATAGATCGTCGTTACATCGCGGAGCATTGGCGTGTCTGGTGAAGATGCCACCTTCGTGTTGCACGACCATTCGAGAGCCTTGCGGTTGCAAGGCGGTGTCCGCGAGGCGCTTAGAGCGGCGTTTGGATAGATATGTTGCAAGAGGTAGAAGGAGTAGAAGAAGGTAAAGGTGTACTCACTGATGAAGAGAAAGCAGAGGGGATATACTGAAGAAAGAGAGGGGGCGAGGGCGTTATAAGAGAGATGTGAGGTCAGGAGGCAAACGACAACAGACAAGGAGAACCAAACAAGCTGTGTCGTCGGAGTCTCAATCTGATCGATGAATCAAATGTCGTGGCTTCAAATTTGTAGTCTTTGCAACGATCTTTTCTCTTGCTCTTGCTTCATAGAAATATTAATGCCCTGAATCAGCCTGAATCCTGGCAGGTGCCTAACCTGATGCTTGCCTTCATCTGAATTTTTTTTGGCGAGAACACCCTGTATATACTTATCGCCGTTCACGTTGTTTGAGGGGCTCCACCCAAATGACAGCCAACTTGACAACTGTTATGACACTAGGGCGTTTAGTGTCAGAGCACCCGCAGCGCAGCTGTATCGGCCTTCGTGTTGAATATTTTGCTGTAGGGGCTGTGGATAAAATTTTATTTCTCCGAGAAGTTTCCGTTGTTCGTGCATGCATGGCAATGTCGATAATTTCAAGTTTCAAACGTGCAAGTGCCAAGAATGGTACTACATAGTACTACTTACCGTTGCAGTGTTGGTGTGTTAGCTTCTGTTGCCATCATGCATCACAACCGAATTTAGGCTAGTTCCCGTCTCCGCCATCTTCGTTCACAACGTCGACCGTCTCTACTCAATACTTGCTTATCTCTCTTTTTTCTCACCCACTCAGGTTTGTGCGGCCATCACTCTCCTTATCCTTGCCCCTCTTGCTCTTCCACTTTCTGCGTTAAATCTCCGCAACAATGGCCTACCGCCAAAACCACGATCCTTATTATGCCGCACACCAAGATAATACACCTCCCCCGTTTCCTCAGCACGGCAATACTGGTGTTGCCGTCGACTATCCTCCCCCAGCGGGCTATGGCCAACGTAATGACTACGATGCCAACTGGGATGCAAAGTCCTACCAGAGCAGCTATGCTGGTTCCCAGGCGCACCTGAATCCTTATGAGATGGCCCAAGTCAATGCGACTCCCCCAGTCCCAGGCGTACGCTTCCAGCAGCAGCCCCAATACCCTCCGCAGCAGCAGCGCCCCGGAATGTACAGAGATCCTAGCAGCGCAGGCTGGTCTGACGCACGAGACAAACTCATGAAACGTAGATCTATCAAGCAGGTCCAGCTTGTTCATGGTAATCTTGTTCTCGATGTTCCCGTTCCCACAAATATCGTCCCCGATGGAAAACCCGACGAAGAGTTTGTCAAGATGAGGTACACTGCTGCGACTTGCGACCCTGATGATTTCATGTCTTCTCGTTATACACTCCGGCCGTATCTTCTTGGTCGTGAGACGGAGTTATTTATTGTGATGACAATGTACAACGAGGATGAGGTACTTTTCGTCAAGACCATGAATGCGTGAGTGTGCTTTCCACCTGACTTTACTACTTCTTTATAGTTTATTACAGCGTAATCAAAAACATTGCACACTTGTGTGGTCGCAATAAATCCAAGATGTGGGGGCCGGAAGGTTGGAAAAAGGTCGTCGTATGCGTTGTTTCCGATGGACGCAACAAAGTCAACAAGCGCACTCTTCAAGTCCTGAATCTAGTATGCGTCTCCCTGTTCTTTGACAACCTGCCATTCACTTTCCATTCTCTCAGATGGGTTGCTACCAAGAAGGCATTGCGAAGGATTCAGTCGGCGGCAAGGACGTCACGGCCCATATCTACGAGTGAGTTTTTCGTGGAGTGGTACACAGATCGCATTGAACCGCTCGCCATAGGTACACCACCAGTGTCATTGTCACGGATACAGGCGAAGTATCTAAAGGCTCTTGTCCCATCCAAGTGCTTTTCTGTCTCAAAGAACAAAACAAGAAGAAACTGAATAGTCATCGATGGTTCTTCAATGCGTTCGCTCCCCTTTTGAAGCCCAATGGTATGTATTGGTTCTATGTTTTTGTAAAATCTTTGTTAACAGACCCTAAAGTCTGTGTTCTCCTCGATGTTGGTACCAAGCCAACTGGTACATCTATCTACGAACTTTGGAAATGTGAGGTCTTTTCATCACAATTAACCAATGATTTACATTTCCCTAAGGCTTCGATAAACACTCTAATGTTGGTGGTGCCTGCGGAGAGTAAGTGATTTCAATTACACTTACCATGGTTGTGGTAATGACAAGTATGCAGGATCTGTGTTGATGTCGGTCGTGGCTGTGGTCTCCTGCTTTCAAGCCCTCTTGCAGCCTCTCAGAATTTCGAGGTGAGTACGCCCATGCATTCTTTATGCTTCAAGTCTCAACTCTTGTAGTACAAAATGTCCAACATTCTTGACAAACCGCTCGAGGTGCGCAGCATACAACTTTCAAGGCATTACCAAACTGAGCTCATCTCCGTAGAGCGTATTTGGATATATCAGCGTGCTTCCTGGAGCCTTCAGTGCCTATCGTTACCGAGCTCTCCTCAATGGACCTGATGGCAAGGGTCCACTTGCGTCATATTTCAAGGGCGAAACTATGCATGGCGCTGGTAGCGATGCTGGCTTGTTTGGTGAGTCTTATGAATCATGATTATTCTACGATGGTTCTAACTAAGCTTACAGAGGTAACGAACTGGCTCTTTCAATGTGCTATTCTAACTTCGTCATTAGAGGAACATGTATCTTGCTGAGGACCGTATTCTTTGCTTCGAAATTGTCACAAAAAAGCGTGAGGGTTGGATGTAGGTGGCTTCCTCTTTTCGGAAAGCGTTTTCGAATAACTCATCATTCATTGACAGCTTGAAGTACGTCAAGAGTGCAAAAGCTTCTACTGATGTTCCAACCACCGTAAATTTCCTCCAACTTTGTTGAACTTCACTATTTCATCTATGTTTCAGGTGCCAGAGTTTATTTCGCAACGTCGCCGATGGCTCAATGGTTCACTTTTTGCGTCAATACATGCAACAGTCTTCTTTTTCCGTATTTGGTCCTCAGGCCAGAACTTTTTCCGCAAAATTGTGCTCCAGGTAAAAATAAATGTACTTAGCGTGCTTCCTTTGCGCTCACCCTGTGTCAACTTGCAGTTTGAGTTCATTTACAATGCGGTTCAGCTCTTGTTTACGTGGACGTCCCTTGCAAATTTCTATCTGGCTTTCTTCTTCGTACGTTGCAATCGACAGTCTTCTGTGCCGCTCATTCACCGCTGGGTTAGCTGGTGTCATCGGCTACGACGAGCTCGTCACAGAACGCTTTCAATTTCCTCAGTAGTGGCGCTGGCAAAATCGTTTTCGAAATCTTCCTCAATCTCTACATTGGTCTTCTCTTTCTCGTGTTGGTTTGTTCCCTTGGCAATCGACCTCAAGTGAATCTTTATTGTTTCAATTCTTGGATCTTGGCTTATATCACATCAAAGGGCTCGAAATGGGCTTACAGTATCGCCATGATCTTGTTCGGTCTGTGCAATATCATAACGACCTGGTGCGCTGCCTTCACCGTTTACTTGGCTGTTCCCCACGACGCCGCAGGATGGAAGGACTTCCCCAAGTATACATTTACCATTGCCCTTTTCAATCGAAGTGAATCTGATCATTTTATGCAACAGACTGTTGAAGACGACCCCTGCTCTTCAACAAATCGTTGTTGCACTTGGCGCCACATATGGTTTATACTTTATCAGCTCCTTCATGCACTTTGAACCCTGGCACATGTTCACAAGCTTCCTTCAGTATATGTTCCTCCTGCCTTCCTACGTCAACATTTTAATGATGTACGCCATGTGTAATTTGCACGACGTGACATGGGGAACCAAGGGAGACAACGGGGCTGCCAAAGATCTCGGCGGTGCGAAAAAGGTTAAAGGCGATGACGGGAAAGACATGATGGAGGTGGAAGTGCCTACAACTCGTGAAGACGTCGACCAGTTGTGGGTCGCGTCGCGAAACTCGCTGAAAACTCGCACCCCTGACGAGAAGGAACATCGTGACGCTGCCACAAAGCAAACTGACCATGACAGAAACAGCAGAACCAACGTCGTTCTTGCTTGGGTTGGATCAAATATGTACGTCGATATGCGACTTCACAAATCTAGTCTGACCTTGTTAATGCATATAGGCTTTTGATCATCGTCTTCACTTCAGCCGCATTCTCTGAATGGGTCTCTAAACGTATCAACACCGGCGATAGTGCTTTCAATCCTTATCTGACCTTCCTATTCTACGCATTGTAGGGATCTTCCTTCGTAATTTTGTTGTGGTCGGCTGACTATTTTTTTTCCCCCAGTGCTGGGCTCTCAGCAATACGCTTCACAGGTTCCTTTTTATACCTCCTTTTCCGACTGTGCGGCTTCTAGATTTGGACTTTTGCCTCCTTCGATATTATAATTGGCGTGGATCTGTCACAGGAATGATAACCCTACTTGTATTGTTATTTATACCCTATGTTACCCCCCATATGCAAATTGATTTTGCGGGATGAAAGTAGTGCTTTGTGTGCCTCCTTTTTGGAGTTGTTGTATATCTGTCTCCACTGCCTACTATATGTGGTCACGATGTGTGTATGAGTCAGGATATGCGGAGGCCACTTTTCATGGCATTCCCTTGCTCCTGTTCTTTTGAAAAGGTTCACACATATTTAATTAGTATGTAGAGTGTTGCTTGCAGAGCCTTATGGGATTTCTGAGGTGCAGGAACAACATGAAAAATGCACTCTGCATATCCTGACTCATACGCACATGTTGACCACATATAGTATGGATATGAGCAAGTGGTGGACTCAATAATGTAAGCCAAGGGGATACACAAGGTAAAAGACAAAATATCCACATGCTTAACCTTTATAGAATATACAAAAATAAGCTGTAAAATCATCTGCTTTTTCTTCACCTTTCCAAATTCTGAGGTATACTTGTATCTATACCTTGAAGGCAAAGGGCCAAGGCTGATGGCTTATAATCAGGATACCAGAATGTGTTGATTTCTATTCACACATACCAGCTTCGGCAGCTTCTATCGTTGCTTCCAATCTTGCTAGGTCTTCTTCAAGTTCTTCAGAGATACATGAGTCACCAGAGGTGCTATCCGACTGTGGTTGGGATGGCCCCTCTAAGACTGCACACAGCTCATTTACATATGCAGTCAATTCAGTGCTCAGAGCTGCAATCATTTTCTTTCTAACCTGGGTATTGAGAGACAGGGTGCTGGGTTGTAATTGCTTTGATTGCTCCAGTGACAGCAGGGAAGGGCAAGGCCACCGGAGATGGATCTTGTTGTGGCAAGTGTGGGAACCCTTGGTGAAGAATCGGTGAAGATGAAAAGATTCTGCGACAAGATTGAAACTGCTGAAAAGAGTGGCACACCCATGACAAGAGGGTTTTGATCCACCAAAATAGTGGTATGGATTAATGTTGGGGTATTGCACATGATATGCGAGTAGGGTGGATTCAGGGTGAACAGCTGCATTCATGGATAGTTCAGTCCCATTCTTCAGCTCTATTCCCTCATTTTTGGCTTTCTCTTGCAGCCGTTTCAGTAGCTCGTTGCATACCAGTAGCTCCTTCCAGTTTCCCAGAGGAAAAATGATGGGGAGGATGTTCTGCTGAGAAAATGTGATGGATATGTCACCATGAACTGCTGGCACAGAAACCACATCAAATTGTCCCTTGAGGAAAGGTGAGAGTCGGCGGGACCTGGCGATGTGTGTGATGGTATGGATATGGTGGTGAAGGGTGAAAAGCTTCTTGAGGAACCATCATAGAGACAATTTCCTGTTCTGGTCTGCATCTAAAAATAAGACATGAGCTATAGCTTCATAAATGCAAAATGTGAGGCCAGACTACAAATCAAATTATCCCAGCGTGTCAGAATATCCTCATTTCCTGCAGCATTCAAATGACCCCACCAGGCCTGACTCATCTCATCAATCATCTGAATCAAGTTAGTCGGCAGTCTGTCATTCTGCAGCAGAACCTGAATGTGTTCCAATGCCCGGTGTGTAAGGTGTAGAAGCTCGGCATCCTTATCATTAGCTTGCAAGCTTTTCACAGTGGTCTTGTATATTTCTAGAATTGCAGGTGCCCTTTTGAAAAAGCGTGAGCGAAGTTTGCTGTATGAATGTTCATAAATAGTCTTCTGAATTTCAAGCTCGCCGTCCATACATGACTGGGTTTTATTTGTTTCAGGGAATGTTTCGTTATCAGCTGTGAGTTCTACAACTTTTCGGAGTTCCTTGAGCTGACCCCATATTTGATGGAGATGGGAGATAACGGTGGCTGGTACACTCTCATTGGAAGATACATACAGGGTCGCAGCATTCGGGTCCATGGCCAATGACACAAAGAAGACTTCTCCTTTTTCTTTTTGGATACAAACAGCAGCAAGAGCATCTAAGAGGTCCATCAATTGGTCGTCCTTGGAATATGGGTGGCCAGTTAAACGCCGAGACCCAACATTGAGGTTATGGTGTCGCTCCATGGATAGATTTGATACATCGCCATGCCGACCAGAGAGTAATGAGAGATAAAGCTCTGGCGTGGTGTTTTGACTCGGAGGCATCGCGGAAAGAAGTAAAGAGAATTATCAGAATCGACCAAACAAAAATTACACGGTCTTGGGCCCGGGAATCATGCAGAGTATTTGAGGTAAACGGGTGTGGTTTTCGCTTTGTGGGGATGGAGGTAAAAAGAAGTTTGTGCAGGTTTGTGCATCCATGCATGATTGATACGCGCGTACGATTTGACTTAAGTGCTCTTCATCACAGTAAATATTCATGAACATTCAACAAGCTTGGACAATCAAGCAACGTAGCGCTCTCGATAGATGATTTGCATCTGTAACCTTGCGATGCCAGCTTGCTTGCAGTTCTAAATAAAACGTAGTTGCAATCACGATCGATGTTCATGTTTTTCGGTCTTTCTTTCATTATCTGAAGACTACTTAGTGGATTACAATCAGCCTCGACTCGATATATACTGAAAAACACCTCGTTAAAGGATAAAATACAACGGAACGAAAATGAGTAACGAAGATGCGCAGGGGGGGGAAATATCAATGCAAATATGATGGGTATAATGATCAGTTCCCGTGCCCATCTGTTTCATGATCAAGTGCGTGGTATGGATATAAAAGGGTCGAGTTCATCTTGGGCGAGACGACTTCGAATTGTGAAACGTCAAAGCTGGGACGCGTTTCTTGCGAGGATCGAGACGAAGTCATTGATCTGGATGGTGATGACGACCTTGTGCCAAGGGAGCGTTGTCTTTCCGGTGGAGAATTCGATGAGTCGGTCGATGACGTCGTTAATCTTGATCTCGTCGACTGGCGATGGTCTGCGGATGGAGGCCCATTCTTACCATTGACAAAGTGGTCTGGTATCTGTGGACTGGGTGGCAAATCGGGAGACGTGACTGATGTCCTCGAGGATGCAATAATGCTTGGCCTTCGTCCCCCAGCACGAGGGGGTCCGTTTTGATGTTCAATACTTGAGCGAGATTCGGCAACGGGTGGAGCCGCGTTCCCTGACGATGATGATTTCCACGACTTCAGTATAGACTTTCGGACGACCCTGTCCTTGTCTGGCATAGGTGGAAGTGGGGGTGGTGACGCAGGTCGTGGTGACTGTCTGATGGGCCGAATGGGATATGGGGATTCCTGATCAAAGTGTAAACGATCAAGATTTGAACCAGTTCTGCTGGGCAGCATTTGTGTGGGTACGATTGGGGAAGCTTTGTTCCCGTTGAAATTTCTACTCTGAAAGGGGACAGAGAGTTGCTGCGGTGGTTGAGGTGGAGGAGCTAATTGATCCTGAGAAATACGTGGGGGCAAGGGTAAATCCTGGGACGAGCGGGGCTGTTGTATATGCAAATGGTCTTGAGAAGGGTGTGGATGATGAGAAGGTGGTGGCGGCTGAGGGGAGAAGCGTCCAAATAACGGGGTTGGTGGAAGTGCAGGAACATCAGGAAACTCCTGGTACTCTTGTGAGGGACGCTCCGGTCGCTGAGGTGGAGGTTGAGGTGATGCCCTGCCCGAGGACGGTGCTGATGACGCTGGGACTGAGGGGGGCGCCTTGTCTTTGTCTTTGTTACTACTCTTTCTCCACAACTTCTTGATGCTTTTCACAGACATGAGTGTTGCCCTATTTGAGGATTTCGCAGTATTGCCGGGCTCCTCAGAAGTAATTGAGTCAGCGGAAAATCGGCTGGTTGTCCCTGAACGAGCGCGTCCTTGGACCTGTGGTGGTGGTTCTACGTCTTCTATTACGGTACCAAGAGGCACCGGTTCACGGCCCATGTTAACAAATTCCCATTGGTTTGCTGACAGCCGTGAGCCTCCCGCCATATCCGGTGTAGAAGGATATCTGCCAAAAGGATCGGGAGACAGGGGAATGACTGGCGACGATGTAGAAGAGTCTGCGCTGCGTGCAGATTGTGGGGGATACAAAGATTGTTCCTCCTCGAGCTCTCGCCTGCGAAACTCTGATTCCGCCGAAGGCTGATCTGTAGGTACTCGATGAACATATGACCTAGGGGCAGACGTTGTGATGCCATTGACAGCCAATTGAGGAGGCGAAGGGGGTCCATTCACTGGAGCTGAACCTTGCTCAGGCTTCTCTTTGATCGATGAAAATGGGACAGCTGGCCATGAAGCATTCCTTACCAGACTTATTAGAGGGAAGCATATAGTATGATTGAGAGCGACTCACGAAGGAGGTGATGGTGGGTCAGGATGCTTGGGCAATCGCGGAGACGCAGGGAAGAAATCAGAGTTTCGCGTGTTCCCTCCGGGAGATAACGTCAGGGAAGGTGCCTTTGGGGAGAATGTCGCTGAGTGGAAACTTTGATTATGTTCTTCTTCAAGATCAGCCTTTAGGATTCTAGGAGATAGCTGCGCTAGTGTCTATAAGTAGACATCAGAATGAACCTGACGTTTAGAAATGGAAAGACGTGCCCGTTCGATCTCGTCCAATTGGGCCCTCATTAGATACTGACTTCGACGCCGATCATGAGGGTCGCTGTCGTCGAACTACATTTTGATGTAAGATCTCAGGGATTAGTCTCAGGGAATGGTGCTCACATCCTCGCTAGGGTCCAAACCTAGATCAAGGTCACCAAAGACTGTACCACCCCTCTTTACCGACTCTGCCGGACTCCGCACACGGGTAGCATACTCATCAAACTCTTCCTCGAGATCATGATCCGAAATTTCTGGGGAAGAGCTTTCTAAATATGCGAGATTAGTATCGCTGCCTGAGCTCTCCAGAACGGGCGTGGGCTCTTGTAGGATGGTGGGCTCGTTTTGAGGG
Source organism: Laccaria trichodermophora (assembly GCA_018417955.1). Taxonomy (NCBI): domain Eukaryota; kingdom Fungi; phylum Basidiomycota; class Agaricomycetes; order Agaricales; family Hydnangiaceae; genus Laccaria; species Laccaria trichodermophora. The sequence continues at coordinate 658,885 of JACTVC010000010.1, forward strand.
GCTAAAACCAAAGGAGGTGGGACATGTCTGCGGCTAGAGCTTTGAGTGGAAGGCGATGACGACCGCTTCTGGTTCAGTTGAGGGGAACCAGGCATAGAGATAGCGAGATTGGGTCGAGACATCTGCTCCAACAACGCCTCAACTTCATCCTCCTCCCTTCCAGCAATGCGGTCATCTTCCAGGTCGGATATGGTAGATAAATCTGCTCCTGTGAAAGCTAAATTGGTGATATTCGGATTGGAATCACGCGTGTTATGGTTACTTTCGCTGTGTATGTCTGCCCATGTATCAGGATCGCTCCCAAACACATCTTCCAGCGGATCCTTTCCGCCTATCAACGATGAAACTCGCGCAGTTGCATCCTCGGCAACATCTTCATCTTCCTCATCCTCTTGATCTGACGCTTCTGGCAACGGTTCGTATGCATCGTCTACGACCTCTTCTTCTGTATTATCGTTTGCGAGCGACGCATTCAATGAGATGGGGCTGGCAGTCTGTTTCCTGCCAATCAGCAAACGAATCTGTGGCGTCCGTCCGTGACTTTCTTCGTCATCCTGGCTTTTACTTCTCTCGTCACTTGCCCTGCTTCCCGCTCGTTTCGCGTGATTGGCTTTTCTACTCCTTAACCAAGGTTCGTACCACCCAGCTCTACGACGGTCAATGTCAAATTCGACCTTGGCCAAAATAGGTATCAAGGATGGGGAGTGTAAGCCAGGTAGGTCAAAAGAGTCCGCACGAACAGCAGAACCTCCAACAGACGTGTCTGGAGTCCCGGGCTCGTCGGACATGGACGAAGGGGGAGCTGATTTTGAACTTGAGCGGATGTCTGACGCTGAAGATGGCGTTGATGGTGCTGGCGTGAAGGGATAGGTAGGTTGTGGTTGGATTGGTTCCACCCCACCTGGCGAGGACAAGAAAGGTCGCAAATGGCCTGCATTTTCTTGCGGGAGATATGGGGTTGATCGGGCTCCGACTCCCAGTCCTAGCAAACGAGGATTCAAATTTGGGGAGGGCAACAACGCCTCCTCTCGTTGTTCTTCTCGAAGAACTCGAGCCAAAATGTGTTTCCAAATGTCTTCGGAAAGTCGTGGCCCAGGCTCCTCGGTTGGGGCGACCCCTGGAGACGTTGGTTGAAACTGGGTTGTAGTCACCAGGTAGAGGATCAGGCCGACGGTGCTTGGCAATGCATACTCCTTTGCGATTGCGCCTAGTTGGGCTTGAAAATTGGAATATAGAGGCACCATGGTTCCACGTCGAAATTGGGTGTGGTATCCTGAGGCACTTGCTGGTGGTGGTGTCATGTCAGAATCATCATCTAAGGCGTCAGAATCATGGGGAAGATGCAAGGGGGGAATGACATGAAGCATAAATTTTGAGGTAGACGGAGAATAGAAGCCAACGGATGAAGTTGCCGTTGAGGGAGTTGGAGAGCGTCTGAAGGGGGTTGGGGAACGTCGGAAGTGATCCATTGGCCCAGATGAATCTGAAAACGAGCGAGACAAGGAGAAAGCATTGGCTGGGACGGGGGTTGATACGCCCAATGCATTGGCAAGCTTTGCGAGTCGATGGGGCGGCAACGGTGATTTTGGTGGACGCCATGTTGGGGATAGGGCTGCATCTGGGTTGGCAGAGAGAGTCATGACAGTGTTCTTGATAGCCGTCGTGAACGTCGGACGTCGATTGGCATGAGCGTTGGACGCGACGAGCAAGTGCCAACTATTGTAGGGGTGAGAAAGTTGAGTAAACTCCGATCTTGGGTTGTGCGTTGAGCGCGTCGTACAAAGCGTTGTCACCAAACACTGACGCTCTTGCAGTGATCTTGTTTTCTAGTTTTTTATCCTTTGTGTCCTTGTTTCTTTCTCTTTTCTTCTCTTTCTTCTCTTTCACGACAACAGCCACGACAATCCTCTCCTCACGAATTCACGTTGTACCCATGGACCAACAGCAACACCATCCTTTGGGTGACGATCACAGTCCTATAGCCCCTCCTTATTTCTACACGCAGGAGCAGGACCCTTCCTATAACATCTCCTACAATCCCCAGATGAGTTCCTATTCAGTACCTCAACACGCCCCCCAGCCGCGTGCGTATTTTTTTCTCTTCATTACCTCGTGTCTTTTTCATCCGATAATCCTCTTTCTATTCAGGTCAAATGGATATTCACCAGCAAGGAATTCAGCAGTATCACAACCTCTCGTTGATTAACCCCCATCAATACCAACCTGCAGGCGTGTATAACTCATCGCCGCCTCATGGTTCCCTGCCCCTAGCTGGCTCTCCCCCTCCCCCTTCACCCGATCTTATGTACGATCCCTTGTCGCCCCCTGTCTCTGGATCAGACACATCGGCAGACGGAATATACCACCATTCAAACAGCAGTGGTGCAAACTCCCCCTCTTCTTCACGAGGCAACAGTCTAGTTCATCGGCACACCCGTTATAACCCTACTCCTTCCCCTACCAGCTCAGCCGGACGCCGACGTGGCCGATCTCACGATTCTGACGACGACGACGGAATGGGTGTTACATTTGTCGAGAACCTTGCTCACACTAGAAAAGAGGCTACCCGGAGGCAGCGGATTGAAGCAGAGCAGCGTCGGAGAGACGAATTACGCGATGGTTATGCGAAAATGAAAGATGTTCTCCCCGTTTCAAATCAAAAGAGTAGCAAAGTATCTCTGCTGGAACGAGGTAAGGGTCTTCTATATTACCTTGGCTTAACCTCTCATCGTCTCCTCCATGTAGCTACCAACCATATTCTAGCACTCGAGAAAGCCAATAAAGAGATGCAAGCCCGCATCGCTACTCTGGAGCAGGAAATGCAGAGGCTTCGAGCCATTAACGAGAAGATTTCACTCGGCTCAAACGACACGCCGTCGCCTAGAACATTTGATGGCAATAGACCCTTGTCGCCCCCACCTGACGCTCCTGTAGCAGGTCATTCTCTAGCCTCCGTCAGAGGCCAGGAACCACCCTCGGAGCATTCAAGTCCATCAGCGTCAGAAGGCGGGTTCTGATCTACCTGTGCCCCATGCAACATCTACTTTACACTTCATCCTTCCTCGTCACTTGCTTTCCTCTTCTTTTTTGCTTTGCAGTTTCACATGCGCAATTCTCTTATTTCTCTGCGACATGCACTTTTGGGGAATGGTACCTGTTATTATTTTGCGAGGGTGGACGCCTGGGATCCCGTTCAGCGACACGCGTCGCCGCAGTGTCCCTCGTCTCGACCCCCGTGAGAGGACTGCCGGTTTGGTTGTCGTAGGCTGGATTGCAAGGACATTCGAAGCGTGTTTGATGCCAAGGTCACCTGCCATCTCGTTGATCGATCGAAAAACCCTCGAAGGCAACGGGTTCTCTGGAGAATCCAATCCTTGTCGATACTTCTAGCTCATTGATCCCTTGGGCCACGTTTTTTCCTATTTTTTTTTCCTTCTTTTTTTGCACAACCCGCAACTGCGCCCTCCAACGTCCAGTCAATCTATCGCCGTCCACCAGGCTGATGAAGAGAACGATGGATATCTGAACAAGGCTTTTTCAATCACGAAAATCCATGGAGAGCATGATTCACGGTCCTCCATAGATGGAGCGCATGATAACTCATGATTCTTGATGAACCAGACACGACTACTATTGGCACGGGATCGATGGCGCAAAAGCAGTCTGTGTCCAGCCACATTTGCCGGCTGCTCTGCCGTCCTGTCGATATTTTGGCAACAAGCGCTGGCGTCTCTTGATGGGACGTTGGCGAAGCGGGGACATTTTTAAGCCGTGCTTAATGACGAGGATTAGACGGACGCTGAATATATGGTCGCCCATTTATCTGGCCTTTCCCCAACGGTTCCATTGGATGTTACCACTCGTAGTTTAGATACCGATTTCTATAAATATCCTAACAACACCGTTCTCTTCACGACAAACGGGCAAGCTTTCAAGAACCCGTTGCACTTAAGGCGTCGTTTGACATCGATAAACAATCCAATGTCCGCAAAATTCGGCCAAGTATCGATGGATGTAAAATTCCCGCTACACGTGTATGGCATACTGAAAGCAAAGATTGTTTCTGGCTGTCTTGAGCGAAGTGATATATAGTTACAGATAGCGGAAATTTCAAGACGTTCGACTCGGAAGATCTTGGGATGTCGCAGCGGGCGTTATGAAGGAACGTTTTGAAGTGAATTTGAATTCTATCACATGGATGATATCGATTTCGAACAAGACCAAGTGAGCAGGAGATGTCGTAAAACACGTCCATCAACTCGATCGCCAGGATACTACTTACGCTGATGAAACAAGACGCCCTGAACTTTTACAGTACTAGTGGGAGGGAAGTAGTGAAATCCACAAATGGTATGCGTATCAGAGCCTCGTTGTAACCGCCTGTTCATCGTTCGGCAACTTTTCACGACCCGAGTGTGACCTCTGCCCAAACCAACGCATGTTGCGCAGGGTATATACTTTGGGCTACCCCGTGAAGCCATACTCCAGCGCAGCACAAGAAAGCCGCGCGCCGCGGTCTTGACGAGAACAAGAACCATTATTCAGACTGTAGCCCGAGCGCTATTGTCGGGTGCCTGTGGTCCGCATAAACATCAACGCCGGATAGATCCCAGGCGGGCTGTGCGCGGCTGTCAAGGATCACCATAATCAGTGTCAACTTGTGCGCTAATCCTCCGCCACCAAATGAATGCAATGTCAGGTGCCGACCAGAAAGGGCGAAAACGGAGCCAATTCATAAGTTCAGCACAGGTGGGGGAGATATGAAATCTGATCAGGGAGGATCGGCATAAAGAATATAGGGTTAGAGTTGGCGACGATAGCCACTGGGAAAGGATTGCGCTGACGAAGCAGGACCGACCCAGATCCACGGGGTTGGGCTGGAGCATGATTCCAGATTGATTTGATAAGACAGGAAATGACTCGGTCGTTTTGTTGACATACGAGAGAGCCAGAGGGGAAGTAGCGTAAGTACACAAATCGGTCCTGCCTCGAGGTGAAATATGAGAAAAGTGGGATTTTCCCCCTGAACTTGCTCAAGCAGATGCGTTCCGCCCAATGTTTCGACAAGTAAAAGTCCATTCTTCGTCACAGACTGTCGCTAGAGTAAGCCACGGCGTTGTGCGGAGGCGCCCAGCTGTGTTTAGTCAAGAGAATTCCTTGTGATAGGACCAACAGCACACCCTGAAACCAACTCGGTTCTTGTGACCATTCAGTGGGTAAAACATACGAGTAGACGCACCGCGTACTCCGATAAAGCCTGTCGGAGTCCCTACAGATTGCAGGTCAATGCGCGTTTCAAATTTCCTTGCATCGACGAAGCAAGACTTCCCAGTCGGGAAGCGATTCCTGGACAAGTTATGAAAACATGATGAAACAGTGGAGAAAGTTGTACCAAGCAAGAGTCGAATACAGGAGGAGGAGATAATTTTAGGACGCGACTTGTGACGTCGAAATACGTCACGACGCCCCAGTCACAACGTCACCGTGATCACATCCCGCCTCCTCGCATCAAGACCACCGCCAACGCCCACCGCTGCACGCCCTGGCTACGAATTAACGCCCACGAACGACTCGGATTACCCCTAGCCAACGCTTAAAGCGCCTCACACTCACTTACCCACACCTGCGATACCCATTTAAGTACTATCCGACACAATGTGGTGCGTTCATACTCAATCATATCTGCATGTTGAGGTCAATCTTTGGTCAATCATTAGGTGTGACAACTGTCTTCTGGTCATGCCTCTTGTAAGTTATGGTTCCAAATGGTTTGAGTAAGCCCTTATACATTCTTCCTATCCAGAGGGGGGGTGCAATTGCCTGGGCCGTTGTGATCGCTGTAAGGCTATCTCAATACCAATTTTAGCCCCCAAACCTGCTGACCTTGCGCAGGCATATAGCTTGGCTGGAGGAATATTCCTTCTCGTGGATGGCCAGTACATATTCTTCTTTTTCCCTGAATGGTGAATACGCTCTCCTGTTGCGCCGCACATCAATGATTAAAACATTCCAGGCAAATATACGGTGGCATCGGCATTGGAGTAGCAGTTTCATCGATTCTGACTATGTTTGCGCTCTCCAACGTCTGTTTCACTAAGACCCTTCACCTTGGAACTCCCGGACTGATCCTATCAATAGCGATCGTACATCTGGACTCGAGTTGTGAAGTTTCTTTGGCCATTTATCATCGTGATTTGTGCCATTAGGGCTATCATCATGATCGTGCAGCTTCAGAGAAAGTGCGTTTCCATTCTGCGTTGCGAATTTTCATTGATTAAATTACTTCCCCTGTTTTCTCCAGTCAAGACAAGATCACATGGGAATGTAATAACGGGGGTCAGCAATGGAGCGATGCAGCTGTGGCAGAGTCTCAGACGACCTCTACGGGAAGTCTTCCGAGCACCTTTTGTGCCGCGGGATTCTCCAGCCTAAATGTTGCTTTTATTATTTCGCTTCTCGTGGACCTCGTGTTCCAGGTTAGTTGCTTGACTTGTTCGGCCTCTTGCTCGCTCAAAACTCCGTTCCGTACAAGCTTTACATGTTCTTTTTGACTTGGAGATTCTCTAAGCGGTTGGAGCATTACGCTAATATGAAGGGCCCGTTCCACGGAGGTGAGCGCCACCTTGTGACCCTTTTGTTTGAAGGAAGATCGTGACGCAAAGTTTGCAGGATACTACGCATAGGCACCGGGTGTTCTGCTCCTAAGTAGTCTCGGACTGTTTCTCGATCTTCCATTACCGCTTCTATACTCACTTGGGACACCCCTCACGATTTGTACGACATTACGACCTTTATGATGCTTTATCTTTGCTCCTTTAATGATGACTTACTGTTTGATGACATTCTGAATAGCGAGCGCCTGTAATCGATATAGTGGGACCGCTTTGTACCCATAAGGACAGAACTTTGTCGAGAAAAAAAGGTGCGCAGCTGATCGGACCAAAAGAGAATAGTAGTAGAAATCCGTAGGATTAAAAAAACGTTCCGCCTGGACAGACAGGCACCAGGAATTGTCACATTGTGATGATGAGATATACCCAGATATACCCGGTCAAGACAAGATCCCTGCTTGAATCCCATCCTGACCGAACACTCTCTGTTCGGGAACCGGATCTTGATGTGCGGCTTTTATAACAAGGATGTTTTCGGTGTTTCGGAACGAGAGAAAGATGGAACAGGATAACAGTGACGGTCAAGGAAGCAATTGATTTATAGATGAAGAGTCATCGTTGGGAAATGGAACAGAGGGGGACAGGAAGAATGAGATGGGCAAGGGTATTAGCGTGGATTCGCATGCATTCACAGTTCGTTCTGTCACCACTGGGGTTATTTCCGCCAGTGGCGTAAGAGAACAGGAATTGGGACAAAAGTCAGAATTAGAATGAGCAAGGAAAACGCCTCGTGTCCGGCGCCAAGAACCCGGCTAGGGTGGCTTGACTATTATATAGACCTCAGTTGTCATTCCCACTCTGTTCCTTATCCCTTCTTCTCCGACTCTCCTCCCCCTTCCCGCCCTTTTCTCTCTTCTTCTCCTGTCCGTTTTCTTTTCTTTGCAGTCACCACCCCAACGAGCCCTGTTGTTCTCCAGGTACTCCTTGTTCACCCGCCCTGTCTACCACCTTTTGTTCTAACGCCATTCTAATTTAGCTCGCCTTATTTTCGTTCTCATTTATTTCATCGTCTGCTCAGCTCTCTAGTCGCACCTGTTCCCCGCAATGTCTTCCCAACTGCTTTCCATGGATTTTGATCACAACAAGACCCCCTCCTACATGGAGCCACTCGACGCTTCATTCTCTTACATGGACAGTGGTCTCGACTATCTCCAGTATCCTCCTCAGTCTCCCTCTTTTGGTGTAACCATTGGTCGTCAGTTTTCAGCCATCTCACATTGTTACATTGCATCTGACTTTGTTTTTCATCAGTTCCCCCGTCGGCTTCCCCTCAGGCGTTCAACTCTTTGAACCTCTCCGGCGGTCTCGGAGATTACACCTACTCGTCACCCGCTTTCAGCGCGTCATCCCCTGCCCGTCCATACACCCCACCCGATGGTGCTGCCATTTCCCCTCCGTCGCTCACTTACCCCTTGAGCGCTGGTGAGCTGTCCTCCGATGGCATGGCCTCTGGCAGACATAGCCGTGGGAGCGGATCGCACTCACCCCCCGCCACCATTCCCTATCCCGCGACCGTTCCCAGGTCGCATCGCTTCAACCCGATCGTCGCACCCACGACTCGGGCCAGCGTTAGGGCACACAGGCGGAGATCAAGCAGGAGCAATGAAGAAAGTGACGAAGAGGACGACGACTTCCAGCCACCCAACCTCTCAGCTGGAGGTGCAGACTCGTAGGTTTAATTTCCCTCTGATATCACCTATTCTTACCCATCATCTTTTTAGGCGCCGCGAGACCATTCGCAAGCAGCGCATCGAATCGGAACAAAGGAGACGAGATGAGCTCAGGGACGGCTACGCCCGCCTGAAGGATACCCTTCCTGCGTCCAACCAGAAATCCAGCAAGGTTTCTTTGCTCGACCGAGGTTTGTTTATCTTTTCTCCTTCACATTCTCTTGCTGACAATTGTACAGCAACTGGACACATTAGGTATCTCGAGACCGTCAAAGAGCAGTTGGAACTCCGACTTAAATCCGCCGAAGCGGAGGTTCACCGACTTCGCAACGTCAACGAGGCGTTGATGCTCGGCACCGCGAACCAACGCGCGCACAATTCCGCGAGCGCGTCGGCTCTCGTCAGCGCGCCGTCCTTCTGATTGCTTCATCTCGCAATCATACGGCCGTCTGAGTGTCAAGAAAACCCTCGAAAACACCATCCACTTTAAAACTCCCTCTCAGACGGCAACCTACGAGTTCGATTCCTCCCTGGTGACACACTGCATTGATTTATGACACGGACTATTACGCATATTGTATTTTTTACGCATCCTCACGCCCCACCTTCCTCTACGCGGTTCCATTCACGGATCGCTTGCTTACCGGCTCCTGCGTCAGTGACGCAGTTCCATGGTTGTCTGCTCTCCCCCCTCTTTTGCAGCCGCGCCGCACACTTCACCTCCTGTGACCTCCATCGACTCTGAGGATATGGCCTGTGGTTACCTCAGCTTGGCTCGCAGCGAAGTGGAGGTACTGAAGACTTTAACTCTGATTTTGGATTCCGGGACCACGGTTGATGGTTGGCTCAGACGCGACACCGACACAAGACCCGAGGCGGTGCTCGAGGCGCAATATCTCCCTCTTCGTGAGCGTGAGTGCGTACCTCGCCTGCCCAGCGGCCCATTCTTGTTTTCTATCTTTCTACATCGTCGCTCGTCTACCACCATTCCGATCCCATACCACTCCATGTGTGCTTGAGGCGACGACCACTTAATTGTGGTTCCGTGCTTCGCACATGCCGATACACTGGCATCAATTGTCTATCTTCTATTACCTCAAGAATCAGCAGATCGCATGCTATACATGGATATTTCACCGCCATCTGGACATAGCAAGCTTCCAATATCTGGCTCTCGTCACGCATCATTTTTTATTGATATCACTGATTTATAACATTTCCCACCATTCCACACTCGCCGCCTACCTCACTGTCGTGGCCACGGATGTATGATCAACCTCTACGGCCGCTACAATCCCTTGCTCCGATTCCCCGGTACCATCTTTTCTCCCATCTTTTCATTGAGCCCGCGATTTTCATATGGTATGTGAATGAACGCCCCTTCACTTTGCGCATTGTATGCTGCAAAGCGGGAGATGATGGTCACCGGGAACGATCTGGACTTGCGCGGCGAGGGCGGAATTTGACGACAAAATGAGCTATCCCATGGAACATCGACGATCACCTTCTACTTCACTTTTCTATCCATCGATATCGTGACTCGGACCATCTATCGGTTCTCGCCTTTTTGTGCCCCGGCTTGGCTAGTCCTTGCTGTGAGAGCCGAACTGCGCTGAGTACGGCCGATAGACCCTGGTTGGTGTTGAAGATATTCTGGTGATTGTGAAGGCTCGTTGAAGTTGCTCGAAGCTTCTTCCCCGATATCCTCTAGTTAGGCTTTGCCGGGTGTTGTTCCTCTACGATATTTCTAACGCTCTCAAAATGCCCCCCTCATGCCCCATGCCCTAAGCCCCAGTTAAACCATCACTCCATGTTCCTGCGCGTGCGCAGTTCGGTCGCCAACTTGAGCGCTCATCACCTACCTCATCGCATACCTACAATTCGAGATTGTTGTCTACATAGTTCCGTTGTAGTACGATTTCCGTGTGATCTTACGACACAATGTAACGACACGTTTTATGCTCTCGATGTCCACATTTGAGGGGGTGACTAAGTTTTTTTCAGAAGTATTTCTTTTTTTTCTGACGTTTTCTTTCATAACCATCATGAGTGATATACCCGCAATTCGTCGTCAGCTAAAGATTCAAGCTGGGGGCGTGGCACGGTAAGTGTATAGTCCTCTCACCCTCACTTGATGATTTGATTAGGGAGAATCCACAGACTCGCGAAGGAAAATGGCCTTTATCGTAAAGAGGCTGATCAACTCAAATTGAAGCGCGATAAACTGGTCGTGGAAGACGCTGAGAGTTGGGACGTCAAGAACGCAGTGCGTGTTGTCAGAATGTACTATCCTACTATAGATCTAACAAGTAATGGAAGACACGGATGATCGAGGAATCGGAGAAGATGGTGATAGATACGGCCACTCGTCTGGGAAAAGCTGCTGATGTACTGGGTGACCTTGTGGTGAGAGCTAGAACGATTGCTTTCACAGTTTGTGATTCACAAAATTCAGGTGCTTGCAGAGAAGGAATCTGAATTGGCAGAGGACCCAGCGCTTGTGAAGGCGAAGGAAGCGCTGGAAGCTGCGAAGGCGTAAGCTTCAGGTGGTGAATGGTGTAATCGATGTCCTTTGTATTCATATTTTATCAAACGTCAGGAAAACGAGATGAATGAGAAGATGGTTGAGCTTACAGGAGTTTCATTCAGAAGCCAAATCCTTCAGTCCTGCATGATATCCTTGTTGATATTGGCCGCATCCGAGTCGCGTTTTGCGTCTTGAGCGGCTTTCAGACGCGTCAAGGCCGCTAAGATTCCCTTCCACGCATCGCGTTCTACCCTCTCTTCTTGCAGTCCACGGTCCCTTCTTGAAGAACCGTCATCGGAAGGAAGACCCACTCCGAGAGAAGGGGGTATAAATCCCGGAGGAGGGGCATTAATGGCGGATGGGGCGATGCGGGAGTGACGAATATGTGCGAGAGATGAACGAATAGCTACTTGTATTGACTGTGCATTCAACGTGTGAGAAGTGTTGAGAGGGGAGTCGAAAGATGTGCGTACGTCAAGGCGCTCGAAGTACTCGCTAACTTCGAGAACGAATTGCTCCGATCTCTCCTCGCCTTGAGGCAGATTATCTTCAGGACCATCCGTTTGAGGTAGAGTAAGGAGGGAGATGGATGAGGCAGCCAAAGAGAGCAGCCTGGTGATGTCCTTTAGTTTTAGTCAGTAAGGGCGTATCAAGAATATTGAGGCATTGTGACCTTGTCGACCTCTCCTAGCGCGTATATTTGTCGTGCTGTGCGGCTTGTAGTCCAGATGGGATCAATATCCGAGCCGTGCGCCTCTCGTTCGAGTGTAGACTCGGCCATGGTGCATGCAGGGTGGGTTCAGGCATTCAGAGGCATTCGAGATTGCAATGAAAATTACAGCCATGTGCGGAACATAGGGCGCGGCACGATTTTTTTTTTTTTCGCCAAATAAACAAACAGATTTATGTAGTTGTAAAGTATTGGCTATGTAGCACGCTCAAAAGTCGTCCATTCAGCTTGAAAATAGAACCATTCGACGCAGATTTTGAATCTGCGTCCGACAGTGTATAATTTTTCACTGCGAGGAAAGAATGAATGTGTAATTATGTACATGACAAAACTGGAAGAACAACGTTGACGTGGCAGCCTCCAGCCTCAATTCTCGTACGCCCTGTCTGCCCGTTGACCTTTATATACATGCAGTATACATGTGTCAAGCTGCCGCCCCCTTCAATCCACCTAAGTCATGTCACGGGCTGTAGGGCATGAATGGGATGGCCACGTCCGCTCTTCCGGAAATATTGACCAAGCAGAATAAAGCACCAATAAGCTTACAATAATGCCCCATCCTCCAGAAACTTGACCTGAAGGTCTGAGCTGCCCAAAAGACGCAACGGGCGAAGGGGGAACATTGAGATGTGGATGCTGTGTATTGAACGTCGCAGATGATCGTTTCCGATGGTGCAGCGGTTATTTCTTGCGGTCGATGGAACATGGGCACATCGACGTGTGCAGATTTGGAATCAGCGTCGAATGAATCTAATTTCAAGTTGAATGGACGACTTTTGAGCGTGCTACATAGACAATACTTTACAACTACAAAAATCTGTTTGTTTATTTGGCGAAAAAAAAAATTCGCGCCGCGCCCTATGTTCTGCACATGGCTGTAATCAACTCAATCTCAGCGCTACAAAAATCTTTCATAAATCCACCTCTATAATGGAAAGATTCTATTACAGCTTTTTCAATCTCTTTTCCTTGTTAACAATTCTTTTCATCTGTTCCTTTACCTCTGCACCAAATTGTACTTTTGTCGTCTTCTTCTCAGCTCTTCGTATTTGTCGCTTCGCCTTCACCGCTGTTTTTCTTGCTTTCTTGTCCTCTTTATTTTCATTGCGAGGTCTTGATATCGTTCGTCGATGACCTGTTGACGCTTAATTATAATGTTCGAGGGCACTCAACCAAAAATACACACCAATGGTTAATGACTCAGAATCGGATTCGTCAGATCCTTCCGTCCCAGAGGATGAGTTCAAGGAAACGCGACGCTCCGTTGACTTGTTTTCAAGAGATTTCGAAGCAGCAAGCACCGGAAAGCCAGTTCTTCGATCGAGCAAAACTTTGGGTACAAGTTTTTGATCGCGAGCACGAATAAGACGTGGGTGGTTTTCGAGGTTTGAGTAGGTTGCTAGAACGTCAGCAGGTTATTGAAAATTTACGGGAAATGCAGATATTGTTTACTCAATATCGTTTCGCAATCCCAACGATCTTTCTTGTCTTCATCTTCTGAGAGCAGCAAGTCATCATAATTCTCTTCCTTGTCGTCGTCCTCCACTCTTACGCGTTCATCACGTCCCATCGCTCGTCGCAACGAGTTCAGCTTATCCACCCCACTTTCCCCTTCCAGTTTGGGTTTCATCTTCCGGCCCAGGATCTCAAAATCGTTCAAGAATTCCTTAACCATAGAATCAAAATCTTCACGAGAGGTTATGAGTTCTGGGGCCTCGTCAGTGTCGGGATCCTCGTCAGAGAGATCTTCCTCATTGTCGGCGTCCTCGTTATATTGTTTGAGAATCATCTGCAAAGTATGATATTACAAATATGGATTAAATGTCAAGCTCTTACCTGGTCAAAGCGTTCGTCGAGAGTTTGTAAAGCCTCGTTTCGGAACATCGAAGAACTGCTCATGCTATAACCAGACGCATCACTGGTTCGTTTCCGCCTCTTCCCTCCAATGACAGATGTTTCGGGTAGTTTGCCTATGGTATCTTGGCCTTCTGAATCATATCCGTCGTCACTTTGTGCTTCATTGCGATGATCTTGTTTAAATTTCGCGAATCTACCCTCCCAAGTGCTTTCATCATTTCCCTCTTCTTCCTTATCCACTGCTCCCACCGCAACATGGTCCTCCTCAAATTCAAAGCCGAAGGCCTCATCGCTCCCCCTTGCTCCATCTGCTATAAGTTCACCAAAAAAATCGTCCTCGAGCCCGTCGTCGACAAAAGCATCGTCTTCAAGTGCCTCCAGAACTTGCCGAAGATGAGGATCCATATCCGGCTGGAACCCTGCTATACTCTCTGGAATAGCCTGTTGCGACTCGTACGTTCTGGGAAGTTCAGAGGTGGAAGCTAGCACGCCTTCCGGAAGATCTATTAACTCGATTCCGTCGTGCCTCTTTGTTCGAGCCTGAGATCTTTTGCTCAAAGTTGCTGGTGCTTCGATAAGCATACTTTCAACGCCATCCTCTTGGATTCCAACTTGGCGAAGATGTTGCATGTAATCGTATTCAGTGTCATCGTAATAAACACCGTACGATGCAGCCTCGCCAATATTACGCCTTTGATATGCTATCTCTGACGAGTCCAGAAGGGCTTCAAGGTCTGCGCGAGATTTGCCCTGATGTATCATTTTATTTTGAAATCAGATAAAATTTATGAGCACCAACCTTCTTGGTATTCTCTCGTTCAAATTCTTTGAGGACATGTTTGCTAGCATCTGGGTCGTTGATAAGCGGGTCTCGTTGTGAGCGATGAACAAGTTGGAAATGTTTTGCGCCTGGTTGGCGAAAGATCGATTTTTGTGGCATTGGAGTGTAGAGGAAAGGAGCACGGTTACGTAATGCATAGCTGTTGCAGGTCTGCCTCTGCCACCACCATCGCAACTATTGCACGTCGACGACAGTAAACCCTTCCTTTTTACCCCTTATTTTCAGTGAACAGACGGCTTCGTTGACCTTCCCTGTTCCTTCCCCCTCCAATGGATACGCGTATCAACCCACAACGCGAGCATTCTAGACGTGGTTTCTCTATATAAGTCGCCATTTCTATCGCTGAACTTCAATCTTGGTTCTGACATCCATTGATTTCTCTACTAGTCACCAAAAGGTCGTTTTGGAGATTGATTTTGGTGGTGTCTTATGGGTATGCAACACTCCTTTGCCATGCTAGCATCTTGACGCTCACCCACAATAGGGCTACACTGAGATTACGATCGTTCCGACGAGTAGTGAGCTTCGAACCATTCATCTTCAGTCACGCCAATGCAGTGCGTAACAAAAGATCTGCTCCGTGTATCATTCTCATTCGATTCATCTAGCCATCCAGTCTGTCACGGTTGCTGGTCATGCCGCGGATTTTGCACAACACGATTCCCTCACAAGCCTGAGCATGGGCGGACCTTCGGAGTCTCAGGACTGCCACAGACATCCAGAATTGAAACGAAAGATTTATTCTGCCCTTCAAGAGAGTGACGAGGGAGAGTTGTCGATAGCGGTCCCGAAAGAGGTGGCACTCAAGCAATCCGGTCACACGTCATCAAATAATTTCTTCAACGATGGTACGTGTCAATTGGAACACATGGTTGTCTGACATAGATTTAACGCGTTCTGACAGTCGCGACGCCTGAACCTCAGACGCCCGGTCTCTCTCAAGCACAGGCTCTGCCCGAATTCTCTCCTATCGTGGTGAACATCGCCTATAGCCTTCGTAATCCCGTCGATGGCTTTGAGTTTGTGATTCCTAATGATGCTTACCCATATGTGAGTCAACCCAGTCTACTGTTGGACCTAGTGACTCATTTAAGTTAAGCGCGTTCCTCATGCCTATACGTCGCCTTCATCACCCGATGCCGCGCGCTGTTGGGTTCCCTGTATTGACAACTTATGGGAAAAGTGCACGTGGGAGTTTGAGTTCATTGTTCCGAGATATCTCGAAGAACGAGAAACCAACCAAGACGACGAAGATTTCAATGATGCGTCTCCGACCATCGTGGTTTGTAGTGGCGAACTTGTGGAACAGGTAGGATGGAAATGACGTAGGATGTTCATTTACTGACATCTGTTACAGGTTGCCCATCCATACAACTCTAACAAAACCATCTTCTTGTTCTCTCAGGCCGTTCTTACCTCTGTTCAGCATATCGCTTTCGCTGCAGGTCCCTTCCACCTTTTCCGCATACCTGTTGACAACACTACGGAAGATGCGTCCGGATCATCACAACCCTCAATGTATGCTTTCTGCCTCCCTGGTCACGAATCTCACCTTACTACATCAACCTCCTTCCTCCGCTCTGCGATGAGTTTCTACGCCACCGAATTTGGTTCCTATCCTTTCGGATCATATAAGCTTGTTTTTGTCGATCAACTACCTACTCAGCGCTTTGATAGTGCTACTCTGTCTCTTGTAACCATCGACCTTCTGCACGGCGAAGATACGATAGAGCAAGCGCTTGAAACACGCCAAGCCTTGTCTCATGCCTTGGCATGCCAATGGGCAGGAATCAACATCATTCCCAAGAATTGGTCTGACCTCTGGCTGGTGAACGGTTTAGCTCTGCACATCACAGGACTTTATATGCGCAAACTGTTTGGAAACAACGACTATCGGTTCAGGTTGAAGAAGGATATGCAACGAGTTTTGGACTGGGATGTTGGTTGCATGCCTCCAATCTGTCAACCTCAAGTCTTCGACCCTCCCGATGCAGCAACTCTTCCATTCATTAACCTGAAGGCGCCCTTGATTCTGCACATTCTTGACCGAAGATTGGGCAAGTCAGGTACATCTCTGGGACTTAGTCGTGTGCTACCGAAAGTATTCCTCTCAGCCATTAGTGGGGAGCTGCAAAATAATGCCCTGTCAACGCACACATTTCTGCGGATGTGCCGTAAAGTTAGTGGGGTGGATCCAAGGAGCTTTGCCGAGCAATGGATCTATGGCAGTGGTTGCCCATCCTTTGTGTTTCAAGCCTCATTTAATCGGAAGAAGATGGCCGTGGAGATTTCCATGCGACAAGATGCGCCTGCATACAAAGCTATGGAACACAATGAGGTTTCAAAAATCTTGATGAAACCTGTCCCATTTTTTGAGGTTAGTATTACGTGGAACCCACTCTAATCGGTATTCATTTTTGTCGATTTATCAGGGTCAAATGACTATTCGAATACACGAAGCAGATGGAACACCCTACGAGCATGTTTTAGACATCCGAGCACCCTTCAAGCGATACGAAGTGCCTTTCAACACCAAGTATAAGCGAGTTCGACGCAATACCAAACGTTACCTAGCGCGACAAGCGGCAGCTCAGGCAGCGGCAGAAGGGGACACCGAGGCAGCTGAAGCTATGGGGATGGTTGATATGGGTTTCGGTCTTGAGGTTTGGGAAAAGGAGCAAGAACGGGAGAATTGGAAAGTTGCGGATTGGACTGAGGATGAGGAGAGCAACATGAGTGGTGCGACGTACGAGTGGATACGGATGGATGCAGATTTTGAATGGCTGGCGAATATCAAGTTTGAGCAACCTGACTTCATGTGGGTATCCCAGCTCCAAAGGGATAGGGATGTTGTTGCGCAGCTGGAGGTTTGTACTCAATATCTCCCGAGAAACGCTAAATCATCTGAAACAACGCTAGGCCATACATGCGTTAGCAGAGAAACCTACTGCGATTGTTTCCAGTACCCTCACCAAGACGGTTTTGGTATCAAATTACTACTTCCGCATTCGTTGCGAAGCTGCTTTGGCATTGGTCAATGTATGGCCTTCGAGTTCTTGCTTGTGTTCTACTGAATTGGTATGGCATCCAGTGTTGCATACGACGGTTGGATTTTTTAGGCCTGTTCCACCTCTTCAAGCTCTTCCTGCGATACTGCTACGAACCGGAGGACCCCAATCAAGATCTATTCAGTCACAAGTATGTTCCAAAACCAAACGACTTTTCAGATCTCTCCGAGTACTTTGTTCGCAAGGTCAGTCACTTGTGTTGAATAGATAGTTCTCATTATCTTTACTATGCGCTCTTCAGAGCTTAATTTCCGCTATCTCTCAAGTTCGCTTTGAAAATGGAAAGACCCCATCGGTGGTGCGACAGTTCTTGATCGATCAACTTCGGTACAATGATAATACTGCCAATCCGGTGGGTCTACTTGATCAATCAAGGAAACTGCCATTGACTGTACGCAGTATTCCGATGGTTTTTATATATGCTCGATCATCTCGGCGGCGGCTTGTGCTGTCGTTTCTACAGCGCCACCAGAACGAGGCGAACTGCTACCATCTGAAACTCACGTTGAACAAAATGCGGAAGACGTCGATCTGGTCAAGCAAATACGAACGGAAGTTGATCGTTACCGCAGTATGGACAGACTGATTCCTTCCCCTCACAACATTGTGACAACTGCTGCGTTGGAGGTTCGTTTCTCCTTCATTCGAATGATGCCAACACTCAGCATATATTATCAGTTCTATGCTCTTCTTGGCGTTTCCAACCTCATCCCCAGTCACCCAAGAATATTTTTCCCATTGACAAGGTAGTTCCGCAGCTCCAGTAGCTTTCAGTTTGCTGAGTAATTTGAATAGGGAAGGAAATTACACGCAAGTTCGCATTGCAGCGTTCGACGGACTTTTCTTGACAAAATGGTACACACCTCAAATCATGCGTTACATACTTGCCGTGATGGCGAATGACTCATCGCGAGTCATACGAAGGCATGTTGCTCGCAACGCATGTTACAGTTTAGCTCTCTTGGTACAGATGGGCGAAATGAAGTCAAACCTCAAAGAAACCGAATCTTTGCTTATCGAAGAAGATGGGAACGGTCAGGAAAAAGCGAAGGAGTCCAAGAAAAGCGAGATGGACGCTATGATCAAAGCCCTTCGCAAGGATCGTGAAGTTGGGAAAAATGAAGTCTTACGAGAGTTCCTGATGCCTATTGCCTTGTATGTCTTTGACTTCTTCCTATACAATCTACTGATGTTTAATCGAACTAAAGAATGCCAGACATTGACCATGAAGTCCGTTGGTGCATCTTGAAACTCGCTGATCTCCTCATTCGCCCTGTCGAAGAGACCCCTCCTACCGTCAAAATACATATCCCAAGCACACCCGTCACGGAAGTTGCTCCTCAGCTACCATTACCGAAAGTGCCTGCAAAGATTCCTCGAGTCATCAAATCAGGTGGCCCACCAACGAAGGGACCATCTATTGCTGTAGCTCCGAAGTTGAGATTAACTAACAGTCCTCTTCCCGATGCCATTCCTCGAGTTTCCATTACTCCGATCGTTGACGCACCTAAGAAGAATGTCGCGTTTGTGGCGCCAATGGGGCCTCCGGTCACCAAGCCTTCCAAGTTGAAAGGAAAGCCGACTAAGAGCGTCGATACCCACAAAGTAGCTCCTCAGGTGCCTAAAGTAGCTCATGTGCCCAAAGCTCAGTCTGGAGGAATGTCCCTTAACGATTTGAGGGCTTGCCGAAACGCATTGAAGAAGCTTAGATCGAACAAGCATGCTACCTTGTTTCTTCAACCAGTGGATCCCATTCGAGATCATGCACCCAAGTGCGATATGTCTCCTCTATTTCTGACTTTACCCTCTGATATCTCTTTCCAGCTACTTTGATATTATCAAAGATCCAATGGATCTCAGTACAATGGGAGCCAAGTTGGAAGAGGGGATGTACAAAGATCGATTTGCATTTCAGGCAGATTTCCGGCTCATGGTCAACAACTCGAAAACGTATAACACGGCAGGAAGTTTCGTGCACAACGAAGCTATTGGCCTGGAGACTACTTTTGAGAAGCGTGAGTGTCATCCTTCGACGATGGGCAGAATAATATTCATTTTTGCAATAGAGTGGGCAATCATCAACAAGACGCTTGAGGCTGCCGATAAAGCCCACCCGCCTCAGGTTTCACAACCCGTGAAACCTCAGCCGCGAACTTTGCCCCCAGTGCCGAAGTCATTTCCATCCCGCCCCGTTCCCGCTTCTGCCCCCGAGAAAGGAAAGGCTTCCTCTGTACCCGACTCTGTGCCTGTGGCCTCCACCTCTAGACCAATCATCAAACTCAAGGTCGGTTCTCAAAGCAAACCAGTTGAGACGCCTTCGGAATCTGTTCCTAAAGTACGCGTCAAAAAGCCGAAACTATTGGAATCATCAACATCTGTTACACCCGTCATTGACGCACCACCACCTCCATACGTGGACGATGGTTCTCACGATATTCTTCAAGAGGTTTTGGCCATTGAACGTGAAAAGGACGAGCAGCGGCACCGGTTGGTAGTTGAGAAGGAGAAAGACAAGCCCACCATCAATGGCGCGTCTGGGAAGCGGAAGAAGCCAGATATTGTCGATGAAGACGATATATTGGCTTTGACTAAGCCAGCCAAAAAGGAGAGACCGTCGCCCTCCGGCCCCTCTTCGACTTCATCTAAAGCCGAGGCTCAAGGACCAGTACCTCCGTCGACGAAGGCTGCTTCTGGCATGCAGAGGCCCAAGAAGGAGAAAGTTGAAGCATCTCGACCACCCAAGGCTGAATCCCCACGGATTTCCCTCAAAGGAAAAGAAAAGGAAGTCGCACCACCGATGCAAGCATTGCCTCCTTCAACCACTCCGACTCCGATTCAAACTAAAACCAAGAAACCACCAGTTGTCCAAGCAACTCCTCTCAATGACAAGAAATGTAAAGATCTTCTCAGAGCACTTGCCAAGGTTCCAGAAGCTGCCATTTTCATGCATCCCGTAGACCCTATAAGGGATGGTTGCCCTACGTGTGTTTTTCGATAATCTGTCTGGAAACCGAGCTGACACATTCATAGATATCTTGATGAAATTGAGCATCCCATGGATTTCGGTACCGTCACTACCAATTTGATTAATGGCGAGTATGAGACGATGGAGGACTTCAAAAAAGATATCGAGCTCGTTTTCAGCAACTGTCGTCAATTCAATCCGCCAGCAACTTTCCCCGTTGACTGCGCGAATGCTGTGGAAAAGGTGTTCAAGAAGGAGTGGCCTAAGGCTATGGAACGAAAATTGTCATGGAGTGATAAGCGGGGTTTGCAGGGCATTCTAACGACGCTGGTCAAGGAACCCATGTGAGTGATGTCATTTTTGTTATCTAATATGCCTTTCTTACTGGTGTATAGCTCCTGGATATACCGAGAACCTGTCGACCCTGTGGCATTGGGAATTCCGACGTACCATGATGTTATACCTCGAAAGAATGCCCGAGATTTGAGGACCATTCGGCAGAAACTTGACATTGATAAATACGACACCGTGGAGGCAGTCGAGGCGGACCTTGAGCTGATGGTGCAGAACTCGATCACGTTCAATGGCGTTGATTCCGAAGTTGGACCAATAGCTCTGAATATACGCCAACGCATCCAAGAGTTGTTTTCCCTCTGGAGGTCGGGTCCAACAAAGAAAAGGAAAGAGACTGAGCAGGGAACAGGCCAGCCACTAAAGAAGATCAAGACTGGTTGAATTTAGAAAGAGACCGAAAAGGACTGTGGCTGCATGTATCTTACACGATTCTTTTAATTGTTTTGTCATGGGTGTATGTTGTAGCTAGTGATTATATCGTGGGGAAAATAACTTGCCGTTGAACAAAATTTGTTGGCACTTGTAAACTCACAAGTCAATGTCAGGCGTCCTTCTGAACTCCAGCCGCGCAAGGCTTGCATTCACCCCTCTCGCATCCGTCAGGGCCTACGCCGTCAAAGGAGAGCAAGCAGGAGATCCCAAGAAGGAGATTATCCGACGCGTTCTCTACCCCAGTAATATCAAAAATCGCCCAACACCTATTGGTACATGGCGGCCTGACATCGGACGCGCCATTCAACGTGCTATTCCCTCCGTCCAAGCGCATCAGACTATAGAGCGTGCATGGTTGCTCCACAAAAGGCATTTACGGAAGAAACGGGACGCTGAGGTAGCGAGAAAATTCGAATGCATGAAGGAGGCCATGGACGAGCTGCATAAGCTGGACCCTAAATTGTATTTGGAGGCCAATAGGTCGGAGGATCCCAGGGCAAGGAGTAAAGCAGAGATGGAGTTGATGAAGACCTTGAAGACGTCTGAGATGCGGACGTTGGCGGCTCGAATACGGGGATTGTTCCCTCGCGAACTACGCATCCCCACTGACACTCCTGCACGAACTGGGTGGAATTATGAGTGGAAACCCTTCCCCCGTCCTATCTAATGTGATGGTCAGTCCATTGTCCGGCTTAGATGCGTGTCTTCGGCGTTGACGAGACCCGTCAGGTTGACTACTACAATACAGTGTTCTGGAAATGAAATCATGCTCATACAAAATCGGCGAGAGAACTATCAGAAAAGAATGTTTGTCACGAAGACTAGATATTCCATCGCTCTTCTCGAACACCGAACCCTTCTGGACCTAGTACGGATGGATCTGACCTCCCGACTGTTGCAGTCTTGCCTACAACCGCAGAGTGCACCAACTCTAATGCTTCTGTCCATTTATTTAGAGCCGCATATCGCTTCTTCTCCAAGCTTTGCCTAAACATATTGATTAGTTTTATCGTTATAACACTGACGCTCTGAACATACTTGCGATCGAGCTCAAGCCTCATTCCCACTTGATCAATACGACCTTCCACCTTGCCTTCCAGAATGAGGCCGATGAGCAATTCTTCCACTTCCTCAGTTTCAATGTTCAATTGCTTCAACCAATGTCAACGCCGAACGCGGTAAAAACCGTTATTAGGCTTACTTTTGCTAGGAATGATAGCTCAAGACGGGTGTAGGGCTTGATCAAGTCTATCAGATACTGGGTGCGCAAGCTACGAAGGAGTTCCCCAATGTAGGCACGTATAAAGCCGTCGTCCATGATTGTGGAACGATTGTCTTGTCATAACTCAGGTGAAACGCACATTTGGAATGAATGAGGATTATATCTTTACCTTGTAAGATTTTCTCGGCCGAGTGAACCTCACGACGTTGATACGCGTCGACCAAGTCTGTCATGGCTTTGATTTCAGGCTTCGTCTTGTATCTGAATGCAAGAGTGTCAGTGAACGAGAATAACGACATTGTCGAATAGAAAAGTACGGTTTGGTTTCTTGGCTGTCAAAGGGGTTGACTTCACTGCCCGTCAGCATGTTCGCCAGAACAAGGTATTTCAAGACTTGAATTCGCTGTGGCGACCCAGCTTCGTCGTAATTCCTGAATGACTCGAAGAAATCTTCACTAGCTCGATTCCACTGGCCTGGAAAGTAGAAGTCCATGAGACTGGATGGAAAAATCACGAAAACATCGAGGTCTCACGCTCCCCCATCCACATTTTACCCCCACACTCTTTTATCACACCCATGATTCTGGGATGAGGAATAGCAGAACGAACAGCGTTACTGGCGTTGTAAATTTCCTGCAGAAGAGGAGGGTCAAGGATAGAAGAAGTGCAGCTAGCACACACGAAACCTTGAGTTTCTTGAAGTTGCGAGTCTCATTGTACATTTGAATTTCAAGCGCGTATATTTCTAATAGCTGAGTGCCACGCTGTGATTGATCATCTGTATCGCTTGTAGCGGCAGTGGCAGAATGAAGATCACGGATGAGCTAAGACGAAGCTAACTTTACAATACGTTGGCGTTGAAATCATGCGAGTACTAACCTTTGACAGGCGTCCGTACTCCTTGCGATCCAACCATAACTTTGCTAGTTTCAGATTTGTCTTCACCGAAAGACGCTATGCAGGCAATTCAGCAAAAGTGGTCCACATGATCTGCAAGCCTACTTACCTCATTCTTTGCCTCCTCCAAGGCTTTCTTGGTTACTTGATAGAATTTCTCCAGTACATCAACCTCGACAGCTCCGCCCTTTCCACCACCAACGTAATCCAAGATACCGTTGATGGTTTTTTCGGAGTAGTTACGCGTGACCGCAGACTTTGTGTAAGTCAGAAGTTCGGTATATGTTTTCAGAGCATCGTTTGGTCTGCGCAACCCAAGAAATAGCAACTTTGTTGACTGCTTAAGTGCTTTGAAGCCCCTGACAGATTTTACGTTCAGGAGGCAAGATAGTAGAGTGAGCAATCACACACCAATCACCCTTCTCTGCCTCCTGGTCGATGATAGCACGGAATTCCTTCAAGGCTTCTTCTGGTTGTTCTTCCTTCTTAGCTGGCCACACAGCTAGATAAATATGAGGGTATAAATGGATGGACGTGGACAAACATTTCGCTTTGTAATACATATTTTCAACATCCACACTGCCTGATTCATTCGCGTCTTCGTTATCAGAATAATCGAAGTTATAGTCCTGGATATGAGTGTAAGACAAAGCGTGCGATAGATTGAACACCGTTGATGTACCTCATCCTCGCTACCCTGCATGTAGTCGGCATCATCATCATCCATGTTGAATTGTGAACCTGATGATTTAGCTGAGGATGATGAAGTTAATGAGAGAGATGTAGAACGCACGTGGTACGCGGTACGCGTCTCAGCCCAACAGGTACAAGCAACCATATTGGAGGAAGTCACGAAGCGACTCCAACTTGGCAAGGCAATGTCACAAAAAATAGGCCTCTTCCTGCGCCTTTACACGTAAATGGATCTGCAGAACGAGCCGAATGTTTTCTCGCCCGTCCCAGGCTCACTCAGTGGCCAATCTTCACGATCCAGGAGCAGCACAAAGTTGAACGATGATGTAACCAGCCTAACCTCCTTCAACCCGTTCTCCGAGGAGGATGAGCATGATCAGTCTTCCTATAATCTCGTTTCTTCTATCTTCTCTAGGATGAAGAACACTATATCCGCTCCCTTATCGTCCGCAGTGGCGGCAGCATCCACTACCAGCGTCAACCCCACTAACAATCCGGCACCGGCGGGTATCTCAGAACTAAGGCGGCCTTCGTACACCACTATGCAAACCAGTACATCCAGCTTTTCTTCGAGGACGACAGCCTCTGATAGGCCCAATTCATTGATTGCCGTCCCTGGTCAGGCTGCCCCGCCTCTTGTTTCCTTGACCCCAGCCCAATCAGAGCTGCCTACTTATGCCATGGACTACGACCAATCACCTTCTCGCAAAGGTACATTTTTCTTTCCAGGCATGGAACAGGGAGATAGTGGTACGTCAATTCCTGGTTTTCCTATCCAGGACGATGCTCGTAGTATCAAGACCACAGCAAGTCTTCAGCGGTCCGGGTCTGTGTCGAAGGTTATGAGAAGGATAAGGGGAGAGGGTGAGGGTCTCACGTAGTAAGCTCCCAGTCGTCAACCTGATGCATTTCTATCAGGCCTTTCACGAGACTATTGGATGGATGATGAGAATTGTAAAGAGTGCTATGACTGTAAAAGTGTATTCACAACTTGGCGACGCAAACATCACTGCCGCATTTGTGGTGAGTACTTTAGTCTGCATTGAAGATGCTCGTCCTCTCAGCGTTTTCCAGGTCAAATATTCTGCTCTCGATGCGCTTCTAACATAATTAAGGGTTCACGATTCGGTCACGATGGCATGATTCGCGTTTGTAACCTCTGTTTGGACAAACTAGCCAAAGTTGATGAGGATGACGAAGATGATCGACGTTCGGTTGTGTCCTCGGTCACCTCATTTCCCGCTCATCAGCTCGGGGGTGATAACCACAATCATTCCAGTGTAGGCCTTCATCCACAATCTCCGTTCGCTGCGTCACAACTTTTTGGTCGCACCGACGAACCATTTAATCTCTACTCGATTGCGGAGACCAAGAGACCTATGTACACATATTGCTCTGACTGGAGTGGGTCACGCCCTGGCACTCCCAACATGATAGAAGGCGATGATGGCCGATGGGAGGCCGTTTCAGAAAATCCGGCTCCCTTTCGTCGCGCTCTTTCTGAAGAGGACAAGGAAAGTGGCCCGCTGTCTGGTTCATTCAATCAGGAAGACTCGCCAGTAGCCCCAGGCCGGGAGACGCCTAGTGATCCCCCTGCCACAAAGCCAATAATCATAGAGGGGTCAATGAGCTCCGTGCAATTTCCTCTTGGATCTCCCGAACATCTGGATAGTCCTCGACCTCACAGTAAAACCAGACCTTCCGCTAACTCCTACGGCGATTATGAGGTTGCAACTCCTTTCATTCGAAGCCGAGTGCAGAGTAGACTGGATAGTATTGTCAACGGAGAACCCGGCTGGAGGACACGACGTGAAAGCACCGCGTAAGAAGTCCAGGATTCTCCAATAGAATTGATTTCTAACTTCATCATTTCACAGTTACGCTCAGGAACTTAATCTGGCATCCATGATTCATCTCAATGTCATGTTGCGCCAGATGTTAACGATTGAACAAATTCCCAATATTGAGGAATGGGGAGAAACTCTACTTAGGTTGGCCCTTCGCATCGCCCGAGAAATGACTTTTACAGCCCTGCCTCATCGGCAAGGACAAGATATGGACGTTCGTCGATATGTGAAGATTAAGAAAATCCCGGGTGGCTTGCCGAGAGATTCAGAGTATGTCAATGGGGCTGTTATTACGAAGAACGTGGCGCACAAGCAGATGTCAAGACTCCAACTCAATCCTCGTGTTATGCTTGTCACATTTCCCCTGGAATTTTATCGTGTCGAGGGGCAGTATATGCCCTTTAGTCAAATTGTGCGTCAGGAAAAGGAATATCTGGGAAATCTGGCAAGCCGCATCGCAGCTTTGCGTCCTCATGTCGTACTGGTGGAGAAATCCGTGTCTAGGCTTGCATTGGACGCTCTCGCAAAACATAACATCGCCGTTGCACGGACAGTCAAGCCATCCGCAGTTCAAACGATTGCGCGTATGACCCAGGGTGATGTCTTTTCCTCGATGGATAAGCTGGCCTTGGAGCCTCGACTGGGTCACTGCACCCGCTTCTGCATTCAAACATATGATCATCCTTTGATCCCTGGGCGTCGAAAGACCTATATGCGTTTCGAAGGCTGCAATCGCGACATGGGATGCACAATAATTTTACGTGGTGGTGACATTGAAACGCTTCGGCGGATAAAGAAAGTCACTCGATTTCTAACATTCATCGTACGGAATTTGAAGTTAGAGACGCATCTCTGGAAGGACTCGGTCATCAGTCTTCCATTATTCAATGCGGACGCCATTCCTTCATCGACCAACATCCGTCGTCACCTCAGTGTTTCTCTGAGCTCAATGCTAATGCCCCCTCCCTCACTCGCGTCTCGTCTGAAGCCTCTAACTAATGTATCAGAATCCAATGACTCTTCTCGACTAACTGCAGTGGACAGTGAAGAAAACCTTGAGGTGGATCTTCCAGATGAGGATGCCGATCAACTGAGGCTTACTCGAAGGATTGATCAATCTCTTGAGCCATATACGAAGACTTTTATTTCTGTTTCTGCGACATTGCGCTTTCCTGCTCCATATCCGATACGACGAATGAAAGAACTCGATAACGAACTAATTGTTGCGAAACGTGCTTGGGAAGATGACGTGATACGCAAAGAAGAGCGATTGCAGTCCGAACATAAGCACGAAGCTGCTCAACGAGAAACGTTTCCTTCAATCGCTGTTCAAGTTGAAGATGAGGAAGATCGAGAGGACATCAATGCACAAATTGAGGCGCTACCCTCCTTGAACCTGCCCACTACCCCCCTTACTGGAGACACAGGCGTAACAGATGAAACATCTTATTTCTCCCCTCCAGCGAATCTTTCTGGGTTCAAAGGTCTATTGCATGGTTCAAGTGTCGCTCACGAAGAGCCTGCGTCTTGCAAAACATCGAGTGATATTTATCCCGAGAGCCGATACAGCCTGCTGAAGTGGCAACATGAGGAACATCGCCGCATATGGGAGTGGTATCTTCGAAGGAACCGCGATGACTTTGTTGTGGAAAAGTACCAATGTATCAGTCTCTGGGAATATATCATCCCAGCGGACGAGGATGGCCCTCATCGCGCATGCTTTCCCCCGCGACTGAATTATATCAAATTCTACGGGGAGAATGATATGACTCTTGGTCAGTTCATCGAAAAGTCCGTCAACGACACTCTCGTTCAGTTCTGGGATCCAAAGGCGTTCTGCGACGGCAAAGGATGTGATCAACCCCTAGCTCGCCACCGCAAAGTGTACGTTCACAACGAAACTCAGCTTTTCGTGGCTGTTGAACAATGGGACGGGCAGATAAAGGCAAAGTCAGCATATCATCCTGCTCCGGATCTGATCACGACTTGGAGTGCTTGTCGCGTTTGTGGTTCGGCCACGCCGTTCATTCCAGTTTCGGAAGAGATGCAACGATATTCATTCGCGAAATTCTTGGAGTTGCACTTCTACCCAGCAGACGTAAAGCTCGTTCAAGGAGCAGGCTGCCAACATAACATCTACCAGCACCATATCCGCTATTTCGCTGCTAAAGGCATGACAGTTCGCTTTCAAGCCGATCCTGTAGTCTTGCATGAGATAGTTTACCCTCCTTTCCGCATACGAGTCCGCCCAGAAACCCAGCTAGACATCAAGAATAATGACTTTGATCGTCTGCATCAGCGCAATTTGATGTGGTACACAGGCCTCATTGACGATTTGAAGTTGATCAGCATAGATGCGGCGACTGGAGATGAGGAAGCTGATGCTCGTTTACTCGCCGACATCAATATCCTGATCACACGAGCAGAGACAGAAAGGGAGGATATTACGAGGCTCATAAACGCAATTTACAGAGAGTCGCTTCCTACAGATACCCTTGCTCTCAATCAAGTCCACGCTTATCGACAAGACAAGATCGTTGCGTGGCAGCAGGATTTTGACCGATTGCCAAAGCCCCGTGCCATTGATCGAAACAGTAAGCGGGCGTCAGCGTTCAATTCCGTTCGCGCAATTTGGCCAAGGAGATATGACCTTGCTGGCACCTTCGATTATCCCCACCTTCCATCTTCGAGCGTATCTGAGGCCGAAGAAGAGTCCACCAAAACGAAGAGGGATTCCTTTATTTCTTCAGCTTCTTCAGCGTCTGAGTCAGAAACAAACGAACCCGCTACGGAATCTGTTCCTTCTACTTCCCAGTCAGCTCCCTCCACTGATCTACAGGACAACACGCAGGAATCAGATCCCGACAGTGTCGACCTGCCAGCGTCTATCAGCAACCCCATCCCACAAGACGACGTGCCTAGGTCAGATCCAGACAGTGATTCCACGATTGGAGCAATTCGAGAAGAGCCGTTGTTGTCAGAAGCCCCAGAAATTCCAGTATGGATCCTTTATGTTGATGTTATTTTGGTGCTGATATCTAGTTGAGGGTAACCAATCCGACCAAGTGGACGTTGGCAAGGACGGGTCTCCAATTTCTCGAGTGTCGCGGTTGCCACGGCGATCTACTCAAAACCCATCTGTGGCAGAATTGGTGAAAAAGTACCAGGATTTTTTGCCTCCACAAGGCGTCCATGATCTTGCGAAAACTGCCCTCGCACAACGTTCCGCCATGTCCGAGAGTGAACAAGAATATCCAGCACCAGTTCAGCGCCGAACGAATACCATACGCACCAAGAGTCGGCATCAATTGCCTGCCAAGAAGGCATCAACCTCCGACTTTGAGCAGGGTTATGCAGCAAACATAGCGCCAAGGTATCTCACACACTCTCGGAGAGCGCAAACAGCCCAAAACGGTAGTCGTATTCCTGGCCCTGTAGGGTCTGCTTTCGAATCCCGCGAATCATCTCGACGAGGATCTCCTGAAAAACGCCCAACTAATGGCAAACGCGCCGAAGTCAGGTTTAGTCGGCCAACATCTCCATCCAGGTCGAAGGCGCAAACTCCACTTGGAAAGCCCAGTAAAGCTCGCGTTCCTAGCCGTCTAAAGGATAAGCTTCCCACAAGGCCCCCTTCATCCATTGCCAGCAAGTCAACTCTGCGCCGACCACCAAGTGGGCCTGGGACAAAAGTGTCAAATATTGCGAAGCACTTTGAACGTCTCGGTCGAGACGCGGAGCGCACAAAAAGCCGGTATGCTGTAATTCGAGGAAAGCGCGCTCGACCCGTGGCCTCTGCTCGAGCAAAGGTTGAGGTGTTTGACAGCGTCAAGGACGCCATCAAGGACGAATCTGAGAGCTCAGACTCCTTGAGTGATGCTGACGATGAAGGCGACGGAAACGAGGGAGCAAGATCGCCTGAACCGCTTACCTTGCAGTCATCACCTGACTCCAATCCCGCCTCTCCCGAAATAAAGACGGCACCGCCCTTGGTATCGTCTCCTTCGAATGACGCTGAGCCTACTACCAAAACGGATACCGCACCGAAACTACAGTCACCTCCTGACCCAGTTTCATTACCACCTTCCCCATTTCTTTCCTCTGGAAAGCCAAAGCAGGAGGTGGCGTTGACTCCTCCAACGTCGGATATAGAACTTGGCCCAGAAAGGGGTTCAATCTTAAAGGCATTGTCTGGCTTGTGGCTTCAACCGATTCGTAATTCTTTGGAGGCTGACGATCCCATGAGCGACCCAGAACACATTTTCCGGGATTCGTCGATGGTTGTACGAATTGATGAGCCAACGTCGATCATTGCTCTGGCGCTGAAGTGAGTTGTACGTCATCTTTACTGAGCCAGGCGCTAATTTATGGACGTTTCAGTTCCCCTCAATACCGGGAAATGCTTGCCAAATCCCGTGCCGAAAAGAGGACGGCTAGAGAGGCAAAACTCACAGAAGGTGGCGAAGCTTTTATGCCTGATGATCATTCCGTCGCAGAATCCACTTCAACGTGGGGTGTTGTCAATGTTGATCCCTCTGAATTTCCCGATCCAACGGAGGACCTGAAAGTGGCATCGTCAAAACTCCCTTGGGCCATTTGTACGTGTACTTTGTGTGATTTATCTTCCTCGCCTACTTACCTCTTTCTTGGGCAGCATTTGAGAGTGGTGGGCTAACTATCAGCTGCACAGTCCTTTACCCCGAGCAGTTCGATGCTCTCAGGAGAACTTACGACTGCGAAAAAAGCATTGTCGAATCCCTGTCGAGATGCGTTCAATGGAACGCGAGTGGCGGCAAATCAGGATCCGCATTTTTGAAAACTCGAGGTATGTGTGTGTACGAGTTGCCGTTTTGACAGATGTTGATGAGGTGTAAGATGATCGTTTCATTGCCAAAGAACTTTCAAAACCTGAGTTGCAAACCATGGAAACCTTTGCGCCAGCTTACTTTGACTATATGTCATCGGCAGTTTCAGCCAATGTAAGGAACACATAAATCTCATAATTTGGTTTTTCAACAAGATACTTTATAGCGGCCCACTCTACTCGCCAAAGTTTTTGGATGCTACAAGCTGACATTCAGAAAAACGGGGAAAGACAAAGGTCCTGGGAAGTCCAAGTCTACTCAAATGAACCTGCTTGTCATGGAAAACCTCTTCTATGACAGACGTTTCACAAAGGTTAAGCGACGCTCCCTCCCAAAAACAAAGGTTCCACTGACTGACTAGATGTTTTTAGATCTATGATTTAAAGGGTTCTACGCGAAACCGTCACGTTCAATCAACAGGCAGGGAGAATGAAGTTCTCTTGGACGAGAATCTAGTTGAAAGTAAGTCATCACTTACTTGGGAACCTCCCCGCCTAACGGCGATCATTTTTCTTTCTAAGCGGCTCACCTGAATCCTTTATATCTTCGTGAACACTCTAAGCGAATTCTTCGAGGCGCTCTGTATAACGACAGCCAATTTCTGTCGGACATCAATGTCATGGATTATTCGTTAATCTGCGGGGTATGTGTTTTCAACGTTCGTTTGTATTGCTGTTAATGGTGGTCACAGGTTGATAGCCAGAATAACGAACTGGTTATTGGCATTGTTGGTGTGTATGATGAAGGGCTACAAGTTCTTGTCTGATCTATTTCTAGATTACATCCGCACATACACCTGGGACAAGAAGTTGGAGAGTTGGGTGAAAGAGTCAGCGTTTTTGGGAGGGGCAGCGCGAGGAGAGCCAACGATTGTGACTCCCAAACAATACCGGCAACGATTTGTGAGCGCTATGGAGCGCTATTTCCCTTTGGTCAGTCAGTTTTGCAAGGTCTTGATGAATCGATACTGACGTTTCAATTTAGATTCCTGACCGATGGATGAAGCTGCCAGACACACCAGAAGAAGATGCCAGCGTTCTCTCAGAGCTGCGGCCGGCCTGGTAGTTGTGGTTGTGATACCCGTATTCTTACATGCTTATCATTTTCATACCTTGTCTTTTACATAAAACGTTAAATTCGGTCGACCTGATGAGTATTCGCGGAGTCAGGAATATTGACGGAAGTCCCCGAAGTATGAACCAAATTTGTTTGACTTACTGACGCAGCATCATAATGCTCAGCCTACTCTCCCGTCAATGCAAGCATTCTCCAAAGGTATTTTTTTCTCTTCCAAAACATTTCTTTTCTCACTATTTACACAGAATGCCCTCGCTCAACTAAGACTATTCA
Source organism: Laccaria trichodermophora (assembly GCA_018417955.1). Taxonomy (NCBI): domain Eukaryota; kingdom Fungi; phylum Basidiomycota; class Agaricomycetes; order Agaricales; family Hydnangiaceae; genus Laccaria; species Laccaria trichodermophora. The sequence goes on from JACTVC010000010.1 coordinate 690,871, forward strand.
CCACTAGTCAAATTCTACTCGCCCGTCGTCATCAACAGCCGAAAATCCGCGTGCCCTCCAAGAAAGCCCTCGCAGCCAAAGCAAGGAGAAGGGCTGGTATAGCTGCCAAGGCAGATGATCGAACCCAGAAGTTGACTCTCTTGGAAGCCATAGCTGTGCTTCGCGTAAGTGCTCTGCCAACATTGCTCGGACAACTCCAGCTTTACCACCTTGCAGGCTGTTGAAGTTGCATCACCGAACTCGATATATGAACTTCTCGTCAAGACTGAGATTAAAAATGGCGTCGCTGTGCCGAAAGGACGTGTCAATCTTCCAAGAGAAGCTAAACCCAGTGCTGAGGAAAAGATTCTCGTATTTGCGGAGGGGAGACAAGCGGAAGAGGCAAAAAAGGCGGGTGCGCATATTGTTGGTGGCCCAGAGCTTATCGACGGAGTGTGTACCTTTTGTTCATCACATTCATATTTGTTCAACTGAGCGTTCGACAGATTCTCAGCAATCGTGTCCGCGCGACCACTATTCTCTGTACAACTTCGCTCATTCGAACCATCACACCCAAGCTAGGGCGATTCTTGGGTCCTCTGGGTTTGATGCCGTCCGAACGTAGAGGAACCGTCACAGACGATATTGCTGGTTATATTCAAAGAATACACGGTACAAGCGAGTGGAGAGCGGACAGGGCAGGCAGCATTCGTGCCCCTATCGCCACAGTATGTTTTCCGCGTACCAGCATTGAGAAGCTTCACTAACGGTTATACAGATGCAATTTCCTATCGAGGATGTTGTGAAGAACGTCCGCCACTTTCTCACTTCTGTGAGGCGAGTGACAGGCAATTCCAGAGATGCGGACAATGAACGCAGGGGTAAGGCGAGTGGTGCTCCCGGTATGCGCTTTCCCCTGTGTACTCCGTTGTCTTCCTAATTCCATGAGTAGTGACTAAGATTAGCAAGGTTATGCTTAGCTCTCGACAGGGGCCAGGAATTCGAATATCTGACTTCTGAACTAATTATATACATGGAATAATTTACCATTGAGGTCGAGTTGGGAGGCAAGAATAATATGGCATACAGTTACTCTGAATCCTCCCGCCACGTCGATTGTTCTTCACGAACGCGAGAGTATCCCTGCCTCGATTTCTTACGCTGTTCTCTGATTGTTTCGGACAATCCATCGTAAGTTGGGCGGTCTCGAGATTTGAAAGAATTTTTCCGTTTGCCAATGTCACTACCTTTGCGAGAGTTTAACGAGCGTTCTTGAGGTGGATTTTTCGGTGGGTGGGGGAAGATATCACCCCAGCTAGACTTGCGAGCATCATAGTAAGCTTGCTTTCCCTGAGATTTCGGAATCGTCATGCGCATAATTTTCCCTATGTAGTAATTGAAATTATGATGCCATTCAAGTGACACCAGAACTCACCTTCAGCGGTGCAACTGTCGAGTATAATATGCCCACTTTTTTTCATAGGTGGGAACACAAGACGTGGCCACTGGTAGGCTTCATGTCGCAAGGTCGCCTCAAGGTCCGCAGGTGGTTGTTGGTCTCCTTTGTTTTCTTCGAAGCCAATCCTACGATCGTCGTTTACGATCAATTCTGAAGGAGATTGCGCAGCGACTTCTGGTGCGTTGGGCTCCTCTTCATGAAGGAGTAGCTCTGTTGGCGTCATTTCCGCCTTCTCTGCAGCTCGCCTTCCCACGTCACCTACCCTTCCGACACTTGTCGTTGCAGATATTGGCCTAGGCCCTCGCTTAATTACGACGTACGAATATTCAATATCCTCGTGTCCAACACCAGAGTGTTTCGTAAGGCGCAAAAACGAGGGGCGTTGGATGCGCTGTGTGAAGCCGCAGGTAAGACGAACGCGTCCAGGGCCAAGTAAGGGGCAGGTGCGATCATGAGGGCACTGCAAAACGAAGTCCCAAATGAACATAACAGGGTGTCAACGTAGTTGTGGACGCTTACAGGAGCCACGACATGCGCCCCTCTGACGGGCCAAGCCTCGGCTTCTGGGTCTTCAAACTCTTTCCTACCCATGCCGAGGAGAAATTCTCTAGCTTCTGCAACCGCACCAAAGCCTGCTGGTGTGTTGTGGTCGATCAGAACCTGGAAGGGGAAAAAGAAACAAATTTTAAAAATGCTGTCAATATTAGACATGAACAAACTATGGTATGCGCTCCACTTTCCCACATCTCCATCACGATAGCCTTTCGCGCCAGCGGTGTGGGCTGAGAAGTCAACATGAATGCTGACAGGGCTAAAGTTTTCTGACCCTCCGAACGTGGAATTTTATCGTCATTCTTGAACGACTTCTGCCATTGCACAACTCGATCTCCCATTTCCGCAACATCTAGAAAGAGCTTTCGGTTGGAAAACACGAGGAACCATCGACAATGGCTTACTTTTATGAAGTCGTCTACCAATCGAAACGAGTCCCTCACGCTTATCAATTCCAAGATACGTTTCAAGTGTTGAGTTTGCAGCCTCCATATGTTGCATGTCCTCTGCAGGAGAGTGCTTTTGAAACGAGTATAGTGCTGCCCTGTGCAAACGTCTTAGCTGAGGAACTGCAATGTTTCGTAAATGCTCTCACCATAAGCCGCTCCCTGTTGCGGCTCCCCAGTCGATCACCCTATCAATTCCCCAACCAGGTTCCATCCTTCGCTTAAGGTGGTCAAAGACAGAAAAGATAGCTGAATAGTGTGCGGGGAGAGCAACAGAAGCAAAAGCAGTCCCATCGCGTTCTGCATGTCTTGCGGCTTGCAACCTTGATCGGTATTTCGTGTCATATTGTGTTTCCCATACGTCTTGTTCGGCGGAGTCGTTGTCAGTAAACAATCGTTTTGCGTCACTGTGTAGCTGAGTCTTGTCCGAATCTACATCAGCGTCAAAGGTAGTCAATGTCAAATAATGGAGTGGACTCTTACTGGCAATGATGAGGTCTATTGCTGACTGAAGTTGCAGTGGAAGAACAACAGCACCAATCCGTTGGCTGCCAAAAAGTGCTGCGGGAGACTTTCGCTCGCGCTTTTCCTCTTCAAAATCTTCATAAGAAGCAGATATCTCTTGACCGGTTTCCTCCAAAGGGATGGTTTCTAGTTCCCGTGGTTGCTGATACCGAACTTTGTGGTTGACAAGTGACAGATCGACATCCTTCAGCAAGGACCTCATTGAGGGATCCAGCTCAATAGGAGGATTGGGTTGGGGGCTTGACGTCGACGGCGACGAGGTGAACGCACGGGCGGCATTGTGGCAGCATTGTAGAGAATGTCGACTGGCTAGAAACGGCCTCGCGAACATTCAGAGAAACGTATTTTATTAAGTAAGCGCCGAACTTTTCAACACAACCCGCACAAGATGGTCGATCAAACCCTCAAGCGAGACGGAGCTGAACACCTACAAGGTAATGCAGTAAGACCGACAAAGAAGCAAAGAATATCTGGAGATGCTTCCGAGAACGACACCGAGATGCCAGCCGACTCCGAGGAAGAGGAGGAAGACATGCCAATCGAGAGGGCTGAAGAGTCGCGCGCGTCCGATCTATACCTTGACACGGCAAGTTTGATTTAATGCGAATCCCCGTTCTACGTTATTCATAGTTTCTTGTATTTAGATTAACAGAGCAATCCTTGACTTTGACTTTGAGAAAGTCTGTTCAGTCTCTCTATCAAACATCAATATATATGGGTGTCTCGTTTGTGGCAAATACTTCCAAGGAAGAGGCCGCAAATCCTATGCATACGCCCACTCTATTCACGACGACCACCATGTCTTCATAAATCTCGAAACCACCAAGGTATGACAACCCATGGCGCGATCTCTGAGCCCTGACGTTTTCTTCAGGTCTACGTATTACCAGACGGTTATCTGGTATCCGACCCTTCTCTGGAAGACATATCTTACGTTCTTGCGCCGTCCTTTACACCAAGCTCAATAGCCCACCTTTCTTCAAATACCCATATCTTGAAACCTTCATATGATCTCACGAACAAACCTTACCTGCCTGGTTATGTGGGCCTCAACAACATCAAGCGCAACGACCATATGAACGTTATCATACATTCCCTTCTTCATATACCTCCTCTCAGAGACAGTCTCTTGCTGTCTCGATATCGAGGAAAGGAATCCGAGCTTCTGAAGCGCTTTGCCGGACTTGCGAAAAAGGTCTGGAACCCGCGCCTATTCAAAAGTCAAGTCAGCCCGCATGAGTTTCTTCAAGAGGTGAACCGGGCGAGCGGTGGGAAATTTCGTCTTGAGCAACAGGGTGACCCGGCCGAATTTTTGGGCTGGCTGCTAAACCGCCTACACAAAGATCTGGGCGGTACTAAAAAGAAGTGTTCTAGTCGGTCGCTTCAGCCTCCTCCCGGTTACTCTACTAATTGCTATGTAGGTACCATTTTTTTAACCTTCCAAGGAGAGCTTCGCCTAGAAACACAGCAAGTGCTTGTTCGACCTGATGTCGGAGAAAATGACAAGCCCCGCTTTGATATAGACCGAGGTATATACCTGATAAGTATTTGGAAACTCTTTTGCCTGATACACGGACCGTGTTTAGATATCAAGACTTCTGTGTCTCCATTCTTGTTCCTAGCGGTAGATCTCCCACCCCCGCCACTATTTCAGGACGCGATCGAGAAGAATATCATCCCGCAAGTTGGTATACATTCTGTCTTGTCCAAATATGATGGCCGAACAACTCAGGTGTGCACATCGTGTGGGGAATTGCATTGTTGTTTATAGGTTCATCCCGCGCTAGGAATCAGCTGGGCATCTTCGGCGCTACAAATGCCAATGCTTGCCTCCTTACATCATTCTCCATTATAAACGGTTCACCAAGAATGCTTTTGTGGAAGAGAAGAATCCGACGATTGTCAACTTTCCTTTACGTGGTGTAGACTTCAGAGAATGTACGTGACGTTTAGATGAAAACGAGGGGTTCCTGATTTCAGAGCAGATGTCGATGCACCATCAACCAACGAGTCAACTTTGTACGATCTGATCGCGAACGTTACCCACGAGTCAGTCGCTGGTACAACTCGAGACAAGGAAAATACTGTCTGGAAAGCCCATCTTCGAGCAGCAGGCGGTGGTGGGGACAACGAAAAGTGGTTCATGATACAGGACTTGATTGTCGAGGAGACGAGGAAGGAAATGATATTCCTTGGGGAAACAGTCTTACAGGTAATCGTTACCGTTGATCTCGGTCCAACGAAACTCATCTTTTATTAGATATGGGAACGCCGAACGACTATTAGTAGTAACGGACAGATGGCATAAAGCCGTGCATCGCCATCTCGTTCGCGCTCGTTCAGACAGTCGCAAAAGAAGTAACTGTGCGTCACATATGAGCTACACCGATGAGATCCTGTTATCATTCGCGGCCCTTCTCAGGTACTTGGTTGTTTTGGGGTTGCTTTGCAGGTGCGGCAGTCAACTGTTCCGGAGCATTAAATCTACATGATTGCAATGAACCATTGGTCATAGTGACATGAGTGATATTCCGCTTACGGGCTAGCAACTTGTTCATTCAGAAAGATAGGTTTGAAGATGTAGACTCCCGACACAACGCCTGTATCCACCCACGCTATCAAGCTTCCCGACGTTGGATTTTTTTCTAGAAATGCTTACCCGTCGCAGTCGCGACCACATATGGCAATGCTCTTCGAAGCATTGTTCGGCGTTGGTAGAACCTCTTTTTATATGTGACGAAATGGACACGTCACGCGTCACGGATGTTAACTTTCTTTTAAGTCCGATAGAAACTCCGCACATCGATCACGTGGACTGAAGACATTGCAGAAGAAGACGCGATTATTATTAACGAGTTGAAAAAGAAATGTGGTACAGGAAACGATATGTATTAGAGTGTAGATACGATGTCACTTTCGAAGGGCCTTGAAGAATCATTACCGAAGGCTGACAAGCCATGCAGAGGAAATCTCACCTGCAAGGCCTTTTGAGCAGCTGCTTGTTTCGCTTGAGCCTTTTGAGCAGCGACTCCCGTGCCTTTAATTTCCCCGCCGACTGGACAAACGTGATAAGCCAATGATATAGCGAGCTGACAAGGGAAGGAGCTCACTCTTGCAGTGAACGGTCCAGATGACTTCATGGGATGGACCAGACGACTCTTCCATCCACGTCAATAAATCAAGTTGCTGTTTATCTTGTAGGTCTAAAGATCAATAGGCATTAGGAGCACGAGGAACTCGTAATTTTTTTGGAAGAGCTTGCAATTATTAAGAGCCGTGATGTACACTTGTAGAGGGGAAAGATCAGCAATAAAATCGGCATGGCACTAACAGAACTCACTCGTTGTCGGACGCACTGAAGGTGTCAATAAGTAAAAGAAACTTCCAGGTGAATTTATTCTGGCCGCCCTTTTAAAATCACGGCGGCCGTCTGAGACTCGACCAAACACTTTTGTTTTTTCAAGTTATCCGCGTTCTTCACGGCATCGAAGGAATAGTTCGGTCAGGATTATCTTTTGTTCTCTGCCCACTCTTCCGCATCATACGGAGACCGATATCGACGAGTAGAGATCTGTGCAGCCAGGTTAGGGTGTAGCACAAAAGCAGCACAACAAAAAATCAAACGCCGCCGCTTCGCGAACGAAGAATCCCGTAAAACGTAGCCTACAAATCGAGGATTCAGCTCCCGTTCGACAGTCAATAAAAAGTACCGATAACGAAGGGTAGGGATTATTGGCCGCTTTAAGATATCATTGCGATTGATCGATCTAGGTGAAGTGAGTTGCGGTCAGGATGCCTTTGTTTGGTACGTGGTTGTCACCGTCTGTACCGGAGAATAGTCATGACTAGATCGTATTCAAGGCGTCAAGGATATGTTTACCAAGTCTGAGAATCGCTACCACCCACGGTGTGGAGGGTGCGGAGCGAGAATGAGACTCCACTAACTTGAGGTGAAAGGTTCTCCAGTGGAGTTGTTCAAATGACTCAGAGCCCAATGTCGCGTTACCGAAGTTGCAAGATTGTTGAAGAGTAGTAGACCTGTGATATCCTGATTGCATCTGAAAAACGGCATTAAACGATATCCAGTGAGCAGATTGAGAGCAGTCCGAAACCCGATATTTCTGGTCAAGCAATGCCTGTCAAGGCTAGACCACAGGGAAGGGATTTAACAAGACTTTCTCGAATGCACTGACAGGCGTCAGCCGTTTCCTTCCTAAAGTGTTGTGTCAGTGGGAAAAAATTGAACAGAGCGCGTAGAATAAGTTATGATTGCAATCAATAAATAGCGGAAAACAAATCATAAGCAAGCGCAGAAAGTTCGACCTATATCCTCATGACGGCTGTTCTGAAGTCAGAGTCTCCCAAGCCTTGTTGGCGGCAATGTCCTTCGCTATATGCTTGTGTGTACCGGTGCCAGTACCACGTGCCTCGCCATCAACTGTGTGTCTCATCAGCCATCGTGATGTATGCAGAAAGATATAGAGAAAAATGTTACTTTTGCAAACACAAGTCCAGACTGGGGCGTGTTTCGGACCCGACAACGACTCCTGCCAGCTAACAGAAGATGATTTACCCACACTTTGGAGGTCTGTCGGATCACAGGTTAGAAGAGCAGACGACGACGAGCAGAGGTGGTTGCACAAGTGTTTAGCCTTGAAGTTCCTGCTTCTGAGAGAAAAGTCAGCAAACTCGATGCCAGCTTTGGGTCGAAGTCAGCTCACCGCTCGACATTGTTCAGAACGTTAGCCATCCTTCAAAATTCTGAGGCCTTTAAATACCGGATGTACAGGTACTACGGCTCTGAAACCATCGGGTCGCTGCGCTGGCGCCCTCTGATTTCATAGAAGAAGATGAAATCGCCGTTCATTAAACAGCCAAAATTACGGTGAGAGGACCTTATTTTCGGCCAGTACTCAGAGAAGAATGACGCTCCGCAGGGGGGGATTTCGCTCGCCTTGATGTCGAGAGCACCACTCCAAGTGAAATAGTCTTGCTGCGCAAGCCGATCAACAGTCAAAAACGGGAGACGTAAATCCACAAGAGAGAACAATGTTTAGCATAGACAGCTGCGGCGTTGCTGGATGAAGGGCCTGAGCTAGCAGATCTGATGGTCGGGGAGAATTTTGACCATGAGGGTTCCACGACGTCTACAGTCCTCCACGGCGAAGCCTTGCCTTGAGCGTCTTGCTTGGTTCATTAAGTATCTCGCAAATTTCCAAAGGGCCTTTAGATTTGAAATGGCACATCTTGGGCCCATGTTGATGCAGATGTTTAGCTATTGATCGCGAATCGGTCTGTGTGTGTGTATTTACTAGAGAAGCCATCAGAGCAAGATGGAGATCATGGAAAGTTTGAGCTGATATCTTTTCCCGGTCTCCTCAACAGGCTCACGTTTCATGCACGTATGTATTGCATTCGGTCTTCTACAAATTTACGTACACGAAATCAGTGCTGGGGTTGCGGAGGCTTACTATGAATGAATGTAGAGTTAGCCGTGCATGTAACGCTCCCGATTGCTCACTGAAAGTAGCCATAGTTCAGGACTCAGAAGCGTAGAAAGGGACGTGAGTTTCAAGGGTCACGTAGATGCGGTTAGCTGCTGGCATGGTTTTGACATGATGAGGATACTCATTTAAGCGAAGCTGAACAAGGAGCGACAGGTTGCTTGTTCGTTTATGATGTGAGCACTACGAATAGCTTTGAGACGAAGCTAGGCGCCAAAGCGGTGGTTCAAGGTCCTGTGCTTGCGCTGCCGTAGTGTTGCGGAGATTAAAAGACACCCATAAGCAGTGGGGGACCCAATTTGTTACTGGACTAGATAAAAGTTGATCTCTTTTCGCGAAGCACATCCGCGTAGGCTATTCAATGGTGCAAAACCAGAATCGGTCTAAATGAAGCACAGACTCCGAAAGTTGTAAGTGATCGTGGTTGACCAGTGTGCACGAAAGGAGTGGTGAAGCGTTTCCGAAGTAGAAATTAGCGTATCGAGTCATGCAAAGCCGGCAAAGTCAGGAAGTAACGCCTTTCGAAATGTCCAAATGAAGCTTGTTTCACTTTTTGTAGACGCACACCAAAGACGAGGGAAATCTGCGAGAAGTTAAGCAAATCTGTTAAGCAATAATTCACCGACAAGTATGAAAAAAGGCCATGTGAGGCATCTAAGGGTCAAGGCGGAGTTTACAAAGACTCCATGGGGAGGGTCCGTGGTTTCGTCGCTTCGGCGGAAGGATGGTGGGCCATGACCACATCAAAACACCTGCAGAAAGGGGTTCAGTCATCACACATTTATGCTGAATCCGATACACCTTTATTGTGCTAGAAGACCTCGGGGCATGTTAAAATGCAAGACTTTGCGAAACATGGTCGCCGACGTTGAAAAATATTGTTTATCATAAACCTAAGCTGGCAAAATGTCAAGATCCCGACCAAACTAAGAGCTTACAATGCTACATTCCAGTTGTTCTCAATGATCTGCGCAGTTCAGCTCACGAGTCAACTAACGTTTTGAGCTAGTGATCCAGTGAAGTGAACACTTAGAATGGTGTTGGATGAGAGGAGCACTTGAGAATATATCATCACTATCTAGCGGCAAGTTGCGAGTGTGCCTTGTAATCTTCCATCAACAACGAACACTGCTTAGGGCCGCTCAGGCTCCCCTCTTACCTTTTGCCGCTGTTCTACATCCAGCCTTCCTCTCCATACCCAGCAGCGGCCTCAACGTCGCTCGTTGAGCTCGACTCACTCGTCTTCAAGCCCGTACTTGAATAGCTATCTAAGTTCAACACTGTCGCACCCCTGTTCCCACGCATCAAGTGGGCTTACTTTGGTTGTATTTCCTCCAATTCTCATCTCGCCGCTTCCCATCGGTGAGCAGCTGTGGATCTTATACGGCACACGGCTGGCGTTGACATGTTTAACCACAGCGTCTTACAATTGCATAAATTTTCGAGGACAGACGACCACCAACTGCCACAAGTATGTCTCAAAACCAAGGTGATATTCAGGAGAGGATCGCGGCTGCACGTAGGGAGGCAGAAAGTCTGAAGGAAAAGATTCGCGCGAAAAGAGAATCGTCTGCGGACACTAGCCGTAAGTATCTTATGCCCTAACCCCTCAACTAGGCCAGACCTTGATCCTTCGATTCTCAGTACGAGCCATGGCGGCCGAAGTAGATGCATTACCACGCATCGTTATGCGCCCTAGACGTGCGCTCAGAGGGCACCTGGCCAAGATTTATGCAATGCACTGGGCGGCCGATCGCCGTCATCTTGTCTCGGCTTCGCAAGACGGGAAATTGATAGTCTGGGATGCTTATACCACTAACAAAGTCCACGCCATCCCGCTTCGCTCTAGTTGGGTTATGACTTGTGCATATTCACCCTCTGGAAACTTTGTGGCTTGTGGTGGACTCGACAACATATGCTCCATCTACAATCTCAGTAACAAAGATGGGGCGAACGCCAAGGGCGCTCGAGAGCTAAGCGCCCACTCTGGATACCTCAGTTGCTGTCGATTCCTCAGTGACCGTCAAATCGTCACAAGCTCTGGTGATATGACCTGCATGCTCTGGGACATCGAATCTGGCGCTAGATTGCTTGAATTCAGTGATCACACTGGGGATGTTATGAGGTTTTTACATCCGTGGTCATCAATGGCTAGCATTCTGACAGTATTTCCGCAGCTTGTCCCTTGGACCAAATCAAAATATTTTTGTTTCCGGTGCGTGCGACGCAACGGCCAAACTTTGGGACATCAGGACTTCGCGAGCTACTCAAACGTTTACTGGTCATGAATCCGACATCAACGCTGTCCAGTGTGTATTCTGACCATCATGTGACGTTGCGTTCTATTCATTAATTTTTGAAATAACCAAGGTTTTTCCCGAACGGTGATGCTTTTGCGACGGGTTCTGACGACGCCTCCTGTCGTCTATTCGATATTCGTGCCGATCGTGAACTCAACACGTTTACGCACGACAACATTCTTTGTGGCATTACGTCCGTTGCTTTCTCGATCTCGGGACGCATTCTCTTTGGTGGCTACGATGATTGGACCTGCAATGTTTGGGACACGTTGAAAGGAGAGCGTGTCGGCGTTCTTACAGGTCACGAGAACAGGGTTAGTTGCCTTGGCGTGAGCACGGACGGCATGGCTCTTTGCACGGGTAGCTGGGATAGCACGCTCAGGGTACGTTCTTTGCTCCTAACGTTTCACTCAAGATTGTCAATCTAATATACGTGTAGGTTTGGGCATAGTTTATCAATTCGACAGCTTATTTTCATCCCCACCGGCCTACCCTATATTTCTCCGCCAGGTTCAACGATCCTTGCATCTCACATCTTATATGATCAATCTATTACTCACCTGCGAAGTGCTTTGAAGATGGGAATGGACGCCTTGAGTCGGTCATTACTGGTTAACTGTAAAGTTTTCGTTTTAAACTCTGTTATAGCCGACAATATTCTTGCGGTTGACGTATATCCACCTTTCTATTCCCTTGTCTTCTTGTCCGCCATACCTTCCTTTCTGCTCGTTGTTCTTTTGTGGTCGTATATAGGCAAATTCTATTCTTTCTCGGAAGTTTGGCGAATGTGCAGATGACAATGTGACTAACCCGGACCGTATCAGACCCTGTCGACCTCAACGACGGCACTCACAAACTGCACAAAACAAGTAATAAGGACGCACCTTTCGCGATTTCTCTGTTAGACTCAAGTTAGACTCAAGAACACTTTGAACACTAGAAGAATGTCAGAGGATGATCGCGCAGCCAAGGCAGCAAGAGCAAAAGCACTGGTAGGCGTCCAGCTGCCTTGACGAGGTTCTTTCAACTCACCCTCTTCTCAGCTCAAGAAACGCCAACAGAAGAAGGTCGCGGACACAACGACTCCAAACTCTGGCGTTCCTTCACCCATAGCCCCGCCAAGGACATTCTCACCCGCTCCGTCAGAGCCCGTGGACGAGGAGAAGCAAGATCTTGCAGACGTGTAGGCCAAGTCACCATGCAAATGAGAGTTGCCTGCTGATGACTTGACTACGGGACTTTTATCCAAGGCAGTTTCACGAAGAACGATTCAGATGCATCATGGCTGTCTTCGTTGCCGCGCGCGCCTTCACCCCCGCTACACGCCGCCTCCCCCCAAGTCCTTGCCAAATCACCGCCTCTGGCTCGTCCACCACCACCGACGACGTCACCATCCCACAATAAGCTTTTTTCATTGGAGGAGAAAATTAGCACCCTGGAGTCTGCGAACGCTTCTTTACGAGCAGACGTGCAACGTTTGGAAGACCTTTTGTCTGGTGGGCTCATCCATTGATTTTTGTACGCTTCAGCTGAAAGCTGTTCCGAAAGCATCGAAGAATACAGAAATTCTGCTAGAAAAGGAGACGGCGCGTGCCAACTCGCTTGATGAACAATTTCGGCAGTTACAAACCGACGCAGAGATTTCACTTCAAAACGAACGTCAGACTATCTCCTTGCTTGTTTCTGAAAAGGCTTCTTTATTGTCTGACCTTCAACAACTGGATGACGCCCAGTCCAGTAAGCCAATTCTAACTTCCCCAGTCACTTGTTTGCTTACTGGGGGATGCAGAGGCCCAAGAAGCCGAATCTTCATTGGAACATGAGAGGGCCAACTTAGAAAGCCTTCAGAATCGCTTCCAACGCCTACAAGAAGACGCAGACGCGGCCACTCACCAGGCAGAACAATCGCAGCTGAACGAGAAGGAGCTATCTGAGAGAGTCCGGGAACAGGTGTGAAACCTCGTCAATCATTATATGGTATGCTGAATGTCCCCACCCAAGGAACGGCAACTACAATTAGTGACCGCGTCAGCTAGCGAATATCGGAAAGAAATGGAGCAGTCCCAGCGAAAATTGCGCGAACTCGAAGAACAAATACAAAGCGATGATCGTGTTGAGAGACTTGAAAACTCCCTCAAGCACACACAAGACCGTGCGGACGAACTAGAATTCCAGTTATCAAAGCTCAAACAAGTTTATCATTTTTCCTTTTATCTTTTTACATACTTACATCACTCCTAGACACATTCCTCTCTCAAACTGGAAAGGGACAAACTTGAAGCTCAGGGCCATACTTACTCAAGTACTGAACGCGAATTGGAGGCGAAGATTGCCGCGCTAAATGACAGCTATTCGAACGTGCAATCTGAACTCAACACCACATCCGCCGATAACCAGACCCTTACGCGAGACAATACAAAGTTACGCGGTGTCGTTGAAGACAATGTGAAGACGATTGCGGAACTCCGAGAGAAGCTCGTACAGGCATCATCCGAGATTACTACGAGCTCACGCCAGGCTCAACTAGTTCAGAATGAGCTGAGGAGTGCGACAAGGCGAGCAGAGGATGCGGAAAAGACGCAACGGAATTTGCAATTAGAAGGGACAAACCTGATGCGAGCTCTAGATGAAATGCGACCGAAAATCGTTGAATTGACTGGGGCCAAACTTGAACTGGCTGAGAAGGTAGAAGATCTTGAACGCACCCTCCACAATCGAGAAATCACCATTTCTCAACTTGACAGTCTTTTGAATGAAGTACGTACTCAAAAAGAAGAATCAGAGAAGAAATGGCAGGCTGCTTTGACTGAAAGCGAAAAAGAGCACTCAGGGGCCCAGAAGGCCTCCTTAGACTTGCAAAAAGCTCACTCAGATCTCGAGGAGGAACTCGAAACGGCACTAGCCAGTCTTCGAAACTTGGAGCTCCAACGGACAAACCATCACCAAGAAGTTGCGCGTCTGCTAGAGGAGTTTGAGAAACTCAAGGGGTCATTCAACACTCGATCTGATGAGTTGTATAACTTGAAACGTGAGGTAGAGGCAAGACGTAGGGCCCAGGTATGTTGGTTGTAACGCCTATACTGGACCAGAGCTTACATCGTTGAGCAGGAAGAGGAGCAAGAATTCCTTGAACGTGCTCAGAACGAAATTGAAGGCCTTCGCGCCGAGCTGGACGCGAGGGACGAAGAGATCCAGCGGTTGCATGAGGCCGTGTCAAGTCCTAGTACAGATGCTCCTCAGTCATTGGATGATGAGCTCATTGGGTCTCTTCGACAACAACATGCCCTCGATCTCTCTGCGGCTCAGTCACAAATCAGAGCTCTGGAGAATATCATTTTCGATGGAGAAGCCAAGGCTCATGCACTACAGAAGCAAATTAACGCTCTTCAAGATCAAGTTTCGCAGCTGCAGTCAGCTCGGGTAGCACAAAGGTCATTTTCGCCCATACCATCAAGACCTGCTAGTGACCTAGGTCGGTCATCTTTCGGGTCGCATCGACCAAGTAACCCCCCTCCCCTCTCTCGCTCTGTGTTTGATCAAAATCTATCACCCGAAACCCGTCACAAGCGGAAGGTGAGCTTGAGCATGCTCAAAGCTCGCATCGACAGCGAAGTGGCGGCAACTTCGCGCCCACCTTCTCGTGCCCTGTCACCTGTTCATTCAGAACCTCGTCCGAATCCCGCTTCACCACCAAGCCACCATACCATTCACCGACCACAATTTTTGGATGAATCTCATGTATTTTGGTGCCATTCGTGTCAAGGGGACCTAGTTATATTGTGAAAAATTGGTCATCTTTATACATGTGGAGGTATAGATGCGTACAGGATACAGTTGGAGAACATGATAGTTTCATAATGAGCAAGGTGAGTAAGTCGTTACTAAATCAAACGAGATCACAAGCCGTGAGGTTTGACCTTGAGGTTCCTAAGCCTTTCGAGCAGATCCTGTAATGAAGGTTACTGAGTGTTAGGAAAGGGTAGAAAAGAAGGGAGCATGTGTATACCTCTAACTGTTCGGCGCGCAATGTCCCACCCTTCCGTTCGTTTTCTAAACTATTTTCAATGCTGTCAAGTACGTCCATGATGAGCTCTCGGTAGTCGACTCCAAAAAATTGGGTCAACTTTGCTGCTCTTCGCCGACGCAGCTCAAAGTCTGTAACTTCAGGTTTGGGTGACGTGATACTGTACTCAGACGCAAGCGATATCACGGAAGTTCGGGCAGGCAGTGATCGGCGGCGTTCGGACTTGATGGATGCGTTAGAGATTCGGCGTTCGGTGGGCTTCGAGAGGTCCTGAAGGGTAATTTCCACAGACTCGCCACCATTTAAATACTGGTGAAGCTCCACGAGCGATGCTCTGTCATCCTATGCGTCGAGAGATGTATTAAGTGACGAATAAAAAGGAAAGTGAAATCCAAACTGACATGGTCTAAAATGTCGTTCAATGACTGTAACGAGTGTTGATAATGGTGATACAGCAGCGAGTTCGACCCGGCGTAGTTATCGGATTGGCGAGTAACATCATCGTATTCAGATGACCCTGGGCCATTAGGCAACAGTCGCTTACTTGACTCGGAGGTGCCTGGTCGACTGCTCTTTCTGGCTGTTTTCGTGTATGACGAACGGTTAATATTTCGTTGAGACGTTGTTGCTTCAGGAATCGAGTGTCCAAAGAATGCTTCGTTGTGAATAATAGGCGTCGTTGGGACGGAAGGAGAGGGAGAATGACGAGTATGATACAGAGTTTGTGGTGGTGCAATGCCAAAAACCTGGGATGCGTTAACAAATTTGCATGTGGAGTTGGGCTCTCAGACTTACTTTCTCCATCTTTTGGGCTCGCCGCACGTTGATAGCCTTCTCCCTGTTGTTGAGCTCTTCTTTTACCCTATCAAGATCATCGGACCAAGTTGAAGGGAGTGCTACCACCGAGCTACTCCTCCTGCGCCTGAGCCAAGCTTTGCGAGTAACTTCCTCGACCTGCGCGGATTCCGTCGCAGCCGGCGGCAAGGAGGCGTCTAGGTCAGAGAAGCCAAGGACGAGATCTGTGGGCACACGAGATCCAAGGAAACGATGAAGCTTAGCCAATCTTTCTCTCTTTCGCCGTCTTTCATCCTCCGCTTGTTCTTCTGGAGTCATGTTCTCGAACAGCGACTGGTTGGAGGGAGACGCAGGTCTGCGGAGATCGCGATTCTTCTTTGCGGTCTTTAAAGATGAAAGGTCATCATTCAAACTCTCTCCCCCCGACAGATCAATAAAAGATGTCCGAAACCGTGCGCCAATCCGACTTGTTACATGATGGTCAGAGGGTCTGCTGTCATTCGGTGGCGCTCTGTCAGGCTCTTGATATTTGTGTGGTTCGTTGTTTGGGCTTACGATGCTCAGGAAAGAGACGTCATCGGGGGTAAGAGGTGCAGAATGCCTTCTGCCACTAGATGTCAGGAATTGAGGGTCAATGGAAGAACGTTCTGACATCCGTCTCTGACGCAAACTGGGTGTGTCCAGATCGTCGAATTGAGGTCGAGCCTTAAGAGGACGCATGCGTGTAGATGATGCAGTCCGACCAGCTTCTTGGTGTGCCATGGCTTCCGCTCCTGGAGTCTCTCCAAAAACTCGGGCAAGTTTACGAGACTTCTTGATGAGATCAGTACGTTCAGCCAAATCCAAAAAGTTTGTGGTAGGCGGCAGAATTGGATCCTCACGTATTGAGTGTTCAGGTGGGGAGCCTTTGGGCGAAGACTGCCTGGATTTACCGGGTCTGCTTGACCTAAAAAGAGCTCTGGGGAGAATGGGAATAGGTGAATGAGTCTGGTCCATAGGGGGTTTGCCTGAGATAGAAAATTGATAGCTTGAGTCGAAGAGTCGTTCTGGCATAGAAAGCATGTTATGGTCAGGGATTTTAAATTCAGCTTTAGATGGTGTAAAGATTTCGATGAAGGATTCTGGATTTGCTGGTGGGGGGATATCCGCGCGTTGTTCGTGAGTGCCGTGAAAGTTGTATAGTGAATGTGAATGCGAGTTATAGGACGACGAAGGATAAATTGTGCTGGATATGCTTATGCGGGGATCTTCCTCTGTGTTGATAGATGTTCCGGGTTCATGTGTGTTTTCGCTAGCAACCGATCCGTGCGAAAGTAAGGGTCCATCATGCCAAGCATTCTTCACCAACCTCGTTGTTTGCAATTTGCTAATTTGAATGGCACCCTCGGTATCCATCGCCTCACCTAGTGAACAGTTTTTTCAACATGTATCACAATTTCTGAATCAAACAACGTTCTTACCCGAGCTTTTGGTTTTTTCCTTCGGCCTTGGAAGTTTACCCTCACTTTCTACTGGATCTCGAAGATTTGGCGTCAATGGCGCATCACTAAGCGGTAGATGCTGGCTAATCGAGGGTTGGCCATTTTTATTGGAAAAAAAGTTCGTTGTGCTCTTGCCGATCGTAAGGAATTTGTCAGCACGCGACGAGGGCAGGGACCTGGATTGCGATTGCGGAAGGGCAGGAGACTGTTGGGGGATGGCCAACTGTTCAGAAGGCGATGTTAACGTTGCTGATAGCGTTTCATCACGGGGTAGTATTTGAAATTCCAAGTTCAATGGCAGTGAAACGGTGCCCGTCCGGTCTTCTTCTTCATGTGTTTCTGGCAAAGTATTGACGGTTGATAATGGGGGTTGTGAGGAAGCAATAGACGACTGGTCGCCATCTACCTGCAAGACATCTTCCATTGATGGCGCAGGATTGATGTACGGATTGGAAGTTGACGAACTCGGCGAACCGACGGCGGTGATGGAAGAGGTAACAAGGTCGCTTCGAGTGGTCTGCGCGATATCATCGACCGCGCGAGCTGGCAAACTATGTGAAGGGGTCTGAATGGATGCACTCCCTAGATTGGCAACACCCAGTGTTAACGGTCGCGTTTTCCGAGGACCTCGGGGAGGAGGAGGCAACCCAGGGGATGTGTGTGGTGGAAGCGATGCGATTGCCGGAGAGGAAACATCTGAAGCGTATGGCGGTGGGGGAGTGCTGAGTGCAATGTTCCCCCGTAGGCGCTCTTCGTGTTCCAACAAGGCTTCGAGGTTCGGGGAAATTACTAGCGAACGTGGGTTGTTGATTTTCTTCCCATCTTTCTTAATTTGAAGACCAAGTCCCTGACTCATTCTTAGATTTTTCTATCTGAAATGGACCGCAGGATCAGTTAGGCATGACGAATAATCAGAGAGACACATATCACACCTCAGCTAGATGCCGTCAAGGAATGGCGGGGAAGGTCAACCTAACTATTTGACTTTTTTCTCCGTCAATTCTACAACATACAGCCGACAACGATAGCTTCTGAGGCGACTGACTGTCCTTCGTGTTGAAGTGACTCTGGGTTGGTGGAATTCAGAAGAAGTAGCGCCCCTGGTATATTGACACTTCCTAACTTCTGGAGGCGTTTTGGGCTATTTCAATTCCGACAACAGATGCAACCATTCGATGGACAGGTTTATCGAGAGCCTTCGAGAGCCCGGAACGTTACATATCTATTTGTGGATTCCCTAATCACCTCACTTCGCAGGTCATCTGTGTAGTAACTAGACCAATCTTGATCATCTATCTCAGCCACAGTCAACACACTCATGATGGGCGCTCGGTAGGTGTCAGTAGGTGCTATTGCGGTGATTGCCAGGAAACCACTGTGAGTCTGTGAATTTATTAAGTTATAGAGGACGGACACCGATGATGTGGCGTGTAATAATATTAATGAATGATATACATGACTGTTTGGTAAGTTTACAAGTGCGAGTTGAGATAAAATGCCAGAAGTTCAATGAACGCCTCAGGTTTGCACCCGACGAGGTGGTAGAGGAGGTGGAACCTTTGTTGATGTAGCAGGGACAGCCAAATTCTCTTGTGGATAGTGCGCTGTGTCCAAGCCCAATTCGTTGGGTTGGCCTTTGTTTACGCTCGCCGCTGACGACTCGGGCGGTGGTTGGTCAGAAGAAGCCTGCCCACGGGCGTCGTCCATACTAGCGATAATTTTGAGTGCTTCAGTAGCTGGAGATGCGGGAGATCGGTCCAGCGATGTACTAGCTTTGTTCGCTGCCGACCGCGTTGGCGTCGATCTAGGTGGTAACGGCGGCGGTGTAGGTCGCACTGATTGGGGAGACACTGAAAGGATTGGCGGAAGGGCCAACGGTGTGACGTCCTTATCTTGAGTGCTATCTCCTGTTTGTTCCAGTGACTGAGGTAGCTGTTCTTGCGTGTCAACTTCCTGCCCAGATAAAACAGGACTCTTCCATAACCGATACATCGACTGCATAGTCGGATTTTTTGATTTGTTCTCGGAGCTTGTCAGTGAGAGCTGTGGGGCAACATAACCCATTGACTGGAGTTCCCCTCGATGACTGACATGAATCCCTGGTATAGTCATTGTCTTTGCTTGTGGTTGGACATGAATAGGAGCAGGCACCGCTTCTTCTTGGGCCACTAATCTTTGCGCGTCCATGTCAGTACTGACGCGGCTTATTGACGGCAAGGACTTTTTCGTAGAAAGGCCAGAGGTAGATAGACGGGAGGTGGACGTTACAACAAAAGGATTGACAGAATTGTCGGAATGTATTGAACCGTTGGGCAGCAATGCCAGAGGATTGGTGGTTGGTTTATCGGGGGTGCTGGAGGGGGATATTGAACGCGTAGGTTCCAAGGCATCCCCATTGCGCTCCCTTTCCTTCCTTTCAGCTACCGCTGCTCGAACCTCTGCGTAACTAGCTCTTGACTTATGCGCCTGATTGGGGCTTCGCTCTGTCAGCAGATGCGGCGAAGTTGCCCCAGTATCAACAGGCTCTTCACCGCTTGATCCAGCATTGTTCGTGTCCTTCTTCAGACCACCCCAATTAACGCCCCACTTTCTCATAGCCTCTTTTGCGGTATTTTGAAGGGCCTGTTTATCTGCTGCTCGGGATTTTAACGTCGAGAAAAACGATGGAGGGCTCGCTGGCCGAGTGGTCGTCGATGCATCTGACCGTCTTCGTGGCGTACTGGGAGTAGACTCGGAGCGAGTGGTCAATGTCGAATCTGCATCTGGTTCCGATTCCCGTTTGGTAGAGTGCTGTGAGGTTGATCGACGTGCCGAATGCGTGGAGAGGTGGGCTTGGACTAATGAAGCTTGAATTTCATCGGGTAAGAGCGAGTTCACAGATCGACTTTGGGAAGAGGATCGAGATGTTGATTCCTTTGACTGAGGAACATCAATACGATCGTCTTGACCTTCACGGCCACGGTTCTCTTCAATCTCTCCGATGATGCTAGAATCTGGGTTAGATCCCGACGCCAGGGTAGGCTCCGTCCCACCGCTGTTCGTTGAGAACCATGACCTACGTCGTGTACGAGCCGGCTTGGAATTCGCCTCACTCAGCGAAGGCTCAACTTTGAGGTCAACTGTACTTCCAACTGGTAAATCCTCGACTGACTGTGACATATCAGGAAGGAGGGTCCCTGATATTGAAGTCTTCGAATCAATCAAATCCGGGGCAGAGGCTGTCGACATCAACGGAGGGTCTCCCGAGCGTTCAGTAGAGGCAGAAGTCTGTGGATCTGAACGTTTGCGTCTTGATGCATCTGACCAGATTCCACCCCGATGTTCGTAGGCTATACTTTCAAAGAATGCAATGTCATCCATGTTGGGCATGACAACAGATTCCTGTATCTAAATAATAGACATAAGCCATGAGTGAGAATTTCGTCCGCCTGCAGAAATAAGTCACTGACAATCTCTTTGATTTTAGATTCAATCGTGCTCAAAATCATTCCCCAAGTTATTTGACGGTCGCTCACGATTGGCTCTACCTCGAGAACAATCCTCGGAGTCTGAGTGAAAGCGTACCAAATGCGGTTGCTGGGAGGCCGTTTCACTTTAATCAACAAATTGCCTTCAATTTCTTTAAGAACGGCAGCCAAAACCAACTTGACGGTATATGACCTGAAGGTCCCTAGATTGATGGTTGCCGTGGCCTCGACGGTAATCCGGATTTCACCTCTGTACTGAAGATGGACCTCAAAAGATGCATCTCCCTCTTTCGTCAATTCCTTGAGCATGGGCTTGCTGAACGTCGGTGCTCTGTTTCCGACAGAGACCTCCGTCACAACTATATCGGTTAGGAATGTCGGACGTTTGACCTTCGACAGCTTCTTCATTAGCCTGCCAATAATATAGGCTTCCAAATTGTGTGTGCGGTAGTGGCTGAAAAATATACGACCCAGCAAGGCATTGAACCATCGCATTGGGATCACATCTGGTTGTTCATCAAGGGTAGAGACAAGATGATCCATGTCAGATGGGTCGAAGATTTCGTGTAGTGGAGTAAGAGTTGGGGTTTGGGGGGGATGCTCCGAAGCATGCAGAAGTGCAAAATACCAGTCCTCCATTTCGACGTTCGAGCGAACGAATATGAACCAAGGAGTTTGTGGGTCCAACGCCTCCTCCCTTGCAATATCCTTCTTCTTTTCGGCCTCAACCAGCTTCTCCCGTTCTTTTTCCCGCTTGCTTCCAGTGAGGTCGCACTCATCTAGCTTTCCATCTATGTCCTCTTTCTTCAACTTCATCTCCCTCGTAACACTCGCTAGATGTTTTCCTGTATCGGTAGCGTTGGGCCTCAAACAGATGGCGTTGCGTTTGGCAAAAAGCTCCCCGTCGAGTAGACCTTCAGGAAAAATTATAACTTCATGGCCACCGAGCTCAACAGCCGCCTCGCACTCCGACATTCCCTCGTCTTCGTATAAATAAAGGACTTTGCCTTTCAGCACGACATACCACATGTCCTTTGGACGCGATCTTTTTGGATCCTTAGACCGGGCATCCAAAAATGAGCGAACGAGTGTAACGTAAGTAGTATCATTTGCTGACTCCTCGAATGTCCGGCGCATAATTAGCCAGCCCTTTCGAGTCCGTGGTGTGTCATTCGTATCCAATGGCGATTCTTCTTCGGTAGCTCTCTCCGGTAAGGCCTGCCCAGCTTCTAAATTCTTTTTAGTCTTCTTGGCCATGTCAACATCGCCAACGGGAACAGAGGTGTAGACAGTCACAAAAACGAGAGCGGCTATGACGAGAGGAATGAAGGTAACTCCTCCAAGAACATAGGCATAGAGTAAAGCCCTGATCATTTTGGGAGATCGTCAGAAAGGAGAGAAAGAGATAAGGACGGCAGTGACCAGCAGCGACAAACTCGAGAGTGTGGTGTGCAACCTCAATTGTACTGTTGCGTCGTTGTGGAATAGTGGACACGTGTCCGTCAGTTGTCACGTGTATTGTGGCATTGCATTAGATAATTACAGTGTCTTGCATAATGCTTTGCAGCACGAATTTTTTCAAATCGTATTTGATTATATTTGTAGTGAGCCTGAGATGTCACAAAGTTGTTCACTTTCCGCCTCAAACCTTACAGCTGTTTTCATAAAGGTTGGCACTACTACGTCATTTTGAAAACTTGAGCAAATTTGCTACTTAGATAATTTAGCATGTTTGACGTCTCACTGACTTGCCAATCACCATCATGCCCTTCTGCAAGATTAGTCGTGACTTGAAACTTGCTGTTATAAGGCTTTACGAGCATGAAATCTTGCCTCTGTGGGATATTCTTGACATCATGCATCTGTCTCGGAGGACCTTTTTCCACATTCTAAAGCTCTGGCGCGAGACTGGCGACGTCGTCACCCACAAGTATGGGAATCTTGCTGGTCGGCCACGAATTCTCAACTTCGACGACATCCATTACTGTACCATTTCATTCAATTTGGCAGTCACGCGTCACGGAGCCCTCAAAAATCCCGAAATGTCACGCTTGTCACGGACATTTTCGCGGTGTGCCGAATTCCTTTGGCAACAATGTCACCAATATAGAAATTTTTTCGTCGCCTGCGGCGCCAGACTGCCGAAAATTCGGGCACGTCACGCCAACTTTGGGAAGTCGCCGAAACCAAAATTTCGGCAGGTCCGTCACGCATCACGGGCCCTGCCGAATTGATTGAAATGGTACAGTACGTTCTACAGCTGGTTCGCCTTCGTCCTGATTGGTTCCTCGACGAACTTCTTGAGCTTCTGAAAACCAACCGCTTTATCTCCATTCACTACGTTACAATTCACCAAGAACTGCAGAGGGCTGGAGTCTCATACAAGAAGCTCAAGTGCATTGCCTCAGAGCGCAACGAGGAGGCTCGCAATGACTTCATAGCTCGTATCAGCCAGTATGAGCCGGAAGAGACTGGTTTCCTTGATGAGACATCAAAGAACGACAAGACTGCCGCTCAGGCAAATGGGCGCGCCAAAAAAGGACGCCGCGCCATAATGAAACAACACTTTGTCCGCAGAACATGTCTTTCAGCAACTGCACTTCTCACTGTGGATGGAATTGTGGCATCGACGGTTGTTGAAGGGTCGATGAATAGAGAAATGTATCTGGAATTTCTCGAGTACCATGTGGTGAGTGCCATAAAACATGTACCGTTTACACAATCTTACTATGATTTGGCCTCTCGCATTCAGATGCCCCTAACCTCTGCTTACCCAGGTCCTTTGAGCGTGCTCATCATGGATAATGCCTGCATTCATCATGGTGATGAGATCTTGGTACTAGCTGATTGTTTCGGTGAGTATTAGTCAAATGTATGCACTCCAATTTCCGATTGACAGGCTTCCCCTTGTTTTAGGTGTTCAGATTGAGTATCTACCACCATACTCCCCCAATTTGAACCCAATTGAAGAGGCTTTCTCGAAGATCAAAGTGTTTATCCGTCAAAACAGTGATGTTTTTCTGTTGGCAGAAAACGCAGCCATATTTTATGACATGTATGTTGCGTTGGATGTCATTACTTCAGAGGATGTGATAGGGTACTTTATTCATGCAGGTTATTTCTAGTCTACAAATACATACAGTTGCAGACAAGCAAAGTCATCTAAAAATATTAACTTTTTTTTTTAAAGCCCCAAAAATAGTCGGAATCGACGCAGATTCACGAGAGCTTTCCAGCCATACCACTTTCATCAAATTCTATTGAGCCGATCCCTCAGAAATCGCCAAAATAAGGTTTTTCTGCCTCAAAATATTGGCAGACCCTAAATTTCACCCAAAAATCATGAAAAATAGTGGAATCGACTCCTTTTGATGAAAGGGTTATGATCCCATAAAAATTAGCAACTTTTATCGATCCATTTCGGGTAAATAAATTCATTGATAGTTGCCAAAAATGGTAATTGATTAGTGATCAACCATATTTAGTCCCCGCTCGGACCCCTCCAGAGTCCCTGATCTGTGGTCAGTCTTCTTGTTAGAATTTCTGTGACTTTTTGTTAGATGGTACCTATCGCTACCGAGAATTTTACCCCACAACCGACAAGATTTGAGTAGTTTTGGTCATCAAGGACCCTGAATTGAGGCAAAAAATTGGTCCAAAAATTTGGCAGACCCAATTTCTCGTGGGAAAAACTTCGGAGGTGTGTTTTTCGACGTATTTCAACAAGCTGGCCATGATCCCGAAGTTTGGTGCCATTTTATCCAGCCGTTCCCGCGCTACCAAATTAGATGACTTTGCTTGTCCACAACTGTACAGCTGCAGAGAATTGGAAAGCGAAGAAAGCTATCAATGATTGAATAGTGAAACGATATCATGAGCATGATTGAGAAGTAAGTGTCTAGTTAGGCCAATGAATACCTGTGGCCTCCTGTAAGATGGCTATCTCGCCGCATTTGAGGCCCATGTCACGCAGTTCCTGCAGAGAAATCAAACGAAGTTGGTTCGAGCTTGTGAATCCTTCCCCTTGAAGTGTGTTGCAGATGTTATCGGAAAATTCAAAACGAAGCGCAAACTCATTGAGTGGTATAGCAGGTTGAGCCACGGCATGCGCAGGAACAAGGAGAGGGTTATCGGATATAGTTTGAATGATGGGCAAAGCAGGTGCAAGTGGGGCAGCAGCAGGTGCAAGTGGAGTGGCGGTGGCAGCAGCAGCAGCTGGCAGAAACAGCTTCGACATGTCAGGGACATGAATATGGATGTTCGGGGACATAGGAAGAGCTGCCGAGGCCTTTTGAGCAGCTGCACGTCACTGTAGTAATGACGTCTGCAATGCCTCCTCGCCACCAGGCCTTGCAGCATTCACAGTGTCGAACTTGTGGTGAAGAGGTGGCCTGGTTTGTGTTGCGCGATCAGGACCTTGTTGCTAACGCCTAGCATGAGTAATGAAATAAATTGAAAAAGAAATGAATGCCTTACAATGGCCGAAGCCCATATTCTGAAATGGTCATGACCAAGAGCAAAATGGGCACCGTCCACGGGATTGATGTAGCAGTGCAAGCCTTTGTTCTCGCACCCAGCTGCATTGCACATCCACTTCTCCTGTAGAGCGCCAATCTCGCGTGAGACGGCTGCATTTCCGGGGAGGTCCTTTGGATCCTATAAGCCAAGGAGATGTTAGCTCACTACAAACGACGTGAAAAACAAAAGGAACCATACCAGTTTCTTCTTCTTGCCATCCTTCTGCTGCTTTTTCTTTTTCTTCTTCTTTCCGCCGTTGGAATCACTGTCACTGCTGCTGTCTGTGTTGTTTTCCTTATCGGAGTCATCCTCATGACGGCGCTAGAGGTGGGGAGAACACACAAGGATTTAGTAGGTCTTATAACGACGGTGAATGAATAGTTAGCGTACCTTTTTAGACTGTGGCTTGGGCTCTATGGTAAGGTTCACAGTGGGGTCCTTGCCTTTGGAAGCGCGCTCAACCATAAACTTGTAAGAATCCTCGTTGGTGAGCTCAGTCGGCTTTGTGTGGACTTGGGGCACTGAAAAGCTGAAAGTGTAGTCATCAAAATCAATGGTTGTCGGTTTCAAGATGCCGTCAATCTTCACAAGGAGCTGGGCCTTGACTGTATCCCAGGGCTCCATAGACTCGAGCTGCAGGAAAGTGTTCTTCGCAGTGCCGCGCTTGCCAGCTTCTTTCTTCATCTGAGCAGCTGTGTAGATGGAGATCGTGTACGTGATCTTGATGATATCTGGCGCCGTGTTTCCAGTGCCCTCAACAGCAGCAACTGTTTGACAACCACTCTGGTTCAGCCAAAGTGGAATGTAGAGGGTTTACACACTGTTTTTCTTCCCTGGCCCCCTTTTTCTTTTTGGTGGCGCAGCCACCTTTTCAATGTCCTCTCTCGCAACACCATACTCCCTCTCAAACTCAGCTTCGTCTTCCGCAGTCACAGGACCAATGATACAATCAAGGATGGCATTAGTTACAGTAGTAGGCATATTACAGGAAGGTAGGAGACACTGAACTGCTACCAGGGCAAGATTGCTGCAGGCAGAGACGATGGTAGACCGTAGGCGCAGAACGCACGACCAAATTTGAGCCAAATTTGCCCCAAGGAGCAAATTTGATCAATTTCTCACACTTTCAAAATGACGCAGTTAGTGTTGCCGCAAAGTAAAGTGCTTTAAGCACTAAAGTGCCTTTAAAGGACTTTATGTCCATATTCGGCGCTTTAAGGTACTTTAAGGCAAGGCTGTGTTGTTGGGCAATGCCGCCTCACGCCGGCATTGTCAAATCTTGGCCGGATATCAGCATGCATGATATGCGCGAGCTCACTAACGTCCGTCGCGCGCATGAGTGTTTACATTTCTCCCTCATCTGCTTCACGCGACGTGCAAGCGCAAACCTCGGGGCCGAGGCGCGTAAATCAGCTCGTGCGAAACCTCTCAGCGGAATCGATCGCGCAAGGTCCCAACAATGGCTCCCCTCACCAGTTCTAACATCGTGAAGCGGACAAAAGTCTTCGCGAAAAGTAGTCCAATGACCCGATCTTTCTGAAGAAGGTGAAAACAAGCGCGAGAGCAGGCTTGATATTGGGTATTTTCAGAAGGGGACCTAGATCTCCGTTATGAGAGGATGATCTCTGACCAGAGAATTCTGACCTTGATCAGCCTACTTATTCCTGTTTTACTTAGCCAGAACTTGCATCCACTTATTGCGATTTTCAATAATGATGACATTTCGAAATAAAAAAGTTTCAAATGTGGTCAGGTCATTTCACACGTGAGAAGTCACAATCTGTGACAGCGCCAGTCGCGTTTACAGAGGTTTACAGGTTCAACAACTCCATGTCCGACTCCGATAACGACCACGACGAGGATGTGAATGACGGCTGTAGGTGCCAATTCTACATCCCATTATACTAACACATCTGCTTGTACTTTTGCAGGGGGTCGGAGCCTTTATAACGACAACAAGGGCATCAAGATGACCATCGTCTTCACGCCTCTTCTCCCACCTCCAGATCCTCGAAAAAAGCGCAGGGCCAACGCGAAGGCAACAGTTGTCACGAAGATCGATCACTTCCATGAAGATGTTCCCTTGCGCGATTTCTTGTCCAAAACCATTGGCACCAACCTCAAGCGTGACGATCTGTTCGAAAACTCGTGGCTTTTTCAAGGACAGGAACTCGACGATGCGGACTCATTTTCACTCTCCTATACTATTCCACGCCGCGTGACTGACCCGGTGGACATCGATAACGACAAGGATTATGTACAGATGGTTACTGAAGCTACGAACAAGCCTCCCTTTGAGGTGAAGCTGTTCATTGTTGAGAATCAGGTCCGTTACCCTATCCAATCTCTGTTCTGTATATTATAATGCACTTATCTAGATAGGAAATGGGGCTGATGAGCTGGAGGAGGAAGCTGAACACGAAGAAGCGGCCGCATCTCGAAAAAAACAAAAGGTACGCATTTGTATGCACTCTTTTGTCCACCCCTCTTTCTCAAACCCTTGTAGACCAGTATACCTTCAAGAGAAGAGACTGCACAAGCCAAAATTATACAAGATCTGGAACGCCGTCACCGTTGTGAAGACCGGCAGTGCGGGAAGACACCCTGTTATGTTGCAGGCCCGAACGCCGAGCACATTCACCTCACTCATATGCATCTGCGTACCTGGGCGGCTGCGATTGTTGTATTCGTACCCTATATTTGTTCTTTCACACTGTGCTAACTCTTTTTCCATATAGGATGGAAAGATCGAAGCGGTTGATCAAGAAAACCCACCAAACAGCAAGATGTTTGATCCTACTAACAAACAGAACACAGATGATATAAACTTGCTCGCTAAACGCCGTTTAGCGCAAAATCGTGATCGCGAGGCTCCTTCGATCACCGTGAACTTTCCTGGATTCGCAGACATATTCCGACCACCTAACACACCCCTACCAGTGCCCGCTCTAGCACCTGCTGTTCCTGCTCGTGCTTCTCCAATCAACTCCCCGCGCCGGCGTGTCCCTCCACCGCCCATGAAATTGGATGACTTTTGTTGGCGGTATGACCTCTCGGATGGAATCAAGGAGAAGCTTCGCAACATACAGATTGCTGGGCCGCATGTTCTTCGCCTTATTTCTGATCCCGATTTTCGAAGTGAAGGGAAATTGTCAATTGGAGAGCTGGCCTCTGTTCGTGATGCGCAACTCCGCTGGAATCATGACTTCGCAACTCATACTTAGTGTACTTGATACCTGCTTGATGATACTTTGCTCTGACAACTGATAATTACAGACAATTTGTACAGTACTTTACATTCAAACATAACCTGTGTGTCGAAAAAATCCCCATGTCATCTCTGGGGTGATCTCTTCACAGGCTTTGTATAACTCGTAGTAATGGGACTTGTACGTAAAGAATGATAGCCCACAACGACGGAGGTGAGATTTGATGACCGAGAAAGCCAGTTCAATTGGCTGATAATCAGGAGAGTACGGCGGGAGGTATTCAATTATACAGCCTGTCATGTCTATCATGACAGGTACAATGGAATGTGATTGTTGACTTACCGTAACTGTGTACCAGGGCTGTGACCTCCTCAGAATGATGGATTTTGGCGTTATCGAGAAGAAGGACGCTGCGAGGACCAGGGAATGGGGTCGTGAGGGGAAGCTGAGAGAAAAATTAGTTATTGTATCACTAAACTGCATTCAAGATCACGTACCACATCATCACGGAGGTATTCAAGGAACGTGTCATGTCTCAAAGAGCCCTCAACGACTCTTGACGCGATGATTCCCTCATCTAGAGCCAGGGCAGCAATCATGGAATATCTGCGTCTCCGAACAAAAGGGTCATGTTGTTCAACCCATTCCCCAACAGGGGCCCTACCCCACAACCGAGTGTACGTGCGATCATCTTTTGATACCTCATCAATTGGAAGCAGGTAATTTGGAGGGTATTGACCGATGCGACGGATAAAATCGGCACGTAGGAAGGGGTCCCTTTCAGCAGCCATCTTTTGGACATGTTTGACATTGAGCCCAGCACGTTCAAGTGTCCGATGAAGGGTAGTGAGTGACACAGAGAGCTCGCGATGTTGTTCTAGTCGTCGTGAATATTCATCTAAGAAGAGGGTGGGCTTATGTCGTGCTAGTCGCAGCAGATAATCACAGTCCCTTCTAGCGAGTGTCCTAGGCCGGCCACGGCCAATAGCTTCCGCTTTAGCGACGCTTCCAGTGTGTAGTTTTCGGTGACGAGCGCGGTATAAAGTGCGGACGGAGAAGCCTGTAATTGCAGCGATGTTGTAGACAGTATCACGTCCACGGTCCACGAGTCGCAGCGCTGCTTCTTTCAGATCATCACTGATCTTTCGATAGACCATAGATGAGTGGTGGAAGGAGTTTCCGACGACAAAGCTTCGTGGAGGTGCGCAAGAGGTGCTGAAAGAGGACGTGTGACATTATGTCACGCACGCGGCTCACAAAGGTCAGCTTATTTGAAACTTATTTATTTCTAAACGTCATCATTATTGAAAATCGCTATAATGTTATTATGTTCTACTATAAGTAAACAGTTTGTGCTTATCTACTGAGGGAGCGGCGAGCCTCCGTCGCGACAAGAAGGCTGTGGACCGTCGACCGAAAGCGGAAATCGCTTTAAAGCAACTTTAGGTTTAAAGTCCTTTAAAGTCGGCTATTTCCGACTTTAAAGCACTTTGAACTTTGCTTTGCGGCAACACTAGACGCAGTAGTGCCAACCTTTATGAAAACAGCTGTAATCCCAAAATGGGAAGCCACCTTATTTTTAGAAAACGCACCATCCTCAGCGATTTTGTTGAAGTCCTGTGGCTCGGCACTGGGCCTATCTTAATACAACATATTTTATGCTTTCTTGCAATCTTTATAAAGGTGGTTGAAAGAGAAGAGAAGAGGGACAATGCATTTCTAAGTAGAGTTCTAGTATTCTGCTGCAACTAAAATAAAGATACGAGGACTGTCGACGTCGCCTTGGAACTATGATGTAAAGGGCTAAAAAACGCACCTACAGCTGAACATTCAGCTGCTCTGCTAAACTTCCATGAGCGCTTCTCTTTGCTCAATGATGCTTCCTCAGGCTCAGCCGCTCACGACCTACTGCTCAAGGCGGAACGTCGCTCGTTCTCTATCGTCCTTCCAAGTGCATTCTAAGAAGTTGTATGGTAACGGGGGGCTAGCGTTTTCATATTGTGGGCGGCGGGTTCCTGTTGCGAGGATTATGTCGATTTGTTGTATTCGGATGCCAGTCTGGGCCTGAAAGAATGTTTGTTAGAAAGACTTATGAATATAGGAAAGACAAGAAAATACCTTTACAAGGCAGTTTGTATAAGGATGAGGCTGGCGAGCTCCTGTAAGTAGTCGTAGTTGAGTCGGAACCTTGGCGGGGATGAGCAAACTTGAGCAAATCACGACACCAAACATCGTTTGTTTGGTTTCTTCCTAATAATAGGCTTCCCATTTTGGGATTAGAGTTTGAGGCGGAATCTCAAAAGTGATGTCACAACTAAGGCCAAACGAAAGGATCCTGGATCCCTGTCCGGAATAGGCAAGGAATAGGCCAGAGTGTGATATCTCAGGTCCAGCTCAAACACAGCCAAATACGATTTTAAAAATTTCACGCTGCAAAGCATTATGCAAGGCACTGTAATAGATACAAGCGCAACCAAAGTGCAACAAGTTGCAACGTGTGAGGCGTATTATTACGGCTCACCACCTCGAACCTGGCGCACTCCACTCTGTGAAGCCGGCACATAGCACTGATAGCAGCCTATTATAGCAGCCCATAAGAGGTCATTGGGTGGCCTTCGGGCCGGATCGGACGACCAATTTTGATCCCGCCGATCGATCTAGATCTCTTTGCAAATTCAACAAGCCGCATAATGACAGAAGAAACTGAAGGTTCTTGCGAGATGCCTTCATCGTTCATGCAACACCAACTAACAGAACGTTCGCCTCACAGGCCAGTTTAAGGGTTCGAATCATGGTTATCAGCCCTCTCGATATGATGACCCTTCTGCTGCTCTCTGGTCTACATATCTCACCAAAGCAGAGCAATGCGACAAAAATCTTGCCGAGAATTGGAAAGGCGACATGGATGCAATCCTCATATTTGTGCACAGTTATTTCTATCTTTCAAGTATACCTAGAACTTAATGCCTTCTCCTTCTCTCACAGGCTGGTCTCTTCTCTGCCGTTGTCACGACTTTTATCATTGAAAGTTATAAAGATCTAATGCCAGATTCAAATGCTTCCACCATTAACCTCTTGGCACAGATATCCCAACAACTATCACTTATGTCCAATGTCACCAACGCCGTCGATACCCTGTCACTACCTCTACCGACGACGTTAACTTCCTTTACACCAACCAAGTCAGCGACAGCCTGTAACATTCTATGGTTCTTAAGTCTGGCCTTCAGCCTCACCTGTGCCCTCTCCGCTACTCTCGTGGAAGGGTGGGCCCGGTACTACCTGAATGCAACACATAGCAGGCCAGCCCCACAAGATCGCGCGAGAATCAGCTCTTACTTGTACAGAGGTGTGAAGAAATACAAGATGGCCGCCGTCGTCGAAATAATCCCGTTTCTTCTCCACATCTCTCTCTTCCTCTTTTTCGCTGGGCTCGTCCTTTTCGTATTGCCAGTGAAGTCGACGATCGGATATCTCATGCTGGGCATGCTCATACTCTGTTGCCTACTGTACACCCTCATCACAACCCTTCCGATTTTCCAACTCGATTGCCCTTACTGGACTCCCGTTACAAGCATCTGCTGGCATGTCCTCAGGCGACTCCATCTTTTGAGACATCAAGATATCGATGGGAATGATACCGAAATCCAGTGTTCCATGGTGGAGGCTCGAGCAATCTTATCAACAGAAATCACTTCCAAACGTGATGTTCGTGACGCAGATGCCATGTGCTGGACCATCAGTAGTCTCCGTGAAGACTGCGAATTTGAGTCCTTTGTGCAAGTCATCCCAAGTGTCGTTTCCGGGTTTGATTACAGCGCCAAGTTGCTCCTGCATAATTTATTGCATCACCATGATATCGCCGTTAAACTTGGCCATCGAATACCACGACTTCTGATGACATGTACAACTGGATTCTTAACTCCACTTGTTTGTAAAAAAAGGGCCCTAACTTGCCTGAAAGCGATATGGTCATTAACTATGCTATCTATGCCTACAGACAAGGCATCCTTTCTTGATTCTCGAAGACAGCTTCGATTTGACAAAGACACGCTTCACTTGCTGAATGTTATCAAGAAAGAGATGCCCACCGTCCGTGATTTTGTCTCCTCTACGTTGACAGTCGTCTCGCGAAGCTTTTTGGATAATCACATCAATCGATCGAGAGCCCTGCAACAGAAGGTGTTGAGCACAATCGAAACAAACCACTGCCAGACCTCTCAACGTCATGTTGCAGTATTCTCCGAGGGCAAGCTGCGACGGTTCAGTCAAGAGATGTTGGACGGCTTGAAGCGAACAACCGAAATTTTGGAGAAGTATGTTTCTGAAGGCAGGTTGATGACAGTCCCTCTCCCATACGTCATGATGGAGGCCATCGCCAACTGTCATTTCCGTTTAGTATCCACTGCGCTCAGTGGCCCCCTCCAGCAAGACTTGAACGAGGAGGTACTTCAATCTTTAGAGAAATTTCAAGTCCTACTCAATCAAGCAGGCTTCTGTCTGTTATTGGATTATGTCGCTGAGCTGCTGCCCTCAGTGGGCAGTTTGCCTCATGAAGCATTCAATACACTACGACGCACCTTCTTTCGGATTGAGACTACGCCCGTCAATCATCGATCGCAAGCATTGTTTGTCACCTACGTCGAAGAAGTACTTGGATACTCAGGCTCCACAGGGCTTCCCCAGAACATCATTGACATATTGCTCGCATTGACTCGCGTTTTGGATGACCCCATTTGCATAACAAAAGCGAAGAAAGTCCTCGATCACTATGTGATTCTCAATTCGAACGAGGCGGCAGTCAACGCTTTGGCGAAGCTCAATGAAAGCTCGCCGCTTCACGCCCAAGACTCACCACTTTTAGATCTGTTGAGCTCTCACATATACTCTGACATGAAGGTAGGCGGGGACCCAACACGTTCGCCACCGCGTGTCCGGGCCAAACGTTCCGCCCAGCAATGGTCCGCGCCGTTGTACATAAATTATACGCCCGATGGTGCGTAGGCGGATGAGTGCGCAACCCATACATATCTGCTACAGCAAGTGCGACGATTCTAAATGTCATATTAGCATGTCCGTTCGATAACAATCTCAGTGAGTATGTCTAAAGCCATCTTGGTGTCACTGTCCGGCAGGAAGTGTAGCGCTTCCCGCGCTCTATCAGCATATGATTGAGCAAGAATCCGAGTGCGCTCGATGCCCGATGTCCTGCGAACAATATCGACGGCCTATCAAGGAGATGAACAATTAATAAATGATCTCTTGTGGCCAGATTATGAACTGACCCGCTCAACGTCGCCGTCATGGGAAAAATTCCGCTGAATTAAAGGTTGGATCTCGGGGTTTTCCTCCCATGCGTAAAGTGCAGGACCTGTTGCTAATCCAAGCCTGACATTCGATGGGCCTTTTTCATAGTCTAGTGTATCTTCTAAAATCTAAGAGGGCTCAGAGATCCTTTCATGATGGATCAGAAGAAGACAAACCTGGTATGCGATGCCCAAATTCCGACCATAGGCGTACGCGACTTCTTTTAATATCCCCGATTCTCCACAGCCTCCAAGGATAACGGCAGCCCTAGCACCCTTCGCCATCAAGCTTGCCGTCTTCAGGTATGTTTTTTTGAGGTATGAATCCCAAGCAGCTGCAGGCGTTTGGGGCCCAGCTCCAACTCCCAGTTCAGGTGTTTGCACGTTGCCCATGCTCAATATCTCCCCCTCCACCACATTCGATATCACGCTCGCAATAAGTTCTACCACCTCACTCTCTCCCAACTGTGAAAGGGCCGTGCTAGCGCGGCCCAAGAGGAAGTCGCCCCCGAGAATAGCGAGTTTGTTTCCGAACCCATGCGCAGCTGCGGGATTTACCTTGCCGTCCGTCTCTGTGACAACACCATCGTGCAGCGTGGATGCGATATGTATCATTTCAACGATTTGAGCAAGACGAATCTGAGTAGGGAGGAGTATTGGCGGGGAGACGATGCACGGTGTGGTTGTGCGGGATGAGGAGGGTGGTATGAGAGCATCAGAACGGGGAGACGTGCGTTGCAACTGAAAGACAGATTCAAAAGACGAGGTAGTGTCAGGCATGCTTGGATTCCATTCGTAAAGAACGTCAGGTCTCATCAGTGGTCTGTCGAGCCTTTCGGAGTGTCCAAACTCGCGTTCGCAATGCACTTCCCAATGCTTTCGATCCCAGTGCGTCCCCAGTCCATTAGTCGCGCGTGAAAGTAGTAGAACTAGAAGAGACCGAAGTTGTTTTGAGGGTTGTAGGAAGTAATAATTTGCAATGTCCGTCAAGCCGGGTTGCGTCGAGCCCAACAAGTCGAGGAGGTTGCTTCTAAGGTGGTTCAGCTCTGGCGCTACGAGGAGGTAAGGATCCCGTCTGGGCTCTTTTTGTGGCTGGATGAAAGGCTCGCGACGGAATGGAATGGGCTCCGATACGCTCGCGTTCTGTTCTATTTTCTGTGCGAGAACGCCCAATTTCCGTCGTTGACATCGCGTGACTGAAACGAGACGGCCTTGGCACAAAGACGCGCAAAAAAGTCGCATCTTGTGCAGGGGAGAGAAGGGAGGGAGAGAAGACGTCGGACGGGCTGTCCAGCGACGACCTCACAGGCCTGGAGGGGATTTCAACCGCGATGACGACGGGGAAGGACGATGACACTTGAATGACAGGGTAATTCCCGCAATTCTCCATCAAAGCACATTGAAAATCAGGCGCACTTGATTAGATAGTATAATTGCTACATAACGTCTATATCCCTGGTGATACATATGCTTGCGAAAAGGTATTCTACTCTATCTATGAAATAAATATGACGAGTGTTCAATGACGTGCAAAATAAAGATAAGAAAGTGTAATAAATGACCATGAGAGCAGTTGGATATGCAAGGTAAAACCAAGATGGAAGGAAAGGTCGACATGAAGTTTTCCAGGCTGTGCAAGGATGCAGATGTCACAAGCTTAAGAACGGGTGACGGAGAGGGGAGATTTGTTGGATTTCAAAGAGGATGTGGGAGCTGGAGGGGAGGATAACAATGGTCCAAATTTGCTGAGCTCTTTAGCCAGATGTGCAGCTAATGCAGTTCCCTACCGAAAAAAAACTGTTACTTTCTTTTTACATCAACACAATCCGAGCCGACAGACCTTATTGTGCAATTCCTCCCATTCCACGGTATCAGTGGCATTCAAAGCCAGGAGCATAATTGGAGATCGTATTTCTCCCTGAGATTCTACGGAATCTTCAAGTGTCTCCATTACAGGGAACACAATAATGCGCCCAAGCTTCGCATGACGCTAGGTGAGCAACATTGGTGGGAGAAACGCGGATGATGACTTTAACCTACCTCGCTGTCGACCATCCCAAACCCTCCTTCCTTTGTTTCTTTCCAAACCTCTCCGCTAAGTCCAACAACAATGTAAATTTCGTCTTTGGGTCTTGGTGGGTCAGAGGCAGCAGAAATCAATTCTCCAGCTGGCGTGTGGAGGACGACTGTATGGAAGTGGGGAGGAGAAAGTATCCGAAGGAGTAAGCCATGAAGCGTCGCCAACGCCAACATGGTTGAAAATAAGGAACGGCTGTGCAGTCAAAGCAATATTCAAGCTTCAAGCTTCAAGCTTCAAGTCCAGGCCGTTGTTGAGCAAATTGATTGCAAGTTGAAGTTACAAACGGAAAGGCCCATATATCACGTGGCTTCGTTGTGATCCGTTCTTCGGTTTCGGGCCGGGTTAGCCAAACTTTTGTAATCAAAGCCATAAAGTTGACTGAACTTTCTTAGGTACTATGAGGTCAAAAAACGGATTGTATGTAAAGGCGTCTCAACAAACGGTAACTGGTAGAAGCCATACCCCACAGATTCAGGATGGACAGACGTTCTCCTGACAGTGTTCGCAACTACACCTTTTATCATCCAATACATCGGTGATAATGTCGATCTCCCCATCGAGTTGGGCAGCTTCGCTTTCCGGCAGAGTCAGTGAGCGGCCTCTCTCCCCGTGGATATGCCAAGCGTCTATGTCCGTCCCCCAGTAGCTGTCCGGATAGTTTCCGTGATCTTTCATCTTGTCTGGATTTCTGCTTGGCCATCCTGCGCCATCCTGCGCCGATCGTTTGCGGTTGATTCTCAGAATCTCGTCGAACCAGCCCCTTCCACCAAACCAGTCCACAGCCACATTGTCAGATTGGGGCACGACAATATTCTCCGGAGTCAGGGGGTGAAATCGGCATATGTTTCGTATCCGGATCGACACTCCATTTGTTTATAATTGCTCGAATCTTCCGGTGACATGTCGCTCCGCTCGTAGTGAAATCTATGCAAGAGCGATTTTACGTCTTTTGGTCTCATTCTCCAATGTGCGGGTACTGGCGCTGCCTGACGGGTAGATCGAATATGATAAACATGACTGCAGAATGAAAGGAAATACCTGGGGTACTGAAGCAAAGGATTCCAAATGAGGAAAAACATAACAAAACGCGTCTAACAAGGGCCAACCTGGTAAGGAGCAGGCGTCCGTAGCAGATCCTTTGTTGGTTAGTCTCATGACAGTGCTCCCCGGAGCTTGGGGTCCCAGCTTGATAGGGACGACCTTAACCACGTAGTACTTCTTGTCCTTCAACCGTGTTTGAAGAACGATGGCAGGCCTCCTTTTAGTCATCAAGTAGTCGCCTGAGAGGTCTGGGTCATGCCAGTAAGAAGCATCGGCTTGACAACTATGTCCTTCAATAGTGAACCTGGAGAGTACTTGCACGTATACAAGCTGTCCCAGGCGGACAACGCAAGGAGGAATTGATGGCCTTAAGCTGGGTGTCGGCGTAGGCGCTATAAAGTTCAGTCAGCAGATTACTCGCGAGATGGGTCTCAACATAAGTACGGATTAGTTTCGCATTCCCTGCGACAGTCCAGTCTATGTCATCGGTGAGGCTGTATCCATGATCACAGGATACTTTTTGAAACGCCGAACGCCAGCCATCGTAATCAAAGTTGTCGCGAAATGAGAGGCTACGAACGGAATCAAGAAGGTGACCGAAAGAGGCTGGGTGGCTTCCAGCTAACATTGAGCCAGTCCAAGTTATCTTTTTCTGTCGGACTTGAGCTGCCCTGCCAGCAAGAGTTCCGTGAGTACTACGTAAGTAACGTCGCCAAGGAAGGTCGCCTCGCAAGAAAAATAGCAGCAGATATGACAAAGATTCCAAGTCATCACGAAGACCGAGCTCTGCCACAAACCAAATATAAATCTCAGAAATGGTTCAATGTTGAAAAATATTGGGTATGCACCGTAGCCGAGGTGAGCATGCAAACTGGCCCAATCCAAAGTTCCCACTACACAGTAGGCTTCCTTGGGAGAAGTGTGCCGGATGGATTCGCCAGGTATAAAAAGTCGCGCAATCCCGAAATCGATGAGACGAAGTTGATTGTTAAAACCGATGAGGATGTTACTTGGCTTGATGTCTCGGTGGATTATTCCATGTGCGTGAATGTGGCCTAAGGCGGACAGCTAGGTAATATCATTGAGCCTATTATTGAACAAGATAGGTGATAGCTACCTCACCATCTGATTAGCGATAGACAATACAGCCCTGAGAGAAAATG
The DNA here is from genome assembly GCA_018417955.1 of Laccaria trichodermophora. Lineage (NCBI taxonomy): Eukaryota > Fungi > Basidiomycota > Agaricomycetes > Agaricales > Hydnangiaceae > Laccaria > Laccaria trichodermophora. Next base: position 728,720 of record JACTVC010000010.1, read on the forward strand.
CATGGTCCTTGTGAAGATCTTCCAGGCTCGACGCGAGAAGTTCCATGGCAAGATAATCAAAATGTGGGAATCGGCCATAACCATATACGCTTGGGATCGCAGGATGGCCTCGCAGGAGCTGCAGGACTCGTGCTTCATGTTTCAGGGATGGCCGCTTGACTCTTCGAGACGTTCGCGACTTCTTTAATGCAAGTACGAGCTGAGTGCTTTCATCTAAGCGAGTCGTGGCATGATAAACCACCCCCTGCACATGATGAATATTTGTCACCACTTCGATTTCAAACGTTTGGCTCACATAGGCGCCGGACCCAAGTAACTTGTCTACTTTGAGCGAGGGCATGGCTTTAACAGGTTTTTTTCCGTCGAAGGAACTGGCAAGGGCGTCATTGGGTGATTTCTGGGTGGGAGAGGATAGACTTGTAAGACCCTCTATGGGTTCTGCTTCATATCGAATTCGCATCACTGGGCTGTCGAGATTCTGCTCCATAGAGGGACCGTTTGAGTGAGACGCCAACACCTAGAAATTGAAGTTTGGCGTAAGGAGTATGAACTTTCTGAGACTCAGTTGAGTCAAATATGTGGTTTCATCGAAGTTTGAAATAGTTACATAGCTCTGATGCCAGCCGATTCGCCTATTCTTGTTGTCCTCCCATCGTGAAAACTTCTCAATGAGAAGATAAACTTCAACATATGCGGATTATGAGGTCGCAACTTACTTAAGTATATGCCAACCAAATGCCAACCTCCAAACTCATGACAAAAGTCTCCTAGTTTTTCAGCAAATTTCACTATCTTAGGTTGACGCGTCCCGAAATCTACATGCATCAGCAGCACTCTTGCAATTGCTAGAAGGTGTTTTGTCCAGAGAGAGGAGGCGAAAAATCTATGTAAGTTCTTCAATTCTCCATCAACCGCGTTCATTCTGGACTTACATTCAACGCTGAGGTGTACCGAAACTGCCATATCCATGGCGGGAGGCTTTGTTCCACTAGTTTTCTCTTTGTTCAGAGGATGGAGGAATACATGTGATGTTGATGTGAGGTAAGTCGCTCAATTCTTCACTGACCCCGTTCAGTCTGGGCTCACGTTTCTAACATACACCTTCTAAGACGAGAGGCTGCGCTTTGACGGTTTTCTTATTAGAAGACATTTTGTCCAGAGGGGAGGACAGGTAAGTCCCCAGTCTTTTACCAATGCTCGTCAATAGGCTTCAATTAAATGCCCAGATGCGTCAAAGTTGCAGATGGGAGGCCGCGCCGCAGATGCAGGTTGCCGATGGCGCCTTACATAAAAACTTTATAGCCCTGATGGTGGTCACATTTTTTTGGAGAAAGAATGAGATAAGGATAACAAAAACTTTTACGTGAAGCATGAATAAGAGGGAGGGCAAAGAAAACTAACCAGAGAAATAATATAAATAGCGTCAGCACAGAATAACGTTGGAGCTCCTAATACACTTCAAAGTTCGAGGCAACAAATTCAAACCTGTGAATTCTAATTAGTGCTTGGCTGCCGCTGCGGACGCTTGAGTATGCTGTACGACGAATTAGTACTCAGTTCTCGTGGAAGGCGATTGATTCTGCAACACGCACAAGATATGACATAAGCTGTTGATATTGTGCCGCATTGGCAGGCGTTGAGCCTGGGCCTAGAGGTGGGGGTGTATTTTGTGCTGGAGGCACCCCATACTGGGGCCCAGATAGTAGTTGCTGTTGTTGCTGTTGCTGGGTAGCTTGAAGGAGCGCGAGGATATTGGGCGGAAGTCCATTTAGCGCAGGATTCGAGTGTGCTTGACCTGACTGTGGGGCTGTCGGTGGAGGCTGTTGATGAACCCCACCATATGAACTATTTGGTGGGTACGTAAGTGCTGACGAGGGTGGTTGAGAATAGTATGGTGTTGAGTTGGGTGGTGCGGGCATCGGCGCTGATGATGGTGGGGGTAACTGTGCGGAAGACCCACTAGTTGGAGTGGGCCCTGTCGGGGGTTGCTTAAGAGCAGCTAAAAGCTAGATGTAGGGCGTTTTAACAAATACAAAATTTGAGACCACTGGTTTTCCTGACCTGTTGTACTTTGCGTGCCTGCTCTAATCGATCATCGACCGGCTAGATAGGTTTGTTAGTAATGCGTTGAAATGATGCAGAAGGAAGACATACGGCAGCTGCAGCGGCGGGCTGCGCAGGTGGTGGGGGGGCAGGTTGCGAAATACTTTGTGGTGGCATACCATAGCCACCTGGGGTGTTTCCATATGCGGGAGCGGGACCTCCGTAACCGCCTCGAGAATTGTCATACCTATCGTTGTATCCACCGCCTGCACGACCACCCCGACCGCTTATGTCATCCTCGTATCGTCCTCCTCGTCCTCTTGATTCACGATCCATGCGGCCATGATCTCCTTCTCCTCGACGGTCGTAATCTTCGTCGAACCCTCGACCTCGACCCCGGCCTCTTCCACCTCGTCCTCTCCCACCCCTCATTCCGCGACCGCCTTCCTCCCAATTCCGGCCACCTCGTTCCCTATCAACACTAAAATTAGAGTGCACGCTTGAAGCGTGTTTTGGATCACTCACGGTGGCCCCCCTGCGTTGCCGTCGTTTACATCCCAAGCGAAAACGATGTCCATTACCCCGTCTTGTAAACCCTGATGACGCAGACGGTCGAAAGCATCGTCACAAGCCTGGAAGGATGTTATATGACTGATTGTTTGGCAGAACGAAAAGGAAGGCACTTACGCGAGTGTCGTAAAACTCCACGTATCGAGAACTGTGGCAATATATATGGACTTGCTTTGGTTTGATAACAATAGCAACTTACTCAGGCCGCTCCCCAACAGGTCTAACTGATTTTACATCTCCAAATTGTTGGAATTTCCTTCGAACCTCATTGTCATCAATAGGTTGGCCTGAACCTCGGAGCGTAACTTGAAGAGTTCCTTGGAATTGCTGTGTGGGCGCCTGATTATTGTCTAGATGAAGGTGATGACGCTTGACCAAACCTGATTCTTTTCACGATCCTGTCCTCTTTGATCATCACGCGGAAGAGAATAATGCACATCAATCTGACGAAAAGAACAAACGATGGGTGGTAAGGCTATTTTCGTGCAGTTCTCAAAACTCACAGGTCGCCCACTGATCTCTGATCCTTGTAGTCGATCTCGAGCCCGCTCTGCTGCGCGCAAGTCAAACTAATTCGCGTCCACGTGTTGTCAACATTCACAGCCTCGCCTAAGAGTCTCATGCAAACTCACGTAAGTTACAAATACCATTCCTCTTGTTGAAATCAGATCGAAAAAGGTTTTTATTTCTCCATGTTCTTCAAACTGGCGGCGAACATCATCACTGTTCGTTTCATACTGCGACAAGAGTCAGTTACTTGTTTCACTTGCTAGCATCCAAAGAATAGACTCTTCGTTGTTCTACGACGGATACTCGCCTTAATATTGCGAATAAACAAGGTACGACAGGGACGTTCGCGCTGTATCCGTTCTTCAATGATGGAGTCGTGCACCTTATCATCCCGTTCCTTTCTAACTGGGCGGCGAGCGCGGTCGTAATCGTTCTCGCCATCGAAGTTTGCACCTGCACCGTCTAACACGGAAGGAATGACACGAGTGAGAAACTTTCACGACACAAACAGAAAATAGGACCAAAGGCAAGAGGACGTAGCAAGCGGGATTGCACGCGGAGGGAGGCAAAAACACTCAAGAAACTCGACGTCTCAAAAGGCGGATTAACTTTGACCGAGTCAGGCGCTTCAAAAAAAACGGAAACGACGTCGTTGATATTCACCACACGGCTTTCGCTACGTGATAGCTTAAGCTGAGCGGGTCTGCAACCAGGAGTAACGTTTGCCACTTTCCGCGTGCCTCAACTGGCATTTTCAAAAGGCTGATATTACGAAATTTCCCTTGATGGAACGATTATGTTCAGTCTTAACTCGAGCGCACCTTCGAATTTGGCATAACCTTGGTTATATGATGGCTGAGGAGCAGCATACTGAGCGACGTGCGGAGCAGACGCATACTCGTTATGTTGATAGTACGGATGTTGAGAGAGAGACTGATCGTAATCAGTATAGGGCCCCATATCGGTTTGGGCATGGTCATAGACGCTGTGGTCGTTCATGGAACCATCATATTGACCATATCCTCCTCGACCACGATTGAACGGCGGTGCACCCCTCCCACGAAAAGGTGCACCGCCTCTGTCTTGATGACGATGAGATCTGTCGGGACCTGGACCAGAAGGAGAGCTGCCTTTGCGGGGAGGAGGGCCATTGTCGAAACTTCCACCGTATGGATGATGACGATTCATGGTTTCTTAAAGATACAAGTCTCGGAGGATATCGCTTTTGAAAAGGGGTCGTAGCCGGGATAGGCCTGGATCAGGACCAGTTTAAGAGCTTAGGAAGAGCTTAGATACTCAGACTCAGTGCTGATGATGAGGGAGACGCACTAGAGATGCGAACAGTTGTCGGAAAATTGAACGACAACCTCGGAAATAGCCGTACTTGACACTTCGCACTGCACTCCGCCAGTTGCAGACTTACTTACAGTATCACCACCTCCAAACACTATGTCCAAGCAGTTTCAATTCAAACTTGTTCTTTTAGGTACGTCTCTTGCTCGTCGTCGACTGACAACGCCCAACCTCAAATCTCTCAGGTGAATCAGCCGTTGGAAAGTCCAGGTACGTCACCAACCCATCACTCACTCCAACCCACTCATATCTGCTCAGCTTAGTTCTACGTTTCGTGAAAGACCAGTTTGACGACTACAGAGAGAGTACCATCGGTGGTCCGTATCACACTTCATTTACCTTTCTCCATCTCACTTTGAATTAGCCGCGTTCTTGACCCAGACTGTCACGCTCGACGATCAAACTACAGTCAAGTTCGAAATATGGTACACGACATCTCCACTCCAACCATTTCCCCACTCATACCTACGTTTATACAGGGATACCGCTGGGCAAGAACGATACAAGGTAAGTCCACTATTGCCTGGATTTATGCCAAGCTAACCTTATCATCCGCAGTCCCTCGTATGCACCCATTCTCTTCCACCCACTTCGCTACGTGTTTACATCAACATAGGCACCAATGTATTACCGGAATGCCAACTGTGCTGTCGTCGTTTATGATATCACACAAACCGCATCTCTTGAGAAGGCTCGCACCTGGATCCGGGAACTTCAACGTCAAGCAGATCCTTCCATAGTGATCGCCCTCTGTGGAAACAAATCAGATCTAGCAGCCCGACGTCAAGTAACGGAAGAGGAAGCAAAGAAATATGCCGACGAGGAAGGTCTCATGTGGGCGGAAACCAGCGCAAAGACAGGCGAGGGAGTTTCAGAGATCTTTACTGCCATCGGTAAGCGACGTCCATAAATTCAGTAAACCCATATCTAAATTTTTGCCTTCAGCAAAGAAGCTTCCCTTGACAGCACCTCCTTCTGCCCGGGCTGGTGGGCCTGGGCGTACAGGACCAGCGAGAGCCGGAGTTGATCTCAACAAGCAATCGACTGCTCAAGGTCAGCAAGAGGCTTGCAACTGTTGATCTTCCTCCCTTCTAGACCCGTCGTTTCTTCAGCGGCTCTTCTGCGTCATGCTCTTCATTCATCGTCACGATTACACACGGGCTTCGTTTGCTTACCTTGTAACCTACTACATACTCCATTTTTGTCACATTTTCTTTGGCTCTTTGGACCTTTGGGATATACATATTTTATCTGCATGTGAAAGTATTTTACGGAAGCAGGCAATCTCCCAGCTGCCAGAGTGTCAAGCATCAATATACGAAATAATACATTACGAGTAAGATTCCAGGTAAGTAGATCTTCACAGCAAATATGAAAAACAATAGTACGGTTAAAATACCTTTAAAATCCAGCTGCCTCTAATCCCTTCCGTATATCGGCGTGGGCAAGTTCTGACTGTTGAACTCGTTGACTCGTCTTCCAAAACCAGGTCTGTTCCTTCGAGATCCCTTCCTCCAGGTGGTTCTGGATGAATGTAGTCGTCGGTTGGCTGAAGGGAATATCATACGGATGTTTCTGATGCTTGAGCATCGTCGACATTGTTTCATACCACCTCTGCCGTTGCAGGAAGCAAAATCGCCCTGGCGGATCACTAAACTGTTCCCGTATCCGAACAATGTCCGCCAAAAACATGCCCACGAACGGCACACATGGACCCTCGATAGTCTGCAAGAGGTTACGGTAACCTGCAAAGCCGCCACTAGGATCGTTGAACCGTAGGAGAACATCAAGATGTGACTTCCGACCCACGTGAGCCCAGGTGAAATGTAATTGAGTTATGACGACGCTAGAAAGCGCGATGATGATAGCACTCATAGAAGCAATGTTATTCAACTGCCGGGATTTCTACATTTGTGGAAAATCAGCCACCGAAACACACATCCCAAGGAACAAGCGATACGCACCTCTGCAACTTTGATCCAAAAATCTATTGTATCAGCGCGTTTTACCAACATTCCGTTACTTAGGATGCTCGATTTCACCCAAGCTCCCACTTTATCATGTGTGCTGCAAAAGGCGTTCAGTTTCGCTACTTCATCCCCAGTCTGGGTTTTTGCGTATGCGAGGCATTCTTGGCTTGACACCCTGGCATAAAGCTGGAACTCTAGAAGCGCGAGCTGCTCGGCGACGTCGATGTAGTCCATCTTCAACAGGTCGTTCTTGTACGCCTTGGATTTGCGAGGTTTACGAGGAGAAACAAGAAGTGTAGCGCTATGGGGTACCGAAAACGTCTATTGCAGATTTCCATCAGCTTGTTGTGACTTGAATGATAATTGAAAAAGCATTACCAGGTGTTCAATTTTCTGAAGAATATTGCTTGCTTCCTCTGGAAACACCGGGGTAACAGATGAAAGAAGGAAATCGGTTAGATGTCGCGCAATGTGGGGCTCTTCTTCCAGCAAATGATGTTGCTCCAACCAGGCGATGAATAAATCAAGAACTCGTTTTCGTGTTGGTAGAAGATACCTTGATTTCCAATCCCCAACATCGGCCGGCGATAAATTCTTTGGTGGACTCATCCGAAACCTTTCTACGAGCAGATCAAAAAGAATGACTGGAGTAGTGATTGTCCTGAATGTTGCGAGAAACATAGTTGAAAAAGGGACTGCTTCGTTTGAGTCTAAACTCCACAGCACGCAGGAAAAATAAATAAGATGCGCACCGGATAGGTCCTGGGCAATGGATTCAGTTGTAAGTTTTTCGATCATTGCGACCAGCGTTCCTGAGCGGACATTGCCATCACAGTCCAAGTCAAGCTGATCAGAATGGGTCGACCGTAGATATCGGGGTATGTTCCCAACAAGCTGAAAGGAACTGTTGGGAAATCGTGCATCGTGACTTTCATTCCTGCGTCTAACCTTACTGGAACGAGAATGTTGAGAAATGACTTCGGAAGAACAAGCGATGTCGGGGCTTGCGATTCTATCAGTCCCCCCAGTGTTGGTAGGTCCCAGAACCATTGATAGTTCCGAAAGTGTGGTATGGTCATCTAGCGTAATTTGGTGCCGCCGCAGACTCCTACTGGAGAACAAGCCGGCACGAGGGCGGTTCTCCACTTGGTCTGTTGATAGGAGGGATGCGTACTCGTTTAATGGTGCAGATCGCAAAGGAGGCTGTGGCATTGGTGCGGATGGAGAAGGTGGTGGTTGGGGCCCTATTGGTTGGGGAGGGAGTGCCAACGAGTTATGTTTCAGGGTTTCACAGGGATGTAGATCATCTTGAGGCTGTTGGAGGGCGTGATGAGAGGGTAGCAAGGGTGAAGAGGCACGCCTCTGTATACCAGGTTGTTAAGTACGAACGGGTGGATCGACTGTGGGTAAACGTACCCTTTCCTCGGGTCTCCGACGGTGGGTTGACGAAGACAGCACTCCCGGTTCGTGGAGTTGCGACACGGGGGCGGGATTGCTAAGGTTCTCCGCTTCGTATTCGTAGATCCGTGATTCCTCACACACCCTACGTAACCGCTCTGCCATTTCCTTCGCGAGTGGGATAACAAATGCTTCAGGTATCCAGCCGACTACATCCCCGTTCTTTCGCATGGCAGCCCACCAGCCCGTTGTTTCCTGCTTCACCACTTCCAAAATCTCACTTTTACGGAACGGAAGCAAGTCAGGTCCATCGGAGTCGAAGTCGTAGAGACAGAGGACGGAACAGATAATGACCCCTGGGCTACTGGCCGGGGTCGTACCCGCACTGCCTATACCAATGCGTGACGAACAAGGCGAGACCATTAGAATCGGTGATTCTGAGTTACATGAGGAGGGTTCAATATTGAGACGAAGCGACTGTCGAAGTGAGTTCGATCTCATACAAGGGCGGAGCGCAACGACGAAGGGGAGAGCAGGGCTAGAGTAGCAAGGGAACAAAGGAGCGAATTGCTCGACGTGAGCGATGTCAAGCTAGTTACTATTGAGTATTATTGAAATCATCCATCAACCCCGTTTGATTTTGATCTACGACTTCATGATTCATCACACGACCTCCTGAGCGTTGATCTCGATTCACCAAAATATTTCCCCGATTACTCGGAAGAATATCTATCAGATATCTGTATGCTCGCTGACAAGTGTTGCGCTGGGCTTGCAGCAGCGGAGGAAGTGGGATATTGGGTGTTGGTTTCTGTATGCAGTTGATGATCAACGCCCACTGTTTATAGCATCGTTGGGCGCAGTGACCACTCTTTTACCAGAACCAGATCGGAAAGTCTCTACACAATTCCATGCCGCTGTGGAACGCCCCCAAGGCCAAGGTGCGTGCACCAAACTTACTTACGATTGTAACAGACCCTGATCTTTCCACCACAAGGTGCAACTTCGGTAATATTCAGAAGGTTCAGCTCAGAACGAGCTTCTCATCTATGCACCTTGATTGTAGGCTCTCCGTTCAACGTTTAAGAACTCTACAGCAAAAGAAGGAGGCTCAAGCAAAGGCGTCTCGTCGTGACATTGCTTTTCTTCTAGAGAAAGGCAAGATTGAAACGGCCCGCGTCAAGGTCGAGACCAGTGCGTCTAGAGATTGATGACACCGCAATCCCACTTCATCAACAGCACGAAAATCTCTCCTGTCGAACAGTCATCAATGAAGATATCCATGTGGAACTGTTAGAGTTGCTGGAACTCTACTGTGAATTACTGCTGGCAAGATTTGGCTTGCTTGACCAACTGTAAGCACCTCTCCTTACTATTTTTTCATGTTCTTATTGATAAACTCTGCCTTGAAGTACACGAGAACCAGATCTAGGCATTTTTTTTGTCACTTTGTCCACTTAACGTGACCGCAACTGTCAATAGGAGTTAGCGAAGGCGTTTGCGCCATTATCCATGCTGCTCCTCGGACAGAACTCAAAGGTTATAATTGCCTACTACCCATTACCATCTCCAGATCTCACCGTGAGATGCAGAGCTCCACATTCTCCGTGATATTCTCATGCACAAGTATGGCCGTGAATTCTCAGTTGCGGTGATGGAGAATCGGGACGGTGTCGTCAGTGAGCGTGTAAGATGACACTGCCCATAATGGGACTGACCAGGCAATCTGACAATCTTTATGTAAATCAACAGGTGGTCCGGAAACTTTCAGTCGCCACACCCTCAACGGATCTGGTCAACGCATACCTGGCTGAAATTGCAAAGGCATACGGCGTTGCATGGTCATCGCCGACTTTGCCAGGTGGAGATGATGCGGGAGGTGGGGAGAAGGTCAGTCAGGCAAGGTTGACCGTTTTCTGTATGTATGTTGTTGACTCTCGCGCTGCGACGGGGGTAACAGGGACCTGCAATTGACGCAAGTACAACTGAGGTTTCTTCTAAATCGGAATCAGGATCTGGATTGAGCCTTCCTGAAATTCCAACGGATGAGAAGCCTTGGACTGTAAAGCCACCGACCTCAGACGCTAGGACAGTCAATGATTCGACAAGCCCTCCGGCTGCTGGAAAAGTCAAGGATGAATTTGAAGCCCTTGCTGACCGGTTTGCGGCTCTCAAAAAACGCTAGGAAGCATGGACATATGTGTCGGCGCTGGAGCCTATAAATAGTCTTGAATAGAAAGTTTCATCATGGCCGGTCACCCACTATCTTGCGGCGTCTCGGTTCAGAAATTGGGGTCGACCATTCTTGTGAGCGGTACGCAAGGTTTTATGATAATCTCTGAGAAGTTTTTCCATCAAGTTCAGTGAGCTTGAGATGTTTCTCCAGGTACCTTTCAAAACTGGGATCTGGGTTAACCCCTTAGTCTTTATCTAAAATGAAAAACCCTCGAAAACTGGTCGCGGGAAAACGAGGCGAAAGAACAATGCAAATTCAAAGCTAGAGGCTCTGTCGTCTTCCAAGTTCCGTTGCTGCAACTATATCAGATGTCATTGAAGGTGAAAGAATATGTGGGGATTCGATAGATTCTGAAGTCTAACATGATCAACAAAAGCCCGAAATGCTAATCAACACCAACTCGCACCAACCAGCTGGCGTCTGGCAATTTTAAGTTCATAAGCGAAACAAATTTGAGTCAGCGGACGCCAGCGGAGATATGTGAATTCGCCAGCAGCGCCACAAAGAATCGGCGGCGGTAGGATAGGTAGGACCCACTGACGATATCTTTTCCAGGAGCATGCCGCAGATCTATTAGGCTATTACATGGCACAAAGGCGGCCAATGGACGGAGCAACTTGGCAAGGATGTGCACCATGATGACATGGATGATGTTCAGGGCACTTGGCGTGATTTCTAAGTCAGGTGGCCATTTTACACATATCTCCGTCACGACACCGCTTGGGGTGGGTGCCGCCGCTTCGTCGGTCTGCTTAGTCCTTCGCTGACTAGTACCAGTGTTTAGCATTCGTGCCGTGGCTCGAGACATCGAACTCTAGTTCTCTTACTTCTTGAAGTATACCGGCTAGAGACCGCGACAACACTCCGATTATTACTCGCGCTTGCACTGTGGTCCCTTGACCTGACACGTTCTTCGTTCGGACAGATTCTCAAATCCGCCGTGTAACGTCTTGGAATTCGGCTGAACTTTATCTCGGATGTCTTAAATGGGTTAACTCGACACACATGGACAGATATAAATCTTTAGAGGCCCTCAACATCATCGCCCCAGCGGCCACATCCAGCTCGAATCCACAAATGGCTTCACCACCCCACTATTTTTATCATGATCCAAGCGAATTCATGGACAGCGACGCCGAAAGCGAGGCGCTTTCCACAACGTCCATGCCTCCGTTCAGTGCTACTCCCAGCGTTGCGAGTTCGCGTACCTCATATGATGCTGCTGCCGCCTCTACGAGATCTGTTTCGCCTGTACCATCTGTCATCTCAATGACAGACTCCGTGCGCAGTCAAATCTACAGGAGCAAATATGGTCGCGAGTTTAACAATTTTTCAGATATATATGCCCTGCCCGCGGACGAGGAAGAGATGAATCGCCTTGGTATGTTATTGTTCAGTCTGTACAACTGTTAACAACTGTTTCCCGCAGATCAGCAACATGCTATACTCGTTGATGTTATGGGTGAAAAATACCCCGCACCTGTGGCGGACGTCATGGCGGATGATGTTCCGGGGGAGAGGAAGGCGTGTCTGGATCTTGGTTGTGGAAGTGGGGGATGGTAAGCCAATTTTAGAATATTCTTTCTTGCTCGCTTAAGTTTGTCCCATCAGGATATTAGATGTCGCACGCGATTTTCCAAATTGCAACGCTGTGGCAGTCGATCTTATACCCATGCAATCTTTGTACGAAATTCGACATTCTGTTGATCCGTTAACTCAAGCCCCTCATAGATCCATGCCTCCTAACCTCAGGTGGGAACGTTAGGCCGCTTAGATAGGCTCGCAAGTCTTGACATTCGCGTTTTTGCTGTAGGAGTGAGGTCGACGACATCAACCTAGGTCTGGAACACTATTATGGCGATTTCAATGTTGTCCACGTGCGACTTGTATCATCCGGTGTGAGTCACAGATTTTCATAGAGTTGTCCTACCCACCAATTGCGGGGTTTTCTTTGCATGACTAGGTCAAAGATTATTGTCGCCTCGTTGATCAAATTAGCCATGTCCTTCGGCCGGGGGGGTTAATCGATTTGGCCGAATTTGACTTCCATGTATACGACGAAAACCACCAGAGACTGGAGCCCGATACACATCAAGTCGGGCCTCCCTGGTGGGCTCGTTGGATGACCTTTGTGAGATTAGCCATCCAACAGATTGGCGGACACACGGATGCTGCGACTCACTTATGGGATTGGGTCTCTAACCACCCCGCTTTTGAGCAGCCGGTGTACAGAGAATATTGGATGCCTATTTGCACAAGTCCCACCGACAGCGACTCTGGACGGCAATTATGCCAACGGCTGAGCGGTGATGCACTGGTACGTAATGATACAATTTCAGTTTGATGTGGCATAGTCTTACGCTGCTCCTTTAACAGAGCTTTTTGAGAGGGACGCGCCCTCTGCTGCTTGGAAGTGGGCTAGCAGAGGATCTTGTCACAGAGCTCATCACCAATGCGGAGTCAGAGCATCGCGATGCGAAGATAATTCAGTATACTCGGCTGCAATGTGTTTATGCCCGGAAAAAGTTTGTTTAATCTCTATCGGATTTACAGCGATCGAGCGCCTTCCCAACTCCTCCAGGAATGGACCGCTCGTTTGCCCACTCTGCGATGTTGACAGGTTGTCTTTATCCACCAGTCCTCGTGGAGTCGTGGGTCATGAGTGAGCCTGGAGTGGTGTGCTCGTCGACTTCTGTATTTTTTGAGTATACGCTGCAGACATCCATGTACTTTATGCACGCTTTACGACTCATCAGAGTTGTTACGTAATGTGAAGGTTGTAGATCTCAAGACTTCATCAGTCCTGCAGCCTGCTTGATACAAGCTTGATAAAGTATCATGGATGTGGGACTACAAATCGAGTTGATTCATCAGATCGTCAATCCACGCGCAGAAGATGCTGAGGCTCTTTTAGAAAGCTTAGGGCTCGCCAGATTTCCGACTCAAGAGGAAGTGCATCGCGACATTGAACAGAAGTTGCTTCTACCGCCTCGATCCTTCCCAAAAAGCTGGCTGCCGGAATTTCAAGTGTGGGCCCAATTCCAACCGTCATACCCGTCGACTGACCACCTCCTACAGGCACTGGGACCGCCATCTATCTGTCCCCAGCCTTTTACAATTTGAAACATCTCCTCCGCCTACAGAGCTGACTTTTGTTCGTGCTGGTCTCGAGGGGCGCGTTACCGGATATGCTGAGGTAAGCTTGAAAAAGGATCTGTACTTTTTTCTTTCTTGTAACATTCGCGAAGACACCTTCCCGTCGTGTTTCTACTGGTCTGACCTCCACATCTCTCGATCGTGCCCCAGGGCCAAGCAATACGTTCGTCCGGGGAAAATCCGGGTATGTGCCCTTTTGGCCAGGAGGTCTGGAGGATGTGTCAAGCCAACCCCCACCACTCGACGGAATTAACCAAAGAGACCGTAAAGGCCTCCGAACAATACCCCCAGGCTTCAGTCGCGGATTGCGATTGCCAGGAGAGGCTGGTGACGAAGAAGCCTTACTATCAATCGAGGGCGAGTCAGAGGGACCCCGCAAAGCTGATGATGGGGTACATCTACATCCCCTCACTTTGAATGGGCTAATCCGTTGTTCGAAGGATTCCGAGGTAGATGGCGTTAACTACGATGAAGTTGAAGTCCCACCACACAGAGTAGCAGAAATTGATGATTGGTTGCCGACTTCGGTGCGTTCTGGGAGGTCTACCACTTTCCAATCAAACTTACGTCGTACTTGAGACTTCGCACCTCAGGCCAATCAAAACCTCTCGTGCGCGGATAAATGCCAGAAAACGGGATTGGGCGCACGTCATTGATGTTAATCAGCCATTGACGAAGTTTCGTGAGCTTGTGCCCGACATGGCTCATAAGGTCATCCTTGTCCCCCTCTATCTTTCGACCTACTCAAGATAGGTAATCTAGTATCCCTTTGAATTGGATACATTTCAAAAGCAGGCCGTCTACCATCTGGAAAAGGGCGACTCCGTTTTTGTTGCTGCTCATACCTCGGCTGGTAAAACTGTAGTAGCCGAGTATGCCATTGCTCTTGCCGAAAAGCATATGACACGGTAATGTCCAGTTCTACCTTGACAAAATTAGGTCACTTGACTTGTCATACAGCGCAATCTACACCTCACCAATCAAAGCACTATCTAACCAAAAGTTCCGAGACTTCAAGCAAACATTCTCATCGTCTACAGTTGGAATTTTGACAGGAGATGTTCAAATCAACCCTGAAGCAAGTTGTCTAATAATGACGACGGAGATTCTTCGAAGTATGTTGTACAAAGGAGCTGATTTGATTCGTGACGTGGAATTCGTGATTTTCGACGAAGTCCACTACGTCAACGACGCAGAGGTTTGTTTTTCCTCCGACATGAACGAATTTTTGTTTACGTTACCGACTTCAGAGAGGTGTTGTTTGGGAAGAGGTGATCATTATGCTCCCAGAACACGTTAACATCATACTCCTTTCTGCCACGGTACCCAACACGAAAGAGTTTGCTGATTGGGTTGGGTAAATATCATTTATCAAAAGCAATGTTATATCTAATTCAATTCGTGAAACAGACGGACAAAGAAAAAAGACATTTATGTGATCTCGACTCCGCAGCGACCGGTGCCACTTGAGCATTATCTGTATGCTGGTCGAGAAATGTACAAGATTGTGGATGCGGGCAGAAACTTCCTTGGTCAAGGGTGGGTCCTGTCCTAAGCGTCGCCAGCTGTTGATTTTCTAATTGTATTATCAGATACAAGGAAGCCGGGGAAGCTTTAAGACGGAAGCAAGATAAAGAACGTGAAGCAGCGGGCTTGCCTCCGGTTCAACGCGTTGGTGCAAGAGGTGCAATTCCTCCACGAGGACAACAACGTGGCGGTACACCGGCTCGTGGGGGCCGAGGAGCCCCTCCGACGAGAGGCGGACGTGGAGGAGGATCTGCACCACGAACTATGCACACGGGAGCCGATAAGAACATTTACGTCCATCTGTTGGGCCATCTCCGCAAAAAAGCTCTCCTTCCCGTTGTTGTTTTCACCTTTTCTAAGAAACGTTGTGAAGAGAACGCGGGAACACTGACGAACACAAATCTATGCACTGCTGTGGAAAAAAGTGAAGTTCACGTGGCAATCGAGAAAGCATTGTCACGGCTGAAAGGTGAAAACGGTAGTGCTTTATGTTCAAATTTAACTTAACGAGTTACACGTAAGGTTCTGACAAGAAACTTCCGCAAATAGCTCGGATGCGCGATCTCCTTTCTCGTGGGATTGGCATTCATCATGGTGGTCTACTACCACTCATCAAGGAGGTTTGTCTTTGTTGTAGTGTCTTTCACTTTCTCATCAAAGTTCAGCTGGTCGAAATATTGTTTGCAAGGGGCCTGGTTAAAATTCTATTCGCCACGGAGACGTTTGCTATGGTAAAGATCGCTATCGCTGTGATTTGTGGTTTCATGCATCTCAACTTTTTGTAGGGTGTCAATATGCCTGCTAAATGTGTGGTCTTCTCCAGCATACGAAAACATGATGGGCGGAGCTTCCGTGACATCTTGCCTGGTGAATATACTCAAATGGCGGGTCGTGCGGGTCGCCGAGGTCTAGATCCTACGGGCACAGTTATAATCATGGCCGGTGATTCTCTGCCAGAAGTACGCATTAGTAGCATTTTGAACCCGAATTTCATGGCTAATGTTGTGTTGGCAGCAAACGACTCTACATGCTGTGATGCTTGGGACGCCTGGAAAACTTTCATCGCAATTTAGACTAACGTATAACATGATTCTCAACTTGCTGCGTGTTGAAGCACTCAAGGTGGAGGAGATGATCAAGAGAAGTTTTTCGGAGAATGCCTCGCAGCGATTGCTACCTGAACAGCAGAAGAAGGTCATCGAGGTAACAAACTTATCCTCGATGTCCCAAATAGATTTACTGATTTATTTATGATGTTTTAGAGTGAAAATGCTCTGAAAACACTCCCACGCCTTCAATGTGATATCTGTTTGCCGGACATAGAGGCTTATTATGATAACTGTTTTGAAATCACGAATAAATGTCGCAGCCTCTTGCAGACGGCCATGGGGCATCGGCAAGGATCGAAATATCTTGCTTCAGGACGAGTTGTCGTTCTGCGCGATGAGGTAGGTGAACTCATGCACGCGCACAAGATTCTTAGTATTGATTGTTTTCATAGCACTTTTCTTCTAACAATATTGCAGTTCTTCTGAAACCAGCCCCAGTGCAGTCGTTGGACTCGGTTCTCGAGAAAACCAGGATATATTATGTATTAGCGTTGGTCGATCAAAATACGAAGTACGCTAAACAAGGTAAACCTTCGACCTGCCCGTTTTCGCAGCACTCACCGGTTTGAAGACATCGATCCTCAAGCAGTGCTTCCTTGTTGGCCTCTACTGCCGCAGTCTCTTGTCGTCGAGGATGGTGTTTATGAACTGAGAGCAGTTCCAGTGACTAGCATCGCACTTTTAACCAATCGGACTATCAAGGTTGGAATTGGGTTGAAAATTGACCCAACTTATTACTTAATTTTGCTAGGTCGATGTTGACGGTGTTGTGGATCGCCACCTGATTTCCCGTATGAAGGACGGTATTGCTGAGCTGCGACTTCTTCTGGACGAATGGCTATCGAGTGGCTGTATACCTGAAGTCGATTGGGAGCGGATACGTGACTTGGAATTCCAAGAAACGCTAAGGTCAAGAGATGTGATGATTGGCCAACTGTCAACGAGGGCATGCAGACTATGTCCTGATTTCTTTGATCATGCAAGGATCTCTCTACTTGTATTGCAAAGGGTCTTACGAATATTTAACAGCTCGCCGTCATTCATGGGCAAAAAGTTCTACGTGCCAATATCGCGAACCTGAAACTAGCAATATCAGATCAAAATTTAGAGCTTATACCTGACTATGAGCAAAGAGTGGGAGTACTTAAGGAGCTAAAATTCGTCGATGAAAATTCGACGGTATTACTGAAGGGTAGGGTTGCTTGTGAGGTAAATTGCACTTGCCATCTCTCATATATCATTCTCCTGATGAATGATAGATTAACTCCGCAAACGAGCTCGTTTTAACTGAGCTGATTCTTGAGAACACATTGGCTGGATATGAACCGGAAGAGGTCGTCGCTTTGCTGTCTTGTTTTGTTTTCCAGGAGAAGACCGATATCGAGCCAGTCCTACCACCAAAGCTCGAAATGGGCCGTGACGCTATCATTGCCATTAGCGACAGAGTTGAGCGCATTCAAGACTCTTACAAGGTAGTGGTGGAGGAGTTTCGGTCCGGTCTTAAATTCGGTCTCGTTGAAGTGGTTTATGAGTGGGCGAAAGGAATGGTGAGAATCATGCCTTTAGTTGTCCTTCAACTCCAAACCCTTTTTTAGCCTTTTGAACAAATCACTGCATTGACCGATGTTGCAGAGGGAACAATTGTACGGGTAATTACACGTCTTGACGAGACCTGTCGCGAAGTGCGAGATGCTGCGCGTGTTATCGGAGATTCAGAACTCTTCAAGAAAATGGAAGAATGCCAAATAAAGATCAAACGCGATAGTACGTGCCGTTTCTTCATTGCTTGGGTTTAACCTGATGTTTTGAAAGTTGTATTCGCGGCGAGTCTGTACTTTTAATTGTGGTGTTGTGTATAATATAACGATCATGTGACCAATGTTGATGCGATGACGCTTGACGCGACAGGACTTTCGCCAAACTTGTGCTACCTCCACCATGGCGAAACCTATCAACAGCGAATTAGATTCTCTCTCCCTTTCCGATATCGACGAAACCCATTCATCCTTTTCAAGGAAACGTCCTCGCCACCGTCTCAATGAGGACAGCCCTGGTCCCGTTGAGGTAACGGATGACGGTCGGCCAAAGACAAGAAGGGTGAATCCCGCTCGACTCGCAATACGCCTTGGGCCAGAGTTGGTATCAGAGATGGAAGCTTACATTGTGCCAGGGGCTAAGATGCCCAATTTCACCGTTCGTAAAGACTTTCAAGAACGCTATTCTGTTGACCGGCGACACATCTATGATTATTTCCATTCGAGAGGTAAGCAATTTCTAAGAGATTTTTGCGGAAGTTTCATATCAATATTCCAGGCTTGCGAGTTGCTAAAGAAGACAAGCACACCAATCTGACTAGAGGACGCACCAACAAAGTCGGTTCACAGGCTTTTCTCTAGAAATGCATTAACTCACCCGATTATTAGGTATCATCTTTGGGTTCATCTGAGGGAGAAATTCCTGGACTCGCTCCGCCCAGAATTTTCATTGCACCATCGAAACCATCACTTCCCAAGCAGGCGCAACCGAGGCCGCCCAAGAAAGTCGCCAAGAAGAAGGCCACAAAACTTGGAACGCTTGCTCTTTCTACTAGCGTGTCTATCAAGACTAAACTTGTCCCTATCAAGCCATATTCTGACTTCGGTGAAACGCTACCCCCATCTTCGTCGGACGAAACCAGGACCGTATCTCCTGTCGTAGACGAGCAGCGGGACTCTCCTTGCCCTGAGTTTACTCTGCCCTGCGATCTCTCAGACAGCGCTACCTCCGAAGACATGACTTTTGATTTTGAGGCCTTCAGTCCTTTTGAACCTGCGGTTTACTCCTTGACTGGCTGCGAGATGCTCGCAAACGATTTCCTCCCGACCTACGACTCAGAGGTGGACCGCTTGATGGCTGTGGACGAGCACCGACCGTTGACCCAAGAAGAACGAACGGGGCTCTATGACTTGATCAATGGCGCACTACCTGGCTCTATCAACATTGGTGATTCCGATGGTACATATAGCGCATACATGAAGACCAGATCGCATAGATCGATTGATCGCCGCCTTGGAACCAATCACGCAACCGCCTTTCCTCAGAACTTGAAGTCTACTCGGCCCGAGACAACCGATTCTTATGCAAGCGTTCCTGAGATCAAACTCGATGTCGGCGGCTGGGTGTCTACAGACGTTGGATATATTGCGCAAGAGTTCGACCCTGCAGAGTTCTCTCAAATTCTAGTCGAATCCAGCTATGTCTGCCCAGAATTGCATTCAGAAGTGCTCGAAGCTCGGCCGAGTTTGATGATTCACGAAGCCCCAGACATCCCACGAGGTGCTAATCAAAGTAACATTCGAAAGCAAGTTCAAGGAGCACGAGTTGCAACGTTTAGCCCCGAAAGACGTCGGCAGCGAACGTCTTCTGCAAGAGGTGATATATGATCTCCGACAAACCTGGTAAGTTTATTAATCAACGGAATCACCATGTTCAATTTACGGTTTATCTTTAACTTGCATCAGAATAAAACTACCAACCAACTAGCGTCACCCTATCGTGTTTATCCTCCTAGCATCTGAGAAACCTCTTCCTCCAATTTTCGATATGTTATCCCCTTTGAATAATGTCTTCTTTTGAACTAGACAACTTTGTAATGACAAACCCGAATAATGAGTGAATTATAACCCAACCAACTATGATAAGGAGTCGACATGAAACCGGATTAATGGAAGGTGTACGTCTCCATGCAACCGCAAGAGCACAAGATAACTTGACACGGCTCCCCTCCATCAGGAGGCCGCAGCGTGGAAAACTTTGGACAAAAAATATCGTTTTTCGATTGCAAGCCGCCTTCACATATTCGGGCATGGTTTGGTTCAAACGATTGGTGGTGGAAATCGAAGTGAAGAGGCGAAAGAGCTTCGACTGGTGAGTTGGCTTGGTGGGTCTTGTGTGGCGGCAAAATGAAATTTTCGCTTATGGATGCGAGCTCGTCCAGAGAGACGATGGGTATGCGGCGAGATGGACGGGGTTGGTGCAGCTTGATAGGAACTTGTGTTGCATGTGATGGCCAAGATGACGAAGGTGTGATGGATGAATTTGGTGGAGACTCAGCCGGAATTGAAGGCAGTGGCGGTAACATTGAAGAATTAGGACCAATAGATAGCTTGCGGTGGGTATCAAAGTGCGTTTGATGCGGGTATGATGAATACGACGGTGGAGGGGGGAATATGGTATGCTCTGAAGAAAGTTCATTGGGAGCAAGATCCAATGACATGGGTATCCGGCCACATTCCCGTTCGCGATCCCAATAATTGTCCGACATAGCCGTTTCTGACCATGGGCGATGATGTTCGGTGTCCTTTGATAGCTGTGTAGATATAAAATATGGTGAATTGCCCCTGGCCTCGGCGGAAAAATCTCCCTCGTCCACTGCAAGCGGTGCATGCCAATGATGTGGCGGCGTATCAATCATTCTGGACGATGACGCTGACGGTGGGGTCGGAAAATCGCTATTATGAGGTAGCTCGGGGAGGTCGGTGAATAGCGGTGGCTGAAAGCACACATCATGGAGCGCGTCGAATGAAGGCCCTTGCCTGGCGGTGTTTCCAAAGGAATACCTTGAATGGATGTTAGGACCAATTAGCATGGGGGAATACGGATTGTTGGGGCTAGCATCATCTGCGTAATAGAATGGAGCTTGTTTCATAGCTCAAGGCGTCGAAAAAGTCAATAGAAGATTGAAAGAGCTGTTCTCCAAACAATTGAAGGACCTTGACGGACCACCCAAAGGAGTGGAGGGAAACTTAGGGGAGCGAGACCTCACAACGTGGAGAGGGCAAGAGGTAGAAGGTTGACCAACGAAGTTCGGTTGGCCTTTATATACATCACGGAGCGCTGGGTGTCGTGGATTTCCAGGGCGAGTTACCGTATCTTGCTTTAACCTGTCCAGCCCGTATGAGGCATGTGTTAGCTTGGAAGCCAATTATCTCAAGATTTCCTGGAGAATCGGCAGGGACGCCACGTCCGTGATTGCCTCCATCGGGCATAAACTGCTGTAATAATCAATACGATCAACAAAAGGCGTCAGAAACGATCGCAGTTCCTCTCGGATCCCTGGACACAGCACCTGGCGCCTGCCCGTCACGAAAATGACATGATGAATTGGTAATTCAAAAAGCCTTCAACTCACCTCCAGGTGCCAAGCATGTAAAAGAACTTGGAGGAATCTGGAGAAATGCGGCCAGAGCGATGCCACGAATTGACCTCGTGGTCCTTGTTATGGCGTAGGTAGCACCAAGAAAACTCGGACAAAATGGAGGAAAGTGTTTGTTTTGATCCCAAGCACCCACAGACCTTGACCACGTTCCTGATAGAAGATTGCACGAAGAAAAACAGGGCTATGGAAACAGCACCCAAAATCGACGAGGTGTTACCTTGCGGTAGAAACACAAACACAGGCGGTTTTTCGCCGCCTCATATCACGCCGTTCAAGGGCCGTGTCTGAATGACAGACTGCGTAAGATTAGATTTAAATAACAACAACACGTTGCCACACGCGAACCACAATTGGCCCCTTTAGCCCTTCTTTCGTGCAATAACGGTTTGGGCAATCGCTCAGATCGGAGCCAGGTAGCAATGCAATTGTTGGGCTGTAGGGGATGTCATGGCCCCATTAACGTTTGACCACAGGTTTTAACTTCTACGGCATCGGGTACGAATTCACTAAACAGTTGTGGATGCGCTGTTCGAACACTCAATCTTCTTCATCATCCGACGAACTGGAAGCGCTAGGTACGTATTGACCGGTTCTTGCCCGTCTATGTGCGAGGTCTTGCAAACGGCCCGACCTTCTCCGGTTGTTCAATGAATCGATAGCCTCCTGTTGATTCTTCTCGACCCAGTCTTCCAGAGCTCCTGGCATCTTCATCAAGCCCTTCCATTCATGGCGAGCAATGACGGTTCCACCACGAGCATCGTCCCAACCTGCACTCAAAATGAACGGTTCCTGAGCGGTTGTAGCATCAGTACCAGAACTCCACGAGTTTAATTTGCAGATAAACGAACCTGAGAATGCCAACTAACGTCACGTACGCAGTTGTTTGAGCGAGCTCCACTAATTGCATCGAATTCGGGTTCCGATGGGTCAAATGACCTAGGTAGCGTCTTCGAGCGGTCAAGCACTTGGATAATCCTTCCATCAAGTGACCAGATCTATGAGCGGTCATTGTAAGCATAGTTGGAAGGTAATAAGTGTTGATGGATATGTACGTGTATCTTCCCGTCAGATGAGCCAGAGTAAATGTACTGTCCACCAGTCGTGTCTCCAGGGCTGAAATGACATCTGATGAGGGTCCGGAATACATGATGCCCTCTGTACGTCATAACACTGCAGTCTTGCGGATGGGCCTTATATTTAGGTTTGGGGTAATAAGGATACCTACAAACGCGTGAGCTCGTGTGATTTGCAGGAAGCCATGGCTTGACAAACCTGTAATCGAAATTCACAGAACCGTACGATCTGCCTTCCACGGCTTCAAATTCCTGGCTGCTACGCATTTTGCGGAGATCCCACAGACGCAGGGCTTGATCTTTACCATTGGATATAACATAACGACCATCGCCTTTTGCAGAAACGTACGTAATTCCTTCGGTATGGCCGATTAGCACACCAGAAGGCTTTTGCGAAGTATTTAATGATCGGCGGTCCCTATAGATGAATGAGATATTGAACTCTAGCGCTATGAGCTCAATACACACCAAATCTTGATGAACGTGTCATCAGAAGCACTCACAAGGACGTTACCAGAGCTGGTGTCAGCCCAACAGCAGCTGTTTACATCATCGGCATGCGCAGAGATCTTGACAATCCTTCGATTTGCTAGCAGATCATATACTGAGCAGAGGTGAGGACGATTGTGAAGGCTGGAGAGTAAGGCTTGTTACCAAAAATATTCCCACTTCCGCCAGCAACAACCTCGTTACCGTCAGCAGAAAATCGACAGCTCCAGATCCCAAAACTCTCTCCATCGCTGAAATTATATCCTCTACGAGAAGGAGGATCTGCAAATGGTATAGGTATTTGGTCTGAAGATTCTCCTGGGGATGTGCAAGTCATATAAACCGTTGGAGTCTGATGTATCTCAGCAAGATAAGTTCAGGTTTAAGGCGATATGCTCACAATCGAGGAATATATCATCCTGGGGGAGCCAAAAAAGAGATTACGGGGAGTTGATATAAAATTAAAATGTCACTGTACCTCTCATTGTCAGGAGATAAATTTGCGTCTGTCACTGTCCACCGGCCGGGATGACCCTGTATAACATTCTTGACAGCCATGTTCGACTTGAGACCAGGGTGTGGAGGCGAGCTTGATGCTTGCGGAGGCCGCGGCGCGGTCATATCGAAAATATGTAGTCTAAAATCTAAATTTGAATAAATTTCAGTTGTACCGTCGCGGCTAATAATCTGTATGTTCATACCCTGCGCACAGGTGTAATAGAATGACGAATCTAATGGTAACGGTAAAGGGGAACAATGAGATAGATTTGTAGTTCTCACCAGCTGAAAACTGAGCCGTATAAACGTTAGATTCATACGTGGCGACAGAAGTCCCATTTGTGTTGGGGACGAGATTCTGCACGCGTACTATTAATAATCGACGTTTGAAGGAAGCGAACGACAGCAATTTACATTTGAGTATTGCTCTTGGTACGAAGCAGGCATCGGATGGTGAGGCCGACCGAGTAAGCTTCTCGTGATATTCAAATTCTTCCTCTCAGCGTTGATCTTAAGACCGACACTGCCAAAATCCCCGCTCAGGAGAAGCTCGACTCCTTCCTTCTGTGGTTCGGTATGAGGGGAAAACCAACTATACATGGGTCGATGGAAAGATGTGCCATAACTTGGCTCATCCTCGTCGTCGTCGTCGCCCTCATCCTCGTCGTGGTCCTCCTCGACACTAGTTTCGAATGCTCTGGGTGTGTTGAATAGAATCCGTGACAATGTTTGTAGGCTGATCCCTGAAAGACCGTCTGTCCGTCTGTCTGCGCCGCCTGATGCTCGCAAGCTTGCCCCGGACTGCATTGAGAATAAAGCTAAAGATTGTGAACTCACGGAATGGGTATTTTACGCTCTGGAAACTTACAACCAAGGATATTCTGGATTGTCGTTTCATTCCGGTCTTGGGCTTCCACCTGGGCCTCTCCATGAATATGTTCCTCCTCATCATCAGACGGATCGTCCCAGTTTGAAGGCATCTTGTAAGAGATGGAAATTGTTACATTGGTTGTGACTTTGATACAACTGAAGATGACATTGGTCAGGACCTCCCAAAGTATGACAAACAAAGCGTGACCCTAACCCCTCACTGTGCAACCTCGGCACAACTACTAACTTCATCCACAATCCAGCTATGACCGCTACGCAAATCCGCATTACAGCGGACGAGATCAATTTTCTCATCTATTCCTATCTTCAAGACTCTGGCAAGCATCGCAGACATGTTATTATAATTGCGCGCTAACGGCACACGGTATTACAGGCTTTGGTCACTCAGCCTTTGCTATCCGAAATGAAGGTCGCCTCCAAAACTCTCCTCTCATGTCAAGACACATTCCTCGCGGAGAACTTGTAGACTTGCTCAGCAAAGCCCTTCTCTATATTGAGGTTGAAGCGCACTGGCGCGGGGACTCCATGACTGCTAACTGTAAATCTGGTTTCTCGTTGCTTGAGCCGCATGTTTGCTCTACCGATCATCCAACTTCGAGACTGGCACCTGCGTCGACATTTTCGGTTGCGGAGTCTCAATCTACTCGTGTGACGACAACGGCTCAACTGAAAACATTGACATCCTCATCCTTTGCTCAGAAAAACGACACACAAGAATCCGCACCTGCGATACCGAACGTGTTGCCGTCTACGCTGAAAGAGTCCACATTATCGATTTCATCGAACGGAAACCTCGCCCCCGAACCCAACGCGAAACGAAAAGGGTCACCAGTCCCAGTTGATGGGCCGTCTGAAAAGCGTCCTAGGCGCGAAACAGACATGGATATTGATTCTGAATGTAGGGGAAAACTTAGTTGCTCTTGTTCCTTCTAATCTGAGTTCGCAGCAAATCTTAAAGCGGACCTGCATCTCGCTCCTGAACTTCCCAAGAAAACTGTGAAGCCCAAACCCAGGGCTCAAGGTCCTGGGGATGACACAACGCCTCCACAGGCAGTTAAACTGCTTCCAGGTCACAAAGCTGAAGTATGGCTGGTTATTTTGATAGTTACCAATCAGTTCTCAACGGGGGCGGATCTAGGTCTTTGTCTGTGCATTTAATCCTGTTCAAATAGAACTGTTGGCGACAGGGTATGTAATACATTTTGAAGTACCACCCATCACAATTTTGAAGCTGTCTTTAGATCCAAAGATGCTGTGGTCAATCTATGGAACCTCCCACGACCCCACACGGTGTCAACAATTTCGCTCGCCCTCCCCCGACGCCGCTTGTCCTTGAAAACTTCTCTAAATCTCCCCAGGGTGATCTCACATCATTGCATTGGAACTCAGAAGGCACCCTTTTAGCAATAGGTTCCTATGATTCTGTCCTTCGAATATGTACCAATAAAGGGACCCTGTATTTTTCTCATCCTCAGCATCAGGTAGGCGTTGGCGTGTGCGATGTCGAACACCTGCTCACCACTTCAATTGTTTTATTGAGAAGGGCCCCATATTTGCGACACGGTTTTCAAAAGATGGTCGCTGGTTACTGACAGCGAGTTTGGACGGCACAGCTTGTTTGTGGGATGTTCGCGAGAAGTGTCTGTATAAGCAATACCGATGTCATAAAGGTAAGGCAATCGTGAAATGCATTGCCGAGCTTTCTGGCTTAAAACTCCCTTCAGATTGTTGTTTGGACGTTGACTGGCTGAATGACGACACCTTTGCGAGCGGAGGGGCTGACATGCGCATTAACATTATGCGGATAGGTGAAAACGACCCCATCAAGACTCTCGAGTGAGTGCCCCGTTAAGGTTGTGATTGTTATTATTCATTCCTGTTTAGCGGACACCAAGATGAGATAAATCAAATACGTGCCAACCCGTCTGGGACACGATTGGCGTCGTGCTCAGATGATACAACTGCCCGTGTATGGAAGGTTGATAACATTCCCTCTTCCGCCGACGTAATTCCAGGATTGGTGGCCTCTGACCATGTTTTGGTGCTGGAGGGTCACAAGCATTCAGTGAGTACAATTGGCTGGTGTCCCCAACCTCCTGCAGGAATGAATGAACTACTCGCTACGTAAGTAAACTGTACGGTTTTTCTGTTAGTTCTAATCAGCTGCGTAGGTCATCATTCGACGGCACGGCACGGTTGTGGGACTCGGTGACCGGTGAATGCTTGAAGGTTTTTGCTGATCACAAGCGACCTGTCTACGCACTTGATTTTAGCCCTAATGGGCAGTTCCTGTCAACTGGCAGTGGGGATGGTTGGCTATACATATATGATGTTAAGGTAAATATATTACACTCCGTACAGTTCGCTCCTGACAGATTCTTTCAAGACCCACGAAAAAAAATGGTCGTGGTACGCTGGCCCCGAGAAGCCCGGGGTTTTCGAGATCGATTGGCAAAATCAATCTGGAGTTAATCGCATTGCGCTTGCTCTCGAGTGTCGGCAGGTAGCGGTAATTGATGTTTCCAAGATAGCTGCTTTGGGTACGCCGGAATACATCAAGAACACACACCCAAAGCTCCCGATAGCGAAGCCAGCGTTGCCTCGAATGTCGCTGCCCAGTAGTAGCAGAGGGTAGAACCGTATATACAGGCAGTCGGGCTGTTGTATTGTATTTTGCGAACGTAATGTTGTATTTGTCGAGGACGCGTAAGTACGTGATAAAGTTATTGTGCCGCAGAGTATGTTTGCCGGGGAAATGACGTCGCCCGTTCCGGCGAATTCCTCAAATGCAGCTTTCCAGACTCAACTTCAGCCAGCTTCCCATGTCCATGTTATATTCTCGAGTTTCGACGCTGAAGCCCTTAGCGACAGCGTCAACGCGTTCTGCACCTTTACTTACCTCT
The DNA here is from genome assembly GCA_018417955.1 of Laccaria trichodermophora. Classification (NCBI taxonomy): domain Eukaryota; kingdom Fungi; phylum Basidiomycota; class Agaricomycetes; order Agaricales; family Hydnangiaceae; genus Laccaria; species Laccaria trichodermophora. The sequence goes on from JACTVC010000010.1 coordinate 755,643, forward strand.
CGATTGTTCAGCACAGTTCGACAAACGACTCCCAAACAACAACTTAGTAAGAGGCCACTAACGAACCTATGGACCTCAGGACTGTTCTCCCATGGAAAGCGCTCACTCATGACTGAAAGGCCTATGGTTCAGACGGAGAGTACATCCTTCTCATGGCGACGTTCCGGCATGACTGCAGTATGACATTCATCCTCTGTTGACATAGACGAATGATGTCGTTAACACTCATTCCGACAGGCAGGAGTTGCTGGTGCTGCTTTCGTATTCGATGCGATTCTCAACCGAGATACGCGAGACCCCCTCACTGAGGTTGAAAGAAGTTACTTGAACGATACCTTCAAGTACACTGGGGGTGGGCTGGTTTTGACCGCTTTGGCCGCTCGATCTATGTTTCAATCTGGTTTTGCTTTCAGAGTTATGGCGGCTAATCCAAGTACTTTAAGTCAATTCTGTCTTGCACGGTTCAACTGACTCGCAAATGTCATAGTGGTTGTCCTTGGTGTCAGTCTTGTTGCGAGTATCGGTTCGATGATGGGGACCTACTACACCCCTCCCGAAAAAACGGTGCAGAAGCACCTCTTCTGGCTGGTGAGTGTTGCTCGGCAGTCGGGTCGTTAGACTGTATTGTTGACAAGGATACAGGCATTCAATGCCTGTCAAGCTGCTACCCTTAGTCCCCTCTTCTTCGTTAGCCCCGCCATCCTTTCTCGTGCTGCGCTGTACACGTGTGGATTGGTTGGATCAATATCCTATATCGGGGCAACCGCTACGTTCGTCTTTGAATTGTATCTTTCTTTGTATCTCTGGAGCTCATGATTGTGTCTAGAAATGACAGGTATATATACCTTGGTGGCCCCCTACTTGCTGGTATCACCGTGGTGGCATTGAGCTCACTGGCCCCCATGGTTCTTCCCATGGGCATCCGTGCCCTTGCGATCAGCGAAGCAATTTCATTATATGGTGGACTGGCTGTGTTTGGTGGTTTCGTTCTCTACGAGTAAGTGTCCTGCCTAAACCCTGATGCGAATTTAACATGCTACCCTCCCATAAAGCACTCAAAAGATTATAAAACACGCTCGCCTTGCAGATCAGGGTATCATGAAGCGAGATCCTCTCAGTGAATCTATTGCACTTGAGCTTGACATGATCAATATATTGTTAGTTTCTTTCCTGCATCGAACCTCCCTTACTCATATGTCTTTCCAGCATCCGCCTCGTCCAGATCCTGTTGATGCAAAGCAACAAGAAGAAGTAGTACATTGACGCAGGTTATCCACACACTCATTCGCATTTCCGAGCACACTCTGTAAATATTACCCATGTATCTGTACCCATCCCTATGGCCAAAAGGCGATGCAATGTATATCTGCATTCCTAATTACAAGGATATGAATTGTAAGCAGAAAGTCCAGCTCGCCACTCAGTTCGCTCCTGCTTTTCCAAGACTCTCCAAAAGCGCGACAAAACCTCCAGGATCGATTATATCCGTTCCGCCATAGGTCACTCTCTTCCCCGTCTTCCCTGCCCATTCCTCTAGATTTCCGTACTCGACATAGCCCGCCCACCCACAATGAACACCATGCTCTCGGCGAACGCCATTCGCTTTCCTTTAGTCACTCCGCTGCCTCCAGCGGCGCCAGGCATTCCCGAGTGGACATGCCGTGGTGCACGGGGATCGAGGAAAATGTAATCGTCTGTCTCTTGCAAAGATTGGTTAGATGCTGCCGATGAGTCCATCAACGCCTCCGTCAGACGTGTGACAGGCAGCAGCTTGTTCGCCGGTAAGAAATTTTGACTCCAGAGATAAGGTCCTCGAACCCGCCCTCCTTGAGACCTTTAGTAATCTGGAAGGTAGGCAGGAACTTAGCACAGGTCCCAAACGATTAGAACGACGACAAACCCTGTTGCCCAAAGCGCTGAAACCCTTGAAAAGTTCGCCGCCTTGCCCTGCAACACCCCCAAGATTGGGCGTCGCAGTTCCCCCCGTACCCATGCTCACAGACGTCGTCATGCGGGATATTTCGCGGGTACGCCTGACATATTCAAAGGCGGCAACGTCAGCGCCTGAGGATTTGAGCTCCTTCTCCAATTCCACAATGTCGTCTTTCGAGAGCGCGTTATCTGGGAATGAAAGATAAAACACGATTACGAAACGAAGTTTGTCCAGGGGTGTGAATTCTCCGTCTGGGCGATGGGCACGTAGCATTTCGAGGACAGTGGATATATTCTGGAAATATGCGAATAGGTCATGTCAAGGCATAAAGAAACAAAGAAAGAGCGACAATACCTGCTTGTTAATAGCTTCTTCTGTGCTGAAAAGTTCGTCAAGGCCTCGCTTCTTAATTTGTTCAAGAAAGAGCGGTGGCGATGTTCATGTGCGTGTCGAGCGTTGCCTTTCGTGCCGTTAATTCAGGGAGTTGGTGATAGCCGTTTTTAGGTGCGCCGCGTTTGTCGTCAGTCACTGTAAGTGATTGAGCGTCACTGCATATAAACAACAGAGGTTTGGCTCACAGTTGAGAAATATCATTGACATCGCTGACACCTGTGCTCCGCGTAATCTCAGCTGCATCGTCCTTGTACTTGTTCAGCTCCAAGTCAATTTCTCCTGCCACTTCGGGGAATGGATTTGCCGCGCTCCTGGCCCAGAAAAAATCTTTCGAATCAAGATCGTAGACTTCTTCGTCTGTTTCTCTGTGATTGTGACTCGGTTGAGCTTGATTTGAAGGCAGTCGGAGATGAGAGCTTGTATGTCCATCCGTGGGCTAACATAGAGACCAAATCCACGTTACGATCGAGAATGAGCAGGACTAGATCATCCTGAATGAATTGAGTTTAAAAGAAGATATGAAAGAAAACATACGAGGACGTTGAGGGTTGATAACCTGTAGCGTCATTTGTGAAGAGAGAGGTGAGGAATGGCCTGGTTCATCGACAATACTACCCAATTACTAATAGCTTGTCCCATGCTAGGCATCATTCCTTTCGCTAGTATCGAATGGTTTTGTCTATGACATTTAATCGTTTCAATTTCTTCTTCTTCGCGACTCATGGAGACCATGAATTGATATCTCTAAGATGCCCATGACAGTGTACCCTTCGGTTCGGACCCCACACGTGAACCTAGACTAATAAAAAGCGTTGGCAGGAGCGATTTCAAATTTCAAACGTTCACGTTCGATCTTCACAATTCAACGTTCAACCTAGCCCAGTCCTAGCTGGGGGGATGTGGAGGCCTTTAAGGTGTTTCTCACAGCATGCTCACTCGTCTCACAGCTTAACAGCATATCAATGCGTTGAATGGGTCTTACAAGGTGGCGTTTTTGCCCTGGGTTACGCTGTATGGCGTTGAAGCACCTCAGCCTGTCGGGAACTTTGCCACGACTGTCAGCGCTGGTAAGTACGGTGCTTGGAGCTTCGCCCGTAGGCGTCGCAAATGATGGCGCGACGGTCTACGTTGTAACTGAAGTTCAAAGTTTCACCCAAACTACCCAAACCGTTCTGAGCACGCCCACTACCATCACCTGTGAGTCTTTTTGTGTCATCGTCTTTCCCTTCGATTCTCAAGCCAAGGCGGACTCCACGAAAGTAGAACAGGACATTGCAGTCACGTTCTCTGGAGTAGTGGGTGTTGGACGCGCCTCGTGTTTACTCGATGGAGAGGGCGGTGGGCAGTGTGGTGCAGAGATCATTGCGGATTTGCTGGCGTCAACAACCCTATGACGGTGCTTAGCACGAGGTACACAGGCAAGGCACAACCGTTCTTCACCCTCAACAACGTCCAAACACAGGGTCTGTCGTCCTTGGGTGACTGGAGTTTCTCCGTCCCATCCCCAACGAGCCAGACAACGCCTCGAGCCACAAATTCACCTGGTTTCTATTTCAGGCCTCAGGCAATGTGATTTTTATTTGGACGTTCTACGTGTTGTACGCCTTGTTTTGATGGATAGGGTCATGCCACTCGAACTGCCTCATGGCAGTGATTGAACCCACCATTAGGCGGAGATTTTCAGATGCCTTCCTCTCTCAAAATCGTTCATTTTCAATGAACCCCTGACCTGCTTTCAGAAGATGCCTTCCTCGACGTTACTGACCTCCGGACCTTCTAAAGTCCAGGCACCTTCAATCTCTTGATCATGGACGCCAGTTGCCCTTCGTCGCAGTTGCGTTACTATACGACGTCAAAATCTTCTCCACTTCCTGGGCTGATCTTTCGACTCTTACCTAGGGTCCATAGTCAGAGTCGGACAGTTTTATAGTTGAGTGCGTGGACGACTTGGAGTAGCGTGGAGTGGCTGATATCTACCTCAGAAGATTCAGCCCTTACGTTATTCCTTAATCACAATCGACCACGCCTTTAACACGATAATATGTGAGCTCCGCCTGCTTGTCATCATTTATTGGGAGCGTTCTCAACGTCCAAAGAGTTCATCAGCCTGACTGTTATCTAATCTAAGAGGGTGCATTCCGAGACAAATGTCTTGTAACAGTGACATTATTGAATGCTCCCTCCAAAATGGCCAGAAGATTGCAAAATCTCCTTCCAGCTCAGCGACGAGTGCGCCCATCCGAGCGGTCAAGATTGTCCGCCACTTCTGCAGGGGCCATTTCTTAGATGCGATGAATGAAGGTGACGAGGAACTGCACCAGCTCGCAGATGCGCTATTCGACAAGTTCGGCGTCATCAAGCCTTGGCTAGTCAGTGAAGGGTACCGTCGCGGCACAGGATCATGGGGATACGAGCTTGACAGTGGTGTCAACAGGTGTTTGCACCCACGACCGGTTAATGCTTCGCTTTCCAGTTCCCTGGTCAATTCCTCCAGCAAGACCTGTACGCTTGGGATACATTGGCTTACAACATTGTCAACAGCGCTTCTCGTGCATACTCTGAGGCCCTATCGGCCGTGACTCTGGCCAACGCAACGGATACCTACCAAGAGATCACTACTGGCATCATCGATCCTATGTTCCAAATTGTTCTCATAATGTCTGAGGTGAATCGGTGCTTGACGGAATAGTCAGTCCTTCAGGTTGTGCACTCAAACCTGCCAGCTCGCTTCACTGGACAGGCATCTCTGCCAGGCTCCGCGATGGAGAAGGGCACTCTGGAGTTAGGTGGCTTGTTGGATGTTTAGGTCACCTGTCCATCTTAATCACGGGGTTCGAATTTGCGGAAATATCTACAACTTTGATACAACTTCCACGCTGTTCAATGTGTTCATCGACATTACTACCTTTCGCTCAGGCTTGTGCCATGCTAGACCTTCCCTGAACGTCAAGGACTGACATTCCTTTCGCTGATATTGAATGGCTTTGTCTATGCTTTCAAATGGCTTCGATTTCTTCGCTTCGTGACTCGTGGGGACCTTAAACAATATCTCTACGATGCCCATGACAGTGTCCCTTTGATAACATGGACGACGCGAGTGACGCCTAGCTATAACGCTGAGTCAGACCCCAATCTCTTTCTGTGATCGGGATGAGCCCGTGGCTGACATTTCTCCTATTTTTTATTCCAACCTAGACCCAGTCGAAGTCGAAATATTCTCAGTCTTTTAAGGCGCTGCAATGGGATCGACGACCTCCGGGGATTGCTTCACCAACCATTGTCACTACCAGATGGAAACCATAGCAAGCACTCGCAAAAACCAGTGGCCCGGGTTCAAGGTGGTCTCTGCTGTACTGTTACGCGTTCTCATATCCATAATCTACCTGGCCACGACTTTCCTGTTGGCTCCTATCTTCATCGAGCGCCTCCCGTCACCTTGGAGGACTTTAGTCGCGGTGGTATGGACTTTCTGCCTGCCGTTCTGCCTCGTAGGCTGGCTCTTTTTCATTCCATCAGACATGTCGCCATCGTCCCCGGCCGCCGTGGCACTATTGTTTTCCTTCGTCTCCTGGGTTTGGTCCGTCGCCCTGATATCAGATACATTCGGGCTCAATGGTAAGCGAAATCATATAATCGAGACCTCCTTTTTTTGATGAGGCTCGTGCAGGCCCTGTCACGGTTGTCGTGGGCATCATAGTTGTCGTCATGTTCGACTATTGGTTCCGAGGAGTTTTGGAGATGAGTGGGGTGGATCGGTACTTGATTGAATGGTCAATTCTCCAGGTTATGTGGAAGATTGTGGAGCCAGCTGTGGGGAACCTACCAGCTCGCTTCACTTTACGGGCATCTCCACCAAGCTCCGCGGCGGAAGAGGACGCTCCGGAGTTAGAACTAGGTTTGCTGGGTGTAGAGGTCTGTAAAATTCCCCCACCGTATTCAGTGAGTGGCGCTTTCCCTACCGCTATGTTGAGCAGTTAGCTGATGGATTGTGCGCTGCAGTACGATTATTCACTCATACCTTGAAGGCTTCCGAGTAATCTCTCAGGAATATGGACCTGTTTTCATATCATTTGTACTTATTAATTTATCCTTATATCTATTTGCCTTCTGCTGGTGTTGGCTTCCAGGTCTGGTGAAGGTCGAACAGGTAGGGTCGCCGTTCTCCATTGCTTATTTTTGAATCACAACCTGGTTGCCGGCAGGCGAGATAAATTTGGTGGCGGATGGGCATCCTCAGCTTTGCGGATAACAGCATTTAAAAGGAAAATATTCATGACGACTAACGAGAAAATGGTGTCTTCGTAAAGACGTTTACTTGGATTGCATGCCAGTCAACAAGAGGGAGGTTGAGGGGCATGCTGTCTGGTCTGACTTGTATAGACAGAGAGGAATTGGTCAAATAACATCTGACAAACTGATGAGGCCGCAACGATTTGTTCAAATGTCACAGACGACGATAGCTCTAAAGGTCGTCCTGTAAAGCCATCTCGAAAAGGTGATGTCACTGAGGGACAGTGTACAGCAACGGCTGCCAAAACAGGGGGCTCGAGATCGTTTCCTCAAGACTCAGCCAAACGGGCTGGATGGGCATGAAAGCAAAACTACAAGTATATTCCTGACAATTACTGCTTTTGTTAAACGTCAGGATCTCGAGTAATCTACCAAGACACAACAAACGCTCACAAGAAAGACTACGCCGCCGTCTTTTCCTTCTTCTCCAGAACCTCGACCCACTTTCTCGGGAACCACCCCTCCCTACCTTCCCTCGTCCGACCCTTCCACCACTCCCCATCCACGTCCAACCTAGGATCAACCTCCGCACCCGTCCTCGGGTCAAGTTTACCCATAATCGCCACAACCTCGTTCTCCTTGAGCGCGAGCTCCGTCTGATTCGATGGTGCGAAGGGGTATAGCGCGCGTGCGAATGTGAGTGATGATGGATCGAGCGGGGGTAGTGCTTGGCCCGGGAGCAAGCCCCCGTTTTGCGCTCGTGCGCGTTCGGAGAGGATTTTGACGAGTTTGTGCATGGCGTATGGGATCCCGAATATGGCGAGGAGGAAGATGATGAGGGGCTTTTTGCTTGGTTTTGGGTGTTGAGGGCCGGGAAGGGGGCCTTGGACGGGTCGTCCGTTTATGAATTCCCGGAAATCGTGGTGGTTGATGCCGCTGTTGAGAGATGGACTTGAACGACCGGTAAGGGTGTCCTTCATCCACCGAAGGAGGCCGAACAACCCCAAGACGCTCCCTAGTGCATTGCGCAGCTGTCCGAATTGGTCGATAACCCCGACCATGGCGAAGAAGGACGAATGGGTCGCCATGAATGTGGATTCGAGCATCTGAGCGACTCCAGAGAAGGTTTGCACAATGGAATGGATGAGGGCAAAGGTGTGTTGGGTTGTGGATTCGAGGGTTTGGGTGAGGGAGGGTTGGCCGTCGGGGCCTAGGGGCAGACCGTTGGGTCCTATCATGCCGCCGCCCATGCCCATTCCTCCCATTCCGTACCCTCCATAGCCCATGCTACCCATGCCCCCGTATGACCCCATGCCCCCGTATGAGCCTATGCCGCCGTACCCACCATAAGTGCCCATGCCGCCGTAGCTGCCGTACGTGGAAGCACCCATTCCACCGTATGATCCGAGGCCCCCGTAGCCCGCAGTTCCGTATGTCGTTCCGAGTCGTGAGTAGGGTGATGCGCCGTACGCAGAGTAGGGGGTTGTCATCTGTGATTGTGGGGATGTAAAAGATGCAGGTCGATCGGGAACGGCCGATTGGGTTGATGTTGTTACAGGCTGGGCTGGGGTTGAGGTAGAAGCTGGCGAGGGCGATGGAGATGGCAGTGAGCCATTCAGTGAGCCATTTCTTTCCCAAGGTTTTGGAGGCGAAGCCATGGTTGTGATAGTTAGTAAGGAGAGAGAGGAAATAACACAACCGGCAATTGCCGAATAAACTCAAAACTTCCTCTTGCCATAATACACTCACACCAAAATGGCTCAACAGCGAATGGCAATCTGGGCTGCAGAGGCTGATCTTGACGAGGATGTTGATCTTTCGCTGGCTATTGGAAACTATGGTCAGAACGACCACTACGAGGACTGTGTGTGGATCTGCAACTTTCATACTTTTGTTGACGTTGATATCGTCTCCTTGCAGCACCTATCCCACAACCTCAAATCGATGAATCCACCCTCATAGCTATGCAGCAGCACATGGCACAGCAGGCCGCCTTTTCCCAGATTCCTGATGTCGTCAAAGGGGTGCGTTCACCCCCCATTTCTTCGTATTCGCATCTGATCGGTTCAACAAGTTTATCGTTCACTTCCACCAAGCTGTTCTGGAAAATAACCTTGCAGAGATTACTGTCGCATATGAGAGCGGATGGAACAAATATACTGAAAAATTCTACTCGAGAACGGAATGGCCAGAGGCAGAGTTGATTGCTCCCCTCGTCAATGACGGTAGGGTCTCGATTCTATGTTGAAGCATGAGAAAAACCACTTACAAATTTTAGATCCCATATTCCTTATCCTCTACCGCGAACTCTACTACCGCCACGTTTACTCACGCCTCCAACCCAACATCGACGATCGCTTCCATTCATACGAAAACAGCTGCGAGCTCTTCAACTACCTCTTAAGTCCGTATACGTCTTTGCCCACTTCGTCTCGGTCTCACCTGCCTTTTCAGATTCCGAGGGCCCAGTTCAACTTGAATTGCCTGAACAATGGCTTTGGGATATCATTGACGAGTTTATTTACCAATATCAAGTCTTTTGCACCTGGCGCTCAAAAGTCAAGTCAAAAACAGACGACGAACTCCAGATGTTGGCAGAGGGTGGCCCAGTCAGTATCCTTTCCATACTTCCTGCATATCGCTCACCTATGAACATAGGTCTGGAGCTCTTACAGCGTCCTCAACGTTCTATACTCTCTCATGCAGAAATCCAAAATTAATGAGTATATCGTTGCACAAAGAGAGGGGAAATCCCCAGAAGAAATCGCGTCAGTCCTTCTCCCTCCTTTCATTCAAACTTTTTACCTGATTTCGTTGATAGCGAGATCGTTGGCGAGTACGGCCAACGACCGTTATACCGGATGTTGGGTTATTTCAGCATCATTGGTCTTCTCCGCGTGCATGTCCTCCTTGGAGACTATACCCTGGCACTGAAAGTCATGGAGAACGTTGAACTCAACCAAAAGGTGCCCATCATCATCGTCCCTCCTTGTATAAATAATCACCCTGACCGATTGATATGATAGTCACCTTTCACCCGTGTGACAGCTTGCCATGTCGCCACATACTACTACGTTGGATTCTGCTACATCATGCTCCGCCGTTACCCCGATGCCATTCGCACATACGTGACGATTTTGAACTTCATCATGCGTATGCGACAATACCATACCAGGAGTTACCAGTACGATCAGGTATGCCTTTTTGATTTCAATTTGGATTTGGAGAGATGTTCATCTCATGAATAGATCAGCAAGACTGCTGATAGGATGTATGCGTTGTTCGCTGTATGCCATGCCCTTTCGCCCAGCAGGTTAGATGACAACATTGCCAATACAGCCAAGGAACGGTATGGGGAACAATATGCGAAAATGATACGTGGAGGGTAGGCACTTTTGTCTTCTTCATTCCTCTTATTCACTAAAGCTGGCTGACCTGCTATTTAGCGAGGAAGCTCTCCCCGCATACGAAGAACTCTTCCTCTACGCATGCCCAAAGTTCATCACTGCAAACCCACCGCCGTACGACAACCCGATCGCAATGAACGCCCTCCTTTCTCCGACCTCCCCCCTCGAATCCCCAACGTCCGCCCAGCCCTCCTCGACAGACGCAACCCACCGCCACCTAAGCCTCTTCCTCGCAGACGTCGCGGCGCAGTCGCCCGTACCGACGCTGAGGAGCTTCTTGAAGCTGTACACGAGCCTGGGGGCAAAGAAGCTCGCGAATTTCTTGGATGCGGACGAGGAGGAGATGGTGCAGGAGATGATGGTTGTTAAGCAGGCTAGTAGGAGTGTGAGCCGCGCTGGGACGGAGGGGACGGGGTTGTTGGATGGGCAGACGATTACGACGAGTGATTTGAATTTCGTCATTGATGAGGTACGCTTTCTTTCTCCCCTTCCCTTCCCCTCTTACGGCCTTTTCTAATGGTATTTGATAACAGAACATGGTGCATATCGTTGAATCAACGGTGGGCAGACGGTATGCGGGGTGGTTCATTAAGAATACGGAAAGGACGCAGAAGATCTTTGATGATCTCCGGAGCATGCCTCTGCCAACTCCGCCAAAGTCTGCTGTGGCTGCTGCGCAGACTGCTCATGCGGCGGGCACGGATAACCAGAAAGGGACGAGGACAGGTGGTCAGAAGGTTGCTTGGGGTGGTGTCAAGGTTGCTTGATTGGACCGTTCATGTTTAAGATCTTTGTGCAATGCTACTTGCTATGAACATTGCTTCATTGTGTTGTGTTCTATGAGAACTGGGCAAAGGGACTGCATGTCTGGCGGGTTGCTGCCTCTTCGTCTCCGACAGTACGAGAGCCATACGATTGCATTAAGACATAAGATAATGAATAAAGCCATACAAGGTGTACAAGTAAGGATGGGATGAACTCAAAAAAAGTTGCGAAGCTAGGGGACGACTCGCGAGTCCTGTTAAAAAAAACGAATGTGAGATGACTGAACATTAGCCATCATTATAGGACGGACTCGGGTCTTGATAAATAGGGGAATGGAAAAAGGGTCAATGGTCCGCCAGACGGATGAGATAGAAAAACGAAACAGTGAATATGCAGCAAAACGAAGGTTACGATAACATAGACGACGACAGTAAAATGACGGTGGGTACGAGGATGTGCGAGTGGTGTTGTCTATTAGCGAGGAAGGGAGGGTAAAGAGGGCATAGGAATAAAAAGACGAATATAGATAGATACCAACGGGGGGCAACGAAGGGGTAGAGCAGTCGATTAGAGGTCTTTTAACCTCCTTGTCGAATTTGTCCGATATTGTGTTTTGTTGTGAACCATGTTACAATAGTAGACCTCCATTTTGGCCACTAGGTGAACTGTTTGGGCAGGCCGGTGGAACATCTGCAGGATCGGTGTCAGACTTGATTCATGCGGTGAAATACGATGCTATACTTCGTGATCTCCCTCTCAGACCCCACGTCGGCTCAATTATATTAGGGAACTCCAACCCCTCAGCTACATTTCCCCCATGACCGCTGTGGAGACCTCAAACCGCCAGCTCACTATACATCAACGTATATCAGAATGGGTTCCCCAACGCCCTCAATCTCGGGAATGACGCATTTGAGGTCAAAGGCTTTTGCGAGGACGATCTTGAATATCTTTTGCACGTTTATTGATGCAGAGGTGGAACAAAATATTAATGATGCATGCATGGCTCGCGCGAATCGTTTTGCCTGAGTGAAAAATCAAATTGGATAGGCGGAGGGTAAAAAAAGGTTTCGCACCTGCTTCGTTATTTCCTCTTGTTCATCTCGAGGAAATGTAGCAAACTGATCAAACTTCGTGCCGATTAGAAAAGGAATCGCAGTCTGAAGAAGAAGAAAAAAGGTGATTAGCTTTTTTGTGATATTGACAGTTGCATGGAAGCAATGCTGAAACCAGCTCGTCGATGAACCCCAGACGTCAGGACTCGGTATCCAGTGAATTAATTATTGAATTCGTCGATGCATTGTACAAAGATGGACAGATACGAACCTTGTTGAATCCTCGTGCCTGCCGATACCACTCCTTCACAGAATTTAGTGTTGATTTTCGTGATAAATCAAACATGAAAAGGATTGCCACAGCGTCATTGCAGACAAGTGGTAGCATGTTGACGAACTCGCGTTGACCGCCCAGATCCCAAATTGAAAACGTGATTGTCGTTCTTCGGACGGAAATGGTCTTTTCCATAAAATTGACGCCTGGTCAAGGAGTATGATCAAGGTGATGAAAAGGTAGACGGAGGGAGAAAAAAGATATACCCAGCGTCTGGATATAATCCTCATCGAAACTTCCTTCCACGTATTTCACCATCAGACTAGTCTTCCCTATCTGCGAATCTCCCACCATACCCACTTTGATGACGACACTGAAAAATAGATGAGGGAATATTGAGCGAGCCTGACGAATAGGTCTAACCTATTCTTCTCGTCATTATTTTCAAGGAGTGGATGGGGATTTTGTCCTGAGGGTGGCGTTGAAGTCGACGAAGAAGCGGAGGTGGACATGATCTAACTGATCAGTAACGATGGCTATATCACAACGCGTTGATGCCAGTGCAGGGCTTTGGGGTATCGGAGGGCGGGGAATGATGGGTATATGGAAGTAAGGTGAAAGGACCAACGAAGAAGTGGAAATTAGGAAATGAAGGACGCGTTCCGAGTTGGACTGGCTGTTGTCTGCAATTGTTGGGAGAGACACCCAGAAAAGAGGGGTTCCACACGTGCAAGAACTAGCTTTTGCCGTCGTCGTCGTCGTCAACAGCGAACCAGGCAAGAACAGGAAACGGAAACAACGTGAATACCAAACGTTGACAACAAACAGTCACGTCGATAACTACATACAAACAACCATTTCAACAAAATCCTTTACGCGTTGGCGCCCATGGCATTGGACAGCACACTCTCACAGTATGAACGGAAAAAACAATAATATGGCAGCGACTAAAAGCAAACGGTCCTCGTCAAGTGCGGCCGACTCTCGAGATCGTTTGTGCTCAATAACATCCGAATCATAACTTGAGTAGTCCTGAGGTCGACCGTCGTCCGAGTCTGTCCACCCATGTCTGTGTGAGAGACAAATTGCACCCGTGTGGTTATAGATGTAGGTGATGTCGAATCGCCTGGAGGCTGGAACGGCCCAAAGAGGACTTCAGAAGGAAATTGGCATTGATCCATCAAATGATTGTCCAACTTTCAACCAGCTCCAAGGATCAACATGCATTGTTTCAGGTGAGTTTATTCCCCAGCGAAAAATCAAATTCTAACGAGAGGTCTCATTGGCAGACAGTATCAGCAACCCTGTGATATAGCGTAGTGAATTCATCAGCCTGCCAGAACGTCGATACGCCCGTGACAAAGGTGTTAGCCCCAAAGTCACTTGGGGCTGAAAGGAGCGAGTGCTAACTTAGGGTTCTTGATCAACGCGCGTTACCCTTACACCAAAGTTGGCCAACTTCAACACCTGAGCGTCAAGGATCGACCGGCAATCATCGAAACTCGTCTCGATCTGGGGTGAGTTTCTTTCAAGCAAATACATCTTCTAAAAGGAGGGAAAATTCAGCAGCCCGATGTGATATGTCCACTGTCGTGATTTGACAAAATCAGCTCACGAGAACATGCACAGACACGAATATAAACGATCGGATGGCATGATGTGACAAGATGATATGACAGTGTCGGATATGTTCGGTGACGTGTAGAGCAATTAATCAATGCTCCTTGAAAGGGAAAAACTTACATCGATCTCAGGTGAGAGCTCAAAGGCAAATTCAACCGACATTGTTCCAAACAAAGTGAGAATCAAGTCTACCATGAGTCCTGACCCACTCATTGGCGTAGATGACCTCGCGCCAACGACTCGATCCATTTTCGCCATTCACGGTTTCGACCTCGACAGAGCGTCACGGCTGTTTCCACCTGTCAAATGTCGCAATCGGGTACGTCGACATTGTGGGGAATTCTGGGGTAATGTCTAAAGGAGTGTTGATCTCATGGGATATTCGAAAGAAGGCCTGTTCGTTGGGAAAGAAGGGTGCAATCGTCTGGCGTGATTCGAGGCGAGCCACGCAGGTGCCGCAGATCATGATGGTGATTATCTGTTGTGAAATTGAACGATAATTGATTGGGTGCATCGGAGGGCGTACGATCACCTACTTATTATTGATTTATTGCTCACAACTTGCTCCTTATGAGTCGGGTTTATAGCAATAAATGCGCCGGGAGCTTAGAGGACATAGTAATAATTGCTGGACCAGGAGATATTTTAGACCATTTTTTTCCGGCTCGCTCTATCAGAACTTCAACTCAACGACGATCTGAGAAACCCCTATCAAATTGTCCATCTGAAGTGAAGAAGAAAAAAAATACGGTAACACTGCCGGCCTTTGGGACAATGAAACTCAAAGTGCCAGTGTGTCGTCCTGTCTATTTAATTTATTGAAGCTACGGTTAGTACGTTGAGCAGATCATTCTTGCTAATGCTTCACTGGGAGTTTCTATACAGGCGGTACTTAATTCGATTGAAAGAAATTTGGTATCTCTAGTTTTGCAAATGGGAATAGTAGCTGCCATTGACATGAATCACAAACTTGTTCTCGAAATTTCAGCGGTCGACCGTTGTCCTGACAGTTCATTAGTTGATGGCACGCACTGGCAGTGGTGATTTAAACGGGCACCTCTATACGGCGCTTATTTACCCCAGGCTTTCAGCTATATATCCAGATGAAAGAAGGGATTTATTTTCTTGAGGACGAGCATTCAGACAACAGGAAAGCTCGTGACCGGAATGTTTCAAGTGAGAGCAGCCGTCAATTCTTCACGGGGAGCTGGCTAACAAGAAAATCACTGCATCTTTTTTTCAATACTAAGTAGACTGCACAAGAAAAATGCCGTAAACCGACTGGTGGCAGTCTAGATCTAAGTGATTATGCTTGCCAGTAAAACTTGTGAGTGTGGCAGTGTAAGTGTCTGAGGGAACCACTTCCTCCGTTTAAAAGTGTACATACATATGTGCGCCGACACCTGGCCATGGTCTACAGGTCATTTCTGGCAACAGTACTTACATTATATGGCGCCAAATTATCCCACGTACAGTGTTGTCTGGTCTGAAAACCCAGCTGGGGGTATTTGATGCATTGGATCCCATAGCGCGCCTCCTATGAAAGGGCCATCCTCATGCAGTAACCTGTACAGTGTAAAGGAGCCCTTAAGTGTTGAATACCACTAAGCTACGCGTAGCTTAGTGGTATTCAACATAAAGTAAACCCGACGGCTCAGTGGCTTAATCCCTGAAGTCTCGTGTTCAACTCCTGCTTGTGCCAGATAGCATAAGACCCATGATGGCAGACTACAGTGCCAAATGCATAAAGGGGCGACATTATACTATACTAGTTGAATTACTACAGTGCGCGTAGTCACCGGCCCCACTGTATGGGGTCATAGGGGGGTTATTCACCGACCACTGGGTCGGGTTTACTTTATGTTGAATACCACTAAGCTACGCGTAGCTTAGTGGTATTCAACATTAAGGACACACTGGAAAATGAAAATATCGAGTGCACTGTGCCAGTAAGGGACGAAAGAGAGCTGGGGTGCGAGTCCCCTTTGTGTTTCTTGATCGACCTACTGTGTTTCATCGTGCAGGCATGAGCATAGTATCTCCTCATCGCGCTCTCGATAGCTGCAGTGGCAGCCTGAGCTTTGACTTGCACTACACTGGACATTGTGGCGCATCTGCCTTTCTCCGTACTACCTGGCTCCTTTCAACTCGTCCTGAAACTTGGCCAGCTGAGCGTGGGCCCTAGGCTCGATATTTAGCTCTCTTCTTGACCTAAACATTGAGTGCTTGAGCGTTTGATGGCGAAGGCGAGAATCATGAGATTAATATTATAGATGTCCTTCATCTCTCTAGTCACTATAACTTATGCCCCTTTTTATGCACTGCATCCCTGTATGCCTGAGGTACCTCCGAGTGATCGACGGCAGCATGGTGCCAATTCCGATTCTTGGAGCCGGCGACGTTATTTTTAATCCAACCGTTAGGACCTTTGACCTCATAGTCAACATGAGGGCGCGCATCCTTCGAACCATATGTGTGGACTAGCTTGCTGCATAAAGAAGCATTCATTTCAACAAATGTTTTGCATGGAATTCACAGCCGGACGCAGCATCTTACCTTACGTGAATCTCTGTCGCTTTGGGTTGGTAAACTGCCGCATTCGTTCTTACGACAGCTGCATGCCAGTCTTTGATACCCTTCTCCTCTGCTGAATCTTTCGGGATCTTATACATCTTGAAAGATTTGGTGGCGGTACCTCTGAAATGTACAGGGACCTTGGGAGTCGGACTTGGAGATTTACCGCCTCCACTTGGGCCTGGTATAGGAGATTTATTCCGTCCGTGACTCGGGCCTGGTGAACAACCAGGGCTTGTGGATTTACTGCGTCCAGGACTAGGACCTGGATGTGAACCGCTACTTAACGTAGGTATCACTTTGGTAGTGGGACAGTCGTTGGAAGCCTAGCGGACGAGACAATCAATGGTGTGAAGACTCACTAAGTTGGTCCTAATCGTGTTGCTATCGCTTGGAGCCGTGGAACGTGACCGTTCAATGTACCCGTGCTCCGATCTTCACGGACAGTTCCAGTGAAGATGATGTAACGTTGGCTCACGATTCCTATCTGCCAATACCTCGAAGTCTGAAGCAAAACTGTTGGTAGGGCTTTGGTATCAGGCGATACGAGGGTTGTAGGTGGTAGAAAGAGATAAATTGCCTCATGTACTACGTGAGGTATAACTACAATGCTTATGTAAAGCATGACGTAATACAATGTAAAGGGAGCATAAGAGACGGACGTCTCGGGGAGCGGAAAGGATAGAAAGTAGGATGGTCTTACTGGTGTATGATGTACTACACTGGAGACTTACTGCGCCCACGACTGGGACCTGGCGAACTGTGTTAGGAAACGATAGTGGGTAGCACTAGCGTAGATGGGCGTTTTGGGTAAGACGCGCTTATTATTATGCATGACTACACTGTTTACCGTGTAACTATGTGTGACATCGTGACTACTGATGACTGGTTGTCTTGTTCTCCTTACACTCCCCCTCAAGTCGAAGCCAGTCCCATCTCTAGGATATGTTTTGTATGTTTCGGGTGCGGAAGAGGTTTGGTGAGTATGTCAGCTGTTTGATCTGGGTCACGACAGCTGTCAATTTCTACCAGGTTGTTTTCGACGAGTTCCCTAATCCAATGCCATCGGATTGCAATATGTTTGCTCCGATTATGGAATTGTGGGTTCTTCGCCATCGAAATCGAGCCATCGTTGTCCCCTTTTATGATAGTAGGATACTCTTGGGGATACCCCAGTTCCTGATATAGGTTTCGGAGCCAACAGGCTTTGCACCCAGCTTCGGATAGGGCAACGTATTTGGCTTGCGTTTGTCCATTAACTTCTTTTTCTTGGTTTTGTTCTTGTTGGGGTTCCATCCCAACTTTCGCTTCAGATCCTTCGCCTTCCGTGAGTAGCAGTCTTCGGTCTTGTGGCCGAAATGGTCACAGATGCCACACTTATTTTGGCCTAGGAATCTGCAATCTTTAGTCTTGTGACTTCGCATCCCACATTGGCCACAGCACTCGGCATCTGTCATGCGATTCACAAGGGAAGGCTTGGTGATTTTGGTTTGGTGAACGGTTTCTTGCTTTTGGATCTTCCCGGTACGACGTAAGCGTCGGACATTCTCCTCCTTGAGAACTCCGATGAGTTCCTGGGATGTTGCGTGGACCTTAGGGTCTGCCATATCACCCTTTTGGACACTAATGTACGGGCGCGTGAAGTTGTCCCAGGAAGGAGGTAAGGAGGAGATGATCACGATCTTGAATTGAACTTCAGGAATCTTGAAGTTATTGTCGTCGACCAGGTTGAGACGTTCCCAGTATTTCTTGAGGGTTGTCAGATGTTCGCTTATGTCATCGTCTTCTTCAGCAGTTGTATGCCAGAGGTTTCGTATGATGGCGACTGCTGTCTCCTGGCTTTTGTCCTCATATATAGCTTCGAGGTTACGCCAGGCTTGGTTGGAAGAAAAACGATGCTGTATATGAACAAGCGGTTCATCTGCAACGTTTTGAGTAATTAAATGCTTAGCGTAGTTGTCATTCTTTTTCCAATTGTCATGCCCAACTGGATCGGTATCGTGACTCGGTTGTATGATCTCGCCAAGGATGTATGGTTCAACCTCACATAGCGCGAAGAGTGACATCATTCGGACACGCCATGTTACCCAGTTTGGACCAGTGAGTCCATCGCCTGTCACTTTAGTAATGGCGCCCTCACGAGTTTTGATGAGCGGAATGCTCGGTGCATCATTTGATTCTGCAGACGCCGAGGAGGCAGTTGTCGAGCTTTCTGGCATGTTTGAGGAATGGTCGACAATGTCTCAGATGAAGCAGAAATGCAGCGAAGATTTTTGATGCAATATAGATTGTTGGGAGTATAATATTAAGCCCAGATCAATGTCAGAGGATGATCTGTGGGACCGGGGCCCATAACCTGTTAGGAAACGATAGTGGGTAGCACTAGCGTAGATGGGCGTTTTGGGTAAGACGCGCTTATTATTATGCGTGACTACACTGTTTACCGTGTAACTATGTGTGACATCGTGACTACTGATGACTGGTCGTCTTGTTCTCCTTACAAACTGCTACGCAGGACGTCACCACATGGGTTTTGAGGCCTGAGGCCTTGAGGGTGCGAAAGGGAACTTACGTCCATGCTCGTGGGACAAGATCTTGGGATGCTGGTACTGCAAGCGATGACACCAGACCAAAGAGGGCAGTCACGAAAGCGATAATCAAGATGAGACGCATGTTGCGAAGTTTGTATGTTGCAAAGGGGGCAAAGAAGGTGCTCTATCGCCAGCAATAGAGGGGAAGTGGTGAGCTCAGCTGGGGGGTAGTTTACAGTCGATCATCCCTTTATACCACATCATCGGGAGCAGGCTGTGCACAAACACACGAACGAGGAATCGTTTTTTGTAAGTATTGCACCAATTTTCGGATCGATTGTGTTTGAGCTGTCCCTGTCCGACGTTGTTTGGTTTACGTAAATTCCAGGCTTCAACTGAGCTTGACAGCCCACAGCGCTCGTGGGCATACCGAGTAAGGACCTTGGTTTACTGTTGCCTGTAAAGTCAGATGGAAGGAAGAATATTGGAAGAATAGGACGACAGCCCATGGGACGCTGCATGAGTTGACACTCGCAGCCTCCCCAGCCTATAGGACCCTGGTATATCTAACATGCCCCACCCATATGCGGACGGAAATGGGTCCCAAAATCGGCTTACGTCCAATCCCTTTGCGGACAGAAAGCGTGAAATTTGGCCGGAGCTCCGATCCCTTTTGGGTCGGTACGTTTTGTGGCTATTGACTAGAGCCTGCCGACCTCAGAAGCTTTCTCTCGAGAAATTCTACTATACATCACACCTATCTACCTGAACCAGACCTCCGAGCATGTGCAGGTGTGATCAGTAGTGCGGACGGAGATGGGTTTAAAACGGTAGGTCCGATCCAGTGCGGACGGACACGCCGAAAAATCGTGCGTACATAAAGTGCCAAAATTTGGCAGTTTTGGATCGGACATTCAGGCGGTCATTATGAGATTATGTAAGGTATCAGAACTTGTAGGCCTTTTCCTGATTGGCAACACCTCGTCAAACCTCTCACTATCACAACAATGACTGTCTTCGCTGAAGAACCGCTCGATTCACCTGCAGGTTATCTTCCAGGCTATCCTGGTATGATTTTACAGTCCGGAAAATGTACAATCATTCGCAAACTAGGGTGGGGAGAACGATCTTCCGTTTGGCTCGTCCATAACACATCCCAACCACTTGAATTCCGTGCGATCAAAGTTTTGACCGTCACCGAGTCCAAAGGTGCAACAGCGTTTAACGAACTTCGGATCCAACGCATGAATGAAGTCAGAACTGCTGAGATCGACATAGTCAGGCTCCAAGATTCCTTCCAAGAAGGTGATCATCTATGCCTCGTCTTCAATCCGCATGGAATCACCGTTGAGCAACTGCGGAAATCCAATGTTGACGGTGGATACCTAGCCATCCATTTGGCAAAGCAGATTGCTTCCTGGACGCTGGCGGCTTTGTTATCGTTTCAGGAGCCCAATTTGGTCCATGGAGGTCGGTGCCTGTACTAGAGCTCTGTGAATTTGAAGGACTGATGCGTGTGGTTTAGCCATTGCCGCTGACCACATTGTTATAGGAGAACTCGATCAAGAATACATCGCAGAGGCAGATCCTGCAGCAACAGTTGAATACCTGACATCAAACGGCGTATCATATCCGTTGGTCAAATCCCAGCCTATCGACCCCAAAGGTTGGGATACGACATGGAACGAGGCGGCTACAGACTTTGCTGGAAAATCCCTCTATCTCCTCAATATGGGGCACGGTAAGACTTGAATTTCTCTTTCTACCGAACGTGATACACATTACTGTCTCAGCTACTCAGAAATCCGATGTATCGAAAACGATGACATCATCAAAGAGTGTCCCGCTCGCACCAGAGGTGCTTTGTGGGCAGTCTGTGGGCCCAAGCTCAGATGTCTGGCAACTTGGCTGGATGGTACGCTGCAAATCTTTCTTGATTCTTTGCGTCTGCAAGATTAGACTCACGTTTTGTTCACTCTCAGATCTTCTGCCTCATATCTGGAAAGCCACTACTGGATCAGGAATCCTACACCAAATCACCGATCGAGAGCCTAAATCGATCCCTGGAAGCTCCGGGCCTGGAAAACCGTCTTTTGCATAATGCAACTCTCGCTAAGGAGGATTTGGAGGCCACTGCATCACTTTTACGCTCGCTCTTGGCTGCTGATCCCTTGCTAAGGCCCAGCCCCAACGACCTGCTCGAGATCAAGTGGATGCAACAAGGTGATATATGCACGTGTGGGTGGTGCCAAGCCGACATGGACGTTGTCGAGAATTAGTAAACTCAGCGGTGCGAAGTAGGACTCCTGTTTTATTCGGTTGGAATCAACTGAAGGTATTAGGTTCATGAGGGCTGGTATTACGTTGAGTATCTGTGCGACGCCCTGCTATCAGAATCGAAGAGACAGATTCGAGTCAAGCGTGCAAATTTGACATTGTGACCCAGAATCCAAAGTCGCATTCCCTTGCGGCTGAGCCGAAGATACTAGCCCTAGTCGAATATAGACTTCGATATATCCCCGTAAGCTGGCGCTTCCACTGAGTCTCCAGAGCAAGAACAGGAAACGGAAACAACGTGACTCGGAATACCAAACGTTGACATTGACAACAAATAGTCACGTCGATAACTTCACACAAACAACCGTTTCAACACAATCCTTTACGCGTTGGCGCCCAGGGCATAATATAAGGAAAACTACTAAGTAGTTCGAGCTACCGCTAGATTGAGGTGCGACGAACGGGCCAGCTTCAAGTTTCAGGAATCCCGTTCAGGTATGCAGGATACCGCATCACCTTCGTTGTTGAACCTCGCTAACCAATCTTTCTGCCAATACTCATGGGCTTCGGGATACACATCCGCCACGACCCTAGCATATTCGCCGACACCTTCCTTATAGTCTTCTCCAAATAATTCCTTCTTTATGGAGCGTGACGGTAAATACATTGCAGAGGGTGCATGCAACAAGATCTTTGTCAGCGTTGTCGGGAGGAATGGTAACATTTTCCTGCCACGATAGATATAAGTTGCATGATGGATGATAGGCGAATAGTTTTGACTACCGTATGAGGGTGTCATTCATGTGAAGACACATTAGTGATGGCGCCATCTCTATAAAAGAGCTTTCGGGTTCTTCAAGATAACCTTCAATTTGAAGTCGTTTAAGAGATGGAAAAACGGTGGGAGGGCCCGACCACGATAACTTGTTAGTTTCATAAGATCGCTGCCAAGGCATTTTTCTGAAAATTGAGAGATCTTGAAGGACGGGCAACTCGGGAAGCATGACTTCCAAAAGGCAGTACTCATACATCGACCAATGTATAGTGAGGTTTTCCAGAGACTGGGCCGCCGCTTCGAGAATGCGACGAAGAGCGGCAAGGATTGCGTATTGGAAGCGATCAAGCGAAGAGAGAGAACCTTTGAGCCAGTCAAGGTTCGCAAGACTCGTCACCTGTAGAGTTGAAGATGGCATGCTGGCCAATTCCTCCACCTCTTGCGCCAATTCCGCTTCCTCTTCAGCGGTTAGCTCGTAGAAACTGCCACTATCAGACTCGGATACGGCGGAGTCGCTTCCATTTGATTCAGAGTCTGTTTCCGCAGCTTCCGTACAGGCCTCGGAAGTGCTCTCCTCCCAAGTAAGATCTTCGGAGCCGCTCTGCGACTGCCCATCTGTGTCATCGGGGTCCTTTGCATACGTGCCCTCTGAGTAGACGTATGCCATCGGATCGGGACAGTGGACAAAAAGGTTCCTGATGCGTCTAAACTCGGGGGGAAGCGATGATATTGTAGATTCGAACGCGGAAATTTGGTTGCAACCCGTGAGCGCGATGCTTTGATATCGATATGGTTTGGAGTATATGTTTATTGACCGCGAGACTTGGGAAAGAGCGATGGCGGTGTTTCCGTCGTCTCTGCAGGCCATGGAGAAGATGACTGCCCATACCTCTGGGGGACATTCCCCAGCCATATCACGGTCGGCGTGGTCGTGCAGAAGGGGAAGGAGTTACATAGATAGATAGATCGATAGATATATCCCGGAGCGGTGCCAATGAGGAACAACCGTGTTCATGAATTAAAGGTAAGGGAGAGACTGCGTGGGACCCATGACTCCATAATTCTGGAGTTCGACCGGTCACAGATCTGGGTAAGAGCAACTTTACATAAGAGCAGCATAAGAGGCTCGAAGACTCAAATGAGGTACGTTTCTCTGGTGCTCAATAGCGCATTACATTGGACAGCACAGTGGCTAATTGGATTTGCAGCGACAGGCAGCGACATGTTTATTTGGCACCTCGCTTTTTCCAGCTTGTCTTCTTTGTGCTGGCCGCAAGGTCCGCCCTCGTCAAGTGCAGCCGACTGTACTTAACTCGAGATTATTTGTGTTCAATAGTACACATGAATCAGGAATCGGGTCGTCCTGAGGTCTGTTTACTACCGATGATCCCGACCCATCTCTTTGTGAGGTTCAAATTGCACCCCTGTGGCTAGTTCAAGATATGGAATCGCTTGGAATGACCCAAAGGAAGGAGTCCAGAAGGGAATCGGATTGACCCATAAATGATTGTTCAACTTTCAACCAACTCCTTCGTTTCAGGTGAATTTAGCATTCCCCAGTGAAGAAGCAAGTTCTAACGAGAGGTCTCATTCACGGGCAGTATCAGCAACCCGATGTGATATAGCGTAGTGAATTCATCAGCCTGCGAAAACGTCGGCACAACCCCAAAGTCACTTGGGGTGACTGCTAAAGGGCTCTCGATCATCGTGCATCTGCGCGCGTCCCTTGCACCAAAGTTGGCCAACTTCAACACCTATCTGTCAAGGATCGACTAACAATCGTGAAAAGTCGTTTCGATCGAGGGTGAGTTGCTTTTCAAGCAAAATCCATCCTCTGAAAAGAAGGCAGCCCGATGTGATATGTTCACTGTCATGACTTGACAGAATAAGCACAGACAGATCGGATGGCACAATGTGGCAAGACGATACAGCGCGGATATGTTCGGCAACGTGTAGAGCAATTAATCAATGCTCCTTGAAAGAGAAAACCCTTCAATCGATTTCAGGTGAGTTTACAGCAGCTCAGACAAATTTAACCTCCAAGCATAAAGTGAGAGTCAAGTCCTCCATGACCCACTCATTGGCACAGATGACCTCGCGCCAACGACTCGATACATTTTCGCCATTCACGGATTCGACCTCGACAGACAGTCACGGTTGTTTCCACCTGTCAATTGTCGCAATCGGCAATTGCGGTTGTACGTCGACATTGTGGGGAATTCTGGAGTAATGTCTAAAGGAGTGTTTGTCCCCTGGAATATTCGAAAGAAGGCCTATTCGTTGGGAAAGAAGGGTACCATCGTCTGGCGTGATTCGAGGCGCGCCACGCAGGTGCCGCAGATCATGATGGTGATTATCTGGTGTAAAATTGACAATCAAGTGAACGATGATTGGTTGGGTTCATCGGAGGGCATACGATGACCGCAGCTCGAGATTTTTTTCTCTGGGTGAAACGTTCGGAGTAAAGCAGCATGAAAGGGTTCAGGTGAGGAAAGGCTCAAGAGCTGACGCAGCTGGCTATAAATCTGGCTTTGGTTGGGTGCTCACGAGGTCACGGATGTTCACGCGCTCGTACAATCAGAGGCGATTAGGCACAATTTGTAGGATCAGGTATGGTCGAGAACGAATTTTAAAATACAGAATATAAGCTTTGAGCGATATCGATCATACGGTTATCTAAATCGGTCGTTATCTATTCTTAATCTTAAAATCGCTCTCTCTAGATGGAAAATGCGCGGTTTTGCTAGAGTACAGAGAACATACACTATTGCAGAAGAATACAAATGTGGTCAAGAAAACATACGGGACGCGAGGTGCCCCACCCAACGAATCACACAGCGGACAAATCGGTCATGCAGAGTTAGTTGATCTTCAGTAGCTCAACCTCAAATTTGAGCGGCGAATTTGGCGGTATCACCGGTGGGAAGCCGCGAGAACCATACGCCTATAGGCCAATCAGTGAAGGACGCGACTTATATGAACAAGATCGCGTGTTAAACACGTACATAGTCGGGGGTAGCGGTGAGAATGGCCTTTTGACCCAGTGATAGTTGGGGAACGCCTGATCCCCACGATAATCAGCAAACGCATAGCGTTGAGAGAGGTGCGACTAACCCTCGTCCCAGCCCCTGATCACCTTACCGACACCAATTTCTGTCTCGAACGGGGATCCTCTGGTGCGGAGGTGATCAGAAATGAGTGATTGGACATCAAGGACGCGACGCTCACCGATCCCGACTCGAGTCAAACACACTACCGTCCAGAAGAGTACCGATGTAGTGAATTTGTACCTTATCTGCAAGAAAAGCGCGGGGATCTTAGTAGATTGTTCGTCGCGCAAACTGACGGTAATTACGCACCACCTTTCTTAGGGAACGTTTTACCGTCGCCGGGAGAGATGGATTCTACAGTGACACCCTGCGACGGAGAACGGTGAGTGATATGGTATACGGATTGACGACATGACTGACCATGATGTAAATTGGTATGAAGAACAGGATAGAAAATGGTCACTGTAGCAGAGACACTTATAGGGGCGGGGCACGGATCTTGATCCGATAGATTTGGTGTTATCCGGGGTTTTCCCTCCCAAAATCTAGTCAGAATCTAGATGAAATAAGCTGAAATCTAGCTGTCCTTATCGATCGAATAACATACACAGGGTTACGAATCGCAAGGTACGATTGCGATACGATGTGTGTATACCAAATGCACACACACACACGTGAACAGACGTGAACTCGTGACTTTGATAGTAACGCGTGACTCACCCAAATTTGCCATGAACTCCAACGATCTCTTCTCGTTTCTCGAGGAAGAAACTGTTCAAGATGAGCAAGACGACATGGTCGTCGACCAACCCACCCACAAACGAAAAGCGGATCAACCTCTCGACGATTCTCTGCCAAACGACCCTGGTCCATCCTCACCCAAGAGGCCCCGTATGGCTTCCCCAGCTCCCGTTGTACTTGATGATTTCGAGACTGAAGCGAAGCGAGAAGTCGCTGCCAGTGCCGGGTTGACTGGTGTGGTAGAGGCAGGTACACGCCTTGAGCTAAAGCATCAGGTCCGTGCCAATCTTTAACTTTTGAATTGCATTCCATAATTCCAAATAGGTACGACACCAAGTCGCCGTTCCTCCGGGGTATGATTACACTCCCATATCAAAACACACGCCGCCTACGAAGCCGGATCGCGAGTACAAGTTCGAACTCGATCCATTCCAAAAGGTCTCTGTCTACGCCATACAACGAAACGAGAGTGTGCTTGTATCAGCACATACTAGTGCCGGAAAAACTGTCGTAGCAGAATACGCCATCGCTCAATGTCTCAATAGAAAACAGAGAGTCATTTATACAAGTCCCATCAAGGTTCCATTTTTTGCTTGTGTGTTGAACAAAGTGACGAATATTCACGTTAAGACTTTAGGCTTTGAGCAACCAGAAATATCGCGAAATGTTGGCAGAATTCGGTGACGTCGGTCTTATGACCGGTGATGTGACCATAAATCCAACTGCGAGTTGTCTAGTCATGACTACAGAGGTACATGGTGCTTTTATAACGGCCCTCTACGTTTCTGACCCAAAGTTTATGAAAAAAAGATTTTACGATCTATGCTCTACCGAGGCTCTGAAATCATGCGCGAGGTAGCCTGGGTCATCTTTGACGAAATTCATTACATGCGAGACAAAGAACGAGGTGTTGTCTGGGAAGAAACCATCATCCTTCTGCCCCACTCTGTCCGCTACGTCTTTCTATCCGCCACAATCCCCAATGCCATGCAGTTTGCGGAGTGGATATGCAAGTCCCATGAACAACCTTGTCACGTCGTTTACACAGACTTCCGACCCACGCCTCTCCAACATTACTTGTTCCCTGCTGGTGGCGAGGGCATATACCTTGTGGTGAATGAGAAGGGCGAGTTCCGAGAGGATAACTTTAGCAAAGCAATGGGAAAACTTCAGGACAACATGGGAGACGACCCCGCCGATCCACGCGCTGGCAAGGGCAAAAAAGGAAAGATCAAAAAAGGCGGTGATAAAAAAGGTTTATATCTTGGTCATTTCATCTTTCCAGTTTATTTATCGCCCTCCAGGACCTTCTGATATCTCCAAGATTATCAAGATGATCATGTTGAAGAACTACAACCCCGTTATCGTTTTCTCGTTTAGCAAGAGGGAGTGTGAAGGCCTTGCGCTTACCATGTCAAAGTTCGAATTCACAAGTACAGACGAACAGGACCTCGTTACGAATATCTTCAACAACGCCATCGAAAATCTTGCGGAAGCTGACAGGCAATTGCCTCAAATCTCAAACTTGCTCCCTTTACTTCGGCGGGGCATCGGGATCCATCATGGTGGCTTGCTTCCGATTCTGAAAGAGGTGATAGAGATTCTGTTCCAAGAGGGCCTTATCAAAGTCCTGTTCGCAACCGAGACGTTCTCCATCGGTCTGAACATGCCCGCCAAAACCGTCGTCTTCACAGCTGCTCGCAAGTTTGACGGTCGAGAGTTTAGGAACTTGTCCTCGGGAGAATACATCCAAATGTCAGGACGTGCAGGTCGACGTGGTTTAGATGACCGAGGTGTAGTTATCATGATGTGCGATGAGAAGCTGGAGCCTGCTTCTGCGAAGGCCATGGTGAAGGGAGAAGCTGATAGGCTTGATTCAGCGTTCCACCTGGGGTACAATATGGTGTTGAACTTGATGAAAGTGGAGGGTATCAGCCCGGAGTACATGCTGGAGCGGTGTTTCTTCCAGTTCCAGAGCAGTGCTGGGATACCTAAACTTGAAGACGGTACGAGAAAGCATTCGTCATTAGTCACGTCGCTTACAATCCCTATGAATTGGCAGAGTTGAAAGTGGAAGAGGAAGAGCGCAGCAAGGTGGTCATACCTGACGAAGAACTTGTTTCGCAGTACTACGATTACCGACAACAGCTGGACCAAATGGCTGCTGACTTTCGCGAGGTCGTCACCCATCCAGAGTACTCGATACCACACCTCAAGCCTGGTCGTTTGGTGAAAGTAAAATACCAGAAACTCGACTTTGGATGGGGTATCGCCGTCAACTGGCAAAAGCGAACTGACGCAAAGGTGATTGATGCAAAGGATCCATTTCTGATAGTCTGACTGACGTTGGTAGGGTCGGGGAGGTCCTAAAACAGAAACTTTGCCGGCGCACGAACAATACGTCGTTGACGTCCTGTTAAACTGTGCTCCTGGGGGTTCTGTCCCTAAAGATCGTAATGTCACCGCCGCCACCCCAGGTGGCATTCAGCCCTGTGCCCCAGGACAAAAGGGCGTTCCTCTTGTCGTTCCAGTCCTACTTTCGACAATCGAAGGTATCAGCCACCTACGAATATACCTGCCGAAAGATTTGCGTCCAGATGCAGGCAGGGAAACGGCTTGGAAGAGTTTATTGGAGGTGCAGCGGAGGTTCCCTGACGGAATTGCGCTTCTTGATCCTATTGAGAACATGGGTATAAAGGACAGCAAGTTCTTGGACTTGGTCAAGGTTAGGGATTTGCCCAATTTATCTCGGGGTGCATGCTGAAATACTTGCGTTCCAGAAAATTGATATCATGGAGAAGAAGATGTTCTCAAGCCCGCTCCACAAGGACCCACGGCTTCCAGAGCTCTACACGCTCTACGCCAAGAAAAAGGAGAGTCAGGAGCGCATCAGGTCTTTGAAGAAGCGTATACAGGCTACCTATGACGTGCTGCAACTCGAAGAGCTCAAGTGCCGGAAACGGGTCCTGCGTCGGTTGGCGTTCACTACGTCCGCTGATATAGTGGACATGAAGGGGCGCGTCGCATGTGAAATCAGTTCGGGGGATGAACTGCTCTTGACAGAGTTAATATTCAATGGCGTTTTCAACCCGTTGACACCTGAACAGTGTGCGGCGCTGCTGAGTTGTTTTGTGTTTACCGAAAAGGTGCGTCGTTAGGTTTTGCTATTGCGAGACCTCATATTGATTCATCCTGCATACTTGCCTCGTAGAGTGAACAAGCGACGAAATTGAAAGAGGAGCTTGCTGCGCCTCTCCGAGTCATGCAGGAGATTGCGAGGCGGATAGCGAAGGTATCCAAGGAATCCAAACTTGCTGTCGATGAAGACGAATACGTGTCCTCGTTCAAGGTGGAGTTGATGGATGCAGTCGTCCAGTGGTGCCGTGGAGCCTCATTTTCGGAGGTTTGCAAGGTCTGTCCGCTCCCAAATGTCTCTCATCATTTTCGCTGACACTATTGTTTTGAAGTTGACAGACCAATTTGAGGGAAGCTTGATTCGCGTGTTCCGCCGTCTAAGCGAGCTTCTCCGACAAATGACTCAAGCGGCCAAGGTCATCGGGAACGCTGAGCTGAAGGAAAAATTCGAAAAAGCGTCAGAGATGCTGGAACGGCCAAATTCCGTTATTTTCTGTTCATCATTGTATCTCTAGGATTTCTTGTTGGCATTTATATTTCTGACGACTGTTCTGGGATCTCCGCATGGCTGATCGCCCAACCTATCGTCAAGGGAATACTCATTGCATTGACTTTACAGCAGCAATTCTGCATCAAAGCATACACATAGTGCTCATTCCGCCGACTTACTATCCTATCCATGAGCTTTCCTGGTTGAGCACGTTGAACCCAAGGTTGGCTCGGAGCCTGTGGGCCTCGCTGACAGTTTTAGCTTCGAAGATAAGGATCAACGTTGTTGCTTGAGGCGGGAATGAGTTGGTACGTACTACGCAGCTACTACATGGTAGTGACTAGCAAAGCGGTAGGTAGGCGACGACACCTCTCACTTTTGTGGTGATAAAGGGGAAGAGAATGACTATTTCTCGAAGATTTCGACCCGACCTTGTCCAAGACCAATTTATCTCGACGAACCACATGAAGGGAAGGATTACTTCCGATCCCAAAAGCTCTTAACTTCTTTGGCGGGACATGAGCAAAGTTCGGAGTTGTCCAATCCACACAGACAATTCTCTTAGTATTGTCGGAAGGAAGATACAAAAAAGCCCAAGTGTTCGATCCCGCTCTGGAGTCGGTACCTGCGGATTCAGTGTCAAATTCACGGTAACACTATGCCATACTAGTACTAGCTGCGTTTGAATGGAAATTGGTATCACTGTTTGGAATGATCAGCTTTTGGTTAGCGATAGCCTAGAGGTATGGAACACACGGATTCAGAGTTTTGCATCCACTGCTGCACCTTCAATTTACTGGCCTTCCTAGCACGCAACTCTTCCGCCTCCACTCGCCTCTGTCGTTCTGTAGCC
This sequence comes from Laccaria trichodermophora, assembly GCA_018417955.1. Taxonomy (NCBI): domain Eukaryota; kingdom Fungi; phylum Basidiomycota; class Agaricomycetes; order Agaricales; family Hydnangiaceae; genus Laccaria; species Laccaria trichodermophora. The sequence goes on from JACTVC010000010.1 coordinate 785,749, forward strand.
ATCGATTCAGGGGTCCTACCCTTGATTAACATGGAGAGCGCAAGGATATCATCCATCGCCTGAAGCATTTCAGGTGACATGTCTGAGTGCTTTTCGCTATCATCGCTAGTATGCGGAGGGGCGGGTGGTATCGGTATTGACTCGTAGCATTCCGTGAAACGCTGTTGCATCAACTCCTTGATTTCTTGACCACTGCCCCAGCGTCGGTAGGCAGCAACACCATACATGTAATCCAGAATGATGGTGGATGGATGTGGTGTGCCGTGCCTCTCATGCATGCATCAAATTGGGGTATGGTCGGTAAAAGGCTTTCGGTAGACATCATTTCAAAATGCTGCAGGGTGATACGACGGGACGGCATTGGGCCTGTTTCAACGCGAGGGATGTCGGCAGGTTGCAAAGCGAAGTTTGGGGTCTAGAGATCACAAATGAATACAATTTAATAATTATGTGCCTCACACACCTTCAAGAATGCGCTACTCCCTTTTGCGTGAAATGTATGCAACGTCGAGTACAAAAATATTCCATTTTCAAGTGAGTTGATGGTCAGATCAACGGATTCTTCATCGAGGTTATAAAGATGCTGACGATCTTGAAGAACGAGTTGAATGTACTAAGAGAGCATTTAACAAGACGATGACGTTGAGCAACGAGAATGTATACTTTATCCCCCTTGCTCTTGGGGAGTAGGTGCGCTGCTTGAGAAACCATGCTACTCATCCTTGTAAAGACGCACGCCGAACCGTCTCGTTCCATTATGCGACCACGGAAATCCAAAGAGCGTGGTGTTTGCGCAGTAGATGTTATTCCGCTGTCCATGGCATGGAAATCAATGAGGCGATAATCCCCTATAAGAAGTTAAACAAGAATATTGGCGATAAGCAACGAATCCAGAATCTGTGAATATTACATACCCTCAGGAATGAAATAATATGCCTCGCCAATGTTATCAAGGGTGCTAGTGTCATAGTCGACAGGGGGGCCATTGGGGGTCGTAGCGAGATCTCCACGAACCCCACAAATTGTGAAGAGAAGAAACCGAAGCCATTTGACAGGGCACAGGGAAAGTCTTTCGATGTCGACAAAGGGAATAGAGAGTGCCAGAATTTGTCGGTCTTCGATAGGTAAGTAAATGTCCACCATGGCGAGACAACAAGTTGGAGAGCTGTCGCTGAGACATACGTGAAGGTGATACGAGAAGTATTAAGGAGAAAGAAGGTCGGTCCAGCGACGTCCAGCGTCTTGTAAAATCCCCCGCTCAAGATTGCAAAGTGGAAAGTCGGGAAGACAGTTCCAGAATGGCAGCAATGTGCGCACCAACTTGAAGCTTGAGCTTGAGGGCCTTGTGCACGTAATCGGCGATTCAAATAACGCACTGCTCGTCATAACACACTTTCACTTTTGAACCTTCAATCCACTTGGACGCATGTCCGCTTTACGAAGGGAAGGACAAAAAGTTGTTTGTTTGGCAGAGTAGAGCAGAGTTCGGTTTTGTGAAATGCACAGAAACCATTCTCTCAATTATTGTCGGAAGGAAGATACAAATTACTTCTAAAAAATCCGAAAGTGTTCAACGTTCAACGCCGACCTGGAGTCGGTACCTGCGGATTCAGTGCCAAATTTACGGCGACACTATGCCATACTAGCAACATTTGAATGATGGAAATGGGTATCACTATTTGCAAAGATCAGCTTTTGATTGGAATTAGCCCAGAAGTATGGAACACACAGATTCAGAGTTTTGCATCCACTGCTGCACCTTTAATTTACTAGCCTCCTTAGCACGCAACTCTTCCGCCTCCGCCTGCCTCTGTTGTTCTGCAGCCATCAATTCCGGGGTCGTACCCTTGAGTAACATGGAGAGTTCATGTATATCATCCATCGCCTGAAGCATTTCAGGTGACATGTCTGAGTGCTTTTCGCTATCATCGCTAGTATGCGGAGGGGCGGGTGGTATCGGTATTGACTCGTAGCATTCCGTGAAACGTTGTTGCATCACTTCCTTGATTTCTTGTCCACCACCCCAGCGCCGGTAGGCAGCAACGCCATACATATAGTCGAGGATGATGGTGGATGGACGCGGTGTGCCTGTGCCTCTCATATCTGCATCAAATTGCGGTATCGATTGTAAATAGCTAGTCATTGCTTCAAAATGCTGGAGGGTGATGCGATTGGATGGCATTGGGCCTGTTTCAACACGAGGGATATCGTCAGGTTGTAAAGCGAAGTTGGGAGTCTAGAAACCATATGAATAAGATTCAGAGTTTATGTGCATCACACACTTTTAAGAATGCGTTACTCCCTCGCCCAAAACGATTATGCAATGTCCGGTACAAAAACAATCCGTTTTCAAGCGAGTTGATGGTCAGATCAACGGGTTCTTCATCAAGGTTATAAAGATGTTGACGATCTTGAAGAACGAGTTGAATGTACTGGAAGAGCATTTAGCAAGACGATGACATTGAGCAACGAAAATGTACACTTCATCCCCCTTGCTCTTGGGGAGTAGGTGCACTGCTTGACAATCTGCTTCTCCCATCATTGTAAAAACACACGCCGGACCGTCTCGGTCCATTATATCTCTACGGAAATTTGAAGACCGTAGTGTTCGCGCAGTGGATATTATTTGGTCATTCAATCCACAGAAATCTATGAGGTGATAATCCCCTATAAAAGGGTAAACGAAAATGTTAGCGACGAGCAACAAATATACATTACCCTCAGGAACAAAGTAATATGTCTCCTCCACGTTATCGAGGCTGCTAGAGTCATAATCGACAGGAAGGCCATTGGGCGTCGTAGAGAGATCTCCACGAACCCCACAAATTGTGAAGATAAGAAAACGAAGCCACTTGACAGGGCGTAGGGCAAGTCTCTCAATATCGACGAAGGGGATGGAGAGTGCCAGAATTTGTTCGGTCTTCGATAGGCAAGTAAATGTCCACCATGGCGAGACGGCAACGAGTAAAGAGCTGTCACACTGAGACGTGTGTGAAGGAGCGAAAATGTTTCATTTGCGAAAACAGGAGAACTAGGGCTGCGACCAAGAGTGTACACTGCAACAGCTGAACCAAATGGCCGCGAACTTTGTCACCCGTGCAGAATACCCTCAACGCGAAAGTCGACCTTGGAAGAAAAAGTGAGCCACGTTTGAAAGGGTGAATGACTGTGTCCCGAATTCCGATGCCGATGACAGATAAAACGGCTGACGTATTGCGCAACCCACAGCGTCAAGGGAGTACCAATACATTGATTTCACAACACGGCGTGTGCACAACGGAGCTTTACATACAACAATAATTTTACATGAAGGCGCATATACACCGCCCATTCCGCCAGTTTCTTATTGCATTGTTTACGAGCTTTGCTTGTTGAGCACGTTATAACCGAGATTGGCTCGGAACTTGACGGCCTCGCTGGCAGGTTTGACTTCAAGAGGCTTAACAGGGCCATGGCCAACGGCAGCAGCAATGCGGTCGGATAGCTCTTGATCGACAGCGGCCCAAACAGAAACTATGGGATAGGTGAGCATCGTTCAATGAGGGGGAAGGAATACGGTAAAACGTACGTTGCCTCGCCTTGACTTCCGCACTCTTGACATTCTTGAAGTGGCCAGCGACGTTTTGTACATACGTCTCTCTGGCCTTGTCGTCCCAGACCTTGCTCCACAAGGCCCGGGGTTGCTCAAAGTCAACTATCAACGGATATATTCAGTAAAATGGGTGTCGATCATCTGAAAATCACCCACGTTCAGTGACCTCGCTCAGATCTCTCCAAGCACCGCCAATAAAAGTCTCATGCCTCTCCTCACGTTCCAAGTCTCGGGCAGAAGAGTCGATAGCTCCCTTCTTCTTCGCGTATGTGAGGGTCTGGATCGAGCTCTGGTAGTTAGGCCGGTTATCCTGCGAAATGAAGGCGGCAGGTCCGTCGCGCTGGAAGTTGGCAACGGGGTTGAGTGGTGCGTTGACTGGCAATTGCTGATAGTTGGCGCCAAGACGGTGGCGGTGTGTGTCAGGGTAAGAGAAGAGACGCGACTGCAGGACGGGATCGGCGGAAGGCTCGATGTAGGGGATGAGATGCGATGGTGAGAATGCAACCTGGCCATGAGCATAATGAGTACAATGGCTGGTTTATTGGCGGGTAGTGAAATAACCCACCTGCTCGATCTCGGCGAAGTAGTTTTTGGGGTTCTCGTCGAGAACAAGTCTCCCAATGGGCCGAAGGGGGAACTCGCCGTGTGGCCAGACTTTGGTAAGATCGAGGATGTTGTAGCGGAAATTCTCAGCTTGCTCCGGAGTCATGGTTTGCTGGATAAACGATGAGCAGCATATTTTGTGTCAATATTGCAACACGACCCACAATGAACACGTTCCAGGTTGGGTATTTGCCGGCTTCAATGGCCTCAAACAGGTTTTGAGTACCGTAGTCTGGGTTCTCACCGGCAAGGCGAGTTGCGGTTGCATCGTCAAGAGTCTGTGGGTAAACAAGTTTTGGCTATCCTTCGGGCCGAAGGCAGAACAATCGCGTACCTTGAAACCGCCTTCAGCACGAAGGTGGACTTGGACGTACACAAAGGAACCGTCATCCTTGACCCACTTGAAGGTGTGTCCGGAGTACCCGTGCTCCTGGTGATAGCCGTCTGGAGTTCCACGATCAGAGAAGAGGATCATGATCTGGTGGATCGACTCTGGGTTTTGAGAAAGATAGTCCTGCGAACGCGTGAGATGAATGAACTAATCAAACGAAGCGCATATACATACCCAAAACATATCGGCATCCTTCAGATGGGTCTGGGGATCCCTCTTCTGGGTGTGTATGAAGTGGGGAAATTTGGCAGGATCGCGAATAAAGAAGACAGGGGTGTTGTTGAAAACCCAGTCCCAGTTACCCTCTTCAGTCCTTAGCTTGATTGAAAAGCCACGGGGGTCACGAGCAGTGTCCGCTGAACCAGATTCACCACCGACGGTGGAGAAGCGGACTGTAGCGCGAACCTTCTTGCCTACGTCCTGGAAGAGAGACTGGGAGGTGATGTCACTGAGGTCGTGTGTGACCTCAAAGTAACCATGTGCACCAGCACCTTTCGCGTGAACCTAGATGGCATGGTCAACGTCGTGAGTCAGTCTCGATGAAGGATTGCGACTCACAACACGCTCTGGGATACGCTCACGATCAAAGTGTGCGAGAAGGTCGATATGGTGGAAATCTAAAATTCTAAAATCAGTACCTAGTCGCGACAGTACGCATTGGGCACACCTTGGAGCAACAGGGGCCCCAGACGGCCGGCTCTTTGAGCAGCATAGGGCTCGGCGACGGGAGCACCGTTGGAAGTTGTGTAAACGGCACCGTCCTGAGTGGAAAAAACTTGCTGTGAAGGCATGAGGATGATATTCAAAAGGGGAAAGGGGAGACAAGTACCTGTTAATTTTCGTTGCTTCTTATATAGTGGGGAGGGGCATTTACCAAGCAGGTAGGTAATGATGATTCAATGAGCGGATCTCCACACACGTGACCTGAAGGACTTGGATCGGCAAAACCGGTCATAGCCGTGGCCGTCAGACCCGTGGATATATTTAGAAATCCGTGGATACCCCTGATCCTTACCTTGCTGCCCTTCGTCAGTTCTGTGGAACTCTCCTTCTTGACAAAAAAACACTCTTTGATTGATTTATTCAAATCCAATTACTTCTTCAAATTTTCCTCCAAACTCCGCCCTAATTTTATCACTCCATATTATATTTATATGCGTTTACAGAATTGACCATGTTACATTTCTGACCTGAATGCTATGAATTTAATGAAGTAGCAAACATCTTTAAAGGCCAGAAATACGATGTGTATATGGCAGCTCAGTGACAAACACATACCTCACACATTTATGACCACCAAAAGTTCTAATTATGGCGAGATAGTATGATTTTTCATATCTTAATTGTCACTACTTCGAAGACTTACAATTTATATCCAACTTGTGACGCTTGCTCCTCATGTGGACAACATGTGGATGTGGACCGCAGCTTGATCATGTCATTTCTTAGTGTTATTAGAGAATGAACTTCTACTACTCAAGTTCATATAACTTATATTTTCCTATAATAAAAATCTTCTGAGAACCTTCTAACACATATTTTTTCTTATGGAAAAGATCAAAGAAGTGATGATGATAAATGGAGGGCTGCTCTGAGCCGCTAGCCACGGATGTCCGTACCGTGGCTTATCCAAAGAAAATCCATGGATCGGGTATAATACTCGGTCTGATCCCCAATCAAATCCCTCGTCGTTGATTGGCTGATATAAACCTTCCACACTTCCAAGCTCGTTCACAGTACCAGTATGTCAACATTTCCATTGTTTAAACGCCGAAAGCACTTCGAGATTGGGTCTCCTGATAATTCATATGAAATACAGCTGCGTGGCCGTCAGAAGGACATCCTTTTCCTATGATGTTCCGGCCGTCTATGTGACCGTTTAGTTGTACCCCGGGTATAGACACACACACAATGATTCCGTTGGGCAATATTTCCTGATCGCAGCACATTGACCGGAGCCAACCGACATAAGCATCAGAAAGACAGGAAGATACGCATATACTATACTTGACGGGTACTAACTGGCTAGGAAAAGGAAACTGTCTATGATAGAGCCCTCAGCCATTTCAGCACTAAGAAATTATAGGGGGAGCCCAATCCATACATATCTGAGGACATCTAATCTTTCGCAAAAAAAGTTAAAAACCATGTAACGAGCTAATATATTCTTCATGAAAATCAGGGAGGGGAAGCCTTGCGTTCAACAATGTGAGATGAATAAATGGAAGCCAGTATGTAGACAGGCGAGGGAAAAGCGTAATAATAAATGACTCCCAAGTAAGCAAAAAAAACCGTGAACTTTTCAAACAGTCAAGGATTCACCAGAGGAAGTAATCCAACGCAAGTAATAATCCAACGCAAGTGTTGGACTTGTATAAATCCGCCAGAGGTAACGCCCAAAATGGAAAATATGATGGCAAACCACGTGGCTCAATTTGGTCCACAGCGGACAGACGAGACTCACGACAACCTCCAGCAACGCCCGCCCCGTTCCCCTCTATCATCCATCGTCCCAATGGTGAGATTTCCTCTTGAATCATCGCAGCCAATGTATCCGTCGCGATTTCCTGGTTCCAATGAACCATCTTGAGCTGGATGCGCGACCAGATGTCCGGATGAAGTTTTGCTGACCCCTCTGCTCTCCAGGCCTCAACAGACCTCGCACCCACATACGCCGCCCTCATCCTCGCTGATGACGGTATTGAAATCACTGTGCGTTCTCATCCCACCGCTTTCTCAGAAGAAAATCAGAATATGAATTGTCGGTCGTTATTTAGTCGGATAGAATCGTCGCCTTGACAAACGCTGCTGGCGTCGACATCGAGCCCATCTGGGCGTCCCTCCTTGCCAAGGCGCTGGAGGGCAAGAACGTAAAGGAGCTCTTGTCGAACGTTGGCTCTGGAGGAGGCGCACCGGCAGCTGGCGGTGCTGTACCCGCTGCGACAACTGGTGCCGCTGCTGTTGAAGCACCAAAAGAGGAGGAAAAGAAGGAGGAAGAAAAGGAAGAGTCAGACGACGATATGGTGCGTTCTGGATGTATTTTTGCTGTTGGGTGTGACGCTGATGACTTGATAGGGTTTCGGTCTCTTCGATTAGAGTCTCCTCGTCTTTCTTTGTTTTCTATCGCATCGCACTTGTATTGCCTATTTAGTGTCGTTGCAAAAAAAAACTTTAAAACGGCATTATTCTATTGGGTTGAAGTCATCAAATTGCGATGGATTCGGCCAAGATATGTTCAAGCGGCGGAGATGACCATGTTACGCACCCCAAGTGCAAACTGCTTATACACTGACAAGCTGGCCGCATCCTATGAAAGCGAATACAGGGAATACATGAAACGGGTATTTACAAACATCTACAAGGTAAATCGGGAATACAAGATGGACAACGAAAATGAAAGCATCCAAAAATTCAAACACTCATCTTCATCGCGATGCTAGGGTGTGGTTCATACCCTTCAACCACAAAATCACTATAAACAAAATCCTCAATATCATCAATATTGTCCCTCGCCCACCTCAACTTCGGAAACGGCCTGGGCTCGCGCCTCAGCTGCTCCTCCAGTGCATCGACGTGATCGCGATACACGTGAGCGTCACCCAGCTGAATGATGAGTTCGTGCGCAGATGTCCCCGTTACGCGCGCGATCATGTGCGTGAGCAGCGCGTATGAGGCGATGTTGAACGGGATTCCAAGGCCCAAGTCGGCGGAGCGCTGGTACATTAGACAGGAAAGTTTGGGTTTCTGGGCTGGGTCGGAGGCGGGCGGGAGGTGTACGTAGAATTGGCAAAGCATGTGGCACGGAGGTAGAGCCATTAGTGGGATATCTACGCGCATGATGTGAGTTTACGCGTCGAGATGCGAAATAGAGGGTAAACGGACCTTTGGGGTTCCAAGCGCTCAGGATGATACGACGATCAGTCGGGTTCTCCTTGATCTTCATGATACACTCTCGAAGCTGGTCAACACCTTGACCGGTATAATCCTTGTCGCAATCCACGTACTCCGCTCCAAAGTGCCTCCATTGAAAGCCATAGACAGGCCCCAAATCGCCCTCGCGTCGATGGCCCAACCCACGGCCCTCCAAGAACGCTTTCGAGCCATTCCCATCCCATATCTTGACACCCTTTTTGGAAAGGATCGTCGAGTCCGTAGAGCCATGAATAAACCACAATAGTTCCTCAACGATCCCGCGCATGAATGTTCGTTTTGTGGTTAATAGTGGGAGCGTTGAGTCCGCGAGGGAGAACCGCAGGGAGGGGGGCGCGAAGATGGCGATGGTGCCGGTGCCTGTACGATCTGGACGAATATCACCCGCGTCTAGGACGCGTCGGATGAGCTGGAGGTATTGTTGCTCGTCGTGTTCTTGATCGTTTACGTGTTGAGATGCCATTAGTGACGCGACGAGACGCGACTTGGAGAGAGAAAGTTTTGATTTTGATCACGGGACGTTGCCAAAGAAAACGGGAAATGCCGAATAACTGTACATAGGGTAGATGCCGAACCCGGCTTGAAACTCTGATTCTTGCGAGATTTAGAAAACAAGTCCTCCTCATCACTATCGATAAAAAATGGCTGCAGCACGCGGTTTGTATTCTCATTTATTCAACTATGCCTTGTTCTCATTATTGTTCTTAGGTGGAGGTGCCTCTGGAACCAAATTTCGCATGACCCTCGGTCTCCCCGTCGGCGCCGTACTCAATTGCGCAGACAACAGCGGCGCCAAGTCGCTCTTCATTATCGAGCCTTTCGGGTTTGGAGCCCATCTTAATAGGCTGCCTGATGCGGGTGTGGGTGACATGGTTGTGGCGTCAGTGAAGAAGGGAAAGCCAGAGTTGAGGAAGAAGAGTACGCCCTTCGTCTCTCTCTGAGAGAGTGAAATATTAACCCGTGATTAGCCATGCCCGCTGTTGTTGTGCGTCAACGCAAAGCTTGGAGGAGGAAAGATGGTGTCTTCCTCTACTTTGAGGTACGTTCTTGTATCCTTTGCTCGTCTGCGTCCTGTTGATCTTGGTGAAAAGGATAACGCCGGTGTTATAGTCAACCCCAAGGGTGAAATGAAGGGATCCGCTATCACTGGCCCCGTAGCAAAAGAATGCGTGCGTCCCAACCGTTCACACGCCCTTTGATTCCGTTTTTTGACTCTATGTGTTATTTCCAGGCTGATCTCTGGCCACGTATCGCATCCAACGCTGGAACAGTCGTATGAGTGGAGTTGTTTACGCGCTTTCTCTTTTTTTTCCATCTCATCAACCATATGTTCAATACCTCATGATATGAATTGATATGGCAAACGAATCACTTAGGTCCATATAAGCGTCAATATGCGCAGTGGTACGTGGTATATACAAAATACAGTAAGGGCTGCCTATATTACGACAGTATAATTTTCTCCTTCTCCTTTGGTTTGATCTTGACACCAGCCAGCTTCGTTGTCTTTGCCACTCGAGGCGGATGGTGTTGTAAACTTGACGGACTAGGGCTCGAAGTCTTTAGTGTATCAGACAATGACCGCGCTTGCTGTTGTTGTGGAAGCATAGGCAGCGCTGGTAGAGGAGCTTGGATTTTTGGTCTTGGTGGATTTGGGAGGGGATTTGGTAACGACGGCGGTGGTTTCAGAGGAAGGGAAGGGTGATAAGGTAGGGTCGACGTGCTAGCCCTATCTGACCCATCGGTTTCTGCCTCTGTTGATGTTGGCTTGGGATTCGTGCTCTCCATCTGACGTAGCTTGGCTTCCATCATAGCAATCTTGTCCTGCGTTTTCCTGGAAGCGATGTAAGTAAGGGGGCTCCTGAAGCACAGCGAACAACTTACCCTTCGTGTCTCGTCACAAGCCCCGTCTTGAGCATGCTAAGGGTAGTCGGCCTCCCCGTTTCCATCATGCTCTTCTTATGCTTCGACCCCGACACGACTCCGTTTCCATACTGATCAAGAGGGGCTTGATGAGCAAAGGTCACGACGAGTTTACGGCCGCGGAGGAGTTTGTCATGGGCCAGTGTTAGAGCCTTCATTGCGTCCTACATTCAATGCGATATGATCAGCCTCTTCTTTTCTCTCTTCCCAACATGAAAGCACGGGGTCGTGGTTGTGTGACGGGGACTCGGATCCCTGGCAATCGTACTGCATCGACAGCAGATTTTTGAGAATCGACGATTCATGCGATGCGTGACAAGAAAAGGAAAAGCCAGGGTGAGCAATGGAGTCCTCAAAGCAGACATCACGCAAGAAAGACGTGGAGGGAGAGGGGGAGGGGGAAAAGGGACACTTACATCTTTGCTTCCGTACTCGATAAATGCATACCCGCGAGGCTTGCCTTTGAGGAGCCCAGTCTTGTGGAAGAGGAAATCGAGCTTGGAAACCTTGCCGAACTTTGAAAAGACTTGAAGGAGTGAGTACCTTTTGCAGAGTATGATCAGACTGGAGGGGTGAAAAGGGAGGGTGGGGAAACGGACTCGTCGACGGTGGGATGAAGGTTTCCGATGTAGAGTCTATCTTTAAGAAGTTGCCGAGGCTGTTGTGGTTGTTGCTGCTCGGAGGTGGGTTCGGGGTCGAGATCGGATGGATAGGATAAATGGTCATTGAAAGAGGGTGTTGGCACTGTTGAGGACGGTGAACACGATGGCGTCGATGTGCTTGCCATGACGGTGTGTGTGACCAATTTGTACAAGGACCGCGATCATCAACTTCCTCTACGGGAGATTTAGTTGCCAAGGGATCGCATTCCACACCCAGCACGAGAATGCTTCGCTCGTCGTTCTCATTCTTGTCTCTATGGCTTTTTCTTCGGTTGGAAGGAAGAAAGTGGCGAGCCACTGTGAGCATCCTCATCTACACCGACTGACATATGTATTGAATTGCTATTGGATTTGCAGTGATCCTGTTGTTCGTCAACATCATCGTTCTCGCCCTTTCTGCTCAGGTCAACCTCTTCCAAGGTTTCTTTTGTATGCCAATTTTCCTCCTACGCACAGCTTGTACTGAACATTATTTACAGTCCACGCCGACCTCTTTCCTTTGGCCCTGTCCATCATTACATTCATTATCATCTTGTTTCTGTATTCCCCATCTCAACCAAAAATTGAAAATGCCTACTAATCCTTTGAACAGAGTAGCCCTTGACTTTGCTCTCAACAATTCATACACCGGCCGAGCTCAATTCGAAATAGGCGTCTTTGGCGTCTTGAGTGTCTTCTGGCTCGCCTTCAACGCGTTCTCTACTTCTCGATGGCGCCAGGTTCCATTCCACTGTAATACCATCCCATCCGGTACGTATTCATACCAGAATTACTATAATGACATCTACCCATCCATTGCCAAAGACTTTCCTGATGAAATAACGTGGTGTAAGAACCTGCAAGCCCTCAAATCCTTCGTCTGGATCAACTTTCTAATCTGTACATTCCTCTCTTCCAGCCCACCGGGTTCCCGGCTAACCCCCCACTTCCCCCCGCCCTTCTAGGCTTCTTCATCGCGATCCTGACTTTGCGGTACGCCGTCTCCCAATACGGACGCGGCAACAAACACATCTTCAAGATGCCTCTATCCCGCTACCGCCCCGAGTTCCATCCCAACGAGAGTCAGAACTTTAACAGGGGAAGCGAATTTTTACAGTTCGAGAAAATGCCATGATTTATTTTTTATACCTATTTTCGGTGGAGCTGCTGGACGGTCATGCCACATTCCTTGCTATACCCTCTTGTTGTTGTTGTTGTATCAGTTCCATACAACCGTGATGCATTCATTGACGCCATGAGCACAGATAAATTTGTTTCGTGAGCGTACAGAGTTTACCTCGTACCCTCTGCGTGAATCATTCGCTGCCTTACTTGAATGCAAAGTAGAAGTGAAGCGCAACACCAATAAATGAATTTTGTCAACGAAAGGTCCGTATACGGATAAATACTTACAATAACCCGAGAAAAAAAACGAAAGATGTAGATAAATAAAAAAAGGTGAAAACGAACAAACCGGTATACGGATACAAGCAAAGGGAAGGCGGGTAAAACGAGCCAAATAGAGAGAAAGAGAATGGAGCGTAGTTAAATCGCACTTGGATAGCTGACACTTTCGCTGAGGTGTTCGTTGGCCGGGTTGTATGTGAACCCTCTGAACTGATCTTGAACGGTCTCGGATAGGGCAGAATCAGTGACGACAGAGTCTTGCGCCTCTTCGTTAGTAAAATCGGGATCAAAGTTGGCAACGTCCAACACAGATTCCTAAATTTTCCATTAGATTCGCAATGATCAACTTTCAGACCCCACGTACCACGCTCGGCTTGAAAGGTGGCTGGATTTTTTTGGCGAGAAGCCTAAACACGCGTGAGTGTAGAAGATGGTTGACTAAAAAAGCACATACCGATTCCAGTCGATATACTTGGCGAAGAAGGGATGCCTCTTGATTTCTTCACCTCCATTTGCGCCAAGACGCTTCGAGGGGTCGCGTTGTAGGAGACCAGTCATGACGCTCCTAGCCTCGGATGGCATGTCGGGCGGGAAGTTGAGCGGGTCGGTAAGGATGCGTTGGTACATCGTATTTACGTTTTCATCGTAGAATGGTGGAAGGCCGGTCTAATGTTTCAGTCAGCGCTGACATCGGATCCACCGTAAACAGTAGGCGTACCATCATCTCATAAAGAAGGACCCCTAAAGTCCACCAGTCGACGGTCTTAGTGTAGCCCTGGCTTTCTAGCAACTCGGGAGCAATGTATTCCGGTGTACCACAGAAAGCTAATCTGACGTCAAGGTACGTACGACATTGAGAGGGAAAGACGAACTGTTGGTCTTTTCCGTCTCCGACATGTTCAGTTTACAAAGTCCTAGCAAGTTCAAGTGAGAACGGGGTGACATATAGAAAGTGCAAGAAGACAAACCAAAGTCGCATAGAGCAATATGGCCAGTGTAATCTAAAAGAATGTTCTCAGGTTTGAGGTCACTGGGAACCCAGTTAGCATATAACGTTTGTGAGTGATGTAAATGAATGATGTCACCGATAAACAACGTTGAAGCCGTGAAGATGCTCAAGCGCGCAAAGGAGTTCGGCAGCGTAAAAGCGGCTCCGATCTTGGTCAAACTTTCCCTCTCGTTGCAGGTGATAGAAGAGTTCTCCCCCGTTGACTGAAACGAGGTTCAACATACATCATCCTTGATGTTCAGAAGTAACACCCACCAAACGACATCACGAGATAAAGCTTGTCTGGATTTTGGAAAGAGAACTTGAGTGGGACAATAAATGGATTGTTGACCAGGGCAAGGACCGTGCGTTCCGCTAGAATATGTGTGATCTCTCCAGGCCGCTGGGCAATATGAGCCTTCCTGATAGTCTTGAGCGCATATATTCGCTGTGTGTCTTTCTTTCGGACTTGCATAACCTTTCCAAAGCTGCCCTTTCCAATGACCTTTAACAGATCAAAGGCCTCAATCGTGAGCGGTTCATTTCGAATTGGCTTGAAGTCTATTTTGAGATGGAATGACCCAAACCCGGCTGTGGCGCTGTACCATTGGTCCGAGGCGTGCTGTGCAAAAAGGTATCACCAAACGTGGGTCACGGAGTGCGAAAAATAGATTATTACATGTCCCTCGAGCATGGGCGTGAGATCAACGCGAGCCATAAGCAGATCGTTGCCCATGTCATCCTGGCCTTGTACAGCGGCTGCTGTTCGCAGGTAGGAGGAGACCGAGATGTTTGATGTACGTGAGACATCGCTGTTGCGAGCGTCAGAACAAGTGAAACTAGGACAACAAGGGAAATGCGCACAAATCGGCACGATAGTTCCAGACTGGATTGGAAAGATCGCCTCCCATTGCATCGATAAGGATTTCGTTCTTGTCGAACTCGAGTACGACATACGGAAGCCACCAGTATCGTTTGCGCTGCATGCTTTCTCTGTTACTGGTGGACTTGCGAGCAGGAGGGATTGTGTCAAGCGCCCTTTGGATGACATCGGGGACTTGCACACCGGGCGCAAGGGATAAACCGCGACCTATGATATGGATGTGATGTAGATTTTCGTGCTTATAGCAGTCAAAGCTTACCAGAGAAGATGCGAATAGTCAGCATACCAGACCTGAACTGATCAGGTCCAGGAGGTTTGGGCGTTGTGGGCCGCGAGGGAATTGGGGTTACGGATCGCGAGATGACACCATTTTCTTTGCCGTCCTTCGACTCTGCATTGGGGTGCTCGGCGTAAGGATGGCGCTCGTCGTTAGGTGGCTATGAGACATACTTTTGGAACCAAGTTTCCAAGACATCGGTGGTAAGGATAAAGGTTGTTGATGGAGACTGAGACGAGGAGAACGAGTTGGTAGGCAGCTACTACACGGTAGTAACAGGCAAAGTAGTAGATGATTGAGGAACAAGAGCCGCAATTATATTGCAATTATGATTACTTGTGCTAAATTAGACAACTGATCTTATCACACGTTGATAGATTTATCTCCAACCAAAGCCGTAAGTATTCCCTGAGCAACCTCTTATTCACGCTCGTGATCTATCTAAACATTGGATTGGCGTGTTACTGGCTTTCAACATTTCTGCGGCCTCCAGACAGTGTTGTCGGAACGATCCAATCACACTGTGACCGATTGAGGTTGCAACATTCTAGTTCAAAGGTGAGTGTGGGCTCTTTGTAGCTGGCGACTCCTCACTTTTGTGATGATAAAGGGGTCTAAAACAACTACATCTCGACAGGGCTTGGTCTCGACCTCGATTGCGTTCAAGATCAATCCACCTCGACGAATGTCCATCACATGAAGGGAAGTATCAAACTCCTGTCCCCAAAAGCTGTTTGTTTAGCGGGATATTAGCAAAGATGAGAAGAGTTTAGGGTCATGCGACGCACAGATACCATTCCCGCAATATTGCTGGAAGATCAACAGCCCCCGACCCAGTATCCTTCCAACGATCTCTGGTGTCAAAACCAACAAGACACTTGCCATATTTACGGTTCAATGGCCAAAATACGGCCTTGGCCCGAGTGGTGGCGGGTATATCAACTTGCAAGTTGGGCAATAGGCCCTTTGTCTACTTCAAGTATTAGATGCTGAGGCTCTGCTCAGGAATTCACAAACTTGTAAGAAGCCAATCGTCATTAAGGCAAAAGCGTAGCTGCTAAAACTTCGAGGTCCCCCACCACTTGGGTTGTTCAGGCCAAGAGGTTTGGCCCACGTCTTGATTTCGTACAACATAGGTCGGAGGATATGGGACAGTTGGCAGTAGCGTTTGATTAAATCCGAGTTAAAAAGGCCCATTCGCTCGTTAACGTTGATGTCGCAATAGAGTCCAGTCTTTGGGTCTCGAAAGGTGACTGTCAACGATAGGCGAACCATGTCAAATACGGATTGACATGAACCACGTACCAATGGGGACGGTTGCAAACGGCCTTGCCTTGATATCTTTGAAACCAGCTCTAGTAAAAACCCCCATCAATCGTCTTCAATTTCCTGGTCAGCGTGGCAGAAGTCAAAAGGGCAAACTGTCGACATACCGAACATTGTATATGCCTTAGTTTGCAAAGATAAACATCAATACTAGCAAAATGGAAGAGGAATGTACCGGGAAGGGCTTTATGAGCAGATGGAAAGCCACGTGGTCTATCTGGGTCCTAAATCTGATCAACATGAAAAGTTCATGTCGAAAAAAAACTAACCAATATGACCATGTCTAAATCGCTCGTTGGATAGGATACACCGTATCTAACCGTCGCTCCGTTGAGACGAAAGCGCAGTAATTCAACCACACACCTTGTACTCCCAAATAGCTCAACTGTATACTTGGATCCAAATTTCCGTTGAATAGCTTGTTGAACGCGCTTCGTTGTTTCCATTCGTTGTAAAATTACAGAATCAGGAAGCACGTAAGTATCTTGCCACGGGTCCGAGGCCATGGAGTCGAGGAGTTCAGAAAGATCACTGCCCTTCCACACAAGCGACGTGAGTCAAGAAAGAGGAAATTTATAAAATATGACAGGAACCTGTGCGGAGTTCAGCCTACGATAGAAGTCGAGCAAACTGATCCTCTTTTCCTTGACACGGGGCTTTGTTACTGACCTGTTTCAACTGGATAAATAGGTAGAGGTTGTGTGAGGAAGAGAAAAGCAAACTTCTTTGGTAGTTTCCTCGTTCCTAGACGTGGTTGTTGGCGAGTCATTTCTCCCTTTGATTCTTGTCCAGAGGTCGTCGAATTAGAGATTGTGGGGATATCATCCTTCTGGCGCGAACAACACAACGTTAAATCAATGACGCGCACGCCTACAAAATACGATGTTCAATGCTTTACATCCAGCGTTTTCTGCCTCGATGTAGTAGGGAGCACATTGCTTCTGTTTCTTCTTGAATTTGTCGGTTCGATAATCGCTAGACTGACTTGAGGTTAGGCTAACTGGTTTCTGAGGAAGGGTATATGGTGACAAACTCGATGGGTTCTTCAGTTTGTCCTAGAGGCGGTTGTCTAGGAATCGCCCGTTTTTCCACCTCGGCATGGGAATGTTTGTTTCGCAATTGGCTTACCAAACGGCGTCCGTCGATGTACAGGCGTTTCACATTTGAAGTCGTCCGCCTAGAGGACAGCATGTACGAAATTTTGGTAGGTAAAACACAAAAGGGTTTGGAACTTTGAATTCGGCGTATCCCGATCCAAGAAGGTCGCACGAATTTTGCCCCATAGTAGAATTTTGTTTGAATTTGTCGCGAACTTAGCTTGGAACACTGCTCCTACCTTGTTTTCGACTCTCGAGCTTCACAAGCCCTTCTATTATACCTTGATTATACCACTGCGGAAATCAAAAGACCGTGGTGTTTGCGCAGAAGATTTTATCCGTCGTCCAAGGCCATCCGTTGCACTTGTAGAAATCTAGCTATATGATGCCATTCAAGTTGGAATGGCATCGTAACAAGTTCCCCACGAACCCCAAAAATTGTGAAGTAGAAGAAACCTGCAAGACAGGGCGCAGGGAAAGTAGTGTCGACGAGGGGATAGGGAGTGATACTTAGGTCGGTCAACCGTCACACCCTGATTCTCCCTATAGATTAGTAGTAAGTACGGTTTCTCTTGATCAAGAGGGTGAGCCTGTGGCGATGTGAATGCGAGAGTACAATTAACAATGGTAAAATACAGCGATTAGATGCGCGGTATACAATTGTAAGACGAAAAGGAAAACTAGGAGAGTGAGGGAATCGTAAGAGTTCGTGAAAATGTTTTATTTACGAGGGGAACCAGTGGGTGCGGGAGTTTTACGAGGGGAACCAGAGGGTACGGGAGTAGTTCGTTCGACAAGGGTAGAAGCAGGCCGATCTAGCCTGTTGTGCAATCTTTCAAGTTCTCGCTCAAGACTGAAAAGTGCAACGTTAGGAAGACAGCCTCATATTATCGGTGATTGCACTAACTTCAGAGCTTTTTGCTTGTAATCAGCGGCTTCACGCTCTGCACGTCGTTTCGCAGACGTGAGGCTGTTTTCTTCCGTTTGCTAATGAATCGAGGCTCAGTAAGAGGGAACAAAGGAGGAGAGAGATTTCAGCTACCATCAAGTCCATGGCCTGACGCAGACTTTGTATCTGAGATTCGTAGGTTTTGCGCTCTTCTTCCAGTTTGGCCCGTTGTCGGTCACTTTCGGCCAGTTGAAATTTGGTGTCGCGCGCCAACTTGTCAGCTGAACGTTGTAGTCTAGAGGTGTCACTCTTCTCCTTGTTTGTTTGATGGAGTTGATTAGTGAGTTCTTCTATCCGACTCTCCATTCGACGGGATCCTGTCGCAGGGCGAGGGGAACTGGCGTAAGATTTGGTTTCTAGATCGACGATGCGGACGTTGAGTTCTTTGATCTGCTTTTCGAGATTGGCCTGTTGTAAAAGGTAAGAAACGAATGGTTGAAAAGCATCATGAACAACCTACGTTGAGTCTGTCGAGCTCTGAGTTCTCTACACGAACTTTGCCAAGCTCAACTTGACACTCATTTGCGTAGGATTCCGCCTTCTTCATGCGATCAAAGGCGTTTACGACACGGTCCTCCTGCTCTTCGAGAGAGCGCTCCAGATCCTGCTTTTTGAGTTGCAATCTCTGGAATTCCCTGTCGGATGACATCTTATTGGTATCAACGTGGTCAAGCTTGATCGTTTCGAGTTCTGCTTGTAGAGCTCGACGAGCCTTTTGGAGTAGGGCGCGATCTGCTTCGGCATCATCCAAGACTCCACGGAGCTCTCGAACTTGGGAGTGCAAGGCAACGATTTGTGCTTGTTGCTCAGCTTGAGCACCTGTACCAGCTTCAAAGGCCTTTTCGAGATCTGAAATCTTGGTTTCCATGCGTTCCTTCTCTTTCTTCCAGCCGCCACTGTTATACACCTCATCGTCGTATCTGAGTTGCAGTTCATCATAGTCAGATCTAGTCTTGCGATTATCCTCTCGAAGCCGGCTCAAACCATCACGCTGCGATTGGAGCTCTGAACAAAAAAGAGACGTTCAACACTTTACCAAAGAAGTTGCAGGTCACTTTACCTTCACTTAATTGAGCGAGTTCCGCTAGAGCTTCGTCAGTGATACCGAAGTCCCAGTGCCCAAAGAACCATACCTTGATACTTCTTCCGGGTTTGGTCAATTGTGAAGTCACGTTCAGCAAGGTCCTTCTGGTGCTGTTCTCGCTCATCTTCCAGCTCTTCGGCTAAACGCTGACGCAAAACCGTAGTTTCGGAGGATTCACGACCCTCTTCTTCGAGCTTAGCTTCTAGTTCTCGAAGGCGAAGTTCTGCAGCTCGGAGGCGATCGTGGGTAATCTGGCGCTCTGCGACTGCCTCCGTTTGCAGTTTTTCGACGTCGACAAGCGTTCGACGAGCTGTGCCCTGATTTTGAGTAAAGCCGACACATGGACTGAGATAGAGGACGAACCAAAGGCCTCTCCACGAGCAGCTTTCGCTCTGGCGATCTCAGCCGCTTCTAAGCGCTCTTGATATGACTGTTCCTTTGCTTTGTAGGACTCGACCACAGCTCGTAATTCTGCTGGCGATGTCAAGGTACTGTTTTGGGAACAGATGGGTGCTTACCGGATAAGGCTGCAGATGAAGTAGATGAAGAGACTTCGTCGTCTTGCAACCGTTTTTGAAGTTGCCTCTTTGCGTCTGAGCAAACCAGTAAGAACCACGAACAGGATTGATAACTGGGACTACGAACTTGCGGCCTCACTCTTGGAAACCTCCAGCTGCTCCCTCAATTCCTCGACTTCAACTTGAAGTTGTTTCCTTGCCTGGGTGAGATCACGAAGTTGAGCACGTTGCACCTCAAGCTCCCCTTGAGCGTTGCGCTGTTGAACCATCTTTGATAATGGTGAGAACAAATCTGGTATCAAAATTTCCAATCAACCTACCAGCGCCTTTCGAGATTCTTCCAAGCGGGTGTAGCTTTCTCGCTCTTCAGCCATTGTCTTTTGGAATTTCAACCACATCGCTTGAACGCCGTCAACCTGAGCAGCTTCAGCAGTTCGACGAGCTTCAGCCTCCTCCTCCAATAGTTCAGCCAATTTGGCGTTCTCCTTTGCTAATCGCGCCCGATATTGTTGCAGGAATTGCTTAGAACCATCGCTGTTCTCCAAATCGGAGGTCATTTCTCTTATGGAGGTCTCGAGGTGATGACGGACTCGCTCCGATGCTGCCATCTGCACCTCCAGGACCTGAACCTGTTGCTTGAGTGCAGCTACCTGTCTGTCAGGCCCTCGTGAAGAATCCCCTTCTTTGCCGGAGCGAGACGAAACAGTCCTGTTCTCTGTGGAACGTTTGCTGGGGGTGACGGGGGCCAACGAATGGAGTTCCTGAGCGTTGCTAGAGCGTAAATTACGTGACCGTGAAGACATTTCTTTCTCGAGCACGTCGTCGGCGTGTTGTAGTTCATGAAGTAGGCGTGCTTGAAAGTTTCCATCCCCCGGATGGCTGTTCATAATCAATTGTCGAATTTCTGCGTGTTGGCGTTCAATGCCTTCTCTTACTTTAACCGCAGTTGTTCGCGCCATTTCAACTTCATCAAGTTGACTCTCAAGTTGAGAGATCTGAGTTTCGTACTGACGTTGGAGCTTGGCCATGGAGTTGGTACCTTCAGTTTCTTCGGCTAATCTGTCAAGTTCCGTTTCTAGCTTGTTCTTCGATTTTTGTACTGAGGCAAGTTCCTCGGTAAGGTCTGTGTTCTGAAGTTGGACATTTGTGAGCTCTGATTGTACCCGACGCAGTTGCAGCTCAACTTCCTCTCTTGCACGTCGCTCCTTGTCGACGTCCGCCAATGCCCGGGCGGCACGTTCTTCCTGAGCTCTTGCGTTCTTTTCTTTCGCACGCAGTTCCATTCGCTCTCGTTCGGTCTCTCTGGCGAGGTCCTCGGCTTCTCCCGCCAGGCGCGCTTTTGCTTTCTCCAACGATTTGATGTAGGCAGCATTCTTTTGAAGTTCCAACTGCGCATCTTGTAATTGGCGGTCCGTTACTCTCTTAGCTTCTTCAAGAACGTGCACATGTTCAACGATAGTCTTGTCTTGTTTGGATTCCAGTTGTTTGATGTCCCATTCTCGGTCTTTCAAATCCTTTAGAGCTTTGTTTAGCTCACGATCGAATTTGATATTGCTGTCCTTCAACTTGGCAATCTCGGATTTTTTACTCGATAAGGATTTCTCGAGTTGCGTTCGCTTTGCAAGCTCGCTTTCATGTTGTTTTCGTACCGTATCCAACTGCCTGGTTTGGGTTTCTTGGTCACGTTGAAACTGCAAAACGACGTCTTCAAAATCTCGGTATTTGGCTTGTGCACTAGAGAGTTGGCGCTCTAAACCCTGAGAAAGTGGGAGAGATAAGGTTAGGAATGACAAGCTCACAAAATGCTTACTTCTTTTATCCTCAAGGTGTCCGCAAGCTGGCTTTCGTTTTCGTGCTGGCGTGATCGTAATGATTGTAGTTCCGATTCCGTTGTTCGTTTCGCCTTCTCGAGGTCGGATAGCGTGTTCTGGGACTTTGTCAATTGAGATTGTGCTGCCCGCTCCCGATCTAGAAGCGACTGGTGGCTGTGCTGCAGAGACGTGTAGTCGCGGAGAGCGTGATCCAATTCAAGTTTCAACTTGCTTTGCCCTTCCAGAGCAGATCGTCGAGCTTCAGTGACCTCCTGATGCAGTCTACTGACTTGGCTTCGAAGGTCAGCGAGCTCCATTTCCTTGCTCTTCTCAACATCATTGCGGCGGGTTTCTTCGCTAGTCTTAGCCGCTAAAAGTCCACGGAGCTCGTCAAGTTCCTCCTCAAGTTTTGAACGCACTGCGTCCTCTTGATACCGATCGTTTTTCTCGGCTGTCAGCTGGGCGTCGAGGGTATCAATGTCGCTCTGCAATTCCGCAATTTCCTTCAGCGATTGCTCGCGTTCGCGGGTCAACAAATCAAGTTGATCAGTAAGCCGAATGATTTGTTCTTCCTTCTTCTGAATCATGTTGGAGTACTCCGTCGCGGTGCGTGCGATCTCGGCCAGCTGTTCCTTTGCCTGCCGGGCATCCTTTTCCAAATCATCAGATTTTCCTTTGATTAAGGCACTAGGAAATGTTGGATCAGTCAATGACCGCATCACTCAGTCTGGGTTGACCTCACCGATTACGAAGCTCAACATCAAGCTTGCCTTCCATTTCCTTCACGAGAACGTCGGCTCGCTCCTTGGCTCTGATTACGTCCTCTTCTCGTTGGAGAGCAAGATTTTTGAGATCCTCGCTGACTTTCTGCAATTCATCCAGATCGCCACGCATTGCCTCGATTTCTTCGTAAGCGTTGCCAAGCTGGCTATTCAGCTCCTGCTCCCGAGATTCCCATTCCTTCTGCTCGGTTTCCAAACGAACAAGATGTTCTGCGGCCTGATCGAAAACTTGGCGCAAAGCCTCGTGTTTCTCCTCAGTCTCTTTCTGTAGTTTCATCGCGCGATCGAGCTGTGAGTCAAGAAGATCGAGATCTGCTTGTAAGGCTGTAACCTCCTCTTCAAGTTCTACCTCCCGTTTTTTACTTCTCTCCAATAAATCATCTTTGTCGAGTGCCAAACCACGTTCCGCCTCTAACTGATCCTCTATCTTCCGCTTTTCAGCTTCAAGGGACATCTTGAGGCTCTCTAAATTCTCTCTCTCCTGTTTTTCACGCTCGGCGCGCTCCTTTATAAGTGTAAGCTCAACTTCTTTTTTTCTAAGCTCATCGTCATTACGGGTCGCCGCAAGCAGAGGCCGAACCTGAACTTGGTTAGAAGAGATCATGGAGGGAGAAGAAACCATACCTTTGTATACAGTTGCCACCAAGGCCATTCCCTGAGTTCCCCATACACCCGAGCATTTCGCTGAATGGTCCTGATCGCTACCGCACGGTTTAGAATTTTCTTCACTTGCCTGCGTGCAGTCCACATTCGTGCAACAGCTTGAAGCCTAGAGAATATTTCGAAAAGCAACAGGTCTCGTCGCTCTTCAAGTTCAGCCAATACGCCGGCTTTAAAGAAGATTTTCGAAGTGCCAATCTTGAATATCATGTCGTCCAGCTCCAGAGCTTTAACCATCCTGCGGCAGGCTTCTCGGCCGTCCATGTAGCCTCTCGGAATAATTCCAGGAGTCAAAACTTCGTAACGCTGGCGAAATTCTACAAACGGAAGACGGTTTGGGTACCCCAGCCGTGCGATACGGATACCCTCCAAAACACCATTACATCGAAGTTGATCGAGCACCAAAGGAACGTCCACCCGACCCGGCTTTTTGTGAGCGTTCGGTACGATGCATCGCACAAAATGTGGCTGGGTGGCACGAAGCTGTATCATCAAGCTAGCCAGCTGCTCTTTATGCCGCTGAGCGACAGTCCTGAATGCTCCTTTCTTCATGGTGCGTTTTTTGCCAACGGTGAACATGTTACCCACTCCACCAAGGCTAGAATCTGCGTACTCGGCGAAAAGGGTAGAGACGTAGCGTTCCGATGAAGCGGCTAGTACTCGGGTGATATTATCATTCAAGGGGTCCTTATTCTTCTCTAGCCATCCATCCGTACGATATTCCACCTTGGCCGCGTAATGTTGGATGATGAAACCTTGTTCAAATCGCGAGGGTTCGTATTTATCTTTCCCAGGGTGGTAAGCATCCTCATCGTCGAGCAACCCGGCCCACATTGCATTCAGCTTGTTGGTGAATGTCAAGTCGGTAGCTTTGGGCATGATACATTCTTCGTCCAAGCAGCTCAGGATGCCAATTACGCTGCCACTTGCTTCGATAAGGTCAATCGTAGGCTGTAAATCCAGGCCAAAATTGACGTAGTCCCATTTGATGCCCTCTCTAGCGTACTCTTCCTGTTCTAGAACGAACATATGGTGGTTAAAAAATTGCTGGAGTTTCTCGTTCGTGTAGTTGATGAGAAGTTGTTCATAAGCATTGACCTCGAAAATCTCAAAACCAGCGATATCGAGAACACCAATGAAAGTCGACTTGGACGAAGGTCGGTCGAGGGCGCGATTGATTCGATCGACCAAAGCTCCGAAAGATTTTTCATAGAGTGTTTTACACAATGCGGAAAGTTCATCGAGAGCTTGTTGTTTTGTCCGGGCTTGAGAAACCCATTCTCGACCGGCTAACGCACGTGGACGGAGAATGGCGCGTGTGAATTCTGCGATGGGTACTCCGAGGAGATGACATACTCGCTCTGCTTGAGATGGGTCAGGCATAACAGCATCGTCTGAGCGGGAAGATGTGATTGTGATGTTGCCAATGTGCAAGATGGCGGCAACGATGCGGAAAAGATCAAATTGCTCGCTTTTTGAGAAACCGACAACGTCTAAAGCCGTCTACGCCCTGGTGAATAGGTGTGAAATCGAAGACACATAAAACTGACCTGTAAAGCTGACCACTCTTCCATATCATCAACGCCGTCAACCTCTCGCCGGCTTTTATTGAGGTACTCGTAATCCTCAACTCCACCTCCAAGCAGCAAGTCCTCTGTTCGTAAGGTATAAGCAGCGTCACTTAATACAATGAGTGCAAAGCTCACCCTTCATCTTGCCCCCGCCAGCCATTAGCTGGTAGAAAACATGGAAACTCCTCTCCGCTTCACTTCGAAATACAACCCGACTTTTTTCCAGCAAATACCAATCGATGTTGGCCCCTGCAATGCTGCCGTCTGGAGCAAACATAATTCTCACAAACTTGCCAAAACGACTCGAGTTATTATTGCGCTGTGTTTGGGCATTTCCAAACGCTTCTAATATTGGATTGGCCTGCAAAATTTGGCGCTCCAGAAGCCCTAGTCTGCCTTTCGCAGTCATATGGGATCCATTGCCAGACAAGGAGGGGGACATCGCAACTCCCTTGCGGACTGAGTTGCTTCGAGGAAGGCCAGCGGACGGCATAGAGGTATTGAATGAAGAAGAGAAAGCGAGCGTGGTCGAACGAGAATGTGATGGTGTCGAGGGGGGATGAACGTCGGTTGCTATCGCCGCGAGGTACTGAATGACCTTCTTCGTACTCTCCGTTTTCCCTGCGCCTGATTCACCACTAAAACGAATGTCAACAACAACGGCATTGAGAAACAAAACCAATTACAACATACGTGATGAGAATACTTTGATTTTCTCGTTCTTCACCCATGTTAATCCAAGCGCGTTCAGCGACCGCGAAGATGTGTGGGGGGTTTTCATCTCGACGCTTGTTACGATATTGTTGGATGATAGAATCTGAGTAGAGGGGAAGGTTTTGGTATGGATTGATTGCCACCAAGAATAAGCCGGAATAGGTCTGAGCTCAAAGTACATGAGCATGGGCACATCCATGTATCATACGAAGCGTTCCTTACATAGATAGCACCTGAACCATACCTCAGACGAAGGTTGTGTACAACGCTCGCTTCGTTTAAAAAGGTGAGATCCGCAATATCCTCGACGCGATCGAACTTTGGCGGGTTCATCTTGAACAGTGAGTCAAAGGATACCCGCCGAAACTACTCCCAGATTATCAGAAACTTATAAAGGACGCGTCAAATGAGATTATACCTCCCCCCCGGCCGCCATAATAACCTCAGCAGCGTCCTCCTCTTCTCTGTTCACCCATCCGGCAAGGTACCCTTCCTTTGAGTCTGGAACCCAAACCCACTTCTTCTCGTTGAATTCAGCTTGTTGAGCGGCGGCTCGAGCGGCCTCAGCGCTCTGCGATAGTCGAGGTGCGGGCATGGTCCGAAATTTGGGGGTTTAGATCATGCAGAGGTCACTTGGCAGTCAGTTGATACTGAGTTGATGTAGGGTATTCTAGCCGGGATATATATGGTGATCGACGAGATGGTATGCACAGTGGGGTACTCGTAAAGCTAGAAATGATGGAAAAATGGGGAAAGAAGAGGGTATCAAATTGACCGTTCCAGAGAGGTGGAATGTCAGGTCGTGAACTGTTTGTCTTGTTCAGACGCGTCAACTTTGCCTGGCCTCGTGACGCCAGCAGTTTCAACCAACATCGACAAATTAGGATATTCCTGTCCATTTTAGTATTGGTAAAGTAATATACATCATAGTAGTAGTAACATAGAAAATATCAAGCTGGTGTGAACTGGAGAGATTATGGTCAATGCTTGTGGATCGGAGTCATTGAATAGTGCTAGCTCACTTGAACAAGTAGAGAATCTGGGAACGGTCCAACGATTCCCTCAGTGTTGATGTACTGCGTGCTCGGGGTGCCATTCCAATTTTCTTTGAAGCTGAAGCCGACAATAAGGAGAGCAGTCACAATTTACCAGTTTGTTCTTACCTAAGGAAAGAACCAGATTTTCCAGGTGCTGGTTTCAGGTTCTTCAATGATAGGATTTTTCCAACAACCACCGGAACGGTCTGAATGTGCGTGGTAAGCCAGATAAGAGGAAATTAAACAGAAGTGTCGACGTACTGCGTCAAAAAAGACGGGCGACAGCAATCTGGTGCGTATGGTTGAGTTGAGGGTTATCATTTAGCCAGCTTTAAAAATTTACCCAAAGTCCCCAATAGTTGTTATGCCTGCCTCTGGCCGAGAGTAACTAGCCACAGATGGGTGGGGACCGAAAACTTCGGGCTAAAACGACTCGGTCAGTCGACACAACCAACCTGTCAGAAAAATGTTGCCTACGTCTAAATTCGCTTTTACAATATTGGCAAAGGCATGCTCGGTGGCATTGACTCGCTTTGAGCCAACAAGGACATCCTGAGCGGCTGTACGGTAAACACCTGCTACAGCAGGGTTCAATCCTAGAAGAAATGTCAGTCTCGTATATATGAGTGTGGAAGGGGAACCTCTGACGCAATGCTTCACGGACATATGCCAGGATTTTGTCGGGGGCGTCTTTTTCTTTGGAATTTGCCAGGTTTACGATCTCTTGTCGCGCTACGGCTTGCTCCTTGGCGAGATAAAAGTCGACAACCTTTGCGATCGTTTGAGAATAGAGGGGTGCAGTGGGAATGGTAGCCGAGAAAACTTGTGCTGCCAACTCGTGTCGAGTATGATTCTTCCCTTCTGCGTCAATGACTTTCTTTAAGAAATCGTGGCTCTTGTCTGAAGCACCAATACTAAGATGATTCAAGGCGTCCGGAATCGAGAGCTGGTACATCAGGAGTGTCAGTCAGCGCTGAGCGGAGGGTTCATTGCGATGAACCGACCTGGATACCGGTGAGCTTTTCAATGTGGGCATGAATGATGTCAAGGATCTCAGCAGCATACCGCTGAGAGGATTCTCGCAGATGCCAATCGTTGACGGGGTCGAAATTAAGGTAAACATAGCTAGAAAGGTTGTTCATTGAGACTCAAGACGAAGCAGAGAATTGAAACAAACCTCGCTATTACCGCGAACTTGTGGTAAGTGTCCTGCTCGTACCACACACCGCCAGGATGCGCGCTCGTCTTCAGGGGTAGGCCAGCCTGAACAGATGCCGATGAGATCAGGCTAGACGAACAAAGCGATGGCAACGGAACGAACAATGCTATGTGATATCCAATGGATCGGCAAAATGTTGATAACGTCTTTGACGATATCTACGTATTTCAGGCCTTTCGACACTGGTTCAAATGCCTTTGCCTTGATTAAATCTTCGGTCGTTTTGCTGAAGAAAGCCACCCAGTCGGCCGTAGATTCTCTATGAATCAGGCTGGAGACTTGTGAGACCCCTTCATGGAGATGTCTTATGGCTTCTGGAACCTCGTTTTCTTTCGTAGGCGTTACCGCTGTCGTCGGAGTCGACTTCTTGATAACGCTCTAATGATACATAATCAAAATAAAGCCATGGGCAACGGGTAGATGTCGTACCAATCTCTTCGACACGGTCGTGAACGCTGATGGGCGTTTCTTTGGCAGGAAAGGTTTCACTACGTTATAAAGTCGATGGTCGTAGGCAGACACAAAGTGAGGGTCCTTTAGAACTTTTTTGACACTCTCAAGAGTGTCGAAAGGAACGGTGGGTGAATCCTGGCGCGGCCGAGTCCAGATGTACTTGTCGACTAGAGATGGATTTGTCTTCGCCAAATTTTCTCTCATGAATACGGGGTCCAAGAAAGGGAAGTGGGCATATGCTGATCCCCGTTGGTAGTGCTCCGGCAATGTGCGGAAAAGCAACTTCGTAAGTAAACCGCCGTACGAACCGTCTTTCTTGTCATATTGACAGTCTTGATATCCCCAAGAGGTAAGATTGAAGGCTTCACGAAGAAGGGTCAATATCAAACTGGTACTGAGAAGGGGGAGCAACCTACGATTAAAGTCTACAGTCAAGAAACGATCTCCTCGAGTGAGGCAAACTGCATCAGCAAGAATGGCGCGTGAGATGGTGTAACCAGGGCACAAGCCAGCTCCTGGCCCGGGCTCTTTGGTTTGCTCTGCTTGCAGACCAACCTAGAGAATAGGGAGTTGAGCGATATTGCAAAGAAAATCGACGACACTAACGTGGAGCTCCAAGTTATCAATGTCTCTGTACAATGCAGCCGCTGCGGTCTGACAACAATGTTAGATGCGGCGAGGAGCTGGAAAGAAACCACTCCTACATGGATTTCACTATCTGGATTCCACTCTGCAAATGTCTTGTATGCTGAAATTGGCAAGTCAGCTTGGCGAGATATCAAGAACAAGGAGAGGACTGACGCCTGAGCCCCAAAAACTTTCTGAACTCATTAAGCTATAACAGGATCGCAACGTCAGCTTTCTCTCGACAACTTCGTAAACACAACGTACCGAACAAGTTCCCCAAGACCTCGCTTGTCTCATCCCCATGATCTCAATCACTCTGAGAACTTCAGGAGTTCCTCGCGCTCCATATGCTCTTGCGCGCCATTCTGTAGCATCTTGCAAAATCTGCGCAAGGTCGGCATCATTGAAACGGCCCTTGTCATTCCGCTTCAAACTGCAGTAAAAATTGTTAAAAGAAGCTGAAGATCAACGATTAAGTGATGTACTCTTTGAAAGTCCAGACTCTAGGGTCCTTCGGGGGTATCATAAATTCATGGGCCGCGTTTTTGAAATCTTCAATGGTAACCTAGGATAACGTTGACATCGACTGATCAAAATCAACAGAAGACCTACGTCATTGGGATTTTTGCCCTTGAAGAACTTGTTGAATTCGCCTTCCGTCCATTTCTCGTCCTGTGCAGACAGCGTTGCATGCCACCTATAGAGGAGGTTGAACTCTATGGAAACTACGTTGCCTTCACCCTGTGGTACAAACTCGTGACTGATTTCGCGCATCGTCTAGGGGATTTGTTAGCGCAAGTTGCACACGATATATCGGTGGACTTACCATGAGGGGATCGAGACGCCAGTCGGATTCATCACGGACGAGCCCCAAGATTGCGCCTACATAATCTCCGAGAATGATGTGCATGAAATATCCACAATTCACGAGACGGGCTCGATGAAAGATTTCGTCATCTTGCTCCAGTCGTAACTTTTCGTCTCCGGGAGGTGGCGAGCTGAGATTGCCGTTTTCATTGATATTCAAGATTTTCTCCGCAATGTGCTTGGGGTACTTCAGTAAGCATAAATAGTGGAAATGGATGATGAACAAACGTTATGGTTTCTGTTGAGCAAAACCAACAGTGCACAGCTTGCTGGGGGCATGAATAGCAAACGACTATCCGCGAAAACATCATCGAGCAATTTTCCAGTTCCATCCTTCCTCCTGACTGAATTGACTTGCGACTCGGAGCTGCCGTAGAGTACGCTTAGATCGAGATAACTGCTGGTGTCGTTGATCGACCAATCGAAGTGGTTGGTGTTGAAGATGCTGTGGATCACCAAATCTGCGAAAGCGAAGAACAGGGAGGAAACGCCTCCGGGGTGTGGGACGAACTTTTGGCGTCGAAGGAGGGTATCGAAGACCAGTCCAGGATCAGGGAGGGCGGAATTCGGCACGATGTTTGCGGAGGGTACGGAGCGGGCGTAAGGTGACCCTGCTTTGCCGAGTGTGGGTATGAGGGGATTGTAGTTTGATCCATCAGCAGCGCGGTAAGCATATTTCACAGGGGCATGTGTGGAGGCGCTTTCTAATGTCTTGTGGTGATGGCAAAGGGTAGACGACGGAGAAAGGCCTAGATAGCCGCTTGGTGGGTGGGGCAGATCCTTGTAAACTGTCAAGTCGATCACAGATTAGCTTCCGCTCCGACGAAAGAGGAAGGCCGCTGCTTACGGAGTTTTATGACGAACTGTTGGATCTTCAGCGATACTTCAGTGTGTTGGAGTCTTGACATCAACACGAGAACTTTCTCAAGCTGCTCAATGGTAAGAATCTTTTCATCGACGAGGAGCATGGGTTACACACCAGCAACTTCCGGTCGTTGAGGCCAACAGTGCTTAGATTTTGAATCGCATCCCAGTACGCGCCCTGACGAACGTTAGACAAATGTTTATGACTAGAAGCTAACGGCTCACTAGATCTGAAACTTGAAAAGCGGGCTTGACGATGAGTTCGTGTATCTCCGTCACCGTCTTTTCGAAAACGTGGCTTTGCGGATGCGCGCCATCAGTGTCGAGGGGAGCGCGACTGTCGGCGATGAAGTCAACGCGCTTTACGATTCGGTCACGAATAAACCGAAGGGACATGGTGGGGTGTGATGTTCGAAATTGAAGAGCCAGAAGCAGCCAGAAGTTATTTAAAGGCTCTTGAACAGGGGGACAGGAACGGAATGTGGGTTTGTGTTCCTGCCATGGTTCTTATAAGTACACGAGGTGGAAGGAAGGGCGCTTGGCCTGGACGGGCTGGTCCTCGTTCTTGGTCCTGGTACCTCGGCGCGCATGGCGTATCAATCAATCACGGCAGTTAATCTATGGAGACAGTGCGCAATTGTCGGGGATGGCCTGACGCCGATTGTTCAAAAACAGCCATACTAAAAGCGTACGAGCGTTGACACGGAAATGACACACGGAGAACTTTGATAACAGTCAGTCACCGGAGTATCTCCAAATCTATTGCCTCATGATACCAAACCGCTCTCAGCGCTTACAAACACCGCCGAAAGGTGTACTAAAATATGTCCATGAAGAGGGGTATGACACGATACGAATTCAGAACAACGTTTATCTGCGAGTTGTGGGCAGCAGTGGGCGTGCGCGCGCAACGCCATTATGGCGGTTGAGGCTGTGAATAAATACGGCATCACATGATGAGGCAACACGAATTTTGCTGTAAAATGATCAGATACGCATCATGGGGACAATTTTGTATTCGGCTGACCTTCTTGGCGGTCTTGTAAAACATTTTACTTTGAACCGAAAGAGCATTAGACCGCTCCACGAGATTGTCGAGCTTCTCCCCGCGTTGAAGGACAGATTCAATCGTTTTATGCTGTCAAGGCGTGAGTATATCCCTGCGATAAGTCCGGAAGTATATGAAACACACCAAAACGATTTTAGTCTCATCCAATTCTTGCTGTACCCTCATTATAGTGTCTGCTTGACGAGGATCCTGGTACTTCTGAAGGTAGGTGGTAATTTCGGGAAACGAAATGGATGCGGGGTTATCGAAAGACGATTGCGGTACTTTGACGGTAAAGTCATCGAGGATCTTGGTTAGAAGTGAAAAGGCTGGGCGGACAGGGTACTCTTGGTCCGCAATGAGAACAGCTGTGGGCATCGTTTAGCTCTGTGAGACTGCGTCAAACGTGGACGTAACTGACCAGCTAATTGTTCTGCCCCTCCTCGGTTGTAGACATGAGCAGTATAGTTGTTTTCTTGCACGCTCTGGCGCTGACCTTGGGGAGTCCTTTCTGCCACGGTCTTTGAGAGGAAGGTCATGAACTCTCCAACAGAACCTCTCTGGTAAAACGAAAAGGAGGAGAGATCGCTAGCGGTACTTAGAACAACACATGAATTGGAAGGAGGCGCCAGAACCACTGAAATTGAAAAGATCTTCATGTTGTCGTTACAGGTCGTGATGAGTTGAGATGGCTGCTGTTGTGAGATGTTTTGTAACTTGTCAACGTGCACCGCCTCGACAAAACGTATATAACATCAACTACATCGAAATGATGGCCCCATCGTGGCTGCGCCCGACACACTCCCTACTGCAAAAGCTCAGTAAACCTCTGTTCATCGATGTCGATGTACGTTCGTTCCCGCAAGTTCTGTTGCTTTCTGCCGGTCAGATTGGGAGTCTTTGTACGTTCTCGTTTCCCCTGTCTTGCCGTTATCTGACGCGCGCCAATTTCAAAGGTTCTGTCGCTCATTGCCATGCTGGGTGGCTCCTTCATTGCTGCGATTGGGTGGATTCAAGTATCCCAATTGTGTATGTTGCAAGTTCACTTCAATCAAGGCTCGAGCTAATCAAGTTGTACTACAGCCCAACATCCTCTTGAACGGAATGATGAAATTGCTCTGTACGTCCACTGCGGCGTCTTCACCTTCCTGGGGGTTCTTGGTGCGCTTGGGTTTGTCGGAATCGTTTACCTACTTAAGCTGCGAATTTTAACGATTCCACAGCTTCATCGGCTCGCTAATCAAGTCAAAGGGACTAGTTATGACTTTTGGCGTCGGGGTTGCCATTCATCTCGCCTTCAGCATTGCAGCTGGTGTCTTCAACTTGTACACCATGTTCCATGAGAACTCGGCCGACGCAATCACCAAGTGTCTCAATGGTGCAACGGACGACACCACGCGCCAAGTCTGCAATAATGGAATCGCGATCGTCAAGGGCGTCGCTGTAGCCATCTACATCATTTCGTGGCTGGTTGAGCTTTGTCAGTTGCATTCCTCCCGACCCACTTGTTCCAAAAGCTTAAGTTCGTATTTTTCAGATGCATACTTCATTGTCGAGCGGTACATTGAGCAACTTGATGAGGAGGAGGATGCAAAGCGTATTCCTGTTATGCCGCAAATCAGCAACCCTCAGATGATATCAGCACCTGATTATCTCCACTTCCGTGAACCTAGGCCGGAGATGGGGTATGCGTTCACCCAGCCAAGACAAGCCTATGGCGTGTCTCGCGGTCAAGATGCGGGCAACATGGCGTAGAACTTGTCCTAATATGCGCAGAACTCGTTATTAATGATCCTTCCTGCCTGGAGCAGGTAGTATACGTAGTTGGGAGGCTACGTACCATACATAGAATGATAAAGCACAATTTGGAATTGGCATCATTGAGTGAGGACCGTGACCTTGCTTCTGGACATGACGCTTGATGTCGTTCACGAGTTTCGTCTTCTTTCTGGCCCTCGTCTGGTTGCTCATTCATAGTCTCAACCATGTTTCAAAGCGGCCAAGGCAGCTGCTTCCGTCGTATCCTGGTGCAATGCGACGACGGGCATCGTTTTGGAACATGACGCACTGCCGAGTGACCGTGTCTGCGCTCCATCTGCGAATAACGACGTCTGCGTTCAATGCATATCATGATCTTCTCGCCGACAAATTCACGGGTAAACGATACCCTCGCCTTACCACCCTTTCCAGGTTGTTCTATGATCTTGGGGGTGTGGTGGACGCACTGGGCATGTGCGGTGCGCTAGCTGCGCTCGCCTGGATGACTGGCTGCTCGGCGTGGTCAGTTGCAGGCAAATTCCTTGCGTCCTCCGTCGATAACGCGTCTTTGGAGCCCCACATCTTATCGAAGAGAGGTCTGTCGGAAGGGGGTTCGAATTTGCAACGGACAAGTTCCTCATACCCTGTCATAACCCCCATCGTCCGTTGTTTCATATACCGATCTCATTTCGACCTATCTGATTTACATGTAGATACCAGGTGTAACGGTTCCTCTGAACCATTTACCTCTCATTCTTCTCGCCGTCTTTATTTCTCAGGTCATTCATGAACTAGGTCATGCAATTGCAGCGGCTCTGTGAGTATTTCAACCCTACCCCCATTTCAACAACTATTGATGATCCAAAAAAAGAGAGTCCCTGCCCGCAGTCGCGGCTGGAGTGTCGTTCATCGTCTGTATACCCGCCGCATTTGTCACCTTTCCCTCGGAAGGTCTGCAAGCTCTTTCGCCTCGAGCGCGAACAAGAATCATCGCTGCCGGGCCTTTCCACAATCTTGTTTTCTGGTGCGTTCTGGTCCTGTTCGGTCGCGTGGGGGCGGGGAGCCTAGCGTGGTCGGTCATAGGCTACGATAATGTGGGAGATGCAGGGAGGGTGGTTCTGGACGTTGATGCCGTGAGTTACTAGGTACCTGTGAGGAGTCTTTCTAAAAATTTCTCAGGGATCACCACTATACGGCCATTTATTGCCGGGGGCGATCATCACGAAGCTGGATGACACTACCCTTGGAACATCGAATATATCCCAAGATATCTGGACAACGTACTTGACGTCGCCTGAAATTAGACCGACTTTGGGATGGTGTATTGATGGAAAATTGTTAGGTGGGAATGGATAATTTATCTTACTTCCACTGACATGGCACATTTAGAGGGGACAGACGCTTGCTGTTCTCCTTCAGTCGATTCCATGAGCACTTCCCTTCTGTCGTGCTTCAGTGGTGCCAGATTTTCGAAGGACGTGCAGGGATGCCTGGATCCCATTCCAATTCTTACAGGACGAAATGAGACTACGCGTTGTACTCGGGAGTGTGGTTTGGGGATGGTCTGCGTTGAAGCGGGTCCCGAAACTCAGCTTTTACGACTCACTGTGCTTCATCCTTCGAAAGAAGAAGCTGTTGTATTGTGGAGTGGTCCTAGAAGCGAGGTTTGGGCTGAAGGTTAGCTGTCCGAATGCTATACTTGCTTCTGGTTCATCAACATCTACCTGCAGTGACTGTTGGGACCTGGATTCCTCGTTTCCGCCTTTTACCGCGTTCCTTGCCATGGATATGGGAAACATTCTGGAAGTAGGTTGATATCATTTTGCCGTTTCTTCTAGTGGTTGACTTCTGTTGCTAGTTATCTCTCAATGGCAACCCTCTCACTTTACTTGTTCAATTTACTGCCCATACAACTCCTCGACGGATCGAAGTTACTGACTTCGCTATTGGACCTGACGATGGGTGTTCACGACGACCATTTCTTGTTTGATATAGAAGGCCTAGAAACTTCGAATAGGCAAGTGGATATTGGGAGGAATCGTCGAAGAACTAAGGAACGGATGGAGAAGCACATTCCATTGTGGACTATGGCCCTTCTTGTCATTTGCGTGTTACTTGCGATATTGAATGGTTTCTGACAAGGGTTGAGAAGCTCTGGAGTGGAGACCGATCATGATATATATGGCATGGAGATGGTACATGCATAAGTGTGAAAGATTGCCATAGGTCTGCATACGCCGCCACTGCGTCCACCAAAAAATACCCAGAGCTCAAGGGAGTGAGTTGTTTACTTCTTTTTGGTTGTCTTGTCAACTTCGACGACAGTGAGACCTATCAATCAGGTAACAAACGATGAGCTGTGGATTCGGATGCGAGGAATAAGTTGCGCACCGGGAGGCAAGCTTTGCTTGAGCTTCTCAGCCTTTTCTGGGTCGTCTATCGATAATGTGTAGAGATACCGCGAACACCTGATCTTGAACTTAGTCTGCACCTTCCCTCCTGCAACCTTTGCCGCGATCTTTTTTATGCGGGCCTCTGTACAAGTTGTGGTGAGCTGAGGTGTGAATGATGCACGGAGATGGACGCACGGGAAGCATCTTTCCTCTGGGTAATTTTGATGAATTGCTTGATGTCGCGGATTTCTTTAGGCTATTTGGATGTTAATATGCAATGAAGATGAACAGCTAGGACATTGCACTCGCCATCGTCGAAAATCTTGAGGGTGATGCAAGTCGTTTACAGAGGTGGCTTGAACCTTATTTTTGGTCGGGTTGTGCAAGCTCTTCGGTCTTTGCCGAAGGTAGAGCTGACGTAAGAGAATATCACGTGTGCCACGTACGTGACTGCCGAGGCTCTTCATCTCTTCAGTCTCTTCACGTCTGTAACAGCGTCCATCCCTCTGGACGCTGCAACTCTCTGGGCGCTCCGGGATTTGCAATAATTATTTGGTTCCATTATGTGAGTTTGTTAAACGACCCACTTACCGTCTCTGACATATATGTTTCTTAGGACATCTGTCTCTGTTGACTCTTCAGAGATCGCGCGGGCAAGCTTGCATGTTGCCATTCCATGGTACACCCACATATACGGTATCCCGTTTATATCACTCTACCCCCTACTGGCCTACGCGTACTACGTCAAGTATGACCAATGGCTGGTGAGCGAGGAGTGGACTTTCTTGGCCTGTGTTTCCCTCGGTGCTGGCCATGCCTTGAGTTTCTTGATCACCAAATGGCATTCTGGGGCACGCGCATGGATAACAACCAAGAAGGTGCGCCAAGATTCTTCCTCACTATCTTCTTCCTCTGATTCTTAGTTGTAGGCCCATTCCATTGCTGAAGCCGATCGTATTCGGATTGTTCCTCACCTTCATCGCGGCCAAGGCGAAATCGTTCCCCTTCTCAAAAAGAACGCGAAAGACGTGACGTCTTACACATTCAATTACCAGCGCGACACATACACGGTCTCTTCCACACATCCCTTAACCTTTGCCCGTCTTCCTTATCCATCCTCTGGAAGGCCGCCTCTGAATACGTTCCTGAAGCCTGATTCTCTGGCATCCGATGACTTGCCGAATCTCTACGACCTTTATGGAAACAACGAGTTCGACATCCCAATTCCATCGTTCACCGAACTTTTTGGAGAGCACGCTACGGCACCCTTCTTTGTCTTTCAAATATTCTGTGTTGCTCTATGGTGCTTGGACGAATACTGGTATTACAGCCTATTCACTCTCTTCATGCTTATCGTGTTCGAGTGCACAGTCGTATGGCAGGTAAGTTAGACTGTGCCTTGCGGAATAGTGTCTAATTTCTTCTCAGCGCGTCAGAACCTTGACCGAATTCCGGACGATGTCAGTGGCCCCATACCCGATCAAGTGTTACCGCGACGAGAGTTGGGTTGAGGTGCAGACTGACAAGCTTCTTCCAGGTGACCTCGTTTCCGTCGGTATGTTGCACATCTATCTATGCATCGGTGCAGCGTCTCTAAAACCTTCTAGCCCGGGTTCAAACTGAAACCACGGTCCCCGCCGACATACTTTTGATAAGTGGGACCTGTATCGTCAATGAAGCGATGCTTTCCGGTGAATCCACACCTCTGTTGAAGGAATCCATACAGCTTTTGGAGGCTTCTGAGAATCTTGACGTTGATGGAGCACACAAAAATGCCGTTCTTTTCAGTGGCACGAAGATCTTACAGGCAACCCAGTCAAGTACGTGTTTGTTGATTTTCTCGTTGCTTCCACTAAATTCGCGCTGTGCAGGTGAGATACCATCTCCAGTGAAAACGCCTGATGGCGGTTGTCTCGGTGTCGTTGTGCGTACGGGCTTCGGGACGGCGCAGGGCCAACTTGTTCGAACGATGATTTTTTCAACTGAGCGGGTTTCGGCGAACAACACGGAATCTTTCCTTTTCATCGGTTTCCTCTTAATCTTTGCTATTGCTGCAAGTTGGTATGTCTGGGTTAAAGGTTTGCCGAACAGTTATTCTACGTTCTGCTTGTCACGACTTTTGTTCGTTAGGTATCGAAAGAGATTTGAAGAAGTCGAAGCTTTTGTTAGACTGCATCCTCATTGTCACGAGCGTTGTTCCTCCAGAACTTCCCATGGAACTCTCGCTCGCCGTTAATACTTCACTCGTTGCGCTGTCCAAGTTTGGTCAGTCCTGCTCTGTTGCAGGGTCGTTCCTTTTTGACATTCTGTTTCAGCGATCTTTTGTACGGAACCCTTCCGAATCCCATTTGCCGGTCGTGTCGACGTCTGCTGTTTCGATAAGACGGGAACTATCACTGCCGAGAATTTGGTGCTTGAAGGTGTGGCTGGCGTGAAGTGCGTTGCATTGATCTTCATCGTTTTCTCGTTGTTTACGACCAACTCAGTGTTGTTGACCCACGGAAATTAGTGGGTGTGAAGGAGACCTCCCGCGAGACGACTCTCTGCCTGGCCGCTGCCCACGCCCTTGTTCAGCTCGATGATGGGACAGTTGTCGGAGATCCGATGGAGAAGACCACACTTGACTCTCTGGAATGGACTTTGGGCAAAGGTCCGTGCTCATACGGTTGATCAAATTGATCATGCTCACGGCCACTTGAGGCAACGTTATTTCTCCGTCAAGTAACGTGGCCCCACACAGAACGCATTTGACTATTAGACGTCGTTTTCAATTTTCTTCGGCTCTCAAGCGCATGTCAACGTTGTCCAGCCTTCCCAATGGCAAAATTATTGCGGCAGTCAAAGGTGCACCAGAAACGATCAAAGGAATGCTGGACGTTGTTCCCGAGAATTACGACCAGACCTACAAGTGGTTTACGAGGAAAGGAAGTCGTGTTCTGGCTCTGGGTATGAAGGATATGGAGCCTATGAATGCTGATAAGGTACGTACGCCTCTTCTCAATCAGTTGCATACGATCGATGTAAAATTTTCAAGATCAACAAACTTCCAAGAGACCAAGTCGAAAGCAAACTTGTTTTCGCGGGTTTCCTTGTCTTCCATTGTCCTCTCAAGATTGATGCTGTTGAGACTCTCAAAATGCTTGCGGACTCATCTCATAGGGTGAATGTCACCGATTCCGTGCCATTTCGTGTAACTGACGGGTGACATCAGTGTATCATGATTACGGGGGATAATCCGCTTACGGCAGTTCATGTGGCTCGAGATGTCGAGATAGTCGACCGTGAAGCTATGATTCTCGACCTTGCTGAAAATCCGAGACATGACGGAGGTTGGTCTTTCTTCTTCAAATGATGTGGTCTATCGTGCTAAAGCGCTCTATAGATTTGGTCTTTAGGACTGTGGATGAGTCTAAAATCATCCCTGTTGATCCATCGGAACCCTTCGATCTGTCAGTATTCGATCAGTACGACATCTGCGTTACAGGCGCTGCTATGAAACAATTTGTATCAAAACCGAGTTGGAACGACCTTGTCCAAAATACCTGGGTTTACGCTCGTGTTTCGCCGTCGCAAAAGGAGCACATTTTGACTACCTTGAAAACCCTTGGCTACATTACCCTTATGGCTGGCGATGGAACCAATGATGTCGGAGCTCTGAAGCAGGCTCATATAGGTGTTGCACTTTTAGACGGTACACCAGAAGATCTACAGAAAATTGCGGAGCGTCAAAGACTAGAACGTATCAAGAAGGTATACGAGAGCCAGCTGAAGATTTCTGCTCGCTTCGGACAGGTGCCGCCGCCAGTTCCCCCTGCCATTGCCCATCTTCTGCCAGACGCCGTTCAAGCTCAGCAGCGGGTGGCAGCAGACTTGCAGGTTGCGCGTCAGAGGAACCCAATGGAAAAGGTGAGTTTTTTTCAACAATTCTTCTTGCATATCTAAACTGCAATTAGTTTGACTTGAACTCAATAACGGAAAAAATGGCAGAGATGGAAGGCGAGGAAGATGTCCCAAAAATTAAACTTGGGGATGCCTCTTGTGCCGCACCCTTCACCTCTAAGTTATCCCATGTATCGGCCAGTACGTATCATTTCCGTTTCATCATACCGACGAGCCTTTTGTTGACTGCTTTCTAGTCACGCATATCATTCGGCAAGGACGTTGCACGCTCGTCGCAACCATTCAGATGTACAAAATTTTGGCTTTGAACTGTCTCATCACGGCATATAGTCTTAGCGTGCAGTACCTTGACGGAATCAAGTTTGGCGACTATCAAGTAACTATCACCGGCATGTTAATGTCAGTCTGTTTCTTGTGTATCTCCCGAGCCAAGGTATGTGAGGCAGTGTTCTCCATTTTTGAATTGTGAAGTGAGGGTGCCTTAGCCTGTTGAGAAACTATCGCGCGAACGTCCTTTGGGCAACATCTTCAACTTTTATGTTTTGCTGTCGGTTCTGTTGCAATTTGCGTTGCACATCGCGACGTTGGTTTACATCACAAACCTGTCTCATTCGTATGAACAGTAAGTCAATCAGTGCTTTCAAGATATGTACCACTCACGTCAACGTCAAGGATGGGTCCCATTGACCTCGAAGCGAAATTCGAGCCCAGTCTTCTTAACACTGCAATTTACCTGCTTGGTTTGTCTCAACAAGTCTCGACATTCACCATCAACTTCCAGGTTTGTTGGCCGCGATTTTGTGATTCAAGTGTGTAACACAGTTGTTTTTCTGTTAGGGACGACCTTTCCGTGAAGGAATCCGCGAAAACCGTGCGCTGTGGTGGGGGCTTGTGGCGGCTAGTGCCGTCGCTTTCTCAGGAGCAACCGACTTTATGCCCGAGTTGAATAGATGGCTCCAGATAGTTGAAATGAAAGATTCGGTCAGTATTTGGACTTCGATTCTTGTCGTTAATAGATATCTAACAACCTCGTTAGTTCAAGCTCCGATTGACTGTGACCATGGTCGTTGAT
The DNA here is from genome assembly GCA_018417955.1 of Laccaria trichodermophora. NCBI lineage: Eukaryota > Fungi > Basidiomycota > Agaricomycetes > Agaricales > Hydnangiaceae > Laccaria > Laccaria trichodermophora. Next base: position 826,134 of record JACTVC010000010.1, read on the forward strand.
TTCATAGGCTGTTGGATTATCGAGGTTGTCTGCAAGCACATTTTTGCCGACCTTGAACCTAAAGCAATGGTTACACGAGGGCGAGATCGTAGGGAGCGTCGTAGAGCAGAGGAAGACTCTAGGCAGAAGGATGCAGAGATGAGTGAAAAGTTGAAGACACTTTAGGTTATCAAGGTACATACATACATACATACTGTTCTGGATTATAATGAACTACAGTGTAATGGATTTGGGACTTGGCAAATTTTCTTTACAACTGTGCTCGACCTTCTTCTGCAGTGCATACATCATAAAATGTATGCACTGCAGCACAGCTGTGAAAGGACATCCCCCATGAGCCAATTATTTAATTATTTTTTTTTACTTTGGTAATTGGTAAAGTCCTTTCACATAAGGACCATTAGTAACTAGAGGCTGACTGCTTACCAGTGGCAGCAGTCACCCTGCTTGCTGACAAGTTGGTTCCTGACAATGTAGTACTCCTGAGTGCTACTTCTGAACAATACCTTCTGCACTCCCTGCTTGTTGCCAAAACTGCTTTGCAGTTTGCTGCTCACAGGTTGCCTTTTTTTTTTTTTTTTTTTTTTTGGAAAAACTATATTTATGAAATTATGTACTGTTGAATAGTTTATGATCCCCCTGCATAGTGCTCAAGAGGGGCATGGAAGGGTGTGTCTAAGTCTGATGTTTGTAGTGTGTAAAATTTGTAGTCTATTATTAGACTTTGTAGTGTAAGTTCCATCTTTCTAGTTAAAGTCTGACTTCATCAGGAAAATTTCCAAGGTGAGGCTTGGAGGTTAACATGAACATCCCACTGCTGAAGTTCAATTCCTTGATATGTCACCCTATATCAGACAATGTATCATGGAGCTTGCAAGCCTCACAGACACATGACAGCTTTTTAAATGAAAAGACATTTGCATTCAACTGCCATACAATATGTCTTCTCAGCTGATTATTTTTCTTTGAATCAATTCATCCAGGTTTAAAGGTTCAGTTCAGTCCAGTTTTTTACCCCTAAAACATGCAACTGTGGACTGCAACTGGTCTAGGACTGACTTGGATATTGAGGTAACCAAATCGAACTGAACTGCCTAGGACTGGTTTTGTGGTCCATGGAACTGGTCCAGACTGATCCAGACTGGTTTTTTTGTGTATAATTTGTCATACCAATATAAACCATTTATTTCTCAATTATTATTACTATAAAAAATAAATGGGTTATACAACATAGTAATCTACCAATTTGTAAGAGATTTGATGAAGATTTGAAATAGCTATGACTGAAACCAAGTTACATCTTCTAAAAACTCAGGCAAAATTTAATGTGGCAACTGTAAATTATTTAATGCATACCATACATTGATACATGGTGAACATATTCTCATACTTATAGTTTCGATATCCAGGAATTGAATCAAGCAAAATGATTAAAATTTGAGTGAATTAGAATTAAAGTCATTCTGGTACAAGTTGCACAAACAAATATTTATACCAAAATGTATTTGGTTATATCTTTCTCAGTTCTTAACTGTTTTTGAATGAACCAAAAACCCAATTAAAGGTAATAAATGTGGTTACAAGGTTATACAATGCACATGATTGTTTAACCAGTTGCAACTGATTAAAACTGTGGGGAGGCACACCACCACTTCAAGTGCCAGATTGTTTGTATTTGTTATGTTTCTGTCATTGTCTCAAGTTCATAGGAAAATCAATATTTTGAGACAAATGTCTCCCATTTGCCCAATATTTATACCCAGATCAGGTTATATAGATATTCTGCTGGGGGTAATTGCCATGATTTTTTAAAATTCATGCTGTAATCCAGATATCTTTGACAAAAAATAGGCTTTGGGGTAGGAATTAAAAAAGTACCATGATTACACCCAAGAGCAAGCCAAGAAAGTTGTGTTGATGTATTCAGAATGTCAATAATAGCTTCAAGGAAAGAGAAAAATTGTTTTAGGTGGGGCTGAGCCAAATCCTCATTAAGTGATTATGTAATATGTGTAATGAATGTGTCAAGAGCTGCCTGAGATTCAGAAAAGTGTGTTTATACCTACCAACAACCAATATTCAATATGCCATCATACCCTAATGGGTCGCGAATACAAGAAGTGGAGGAAATTCTCAAGAAAACTACAAAAGTCAGCCCATGAAAACCCACAAAAGGCTCATGATCAGCATAGGAATCCTCTTGGAGAAAGGACAAACAGAACCCCACCACACTCAGAACAAAGCACAGAGGATACCAGAATTGAGAAAGGCCATGGCTAGATTTCTTGCAAGAGGTGAGACCAAGGAAGGAGCATATGAATTGCTTAATGGGGTGCTGGAAACTAATAAGTGGGATGGGGAAGATCACTTATATGAGTCAGATAATGATGATTTGTAGTTTAGATTTCTATATACATACTCTACATACTTCTATTCAAAAGGTGTCACCAGGTTGTGTTGCACTCAATGAGAACTTGATGAGAACATGATTTGGCCATTTTATGGTGGCTGTGTGGTGACTAAGCAGCTGAATCCTTTCGCAGATGGTGTGCCTCCCCAAAAACAGGTCTTTGAATGGTTTTAAAAGAGTTTTGAAATGAGGCAACCAGCAACCAGACCAACCCCAAATTTGGGCAACTACAACTGAAAAAAAGACTGGACCATGGTCTGGTTCAGTCTGGTCCATTGGTTTTTTGCAGTCCTATGGACTGAACCTTTAAACACTAGGTTTGCTTCAGATATATAAAGATGAAACGACACCCAGGCATCATTGTCCAACTTCAAAACTTGTGTTAAAGGCCATTGCAAGCATGGCAGAAACGAGTCCTCTTTTGCAAAGGCAATAGAAACCAATTTATATTTTTTCTTCTTTTTTCTGTTATTCTGGGTACATTTTTATCACACACAAGTAAATCTTCCTATATAAGTCTTCTTCTGGACTCTAAACAAATTACCCTAGCATTATCACCATTAATAAAAAACATTTCTATGTTTTTTTTGTTTTTTGCTTATTTTCTGATTATATGCAGGTAGATTACCATATTTGGAAGTCTACCCTAGAGCCTGAAAGTGTTACCCATCATCATTACCAACAATAAGCACCATCCTTTAATTTTCACTGATTTTCTTGACATTTTATGACTATTTTTTAATGGATTACCATATTTGGATGTCTGCTCTGTACCCTGAACACTGTAGCAAACTTATACTACAAAGTTGACTGATATACAATAAAAGACTGCAGATGTCAGACATAAACTACAAAGTTAGATTATCTCTACAAGAGGAGCACTTTACAGTGTAGGGCTACAACTTCCATTTGTTGACTATTTTTTGTAAGTTGTCATATGACCATTATCCCAACATCCCATTACATGGGCCCTAATAGACAAAATTATTCTTTGCTTAGTTTTCTCTAGTTTTTGGTTAAAGTAGATGATATTTTCTTTTTGGTATGGACTCTGAAGGTAGTGCCTGACATTCTACATACCATTCAAACTTTTTTTCAATTTTTCCACTATTTTCCCATGTTTTTTTGAATCTATTACTATATTTGGAACTGGACCCTTGACCCTGACAACATTACCAAACATTATCATAACAATGAGCACCATCCACCATTTTTTTCTGATTTTTTGCCTATTTTCTGGCTATTTTTTGTTATATTACCATATTTGGAACTAGACTCTGGACCCTGACAATGTTACCCAATGTTATCACTAGCAATAAGCACCATCCCCCATTTTTTTCCTATTCTTGACTATATTACTCTATTTGGAACTAGAATCTGGACTCTGACAATGTTACTCAATGTTATTACTGGCAATAAGCACCATCCTCCATTTCTTTCTGATTTTCTAACAGTTTTCTGGCTTTTTTTGGATATATTACTTGAAACGACACCCAGGCATCATTGTCCAACTTCAAAACAAGTTACCCACATTGTCCAGAGCATCAAGCATAATGAACATATTCTTAATGATTCACTTCTTGCAATTGAAATTTTTGCAGAGAACAACCCTAAAAAAGTATTTAAAAAAGTTGCAAATACAATAGCTATATATTACTGTGATAACTTAAAGTGAATTGAGCTAAATCCATCATGCATAAGCACTTACATCAGCAAGATCATGATTTACTTATCTACTTTTTCCACTTTTTGACTTGCCAGAAGTCAAAAAGCTGGAAAGTTGGAAATATATCTATTGAATTAAAACCCATGCTGACCTGAATGCATTAAAAAATACTTGCTTTTAAGGGTACTGAGCCTGGCTTTTTGTATTTGTGGCTTTTCTGCCTTTTCCAGCTTTTTGTTGGCTTTTTCTGCTTTTTTCTTGCTTATACAAGTAGAAAAAGTAAAACATGAATGTATGCCAACTTATGTATGCTTACCTCACTTATTTTCAGGTCCTTGCAGCAAACCACCTTCCAAACATTCCCCTAGAGAGCAAAAAAAGTGGTAGACATGTAGCTGCAGGTGCATTGGAGGCATTATGTAAGTTTTGTATTTTTCCCAAGAATTCAACAGTGCCCAGGCCCCAATCAAGGACATGCTGCAAGGTCCATTTTGGGCAAGGGCTGCATGTTTGCCCAAAGGAAAGCTGGAACTGAGAAAAAAAAGTGCATTTTTACATATGATAAATACAAAATAGTGTATTACAAGTGAAATTTCAGGAGAGGACAAAGCAGTGGGATGAAGCAGTGGGGGAGGAGGAAAAGAGGGAGAAGGACACAATGCACAAGGTCACATGGTTACATGCACCTTTCCAAAGCAGTAGGGATCTGGGAGATCCTGTTAAATCAGCCCACATAAGCTCATCTGAGCCCTAGCTGGAGTTCAGATGAGCTTACACACATGTCATCACTTACATCATTGTTGCAGGTCATATTAGCAAGTCTGAAAGAAAATACTGTAACTCTGTCAGATCTATTCCAAATGACATAAAATAGAATGCAAAAAAAAGAAAAAATTCCTTGCAATCTGATTATGTAACATGTATAATTGGCATCACATCACCCAGATTATACCAGTGATTCTGAAAGAAAATACTGCAATTCTGTCATATCTACTCCAAATTACATCAAATGAAATGCAAAAATCTTTTAAATTTGCAGGCAATTTAACTACATACACTGTAGTACAATGTATTACATAATCATTCTCAAAAGAAGAAAGCATCTACCAATGTATTCACAAGAAAAGCTGTAATTTACTAGATACCATCTACAGAAAACTACAATGTTGAGTGAGGGTCCATGCCATCAGATACTATCAACTACAAAAATGATGACAGAAGCCTACAGATAGCTAGAGTGCCTGAAACCCTAAACATAGAAGACTACAAAGGCTAGAGACCCTGAAACCCCTGAAACCCTGAATGTGGGGAGCCATCAATTTTTGTGGGAGAAAGGCTAAGTTCAGTGTTAGTGCTACTGAAAAATTCCTTGAGATCAGAGGGAATAAACGAGTCTCTTTGTAAACTCAGAGGACTTGTAACTACTTCCAATTACTTCACACACTATTGCTTCATCATTCATCAATCTTGTGTAAGAGGGCCAGAGAACCAACACTTAGCTGTTACACCAAAAGGTGGATAACTGAACAATTAATTGTTTAAGTTCTCAGTTGATAAAGAATGAGTCTTACTTGTAAACTCGTAAGGACTCATAACAATGGCAATAAACAAATACAAATAAATACTTACAATGAAATATCTTCAAGTCCAGCCTTTTGTAGTCTATTGGTAAACTTTGTTATGAGTCCTCTGAGTTTATGAAGAGACTTGTTTATTTCCCCTGGATTGAAGGTTTTTTTCAGTGTGGTAACACTGAAATTTGACTTTCTCCCACAAAAATGATTTCTTCCCATGATCAGCTGCCTGCTCAGCATTGACGACTTTGCCAGTCTACTCTACTATTTCTTAGTTGTCACTTGCTTTTAGTCCTATCCATGTTGTCATTGATAGCTAATGTATTGCTCTGCTTGGCTGTCAGACTCTAACATATGAATATATTGCCTCCATTTTCACATTTATGTAACTACAGTTGAGTGCAAAAAGAATGAAGGTTGGTTCATTTTTCTGGTTCTTTCTAAGAATCTATTGTACCTCAAATGTATTTGTGTATTCTTTTACATTATGTAGTTGTGTTACACTTCCCTTGGTATGGATTAATTTCAGTGAAAGCTGGAGCCTTGAGAAGGTTTTTATTCTGGAGGCCATTTTTGGCATCTGAAAAAAAAAATATGCACTAACTGGGGAGGTAGCAAGAACATACCTCTAGTCAACCTGAATGAGCCTATCAAAGAATCAGTCAAAAATACTGAGCGGTTATGTCTGTAGAGGCTTTGGAAAATGGCTTGTTTTGTCTAAAACAGACCAAAAATGACCAAAATAGCACAAAATGACCATTTTCTGGAGGCTCTACAAGCATAACCACTCAGTATTTTTAACTGATTCTTTGATAGGCTCATTCAGGTTGACCAGAGGTATGTTCTGGCTACCTCCCCAGTTAGCGCATATTTTTTTTTTCAGATGCCAAAAATGGCCTCCAGAATAAAAACCTTCTCAAGACTCCAGCTTTCACTGAAATTAGTCCATACCAAGGGAAGTATAACACAACTACATAATGTAAAAGAATACACAAATACATTTGAGGTACAATAGATTCTTAGAAAGAACCAGAAAAATGAACCAACCTTCATTCTTTTTGCACTCAACTGTATACTTCTTTACATTAAAGTTATAACAATTAAGGTCATGACAACTTTTGTGGCATATTTTTAGGGAGTGTGTGGGTATCCTAATGAGCCCAAGGCCATGCAAAATGAACTATGAGAAGGTCCTGGGCAGTTGGTGGGTATGAATGCAAAAATACAAAAATAGAACTTAACATACCTCCAAGAGTGCTCAACTAGTTCATAGGGAGTTTTGGGGAGCATCTTCAGGGGGTGTGGAGGTATCCAAACAAGTCCAGAACCATGGAAAATGAAGCAGAATCAGGTGCTGAGGAGTTGTGAGCACAAGGGCAAAACAGCAAAAATATAAACTCACCTAGAGTAGCTTGACAAGACCTCAACCGTTTTGTAAACGGTTTTATGGAGCATCTTCACAGAGTGTGGGGGTATCCGAACGAGCCCTCAATCACAGAAAATGGAACAGGTTGAGGTCCTGGGGAGTTGTGAGCAGAAGGGCAAATGAGCGAAAATGGAAACTGACCTCGCTCCACAAGACTTCAACCATTTCATAAACAGTTTTGGGGAGCATGGGGGTATCCAAACGAGGCCTCGACCACAGAAAATGGAACAGATTGAGGTCCTGGGGAGTTGTGAGCATAAGGGCAAAAAAACAGAAATGCAAACTCACCTAGCTCCACAAGACCTCAACCATTTTGTAAATGGTTTTGGGGAGTGTCTTCACGGAGTGTGGAGCTATCTGAATGAGTTCAAGATCATGAATATCAAAGGGGTATTGACAGAGAACTTTCATTGTGTTTGGACTAGCCAAGACAGCAATGTACCATTCCACCAATAAAATGAATTACACACAGCCACATGAGCAAGTTAGAAGAATGATGACACATGAACATTTCCCGATCATTTGATGGGGGAAAGTTTTATGTGTCATAGGAATCTGTGATGTGTCAAAAGAATAAGATCTGATAACTGAGATCTAAAACTTTAATCTGTGTGTTGTGATCCATTTTGATGGTATCACCATATATAGACCACTGCCTGATCACAAGTTCTTTGAGTTTATGAAGAGACTCACTTTGACGTGGCACTTGAATTGTTTGGACTGGCCAAGACAACAACAAGCATGCAAAGAAAACAGACAAGATGTGGTAGAGAGATACATTGCACAAATTGTTTGGACTTGCCAAGATGACAAAGACTGCAAGATAGTGAAGCACACAGCAGACCACCTGCTTTGGATGTGGCATTATATGTGTTGTGTTTGGATTGACCAAGATGATGACAATGCTAGTGTGGCATCATAGAATGCTCTGTGTTGTGTTTGGATTAACCAAGACGATGACAACACTATGGATGTGGCATCACAGAATGCTCTGTGTCACATTTGGATTGACCAAGTGCAGGAACCTATTACGAGGTAGCGAGGTAGTATGAGTTTCTCATAGATAACAATGTAGACAACTGGCGAGCTGACGAAGTGAATACGGTTGTTGTTATGGTGTGATGACCTTATAGAATGGTCTAAGTCTAAAGAGTCTTGCAGAATCACACTAAGCAAGTTGCTACTTGTGCTCTGGAATGCCATGAGCATAGCTAATCTCTCCTTTCCTGGAATGCTGCAGAAAGGTTCAACATGATTCTACAGGGAGGAGTGGAAAGAAGAAGATGGTAAGCACACAAAGACAGAGAGACACAAGCTCTCCTAGATAGTCACAATCAGTTACTGACCTAATCACACTATTCCTTTGAGGGAGCTTGGTGAAGAGTCATGAAGAAGATGGATGTAGAAAAGATGATCATAATGTTCGTGACTAGAAGCTTTGTAACTAAATGTGACTATTGTGACTGTAATGCAGAAGTAGAGAGCAATTGTTGAATAGGAAATACCCTAAAGCTGGGATACTGTTCAGTCCCCTCACAAAGCCCCCCTATTTCCCATTTAACAAGGGCGATATTCTTCTGGGAGGTCAATGTCTGCAAGGTGATGCTTGTGCCAATTGATCAGAAACCCATCTAAGAGCCTTGCATGCAGCTGATGAAGCAAAGCTGGAGCTATCTCACTGAGCCTCTCTTTTGGTCTGCAAGAGCTACGATTATGATACCTAAAATAGTCGTTCCACATTCCTGGCATTTTGAACTTTGCAGTCCCCTGCAGGATCTCCTTTGTGAGGTCCGTAAACATGGCTTCCATCTTAGAATCCCATTCACCAGTCCAAAAGAAGCATCCATCATCCAGGACATCCTTAGAAGGGTATAAAGACTTGTCTTTGTCTCTGTCACTGTGGATACAGCTGAAGAGAATATCGACTTCCTGCAGGGTCATTTCATCCATGTAGAGAAACATGGGGAATTCATCGTCAGAGTTGATGTTCCCATGATGATGGAGGTAGACGTCAGGCAAGGGTCCATTCATGAACTGGGCAACCAACTTGGAACTGCCCCATTTACAACCTAGCCAAGCTTCAGGCCCACCCATACCTATCAGGATCTGTGCAGACGGACGGTGGATGATATCATTGACTCGGCTCATGTAGTACGCTTTGAGAGCACCCTGAGCCATGTACATGAAAGGGGGCTCTACTGCTGATGATGGCTTGCCCACTAAATGATCTGTGTCAGAAACATCTTCAGGTTTGAACTTGCCAAAGTCCCCCACCTTTACCCCAATCTTGAAGGGAATTCACCAACAGACCACTTTGTATAGCAATGTTGTGACAGTGGAACAGTCAGAGGAGCAGGTGGCCCAATACCATAGATGAGCCTGGCCGCCTTCATCTCCAATCAAAAGGTACCCCACCTCCAGAAAATCTGTGTTCCAAGAGAGTGGTTTCTTGCTGGTCCATGGGGGGGTTGACAACATCGAAGGTTTGGCCTAATTTGTGAAGCTCATCCACAAAATTAGTGCACTGTAAGGGAAGCGGAATGGACGATTGTGATGAGGAACGGATGGGCGAAGCAGAACGCCTATGCCCTAGAAGGCTCCTTTCTCATTGGTCATTAGACAGCCTTGTGCCTGCTGAGGACTCACTGGATGCTACAGCAACCATGGACTGAACCCATCTGGAATCTAAAGAAAGGGGTGATGCTGCTCTGGGGACAAAGAGTTGGGGGTATGAAGCTGGTGCCCAATGTGGTTGAGGTAAGGGATCCTGTGGATCATCGACTACCAATGTTGTATCATCGTTGTAGTCTGGTGTGAGTCCATTGCTTAAACAGTCCAGAAAAGACATTCAGCCTAACTCATCGAAGTATTTACCAGGTGGTGGGCTGCATAATCCTTTGAAGATCTCTCTGATCTCGCGATCTCCACGCTGTGCTTTCTTTGAGGATCCTACGCCCTCTCGACCTGCTCTCTGATCGCAACCAGTGTCCACTACATGAGGACACCATCTCCAAATGGTGACCGTCATGCCAGGCGTGCCTTTGTTGATAGTGAAGTGATAACGTCCCACGTAATCTGCAATGGTGTCTGCATCAACTAACAGTCTGCTTTTCCATCCTTTGAAGTCACATACATAGACCTTCACGCCTTGAGGGATGTCAACGAAGAGGGGAGAGAACATGTTGTTCAGATCCTGTCATAGTTGGAAGAAGTCGTCATATCATTTGATCGTGTTGATTTCCTTCTTGACCGTTTTGTAAACGGTTTTAAGGAGCGTCTTCACAGAGTGTGGGGGTATCCGAACGAGCCCTCAACCACAGGAAACGGAGCAGATTAAGGTCCTGGGGAGTTGTGAGCACAAGGGCAAAAGAGCGAAAATGGAAACTGACCTAGCTCCACGAGACCTCAACCGTTTCGTAAACGGTTTTGGGGAGCATCTTCATGGAGTGTGGGGCTATCCGAACGAGTTTAAGATCATGAAAATTGAAGGGGTATTGACAGAGAACTTTCATTGTGTTTGGACTAGCCAAGACAGCAATGTACCATTCCACTAACAAACTACACACAGCCACATGAGCAAGAGTCAAGACGCACATTATAAGTTGACCAGATCCCCACCCAAATAAAATATTGCTGTGAGATGAATATGGTAGACATGTGGCACTTGAATTGTTTGGACTGGCCAAGACAATGACAAGCATGCAAAGGAAACAGACAAGATGTGGTAGATAGATACATTGCACAAATCGTTTGGACTGGCCAAGACAACAAAGAGTGCAAGACAGCAAAGCGTACAGCACACCACCTGCTTTGGATGTGGCATTATGTGTGTTGTGTTTGGATTAACCAAGACAACAACAACACAATGGATGTGGCATCACAGAATGCTCTGTGTCACATTTGGATTGACCAAGACGATGACAACAGGGTTTGTACTTAGCAAGCAGAAGTTGACGTTGAGTCTTCGGAAGCATCCGAAAATGACGTACTTCCCTTGCAGGCTACCTTCAAAACCAACCATAGCCCGCAAGGGAAGTACGTCATTTTCGGATACTTCCAAATTGTCACGTTTCATGTGTCCTCTTCTGCAAAGACTCTCCCTTCTATTTTTGCCATCCACTCATCATCATCTTGGCCAGTCCAAACACTTTGAGTGTGTTGTTATGAGTCCTCTGAGTTTAGAAAGAGACTTGTTTATTATTATGTGGTAACTTGCAACCACATTTGGACTGGCCAAGATGATGGTAGCTAGAGAGTCAGAACAAGGGTGTTGCATGTGCAAAATGCAAGTGACAATGTTATCTGCAAATGTCATTATTGGGTTTGGACTAGCCAAGACCACACTGACATAGCCTCTACAGAATACACATTCTGGTTCATTGGGTTTGGACTGGCCAAGACCACAATGAAGGCAACAGTTAACAGGACACATATACAGGTGCAACTTGCCAAACACTATTTGCAGTGGATTGGATAAGGTTGTATGGTGAGGATACATGTTGTGAATGTGAAAGTACATATGCGTGTTGTATATGAAACTGTTTGTATTTGTTTCAAACCATGTGATATCACGTGGGTTCAACTTCAGCATACAGAAACCAAAGTCTGCTGTAGAGTATAAAATTTAATTTCAGACTATTTATCTATATTTACCTACAACTATTCTCAATGAACAATAATCCTAGAAATAAGGAGTGCATACTGCAAAAAAAACCGTGTCATTTGGACCAGAAATGGCAGAGCTACTGTACTATTACGACCATGTCTTCACGTCACGCATCACAAAGGGGTTTGAATGAAGAGAAGTGGGCGTGATGTCACGCATCACACCAAGTTTTGAAGAGAAAATTTCCAGACTAAAATCGTCATTTTTTTTCGGACCTGCAGTGCCATGTACTTTATACATCGTATTTGGCATATTTTGAACTGTTTTCTACTTAAGGAATACATCCTAGCCTTTGTGTCAAAAAATTGACAGATTACAGGGCCAATCCACCAGTAAATGAAGAGCAAAAACTCTTCATCACGCATCACATGGGACATTGAAGTGACGAAGAGATGGTTAAAAGGTATCACACCCCAAAGGGCGTGAAGAGTTGGTCGTAATAGTACAGTACATAGAAATCTTTATTTTCGCAAAAATGATGACTAATCAAGTCACTTTCCTAAGTGTTGGAAATAGCCGAAAATGACATACTTCCCTTGTGGGCTACCTTTGATTTTGAAGGTAGCCCGCAAGGGAAGTACGTCATTTTCAGAGATTTCCGATGCTTACAAATCAAGCCTATACACATTATATTAGCTGTAAAGGGCTTGCTGCTTGCAATGATGAGCTTAGGGTGTTGCTCACTGTTGGTGGCGATGTCGGGGGTGGGTTTCAGGGTCCAGGGCACATTTCTAAATAAGGAAATGTGCGCTTTTTCAGATGTAAAATAGCCATAAAATAGCAGAAAAATCACAAAAATCACAACAAATTGAGGGTGGTGCTTACTGCTGGTAATGATGTTGGAGGTTGTTTTCAGGGTTCAGGGCACATTTCTAAATAAGGAAATGTGCGCATTTTCAGATGTAAAATAGCAATAAACTAGCAGAAAAATCAGAAAAAAATTGAGGGTGGTGCTTACTGCTGGTAATGATGTTGGAGGTTGTTTTCAGGGTCCAGGGTACATTTCCAAATATGGTAATATAGCCAACAATAGCCAGAAAATAGCCAGAAAATCAGAAGAAAAAAATGGAGGATAGTGGTGATAACCTTAGGTAATGTTGTCAGGGTTCAGAGGCTAGTCTCAATATGGTAATATAACCAGAGATAGCTAGAAAATAGCCAGAAAATCAGAAAGAAATGAGGGATGGTGCTTATTGCCAGTGATAACCTTGGGTAACATTGTCAGAGTCCAGAGTCTAGTTCCAAATAGAGTAATATAGACCCAAAAATAGCTAGAAAATCAAAAAAAAAATGGGGGATGGTGCCCATTGCAGTGATAACATTGGGTAATGTTGTCAGAGTCTAGTTCTGAATATGGTAATATATCCAAAAAAAGCCAGAAAACTGTTAGAAAATCAGAAAGAAATGGAGGATGGTGCTTATTGTTAGTGATAACATTGAGTAACATTGTTAGAGTCCAGATTCTAGTTCCAAATAGAGTAATATGTTCAAGAATAGGAAAAAATGGGGGATGGTGCTTAGATATCATTGGGTAACATTGTCAGGGTCCAGAGTCTAGTTCCAAATATGGTAATATAACAAAGAATAGCCAGAAAATAGGCAAAAAATCAGAAAAACATGGTGGATGGTGCTCATTGCTGTGATAATGTTTGGTAATGTTGTCAGGGTCAAGGGTCCAGCTCCAAATATGGTAATAGATCCCAAAATTGCTGGAATATAGTGGAAAAATTGAAAGAAAAAAAAGTTTGAATGGCATGTAGAATGTCAGGCACTACCTTCAGAGTCCATACCAAAAAGAAAATATCATCTACTTTGACCAAAAACTGGAGAAAACCAAGCAAAGAATAACTTTGTCTATCAGGGCCTATTGGTAATGGGATGACAGGATGATGGTCACATGACCAGTTACCAAAAATAGTCAACAAATGGAAGTTGTAGCCCTACACTGAAAGTGCTCCTGTTGTAGAGATAATCTAACTGTAGTCTATGTCTGACATCTGCAGTCTTTTATTGTATATCAGTAAACTTTGTAGTATAAGTTTGCTAAAGTGTTTAGGGTACAGAGCAGACATCCAAATATGGTAATCCATTAAAAATAGTCATAAAATGTCAAAAAAGTCAGTGAAAATAGAAGGATGGTGCTTATTGTTAGTAATGATGTTGGGTAACAGTTTCAGGCTCTACGGTAGATTTCCAAATATGGTAATCTACCTGCTTATAATCAGAAAATAAGAAAAAAATGAGAAAAACATAGAAATGTTTTTTATTGATGGTGATGATGCTGGGGTAATTTGTTTAGAATCCAGAAGAAGACTTATATAGGAAAATTTACTGGTTTGTGATAAAAATGTACCCAGAAAAACAGAAAGAAGGAGAAAAAGTAGAAATTGGTTTCTCTTGCCTTTGCAAAAAAGGAGGACTCGTTTCTGCCATGCTTGCAATGGCCTCTTACACAAGTCATGTTTTTGCACTTATGGTGAACTCTGCCCATGACCTTCCTATGGCTCAATTTCCTTCAATGTGGACTCATTTGGACACTACTTCACATATCAAAAATGCTCCAACAAACCACTTATGAATCTGTTGACCCTTTGTGGAGGTACATCTGTTTGTAATTTCGTGTTTTTTGAACTTATGCTAAACTCTGCCCAAGACCTTCCTGTGGCTCAATTCCCTTCAGTGTAGACTCATTTTGATACTACTACATGTGTGCAAGTAGTAGAATAGCAGTGAGTACCCTTCACACCTTTAACACCAGTCTGTTCAATGGCAGCACCCCCTACATATTCCCCTTTGTTATTTTTAGTTGGTGCATGCATTCCTGGTCACATCCTCAGGTTTGCCCAGTATTATGCCTTGGACAATATACAACTCTTTTACTACTTGAGGATTGAGGAGACGTTTTCTGAATTGTTGTTTAACAATTTATTGTATTACATTGTATTAATCTGCCTACCCCACAAAGCACCATGAATTGATTACATTGTATTCTGCCTTCTGTAAACCAGTCACTCAATCCTTAGGACAGTTCAATGTGCAGGCATATATGACAGTGCTGTCCATGAGGTGAAGAAGCCCTGTGATAAAATGTTAAAAACAACAGTGTTGATCCACTTGCATTTGCTTACCATGTTGAGCCATTGTGGTGTCTTCCCATGCAGCTTTGTGTTTTAATGCTGCAGGATCATGTCTACCATGTACATGAGGATGCATTTGATGTTGATGGTGTTATGCACCAGGGGATGGGTGGCAACTTTGTATAGGTAGTGGAAGCATTCATTCCAGTGTTCATTGTAGATGAGACATCTGCCACCAACCACAAATCACTACTTGACTTCTGGTCCATTGGTCTGAATCTTATCCACAAGATATGTTGGAGGTGTTTCAAGGGTCCCAGGTGCATTTTCTCAAATGGAAGAAAATAGCACAAAAATTAGAGAAAATTGGAATATGGTGCTCATTGTCAGCAATGATGTTATGAGTCCTCTGAGTTTATAAAAACACTAGTTTATTACCCTCTTTTCTCAAGGATTTTTTTACTACCTCTAACACTATTCTCCCATAAAAATTGATGGTTTGATGATGTAGAATAATGAACATTTCCTGAAAGGAAATATAGCAATAAAAATAGAAGACAAATCAGAAACAAATGGGGGGCAATGTGCACTATTGATGACAATGTTACATAGCATATTTTCAACTGAGGTTATTTGCACTTTTTGAGTTAAAAATAGCAATAAGAATTTGAGGGAAAGTTACTGCTTGTGCAATATTGGGGAGCATGGTCAGAGTCCAGGAGAACTTTCCATATGTAGTAATCTACTTGAAATTAACTATAAAAGACTGGAAAAATTTTGAGAAAAATGGAGGATAATACTGGTTGTTACTTTCAATGTATATGTAGGTACTCTCTGTAGGTAAATGGAAATATACACTTTATCCAATGTAAAATAGCAATACTATATATATATAGTTAATGGGTATAAATCTGATGGGCTTTCAGGAGGTGGTCACATGACTAGTTTCCTAAATAATCAAAAATGTGAATGTTGTGGTGCTGCATTGTAGCTTCCTGAATATAAAAAGGACTCGTATCTGCCATGCTTGCAATGGCCCTCTTGCACAAGTCCAGTATGAAATTGGAGGGGTCAGTCAAATATAAATTTGTTGATCAACTTGTCTTACAGGCTGCAAGAGCTGAGTTGTGTAAAAACCCAGAGCTATTGATTTGTCATGCTCCCTTAGAGATTTTGAAAGACTCTATTACTATTGGACAGGCAAAAGCAATTGCAAAAAAGCACCATGTATCAGTATTTGCTAGAGCTCCAGTCACTGAAGTGATGGAACTGTTATCTCAACATATGTGCACCTCACGTTGTGCCCATTATTATACCCTATTTTCTCCTGAAAATCCTGCCCTTACAACTACAGAATGTAAAGCAAGATGGTATAAGGGATTGAGTAAAAGTGATTGTAAAAAAGTCAACAAAGTTGGGTTGTCCAAGTGTAAAACCAAGTCAACCTTCAACAATAACCATTCTATTGAAAACAAAAATTCATATATAAAGTCAAAAAATGTAATCTTTCCTCCAAAGCCACCCTCTGAAAAATTAATTCACAAAATTATAACTGGGTTTTGTAGAGGCACTCATCCTTCAAACTTGATTGAAGCTGGGTGTGCAGCATGTGGCCAGCTCACAAGAGTTGTGGATATGATAGATTGCAGTGAAGTTACATGTAGTTTTGAACCACTGATAAGGGGAGGAGTGACTCGACTTGAGTGAAAATCTATCTATGAAGAAATCAAGGAAATTGAAGGCCCAATTATTGATCCGGATTGCAAACATATATGCAAGGACTGCTTAAAATTTCTTAAAAAAGGATTAACACCTCCTAAAGCTCTTTGCAATGGATTTTGGCTTGGAAAAATACCTGAAGAACTT
Source organism: Laccaria trichodermophora (assembly GCA_018417955.1). NCBI lineage: Eukaryota > Fungi > Basidiomycota > Agaricomycetes > Agaricales > Hydnangiaceae > Laccaria > Laccaria trichodermophora. The sequence goes on from JACTVC010000010.1 coordinate 842,819, forward strand.
GCATCCCTAACTTATGTTGAGCAGCTTTTAATTTCCAGAGTCTGACATAATAGATGTATTATAAAAGTTGCTTCAGGAAGATATGAAATGCATGCAAATGCAATCACATTTCATAATCCTGTTGCTAAAATCTATGATACACTCCCTCCACCTATTGAAGATCTTGATGAAGTCTTAGCAGTAATGTTTGCAGGTCCATGCCAACCCACAAAAAAAGATGTTCAATGTACACCTTTGCTTGTACGAAGATTGCATGTTGCAAAAGCATTGGAATGGTTGAGATTGAATCATGAAGATTACTATGATATAGGAATTTCCAAGGAAAATCTAAGTCAGTACCCTTTATGTGATGCACCAGTTGTGATTGACTATTGTCAATCTATTGTTAACAAGGACAGGGAGGCTACAAGTTTACATGATGGTGAGGAAATTGGAACCACAGAAGGTCCATGCACATTTGTTGTCCAAGGGTTGACAGGAGAGGAATACTCCACCATGCCATTGGAGGCTATTAAAGCACAGGCATTGGAGCATCTTACATCCAATAAAAAAATTATGTTTGTTGGCCACTCTGATGAGCCTAACTCAGTTTATAATAATCCTCAACTATTTCCCTCAATGTTACCATGGTTATTTCCATATGGTTTTGGTGGCATATGTAACAATATGATTCCTAAAAATATTTCTTCCATGGCACACAAGCGTCTTCTATTAATGTATCATGATAAACGCTTCCAGATGGACCCACATTTTCCATTGATAGGGTTTAACCATGAACAAATACAACAAAGTACAACAGGTGGATATCTTACAACCAAAAAGTCCTCATTTTCCTTGGTCACAGATCGCCTGTTAAATCTTGATATGGATGTTTTGTCTGGTATCAATAAATGACTTGCATTGGGGGAGCGTGTGAAGCCTGAAACAGAGCAGGAAAAAGAATGCTTCCAGCTACTTACCGATTTAGATTCAGTGGGAGGTCATGTGCAGGGATCCATTACATCAAAGAAATATATGAGAAATGAGGTTTGGTCTCTAATATCTTATATTGGTGCACCTTCATGGTTTATTACTCTATCACCAACAAACAACAAACATCCCATCTGTCTGTATTTTGCTGACACTGACACTGAATTTAAACCTGAATTGACCTTTTCCAAAGAATCTTCATTGTTGATTGCTAAAAATCCTGTTGCTGCAGCAAGGTTTTTTCACTTTATCTGTGAAAATTTTATTCAGCATGTACTTGGTGTTGGAACTAATCATCCTGGAATATATGGTGAAACGGATGCATATTATGCAACTGTAGAGCAGCAAGGAAGATTGACATTACATCTGCATATGCTTCTATGGATCAAAGGGGCTTTATCACCCCAAGAAGTAAGAGATAGAATTATGGATCCAGCCTCTGACTTTCAAAAACATATGGTTGAATATTTGGAATCTGTGCATAAAGGTGAACTATATGAAGGAACTTATGAAGAGATTTGTGAAAGATGCCAAGAAGCTCAGAAAAATAATCCAGATTATCAGGATCCAACACATACAATGCCTGAACCTCCACCTCCACCTTGTAAAAAAAATGGATGCAACCAGTGCACACAATGCATTAACCAAAAAATATGGCATGGTAAATATAGAGCAACAACAGATGATATTCTGTCTTGATCTAATCATCATGGATGCTGTAGACCTGAAATGGATGGGGAGGACCCTACTAAACTTAAATGTAAGGGGTGCCTCAATTCACATGGTAAGTGCAAAGCTCGTTTTCCTCAAGAAATTGTTGAAGAGACAATGGTGGATCCACTTAGTGGTGCTTTAAAAATAAAGAAAGGTGAAATGTGGTTAAATACTTTTACACCAGAACTTACATACATGATTAGATGCAATACAGATGTTACTAGCTTGATGTCAGGTACAGTGATCAAAGCTGTTGTAGGGTATATCACTGATTATGTTACAAAATCAGGATTAAGTTCATATACCACATTTGATGCTGTCCGACAAGTATTCAATAGAAATTCTGAGATGATCAGAGGTAGTACAGATAGGCAAAACACAGCTCAGCGCTTGATGACAAAAATGGTAAACACATTGACTGCAAAGATGGAAATTGGAAGCCCCATGGCTTCTCTTTATCTGCTTGGAAATCCTGACCATTATACCAGCCACAACTTCATTCTTTTCTATTGGAAAAATTATGTAAGAGGGGCACAAAGTGCATGGACAGATACAGAAAATAATACAACAGAGTCATTTAACACTGAATATAAAGATGCACCAGACAAAGTAGTTTTGCAGAAGTATGATGGCACATACATTGGAATATCAAGTGTATATGATTATATCTACCACCCAACTGCTTATGAGCACATGTCTCTATATGACTGGATACGTAAAGCCAAAAAAAAGAAGTGTTCAAAAGAAGAACAGCAAGAGTTTGATGTTCATTATGATAAGGATGAACTAGAATCTAATGCAGAAGATGATGACACAGACACAGAAGGAGAAGATGAAATTAATTTTCTTGGTGGAGGAGACAGTATAGATGATGACATAGAAGATGAAGTTGGGCATCAAGATTTAGACTCTGAGGATGAACTAAATGATTACCAAATTATGTATGATGAGCATGAAAGCCATGAATTTCTTCCAGAGCATCCTCAGTATTGTACTCATAAGGTTACAGTTGTTGATGAAGAAAATGCTCTTGTTCCAAATTTTGTTGGAGGTGGATTACCAAGATGTGACCAAGGAGATCGAGAGTATTATTGCTCTACAATGCTCACACTTTTCAAACCTTGGTGATGTGGAAAGTTATGAGTCCTTACAAGTTTACGAGTAAGACTCATTCTTTATCAACTGAGGACTTAGGCAAATTTTTCATTCATTCATTCATTCATTGATTCACCTTTCATCACCGCGGGAACTTTTTCTCTTAAACAGAAAAGCAGCCATAAAATCAGGGAAAATAGCTAGAAAATTAGCAAAAAAAATGTAAAAAATCAGAATATTGCTTAGTAAGGTGAGGAGGCTGTGTTCAGGGGTCAGGGTCAATATCTAAATATAGAAACCACCTAAAAGTTGCCAGAAAATCAGAAAAAAATACCCAAAAATTAAGAGGCATCTTCTCTGTCACCATAGTGTTGAAGGGGCTGTGTTCAGGGTTCAGGGTCCATATCTAAATATAGAACAAAGGAAGAAAAATGGCTAGTAAATCAGAAAAAAATGAGTAAAAATAAAAATCATACTTTTTTGTTGCCATGATGTATGAGGGGCTGTGTCCAGTGTTCAGGGTCCATATCTAAATATGAAAAATTAAGACAACTATCTATTATGCAATATGACTATATCATCAGACCAGCCTTCTTGCTCTTTGAGATATTGGTCAAAAATGCATGACAATTTCCAAAAAGTATCCAATTTTTTCAGTATTTTGTGTTTTTCTCAATAAGGAATGGTCTGTATGACATTATTTATATATATGTGTAAAGGTAAGGAAAGGGGCTACAATTGTTGTTGGTGGAGCTAAGTGAGAGGCTGTGTTTCTGATACCGTGGGAATTTTAACCTAAAAAGGAAATTCATTACAGATATATAGAGCATGCTATTATAGGTCACAAAATATAACTAACCATCCTCTTTCCTGAGATATATCAAACAGGACTGTGGGAATATTTTACTATAAACAGAAAAATAGTTATAAAATTGGGAAAAATTGCCATAAAATCAAAAAAAAAAAAAAAAAAAGGAAAAATAAGAATAGCACACATTGTTGCTATGATGTTGATGGCTAGGCCCAGGGCTCAGGGTCTATTTACAAATATAGAACAAAACTCAGAAAATCATAGAGTGATTGCATGTCATTGCAGCTGATGGAATGTCAGGAGGGTGGTCACATGACCATTTTCCTACTTTAAATTTAGAGTCCACAGGAAGGACTCATACATGCCATGCAAAGCACTGGCCCACACCCACAAGTATCTTAAATTGGAAAATGAGTCATGGGATGAAGCATTTGTTGGATATTCATTTTCAGCACGACAATTAGAACTTATGAAGAACTTCAATATAAAATATGAATGTAACGATGCTTGAGATGATTATTCTGCTGAGATGAAAAAGAAAGATGCAAGAGAAGATATATTTGGGTCATGGGAAGATATTGGTGGTGAAGTTGATACCAACTGTTCTCTCATCAATGAGGATATTCCCATAGATATTGATGAAGATATGTATATGTTAGGTAATCCTAATAGCATTAATAACCAGAAACTTCATGAAATGAACAGAATTGAAAATGTAGTAAAAAATGCTGGATGGCTAGATTCTTGCATTGGAAATATTGACCCAGTAGACACATCTTTCAAACCAGGAGAGAAACGGTCTGGCTCTCAGTGGAATGTACTTGTACAATCACTGAAAAAACTTTTTATTGCTACTTGTTCTAAAAATTTACCTGAAGCCCTTTGAAAGCAATAAAAGATAAAAATAGTACATCAAATGATGAAGTAGTTGTAGATGATATAAGTTATTTAAATAAAATTTTCAAAGCAGAGAAAGAACATGAGCAGCAATTGATCAATACAATTGTTCATGAATTCAGTCTTAATGATGAACAGGAAAGAGCTTTTTGCATAGTGACAAATCATGCTACAATGACAAAAAGTGAACAACTTAAAATGTATTTAGGAGGAATGGGTGGAACAGGAAAATCACAGGTTATTAAGGCATTAATAGCATTTTTTGACAGACGTAATGAATCACACAGAATCATGATATTGGCACCAACTGGATCCGCTGCTGCTCTATTAAATATTTCAACATATCATTCAGCACTAGGTGTGCAAAGTAAATCAAGACAAAATAGCAATGAGCATTCAACTATGGCACAGGTTAGGTCACAACTAGATGGTGTAGACTATATATTTATTGAAGTTTCTATGATATCATGCTATGAATTGTATAAGATAAGCGCCTAACTAGCTAAGGCAAGGAATAGTATGGATGCACTTTTTGGTGGACTCAATATGATCTTTGCAGGTGACTTTGCACAGCTTAAACCAGTTCAAGGACAGGCTGTTTATGATGGATATGTTGGTACATCAGTAGATGCCTCCATGTCAGAGAGAGGACAGCAATCTGCTATAGGCAGAGCACTTTGGCACCAAATTACTACTGTTGTTATTCTAAAAAAAAATATGAGACAAAATACACAATCAGTGGAAGATGCCAAGTTGAGGACTGCTTTGGAAAATATGAGATATGCAGCATGTACTGCTGATGACATTACATTTCTGAGAAGTCGTGTTGCAGGAAGACAGCCTGACCAACCAAAGCTGGCTGACAAATGTTTTAGAAATGTCTCTATTATTACTGCTTTAAATTCACAGAAAGATCGAATTAATGAACTAGGTTCTGCACGTTTTGCAGCTGATACTGGCCAAACTCTAACTGACTTTTATTCTGTGGACACACTAGGGGTTGAGAGTGATCCAGTTACTGGAAAAAAGCCTTGTGGAAGACCTAAAAAAACTGCCATTCAGAAAACTATAAGTCCAGGTTTGCAAAATGTACTTTGGAACTTATGTCATTCTGCATCTGAACATATTCCTGGAAAACTTTCACTATGTATTGGAATGCCTATAATGATACGGAACAATGATGCAACTGAATTGTGTATAACAAAGGGGCAAGAGGGTTATGTTGTTGGATGGGATGCAAAGGTGGGGCCAAGTGGTCAACGGATTTTGGAAACTTTATTTGTAAAACTTGAGCGCCCTGCCAAAAACCATAAAGATTGAGGGGCTACCTGAAAATGTTGTCCCACTAATAAAGAATAGTACATCTATTGAGTGTCTCTGTCCAAGTGATCTTACCATATCTATATCACGTTCTCAGGTTTCTGTGTTACCCAATTTTGCAATGACAGACTATGCATCACAAGGAAAGACTCGACCATTTAATGTTGTAGATTTGAATAGCTGTCGAACTCACTTATCTTACTATACTGCTCTTTCAAGAAGTGCTACATGTAAGGGTACTGTAATTGTACAAGGTTTTGATCCATCAAAGATAACACATGGTGCATCTGGATATCTGTGGCAAGAATTCAGAGAGCTTGAGCTTTTGGATGATATTACAAATCTTTGCTATACAGGCAATCTACCTGGATAAATTAATGGAAAACTACATAATGCTATTTTACGTCAATATCAACAACTTAAAGGAAGAGGATACTGCCCAGAGAATGTAATGGGACCCATCAGATGGAGTAAGGTATATCCTATGCAAACTTTTCAAGTTATAAGTGACAGTTCATGGCAAGTTATTAACAAATCATCTAAGGATGGTTTGTTATCTGACAAATTGACTAATGAAGTGAATACTGAAACAAATAAAATAAACAAAAAATTATGTGGATCTTTTGTTCCTGCCCAAGGATCTAATATGATTAAGACTAACTTGAAGAGAAAGTCTGCTGATGATCCAGAAATTGAGGAGCCAAAAAAGAAAAAAGTTAGAACTAGTTTTGGCCCTACACCTGAAGTTCCCATTGGACTTGTTTGGGACTCTGTTGATTACAGCTGTTCATATGACTTGTGGGTGTGGGCCAGTGCTTCACATGGCATGTATGAGTCCTTCCCATGGACCTCCAATGCTGAAAAATATGTAGAGTAGGTTTTTTTTTAAAAAGGCATATTTTAACATTTTTATTAACAATGGATGCAAGCCACATTAACTTAAATCAAATTAGTGTGAAGAGATTGTAAATGATGTTACAGTAACAATGTCTAAAAAATTGTAAAATCATTTGACATTTATTTACAATTCTTTATAATCATTTGCTTCAAATTAATGTGGCTTGCATTCAATGTTATAAAGATATTAATCTAGAATTCTATTTTAATGTTAAATTTATCAAGACAAAGTTCTAATTTAAAGTTGAGAATATACAGCTAAAACAAGTTCCTGATCTTCATAGTATCTAAGATCATTATTGCTTTTATCATCTATCTGCCCATCTTCTATGCACTTATTTTTGGTGGTTATCCCATCATGGAACCAAACTTTACCTTCATATGAAAAAACTCTAGAGGTGAAATGATTATCGCCATGGTATATGATCCCTCTCAGGCTTAGTAAGACTTCTTCTCCATTTACTACAAACTTTACCTTGTGACTAGTTTCAGTATTACAGTATGGATACTCCAGGATGATAATCTTTGGAGCCTCTGCATAGGATACATGCTCAATCATTTCATCTGAGCAACCCCCACATATTTCTGTAGATGGCTTCTGAATTGATCCTATCCATTTTGAAGTTGATGCTGGTATAGGGTCAGATGCATGTAGAACATATCCCAATGTATCATCTACTTCATATGCATTTCCACAGTCTGAACATATTATTTCAGCTACTGCATTATTTTTTTCATACTTAAGCATTTCAAATGTAAGTTGTCCAACACTAGCACCTGTTTTGCCCATAGGAAATTTGATAGGATCTAAATTATGAAGATCATGTCTAAGTTCATCTCGTACATTTTCTAAAGTAAGTGTTCCTTCAAGCACCTTGTTGAAACCAGCTGCCAATGCACCTAAATAATCTTGGTTGATCTCTGTAAAATTTGTAGTCCACCTCACAGGATTTATGTTCCAAATATGATATAAAATCACGAATAAGCTATCATATGCACAACTGTAATTTATACTATCCCATTGAAGTCCTAACTTGATGCTAGACTTAGGCTTCAGTATTTTTTTACTCTTTTTCTTTATATTAATCTCATCATCATCATCCAGCTTATGCTTGACTGCAACAGATCCCTTAGCTGGGACAAATGTTAAAGTTTTCTTGGGTTGCTCTGCTTTCTTATCTTTCCCTCTCTTAATTATCTGCCATGGACTGTCTGTAACCACAGGTAGTATATCCATTGGATCACTTTCACTCCACCTCAAAGATGCATCTGTTTTCTCTGGAATATATGCTGTACCTTTCCCGTTTTGAAAATTTCTGATTAATGAATTGCATGTGTATCCTACAACACAAGGAGGAAGTGACCCTTCATATCTAAGCCTAGTAATTTCATCTAGAAGATCTTGTTCTCTGAGTTTCTGTCTAAGATATTTTGCACATCCTCTAGTAACAATGCTAGGCTCAAAGCCTTGTAGAATGATAGTTCCAGCTGCACTTGCACTTCTGGAGAGGCAAGTATAGTAAGACATATGAGTATGGCAGCTGTTGAGATGGACAACATTGTATGGTCTAGTTTTTCCTTGAGCTGCATAATCTGTCATTGCAAAATTAGGTAGAACCCAAACTTGTTGTCTTTCTATAGACTCCTTCAGATCACTAGGGAATGTACATGTAATAGTTTTAGATCCCTTGACTAAAGGTACCACATTTTCTGGAAGCCCAGGTATTTGAATAGTTTTTGAAGGCTTATCTAATTTTACAAATAGAGTGTCCAGTATTCTCTTTCCATGTGGACCTTTCTTTGCCTGCCATCCAACTACAAATCCTTCTTGACCTTTTGTTATGCACAGCTCAGTTGCATCATTATTTCTGATCATCACAGGCATTCCAAGGCAGAGTGAAAGCTTTCCAGCAAAGTGTTCAGTTGATCCATGTCTGACATTCCAGATTTGATGTTGATCATCAAAGTCAATTTCATTTGACTTGTGCTTTGATTTTGAAGCAGCCTTTGATTTTCCCCACTTTGTTTTATTAGCTGGGTCAGCATCCTTTCCCCACTTATCTACAGAGTAAAAATTGGTCAATTTTTGGCCTGTCTCCTTAGCAAATCTTTCACACCCCATTTGATTAATTTGATCTTTTTGTGTGTGTGTCTTCCACATATAATTGCCACATTTCTGAATTCCTTTGAAGCAATGTTAGGTCTTCCTGGCTTTTTACTGGCTTGAAGAGTTCTCAAAAATTTAATGTCCTCAGCAGTACAATTTCCATATCTCATATTGACCAATGCTTTTCTCAGAGATGCATCTTCAGGAGTCTGAGTTTTCTGCCTCATATTCTCTCTAAGTATAACTACAGTTGCAACCTGATGCCAGAGAGCTTTTCCTACAGCAGCTTCTTGGCCACCTGGCTTCAAACCTGAATGGACTTGTGTCCCAACTGAGTGACTGTATAGAGATTGACCACCAACAGGGGGCAGTTGGGCAAAATCACCAGCAAATATCATATTAATTCCACCATATGGCTTATCAAAATTATTGAGTGCTTTGGCTAACTGTGAAGCAATTTTATACATGTCATGGCATGAGAGCATTGATACCTCATCTAAGAATATATAATCAACTCCATCTAGTCTAGCTCTGACTTGAGCAATGCTTGTAGCCTCATTTCTGATACCCATTCAACTCATTGGCACACCCAAAAATGAATGATAAGTTGATCCATTCAGAAGAGCAGCTGATGATCCTGTTGGTCCAAGCACAATAAATCTATGAGACTCATTTCTCTGTTGAAAAAAATAAATGAGGGCTTTGAAGACTTGTGATTTTCCAGTACCACCCATGCCACCCAGATACATTTTTAATTGTTCAGTCTGAGGTTGAACTGCATGATTTGCAACAATCCTAAAGGCTCTTTCTTGCTCTCTGTTTAGGGAATATTTTTTTACAACTTTATCAATCATCCTTTGTGCTGATTTTTCTTTGGCTTTGAAGTCTTTTGTAAGATATGATTGGTCAACAATTTTTACATCATTTTCATTGGGGTCTAGCTGTTGATTTTTTACATTTTTCTGAGCAGGGATATTTTTATTTCTTTGAGCCAACTCCTCCTGTCTTTTTTGATCAACAGAAGCTTTCCATTTGGAACTAGACTGTAATATATCAGGTTGGATTGGTTCCTTGTCAACTTCACTTATTCCATTTGGGGATTCATCCATCCAGCCAGCTTCTTTTATTGCAATTTTTGTAGCATTCATTTGCTCTTGGTTTGCTCTTCCATATTTTCCAAGTGCTGCATATTTATTTGGAATATTCTCTTCATCATTTTCATCATACTGTGCATCCCCAAAGTGAGCACCATCATATGCATTTAATTCATCAAGATCCAACATTGTCTCATTTGACATCCACTGGGGAAATGTTCCTTCAGAATCTCCCTTTTTTTGTTGAGCAGAAAAATCATCTCTAGCATCATTACACTCATATCTAATATTAAAGTTCTGCATAAATTGCCTCTGTTGCACTGTGAATTCATAGTCATTGAATGTTTCATCCCAAGTGTCTTCCTCAGATTTCAGATCATGACCAGTTCTCCAAGGCTTGAATAAAGCAAGCATGGTGACACAATAATACTCTCTGTCTTCTCTGTCACATCTTGGCAGTGAGCCTCCAACAAAGTTGGGGACAACATTACTTTTTTTCTCATTAAATTGAGCTTGATGTTATAGAGAGGATGGTCTCTAAGAAATGGGTATGTTATTCTGTTCTCACTGACAAGTTCATCATCACTATCATCAGCTTCAATACTAGTTGAGTGTTTATTTATATTAAGCTCATCTCCATCATTATCAGAATCATCAGAATCATCAACTAGTTGTGGTAGTACTTCAGTACTGACTTGCTCAATTTTTTCTAACAAGTTAAGTTCATCATCTGAATCTGTAATTTCATCATGCTCTTGGGAGCTATTGGCTACTTTGCATCTGGCAGACATTTGAACCCATTCATATAGTGTCTTATCTTCAAATATTGTTGGTCTATAGATGTAATCATGAACTGATGAAAAGCCCACATATTCACCTTTGCCTTTTTGAAGTACAAGTTTTTCAGGTATCTCCTTTTCCAAGTCTTCCTCTGATCTGAAGGGTTTTAGAGCTTCCCTTACACAGTTTTTCCAGTAGACCACTACAAATTTGTGACTAGTATAATGATTAGGATTTCCCAAAAGATATAGAGCAGCCATAGGACCTCCAATCTCCATTCTAGCTGTTAAACAGTTGCTAGCCTGTGTTACAAATTTTCTTGCCTTTTCTTTTCTTTCTAAAGACCCTCCCAACATTTTGGAGTTTCTGTCATATACACTCCTAATAGCATCAAATATTGCATAAGTTTTTAACCCAGGCTTAGTCACATAATCTGAGATATATGCCACTATAGCTTTGATAGCTGTTCCAGATAGGAGGCTTGTTACATCTGAGTTACATCTAAGCAGATAAGTGACTGGAGGAGATAGTGTATTAATCCATTCCTCTCCTTTCTTGACATTCAATGCCCCAGTGTTTGAATCCACCTCTGTCTGATCATATAATGGTCTGGGAAATCTAGCTTTACATTTTCCCTGTTTATTCATACATGTAGGTCTATCCCTCTTTGCAGCTTTTTCACTAGCTGATCTGTTCCTTCCACAATCATGTACATTAGACATCAGAATCAGATCATCTACTGTCTTTGCATACTCTTGCCACCATGTGCTAAGATTTTCACATTTTTCACAATTATTGCAGTCACAAAATGGAGGAGGTGCTTCAGGTAAAGTCTGTGTTGGATCCTTATAATCCTTGTTTTGAATTTTCTCTCTATCTACCTGGTGCTTCACTTTATCCATTGACCCTGTCATAAATTCACCAATGTGGACAGCCTCCAAATATTCAACTATTTTCTTTTGAAAGTCTGAAAAAGGATCCATGATTTTATCTCTGATTTCCTGAGGAGTTAGAGCTCCTTTGATCCAAAGTAGCATATGCAAATGTAAAGTCAATCTTCCCTGTTGTTCCACTGTTGCATAAAATGCCTCTGTATCTCCATACAGTCCTCTATGTTTTTCACCCACACCAAGAACATGCTTGATGAACATCTCAGTTATGAAGTGGAAAAATCTAGCACCAGCTACAGGATTATTTGCAATTAATTTGTATCTTTCATCATATTCTCTTAACAATGGACTAAACTTTTCCTTAGTATCAGCAAAGTACAATGATATAGGGTGCATGTTATCAGCTGGAGAGAATGTGATGAACCAAGATGCAGCTCCAATGAATGAGATGAGAGACCAGATTTCATTGCACATATATTTTTTGGTAGTGGTTGAGCCTTGAACTCTTCCTGAAACATGATCCAAGTCTTTAATAAGCTGAAACACAAGGATTCTTCATCAGTATCAGGCTTTACTCTCTCCCCATCTTCCATTCTTTGGATCAAGTCATTTAGAACTTCAACATCAACATCCATAAGTCTTTTTGAAATATTGTCAAATTTTGGAGTCTCAGCAAGCAGGTATCCTGAAGATGTACTTTGTTTGATTTGCTCATGATTAAAAGCAATTAATGCAAAGTGAGAATCCTTTTGATAGCACTTGTCATAGTACATGAGAAGATGCCTCTTGTGTTTTATTTCAGAAAGACGACCCTTCTGGAGAGTGTTTCCAATTCCTCCAAGGCCATATGGAAAAAGCCATGGAAACATCTGAGGAAATAACTGAGGATTATTGTATAACGACTCTGGTTCTTGTGCATGGCCCACAGCTAATATCTTTTTATTTGAAGTCAAATGTTGAAGGGCAATAGCTTTGAGTGCTTTCAAGCTTTTTGTTGAATATTCTTCACCAGTCAATCCATGAACTACAAATGGACACTGGCCAGTTTCAGTTCCAGTTTCCTCTCCTATATCATTAATAGCTGTAGACTCTGGATCTTTGTTTGAAGATGACTCTCTATAATCCACTACAACTGGTGGACTGTCCTCAGGATATTCTCTAAGATTTTTATAGGATATTTCCAGATCAAAATAGTCACAGTGGTTCAGCTTAAGCCACTCTAGAGCTGCAGCCACCTTTTTATGTCTTACAAGAAGAGGAGTTCTCTCAAAGTCAGATTTTGTAGGTTTGCAAGGACCAGTATAAATGAAAGCTAAAACTTCATCCATTTCCTCTATGGGAGGAGGCAATATATCATAAATCTTAGGTGTAGGATTAGAAAAAGAGATAGCATTGGCTCTCATTTTATGCATTCCTGAGGATACTCTGACTAGGCATCTGTTATGACGAACTCTAGCCACCAAAAGTTGTTCAGCAAATGACAAGTCTAATAATTGAGGTGGAACTTTTCCTATCCATTTCCCATTTGCTAAGGCTAGCAGTGGCATCTTGCCTTTTGATACAGCTTATAGCAAGTCTAACATATAGAGTCCAAATTACTGTCCAGAACTGGGCCTTCAATATCAGAGAGGGGATCCTGTGAACTTTGTCTTTCAACTTGGGTAACACCATCTTGAATCAGAATATCCAAGTTCAAATTCATTTCTGAGAGCTTCTTGAGAGTTGAACTTGGTGTTAACTGACCACAGACTGCACATCCAGACTCCTCAAATTGAGTTGGATCTATATCTTCACAGAAATCTGTAAATATCTGATGCAATAATTTTTGGGAAGGAGCTGAAGGAGGAAATTCTGGGTTTAAGCTTTTCTTTTGATATTTCTTTACTGCTTCCAAGTTTAAAACTTTATATTTTTCTTGATTTTTTTCTTGGTGTTTTTTGGCTGCTTCCAAATTACTGGCCTTGTATTTCTCTGGGCTTTTCTCCTGGTATTTTTTAACTGCATCCAAGTTGCTGGCCTTATATTTCTCTGGGCTTTTCTCTTGATGTTTTTTAACTGCCTCCAAGTTGTTGGCCTTATATTTCTCTGGGCTTCTCTCTTGATGTTTTTTGACTGCTTCCAAGTGGCTGGCCTTATATTTCTCTGGGCTTTTCTCTTGATGTTTTTTAACTGCTTCCAAGTGACTGGCCTTATATTTCTCTGGGCTTTTCTCTTGATGTTGTTTGACTGCTTCCAAGTGGCTGGCCTTATATTTCTCTGGGCTTTTCTCTTGGTGTTTTTTAACTGCCTCCAAGTTGCTGGCCTTATATTTCTCTGGACTTTTTTCTTGGTATTTTTTTGACTTGATTAAATTAATAGCTTTCTTTTTTTCTGTCTTGTCTTTCTCATCTATAAATTCAAATATTTCTACATATTCTTTACATGATCTACATTTGTGACTTTCAATAATGCTCTGAATTTCTAAGCTTTTTGACTTGGAATGAATTTTGATGTTATGGCATTGAGCAATAAATTTTAAGTTAGGAATGCTCAAGTGGGAAATGAGCTCTGTAAGGGGCATCTTACATAGTAAAGTTGGACTCTTGATACTCTTCAATGTATGGACTTCAGATTCAGGTACATAGTCTAAGTATTTATACATCCCTCCTGGATTCACCTCATTTATAGCAAATGAAGAAAGCTTCTCAGCTGAAAATATACCTGCAGGCCTCCCCCCCCAATATTTCATTTTTAGTCATCAAGTCATTATGTTGATTAAAATTTTGTGTTGGTTTAAACCCTGGAAGGTCAAGCTAAAAGAATACTACAGATAAAGCAAGTATTATAATACACAATTTCTTTGTGATTTTTGTTAAGAACTTGAAATACTGCAAAGCTGAGACATGATGGAATATTATCAAATATACAATGTAATTTGCAAAGTTTAAAATAGTAGAGCATCCACCAATTCTTTTCATAATAGCAGCAAAGTCATAAGATCTTAATATATTTCTTTTCAATTTCAAATCAAGTTCCTGGCATTTTACTGCAACCAAATAAATCTCTTTGAGAAATAATGGTAAATAATCTGAGAAGAGTCAAAAAAGATCTGACATATAATTCCAAGAGTGGAGAAGATCTTAGATGCAACCACAACTTATGAAGTTTTAAATCTAAATATTCAGAAAATGTGTAGTCACTTTTACATAGCTCAGGGCTAAGTTCAACACAAGTAGAAAAGCCATCATTTTTCAAAATCAAAGTTTCTGACCATGAACTTTGTGCATTCCAGTTTAAGGGAAATACCCCTGATGTGTGCTTATATATATCATCACATCTCATATTTGGGTAAGCTAGATCTGTTCCCTCAACCATAAATGGAAGAGCATATGTATTTTGCCTTTTTCTCTCAACCATAAATGGAAGAGCATATTTATTGTGCCTCTCAACCATAAATGGATGAGTATAGAGTGCCAAAAGGCCTTGCCTCTCAACTACAAATGGATGAGTATATGATTTATGTATTTTTCTCTCAACCATGTTGAATGGAAGAGGCTCAACCAAATGGTTGGCTGCCAAAGGGCTCGGATTGAGATCAATCACTATAGAGGGTGCCCAAGGGCTAGGGTTGTAATCAACCTCACTGGGATCAAGGTAGTTGCCAAAACTTCCTTGATCCCAGTGTAAAAGATCTAAAAGATTGCTCAGTCCTGAGTTACATATGATCAAGCTAAGGTCTTACCATAGTTTAAGGAAGAGGTGGCATAGAAATCCATAGGATTTAACTGGCAGAAAGCCAATGATGTGTTTTCTGGGTTAAATATATTAAATTTGAGAATATGCACTAAAAAGGGCAAGTTACATACCTTCTGGGCTCAGAATAGCCAGAGAACAGAGAGTTTGTTGATCTAGAATATAGAAAGATTAGCAGAGTACCTACAGAAATATAGAAATAGGCTTACATGGCCAAAAATGACCAAGTTCAGAGCTAAGACCAGTATTTCCAGATCTGAGCATGTTCCAGGTCTTGGAAGAGAACACAGAGGGCATAGAAGTGTAGCAGAGAAGGCCTAGAAGCCATAGCAAAAAGAATTGTAGCAGTAGCATGAGTGGTTGACTCAGAATGGAGTGAACAAGGTGCCAGCAAAGCAAGATGATGGTGGTTCAAGTTCAAAAGAGAAAGTTTGCTATTGTTTACCAGAAGCTTTGAAGTACCCAGGAAGTTTAGGGCCCACATTCCTTATTTGGGAACTTTTTCCCACAGTACATGAATTATAGCCCCTTGTCATACATTTCTAAATGTACTGAAATCATATGACCAGGATGATTTCTTATTGAGAAAAATATAACAAAACATGAATAAATAAGTGTCTTGCATATATCTCAGGAAAGAAAATAGCTAGTCACATTTTGAGACCACATTGAGAAATATAACAACATGCTCTATAAAACTGTCACTAATTTCCTTGTTGGGTCAAATTTCCCACGGTACCAGAAACACAGCCTCTCACTTAGCTTTATTAACAAGAATTGTAGCCTCTTTGCTTAGCTTTACAAATATATATAAATAATGTCACACAGATCATTCCTTGTTGAGAAAAACACAAAATACTGAAAAAATTGGACACTTTTTGAAAATAGTCATGTACTTTGACCAATATCTGCATAAGAAAGAAGGCTAGTCAGATGATATAATCATATTTCTGATATTTAATGTTGCTAAACTTTTGGAGAGGCTGTATTCAGGGTCCAGGATACACTTCCAAATATGGAAATCTGCCTAAATATAGCTAAATTATTGTCTACAAGTTTCTTCACTTTTTCTAGCTATTTTCTCTGAGTTCTTTTTTTTTTTGCTCTGTCTATATTTAGATATGGACCCTGAACACAGCCCCTTCAACATTATAACAACAACAAATATCATTTCTATTTTCCTCCCCTCTTTTGGCTTACTTTATAATCATTTTACACAAGCTTTCTGGCTTTGTTCTATTTTTAGAGAGGGACCCTGAACCCTGAACACAGCCCCTTCATGATCATGGCAATGGTGAATATCATGCTGATTTTTTGCAGCTTCTCTACCTATCTTTTTCCATTTTTCAGACAGTTTTCTATATTTGGATATGGACCCTGAACCCTGAACACAGCCTCCCCAACTTACTAAGCAATATTCTGATTTTCTACATATTTTTTGCCATTTTTCCTGATTTTATGACTGCTTTTCTGTTCAAGAGAAAAGGTTCCTGCAGTGATGAAAGGTAAATGAATGAAAAATTTGCCTAAGTCCTCAGTTGATAAAGAATGAGTCTTACTCGTAAACTCGCAAGGACTCATAACCATTAAGAGGTATTATTTATTCTGGTGGCTTTCATTTCACTGCTTATGTGATCACTCCTGGAAAAGAGGTGTGGTATCATGATGGTATGACAACAAGTAGAAATTGCATCAAAAAGGGCCATCTTAATGAGTTCACAGAGGATGCACCCAAATCTTGCAGAGAAAAAAATTCAAATGGAGCATTTTTTGAAAGACAAGCAGTCACAGTAATTTATTCAAAGAAATAATTGTTGAGATATATTATTTATTATATGATGAATTAAAAATATCTTTTGGTCAAATTACCTTCTTAAAATTATATGGCCTAGCCAGATAAAAATAAAATATTCCAAAATATATTAAAACAATAAGGACATAATGGATTCAAAAAAAGACTATATATATATATTAGAAAATGTTTGAATTTTTAAAGCTATATAAAAGTAATGTAAATATTTATAATTTGCATTGACTGCTTAAATAAAATTGGATAATAAAAGGAGAGGACTTGTATCTGCCATGCTTGCAACGGCCTCTGACACAAGTGAAGTTTCAACCTTTTATTGAGGGAGAGGACATACTGCTGATCACCAACCACTTGGCATTACAATGGGCCAGGACCTATGAAAACGCCAATTGAAGGTTAGCTGCATGGGGAGCTGTTTTTTCAGCCTACGCTCCAAAACTAGAGATTGTTCATTGTGCTGGTTGTATTCATTCTAACGTCGACCCTCTATCTTGTTTACCACATGTGCCTCCCAGCCAGACATCGCCATTGGAACCTGATGGGCCCTCGATATGTGCAAAAGAGACTCTGGACAAACACCAAGAGGTCATCCCAGCAGAGAAAATGGTGACCTTTGCCTTCACATTCGCCACTTGGTCAATTGAGGATTGCCTAGATGAACCTAAAGAGGCTATGATTAATGTCAGGTCACAGAATAAGAAGTTGAACAAGATATCAACTGAGTTAAGGGAACAGGAAAGTACATCCCAAACTTTGACAGAAAATAGCAACAGTTTTGTAACGGACAAGTTAGACATATTGGCGACTTCGACTGAATACTGGGGAGCTATGAATCTGCCTCTGACGATACACCTTTCCATGAGTGAAGACGCCAAGATGGAATGGAAGAAGTCTTACTTGGAAGACCTGATGTTCAGATCAATCACCAATGACGTCTGATATAACATGGACAATCCTGTGTTAGGACAACAATTCTTTGTTGATCGGGACAGTATGATCTTCTTCAATAGTGAAAACTACCAATGGCGCCTCTGTGTGCCTGTTGGTCAAAGGAACTTTGTTTTAAAAGAAGCTGACAAGAATCCCTTGGAATCAGCTCACATGGGTCCAGAGAGGCTATGGCAATTGTTGAGTTCCAGATTCTATTGGAAAAGAATGAAGATCGATATCGTCTGGTATTGCGGCTCTTGTGACATTTGTCAGAAGATGAAGACCTCAACTTTCAACAAGTTCAGTCTATTGATTCCTAATCCTATTCCATCTTGCCCCTATCAGTCTATTTCTATGGATTTCATAGTGAACCTACCTTGGTCAGAAGGGTTCAATGTGATTTACGTTGTCATGGACAGGCTCACAAAACACGCATCTTTCATTCCAGTGAGGACAGGACTGGATTCCAAAGGATTTGCTCTTCTATTCATGAAACACATAGTGTGTAAATTCGGTCTACCTGAAAGTATCATTACCGACAGAGATCTGAGGTGGACCACTGACTTTTGGCTGGGCATAGCTAAGACTCTGCAAACGAAGATGAGTCTGTTGTCATCACACCATCCTCAGCATGATGGTCAGACCGAAAGGTTGCTCACAGTAATGATACACACCTTCATCGCAGGACAGAGGGATAAATGGGCATTGTGGCTCCACTTGTTGGAATTTGTGTATAATAACACAATACACTCATCGACCAGAACTACTCCTTTCCATCTAATGCTCAGATTTCACCCTAGAACCCCATTGGACTTTTTGTGCATGAAAAGGAACGACGATGTCACTAACAGGTCGTTATCACCAGAAGTGGTCACATTCTTGGACACGTTAGACATGCACAGGGTTAGCACTCGTCACACAATCGCCAAAGCCCAGGACAAGCAAGTGAAATCCTATAATAAAGGCAGGAAGCCAGTTCCTGAGCTGAAACAAGGGGACTGCCTGTTAGTAAATCCTCACACATTGGAATGGACAGAGTCCAAGGGCAAAGGGAAGAAATTGACTCAACGTTGGATTGGTCCATTCAAAGTCATCCAGAGAATAAACCCTAACGTCTATCGTCTGCAGATGAGTAACCTCTACCCTGGTTTACCTATCTTCAATTATAAACACCTGAAGAAATATGTTGAGTTGCTGCAAGAGTTCAGATTGAGGGCAACGTTACCTGAAACTCGAATGGCCAAGCCTCCTGATGAAGAGTACAAAGTTGAGAAAATCATCACGGAGCATTGAACCAAAAAAGGATTGCAGTACCTGGTTAGATGGGTAGGTTATAGCCCACTCTACGACACCTGGGAACCGAAAAGGTCCTTGAGGAATGCGCCAGAGGTGGTTTCATGATGGCAGAAGTGCAAGGCTACTGAGTCTGCATTGAGTGGATAAGATCTGTTTGGAGTTAACTTATTTCATCTGAATCAAAGGGATGCCCAGATTTGGACAACACTATACCCAGTCCCTTTTCACGCTTTTCCCTCTTTTCTTTCTTTCTTTCTTTCTTTCTTTCCTTCTTTCCTTCTTTCTTGTTTTCATTCATTCATTTGATCTTCCATCGTCAACACTACCTGAGCTACTCAAAGGAATGGAATACCTATACATGGATGGTGATGGCGTAGTGCCCACTTCGGGTTGGGAACTTATGGTCACAGGCGAGTGGATCACTCTTAACGCATCCACAGGGACGATCCCATCTACTGAGGTGTTTCAGCATGCACTGCAGGATAGAGCCTTTCAGTCTTCAGAATCAGTGGCTCATCCTCCCAAGTGGACATGGACCAAACAGCCCACCTGGTACAATGATCGCTATCATTGGGACACATGGACAACAGTGGATTGCTTTGCAGATGAGAACAACAACCTCCCTTGGTATTTCAATGACAATAGCACCCCTGGGATCACAAACAATGGCCGATTCTACTTTGACGTTGAATTGTGACATCGAGCAGAGAGCCACCTAATGAAGTTGTGGTTGTGCATCGATTCCATTATATCTAATCTGCCATTTGTTCTAGGGACCACGCATCCAGCCAAATTCAACTATCTATGCCTTTCCTCAGGATGGGATTCCTCTCAGTCAGCTTACGCAGTCATGGAGGACACTAAGGCTAGAGTGAAGGATATCTCGGCTTTCTGAACTGGTGGTTGTCATCTGTGACGAATTGGGATGCCCCTTTGGAGAGGTCGATGGTCGATTACATCACCTCTTTTGAGCTACACAGCCTCAAGAAGTGAGGGGTATTGCTTGATGTTGTTCATCATTGCAAGTCTTTGAATGTAGGTCATTTATTGGCAGAAGACGTTCCCCTATACTACTACTGGATGCCTGAGATGGAGGCCCATCCCCAGCTCGTTCGTCTTTCCCAAACAATTCTACAAGCCTATCATGAAACATGTGAAGCTCTGGACAAGGCAGAGGTCTTCGGTGCGAAAATGATTGGCTATCAGGTCTCGTGGAGCTAGGTGAGTTCGCATTTTCGTTCTTTTGCCCTTATGCTCACAACTCTCCAGGACCTTAATTTTGTCTATTTTCTGTGGTCAAGGGCTCGTTTGGATACCCCCACGCTCCGTGAAGACGCTCCCCAAAACCGTTTCCAAAACGGTCAAGGTCTCGTGGAGCTAGGTGAGTTTATAGTTTCACTCTTTTGCCCTTATGCTCACAACTCCCCAGGACCTTAATCTGCTCCGTTTTCTGTGATCAAGGGCTCGTTCGCATACCCCCACACTCCGTGAAGACGCTCCCTAAAACCGTTTACAAAACGGTCGAGGTCCCATGGAGCTAGGTGAGTTTGCATTTTCGTTCTTTTGCCCTTATGCTCACAACTCCCCAGGACCTCATTCTGCTCTGTTTTCTGTGGTCAAGGGCTCGTTTGCATACCCCCACACTCCGTGAAGACGCTCCTTAAAACCGTTTACAAAACGGTCGAGGTCCCATGGAGCTAGGTGAGTTTGCATTTTCGTTCTTTTGCCCTGATGCTCACAACTCCCCAGGACCTCATTCTGCTCCGTTTTCTGTGGTCAAGGGCTCGTTTACATAGCCCCACACTCCATAAAGACGCTCCCCAAAACCGCTTATAAAACGGTTAAGGTCTCGTGGAGCTAGGTAAGTTTGTATTTTTGCTCTTGTGCCCTCATGCTCATAACTCCTTAGTACCTCAATCTTGTCCATTTTCTGTGGTCCCAGGCTTGTTGAGATACCACAAATATGCCACTCAAAGCCGTTTAAAAAACAGTTCAGGTCTTGTGAAGCTATGCGAGTTTATATTTTTCGCTCTTTTGCCCTTGTGCTCACAACTTCTCAGCACCTGATTCTGCTTCATTTTCTGGTTCTGGACTCGTTTGGATACCTCCACAAACCCTGAAGATGCTCTCAAAAACTGCCTATGAACTAGTTAAGCACTCTTGAAGGTATGTTACATTCTATTTTTGTCTTTTTGCATTCATACTCACCAACTGCCCAGGACCTTCTCATGGCTCATTTTGCATGGCCCTGGGCTCATTGGGATACCCACACACTCTCTAAAAATATGCCGCCAAAGTTGTCATGACCTCAATCATTATATCTTTAATGTAAAGGAGTATAGTTACACAAATGTGAAAATGGAGGCAATATATTCATATGTTAGAGTCTGACAGCCAAGTAGAGGAATACATTAGCTACCACCTACATCAATGACAACATGGATAGGACTAAAAGCAAGTGATAACTAAGAAATAGTAGAGTAGACTGGTAAAGTCGTCAATGCTGAGCAGGCAGCTGATCGTGGGAAGAAATCACTTTCGTGGGAGAAAGTCAAATTTCAGCGTTACCACACTGAAAAAAGTCTCGAGATCCTGGGGAATAAACGAGTCTCTTCGTAAACTCAGAGGACTCGTAAAAATACAAACAGACATACTTCCATGAAGGGATGACGGATTCATAGATGGCTTGTTGGAGCATTTTTGGGATGTGTAGTAGTATCAAAACAAGTTTACACTGAAGGGAATTGAGCCACAAGAAGGTCCTGGTCATAGTTTATTATACAGTTGAGTGCAAAAAGAATGAAGGTTGGTTCATTTTTCTGGTTCTTTCTAAGAATCTATTGTACCTCAAATGTATTTGTGTATTCTTTTACATTATGTAGTTGTGTTACACTTCCCTTGGTATGGACTAATTTCAGTGAAAGCTGGAGCCTTGAGAAGGTTTTTATTCTGGAGGCCATTTTTGGCATCTGAAAAAAAAAATATGCGCTAACTGGGGAGGTAGCAAGAACATACCTCTAGTCAACCTGAATGAGCCTATCAAAGAATCAGTCAAAAATACTGAGCAGTTATGTCTGTAGAGGCTTTGGAAAATGGCTTGTTTTGTCTAAAACAGACCAAAAATGACCAAACTGTAGAAGCTCCAATTTTCGAATAACATACTCACTGGGAGTTTCCTTCCCATTTCCTGCGTCCCTGTAAGATGCATGATTTGCACGTGCTTTCTGCCTGTCAAGGAAAGCTCGATTCATGAAATATTCCCCTATCGCAGTGCGCAAAGTACTCCAGTCCGCTTCAATCCTATCGCAGGTTTCAACGCTTTGGCTGTAGTACCATATTTCAGCAGTGCCAGTAAGTCGAGTAGGTACTAGCATACCTAATTGTTTGAAAATTACCGAGGACCGTTTTGCTAGACTATTGACCTTTAATAACCAACGTCTTAGTCCTTCCGGATTACCATCCCAATTAGGAATAGCGTCTACCTTCAATTTAGTGTCGAATTGTGGCTCAGGGGAAAGTTTAGTGGTAGAGGGACTTATGTCGTCCTTGGAATTGGCAGTGACTTCAAACGGATTCCTCTGTGAGTTCTTTTTCAGAGTGGGCAGTTTCGGTCCTCCTCAGGGCCCCTTATTTCTGTCTCCGTTGTCGCTGTCATCGTCATCTGAGTCCCCAGGGTTGCCTCCTCCTCACTGTTGTGCGTAAATTCCAGACTTTTCCGAGTGGGAATTGTCGGATTCGTTGCCTTCAGTTAGCGAACCGTGTGTAGAACCTGTCATGAATCTAGCAGTTCTGTTGGTCTCATTGTCCCCTCTGACGACAACTGGTTCTGTATGATCAGTAGTCTGTTTGATGCCGAACAATTCCCTGAATGCTGGTGAGGAGCTGTGTTGTACTGGATGACCGAATACTGATGTGTTCATGTTTGCCATAGGATGTTTAGCCTGGGACTTCGATTTCCTAAGATGTCCGGATATGCTGTCAGGTTCGCCTTTTAGGAAGGCCGGTTGATAGTTACCTACTGTAGTAATAGTTGGAGCGTTAATGGTAGGTTTTCTGGGAGTCACTGATGCAATTATCCACTGCTCGGACCTTTGATTCCTTTTCCTTTTAGAGAAATCATGATGTTCCGCCAAGTACAATAGAAAGTTCTCCACCTTGCATCGGAAACATGCCCCTAAAATTTCAAAGTCATTAGCAGTCCAGAACTCATCCGCTTTACCATTCAAGCCCCATCTGGGCAAGGGGGGGAGGCCCTCTCCATTGACAATAAGGTCTTCTTCTGCTTCGTTCCTACGCAGCTTGAGTCAGTGATTCAAACTGACTAAAATGATCTTTTGCAAGGAGAAGCCGACTAGATTGCCCCACTGTTAAAGTGGTACAGATGGGTCAGTAATTCCTTTAAAATGTCCATCTCTTCTCTGAACAAACCTTTCCGCCCCTTACGCGTTACGACTTGATCATACGAACTGTAAATAGGTCGATGAAGGGCAGCTTCCCCTAGCTGTAATGCTTGGCAATGTCGTCCGGCCAACACAAAGATTTTTTCAGATCTGTTGAGTCCAGTGTCAGTAACGGTTTCCCCGAATGAAGAGAAGGGCATGCAGGCTGGAAAATCTACACTAACTTCCTTGTAAGCTCCTCGATCAGGTAAATCTTCAAAATCAAATGGAGCTTCTACTTCAGTAAGATCTTCGATGTCGGAACTTCCAGGTTCGATTGAACTGGGGATCAGTGTTTGCTGGTTCCCCTCCTGTGCCATCTGAAATTCAAATTTGTCAGGAACGTCCAATCCTTCAGGTATGTCTGGCGTGCCTGGAGTGAATACGTTTTGCATGTTTGTTTCCAACGTTGCTTCCCTTCCTCAAGGCGTGTCCGTTGTTCTGGAAGAGGGTTTATTAGTTGAACCCTTGGTCATACCTGCAGACTGTGAGTTGTTAGTTTTCCTGTTGGAACTGGATGACTTCTTGGCATTATCCATGAAGTCTTACTTGTTCGGTGTTTTAGTATCAGATTGGTAGAATGATGAATCGATTCTGGACAGGATTTTAAGATGGATTGTGTGGGTGCGAGGTCGAGTTTGATGATTTAGAATGAGTAGTGTGGGTGCAACATGTTCCGCCGGTTGCGGAAGTATTGTATTTAGCCGACGAGATCTTGAGATCAGTTGCAGTTGCGTAGATACTTGCACGAACGTAGGGCCTTTCCCAATGTGTCCACCAATGTTAGAGTTCGAAGATTCTAACGTTGGTGTATTCCTGCGAATACAAGTTAGCAACTTCGAATGTAATAAGAACCTACTGGTAGTCCTAGCTGTTTGCGATTTTACGTTAATACCTAAGGTGGGAGTAGCCCTAGATCACGTGAGTTCTTGGTCTAACCTCAGAGTGCTGACGAAGTGCGACACGAATCAGAATCGTTAGTACGAGACTTTAAAGGTTCAGATTACTTAGTAACTGATAGTTCAGATTACTTAGTAACTGATAGCGCTAGGCTTTATCAAATACTAATAAGTGGTCATGCTTAGTCCTTCTCAAGATGCTAAGTTCACACAGTATTTGGGGTAAAAAGGTAAGATCGCCTTCATCTCTTAGTCTACTGTTACATTAAATACATAAGCTATTGATTCTGGAACCTATAAGAATGCCTCAGAATGTTCTGTAGTGTTCCTGTAACTTCAAGTGTTACCAAATCAAGAGTCTTTTGTCTGTTGCGTCTGAATGTTTGGCTAAGACGTGTTTACCAAATAGTCCTAAACACCTGTCTTGCAACAATACAAGTTAAGACGCATTGGATTTGGGTATATGTGTGCTACCTTATTTGTATGTAGAAATCTCTTAAGAAATGTAATATGTACAGATGTAAACTGGAGGAAGGTAATGGCATGAGAGGGAATAAGTGATATATGAAGGGGTACTATAACAGACACGTGTCGACGGGGCGACAACGATGTATGACACTGAGCCCCAGTGACAAGGTGGCAACGACGTGCCCAGCCCCAGCACTCGGATAACGACGACATGCTTGGGTCCCATCAATAAGGCAACAACAACCTATCGATGAGGCGGCAACGACGTGCCCAGCCTCAGCACTCGGATGACGATGACACACCCATTCCCATCGATAAGGCGACAACAACCCATCGATGAGGTGACAACGACATGCCCAGCCCCAGCCCCAGCGCTCCCTCCCCTCCATCATCCCCAACCACTCTCTCCCCATTCCATCAGTCCCCACCGTCCCCTGCCCCTCCATCAATCCTGACCATTCCCTCCACTTTCCGCTGACACAACACGAAGACGAACACCAGGTCAGAACGACGGGGCTACAACCTCAGACGACAACCCCATGGCAACAACCCAGGACATGGGTTCGAGCGCCCACACCGATTGACATGACATGAAGACAGACGAACAATACCATGACGGACAACACCCAGGTCGATGACCTCACCAGACAACAGGCCATGAGTGCCCACCCACCAATGGTGACAAGCCACGAGCGCCCACTGGCACCACCGACAGACAGTGACGAGCACCACCATCATTACCACCTGAGTGCCCACCATCACTTGTTTGTTGTCAATGTGCACTCAGGATGGTAGATCCAAGAGATGGCAAGTCCTGGATAGTGCAGCTGCGAGGATGGGCTGAAAGTTTTCTTTTTCTTTTTCATGGGTTGTCGAGAGCTGGTTTGTCTGTTCTCTTATGATGTATACTGGTAGATACTGTATGATATTCTTTTTACTGCTTTCATTTGTCTGTATCTCATGAGCTAGAGCATTTCAATGTTGTTTATAATTGTTTACCAGCAGCATCTAAGGCCCAAGGTCATCCAGAAAGGGTTTGTTGCATCCAGCCATTTCGGTCAGATTTGTCAAGGGGAAACTATCTAAAGTGGTCTGAACATTATCAAAGATATATTTGGTAGAGTTTCAGAGGTTATGTCTAGGACGAACAAACCTGTAGAGCACAAAGAGTCTCTAGTCTCGTTCCCATCCGTTGTGGTGGTCGGCCCGACGGACTGTCGGAGATTCAAAATACACTGCAGAACAACCACCAGAACGTCTGGTGCATTTGGTAGGCAAAACCACCCATCGAGTCACAGCGTGACAGAACGTAACGACTTCGCCCAGCAGCAGCAGCGACATTACTTATATATGCTTGTGTATGCAAGACTCTGATTTCTTGTATGATGTGATACAGTAATTACAGTTTGTCTTTACGAGTAGCTACAATGGAAAAATTGTGCTCCATATCAGCTAAAGGGAGGCCATATCGGTTGGTTCTTCAAACTTGACTATTGGAAGCCAAAACACTCCCTCCACCTACCCAACATCCCCTTCCCCTCCCTATCGTTGCCAAAGCGCCAGGTCCGAAATGAAGGAATATAAAGAAGCATTTATACGCATAACATCTTCATCATCAGAAAGATCAGCAAAAAGGGCCAACACAGGATCGACGATAGTCTTTCTCGCACCCTTTACGAGATGCTGGAGGTCAGAGAGCAGAGACATTTGCGTGGTTGGAGGGATGTTCCATTGTGCATAGGCATGTTGCGCTTGGATGGTCAAGGCGTGTAGCAGGGCGGGGTCTGTTGAAGGGTAAATTAGTGTTAGTGAATTTTTCGCTTTGAAACTTAAGAGGAGGACAGGAGAAAAGAGAAGAGTAAGAGTAAGAAAGAAAATAGCAGGAAGAGGAGAAGAAGAGGAAGGATGAAAGTAAAAGGGAAGGACCCACCCCTCAAATACAGCCCAATTACAAGTGATATCACACATTATCTTCATCCTACATTCCTCTGCGCGTTCGCACAATGTCAGCATCGTGTGTGGTGGATCGATTGAGATGCTTGCATACACTATCGAGAAATGCCCCAACTTGATACCTAGGAAAGGGGATGAGATCAGGGGAGAGTTGATAGGTGTGGAAAAGCCCGGTTTTGGTTCTGATTGGGGCGGCCAGGTTGGGGGAGTTCAAGCTCAAGCAGGGAGAGGAAGTCCATGATTATTAGGGCTGGGAGGATAGTGCAGGTGCGATACCGCTTAGTGCGAGCAGTTCAACTGCAACGTGGGTTGTCTCAAATGATGTTGTACGCATTGGAAGTAGCCAGGATTGTGCAGTGATAGTATATGGACGCCAGTGAATATGTTACCACTTGTCACACTGTGACTCAATGGGTGGTTTTGCCTACCAAATGCACCAGACGTTATAGAGTGTTCTTCGTCGTGTGTTTTCACACTCTGACGGTCCGCCGAGCCATACACTCTATAGTGGATGGGGACGAGACTAAGAGTCTCCACAGAATGAGCTTTTGGAACTGTTTACAATTGTTGTCTGGGAGCATCAATCCCCAAAGGTCATCCGAAGTTGATTGACCCAATCCATCCATTTCCGACATACAGACACATGAGGAACCAATTCCACTGAATGTAAATAAAACACAGGATATATTTGGAATGATTTGCAAGGCTTTTTTGTGGAAGAAACATATGCAGGAGCAAAAATATTGTTGTTGAGCCCAAAACAGGGGTTTGTTTGCAGATATTGGCATATTAGCTCAGAAACAAATACAGATCATCAATGGAGCCCATTTGATTATATCAGTAGATCTGTTTTCCAAGTTTTGTGACTTTTTCAACAGAGGAACTTTATGTTTTGCCTAATTTTATACATTTTATGAGTCCTTACAAGTTTACGAGTAAGACTCATTCTTTATCAACTGAGGACTTAGGCAAATTTTTCATTCATTCATTCATTCATTGATTCACCTTTCATCACCGCGGGAACTTTTTCTCTTAAACAGAAAAGCAGCCATAAAATCAGGGAAAATAGCTAGAAAATTAGCAAAAAAAATGTAAAAAATCAGAATATTGCTTAGTAAGGTGAGGAGGCTGTGTTCAGGGGTCAGGGTCAATATCTAAATATAGAAACCACCTAAAAGTTGCCAGAAAATCAGAAAAAAATACCCAAAAATTAAGAGGCATCTTCTCTGTCACCATAGTGTTGAAGGGGCTGTGTTCAGGGTTCAGGGTCCATATCTAAATATAGAACAAAGGAAGAAAAATGGCTAGTAAATCAGAAAAAAATGAGTAAAAATAAAAATCATACTTTTTTGTTGCCATGATGTATGAGGGGCTGTGTCCAGTGTTCAGGGTCCATATCTAAATATGAAAAATTAAGACAACTATCTATTATGCAATATGACTATATCATCAGACCAGCCTTCTTGCTCTTTGAGATATTGGTCAAAAATGCATGACAATTTCCAAAAAGTATCCAATTTTTTCAGTATTTTGTGTTTTTCTCAATAAGGAATGGTCTGTATGACATTATTTATATATATGTGTAAAGGTAAGGAAAGGGGCTACAATTGTTGTTGGTGGAGCTAAGTGAGAGGCTGTGTTTCTGATACCGTGGGAATTTTAACCTAAAAAGGAAATTCATTACAGATATATAGAGCATGCTATTATAGGTCACAAAATATAACTAACCATCCTCTTTCCTGAGATATATCAAACAGGACTGTGGGAATATTTTACTATAAACAGAAAAATAGTTATAAAATTGGGAAAAATTGCCATAAAATCAAAAAAAAAAAAAAAAAAAGGAAAAATAAGAATAGCACACATTGTTGCTATGATGTTGATGGCTAGGCCCAGGGCTCAGGGTCTATTTACAAATATAGAACAAAACTCAGAAAATCATAGAGTGATTGCATGTCATTGCAGCTGATGGAATGTCAGGAGGGTGGTCACATGACCATTTTCCTACTTTAAATTTAGAGTCCACAGGAAGGACTCATACATGCCATGCAAAGCACTGGCCCACACCCACAAGTGAAAGGAAATAGGAGACTATTGATATATGTTTACCAACAGCCTGCCCCAACAAATCCTAGGCCAAACCCAGGTGCCAGTGCATGCTGCAGACCCCTGGCTTGAATGCATGGATAATGGCAAAGGATTAAGTGCAATAATGTGGGTGATTAGGGCAATGGCTACAGCCAGGGGTGCAGATTTGCCCAGTATCAGGCCTTGGACTGTATGTAACTCTTCTACCACTTCAGGATTGAGGAGACCTTTTCTGGAACATTGTTTAACAATTTAATTGTATTAACATTCTCTTAATCTACCTACCCCACAAAGCACCACAAATTGATTACATCGTATTCTGCCATCTGTAAACCAGTCACTGGATCCTTAGGACAGTTCAATGCGCGATCATATATGACAGTGCCATCCATGACATGTAGAAGCTCTGCAATAAAATATTGAAGACAACAGCATTGATCAATTTAATTTGCTTACCATGTTGAGACATTGCAGCGTCTGGTCCAAGGGGCACACACAAGGTGTTTTCCCACTCTGCTCTGCATTTTAACGCTGTGGGATCTGTGTCTACCATATACACAAGGATGCATTTGACAGCGATGGTGTTGTGTACCAGGGGATGGGTGGCAACTTCATACAGGTAGGGAAAGCGTTCATTGCGGTG
Source organism: Laccaria trichodermophora (assembly GCA_018417955.1). NCBI lineage: Eukaryota > Fungi > Basidiomycota > Agaricomycetes > Agaricales > Hydnangiaceae > Laccaria > Laccaria trichodermophora. The sequence goes on from JACTVC010000010.1 coordinate 872,651, forward strand.
TTCAACATAGATGAGACGTCTGCCATCAACCATGAAATGTTTGTCCTCTGGTCCATCAGGTCGCATGGTCCAGATCTTATCTGCAGGATACGTTGTAGGCATTACTACGATGTGGAAGTTGATATAAGTGCATCATAACATGTAATAAGGATATGCATACCTAATAACTTGACGTGGATGGAAGAGATGCATATGAATCGAGTTTGGCGTTAGAGGGAGAGAAGGAAAGAATGGGGGGGGGAGTGTTTATCTTGAATAAGACCCTTGCACAGTTGATGGTAACTGAATCCGCGTGCTCGGATCTTGGCGCTTAGCGTGCATGCAACAAAGAGGAACTGGTGGGTTTAGAGAACCCAGTGAATTACTCTGCAAGATGAACGTGGTCAAAGTGTTTGGACTGGCCAAGACGACAATGGGCACATGGATATGGTGTGGTGAAGCTGGCGTATTGCTCTATGAGATGATTGTCATAGACACGTGGCACTTGAATCATTTGGATTGGCCAAGATGACAACGAGCATGCAAAGGAGACAGATAGTATCCAGTAGATATATTGCACAAAATGTTTGGACTGGCCAAGACGAAGAGCGCTCAGCAGAAGACCAGAGTGTGCAACAAAGAGAGGGCGCCGTGGCAAAGAGAGGGTGCCATGGGAAGTTGAACTTGAAGAGCAAGAATCGATGACGCACGAACATTTCCTGATCATTTGATGGGGGGAAGTTTCGTGCGTCATCGGAATCTACGATGAATACTACCAAAGTTGCACAGCCTTGGTACAAATTCTCAAGATTCTATGATGCACAAACATTTCCTGATCATTTGATGGGGGGAAGTTTCGTGTGTCATCAATATCTAGATTTTGACGCCCACAATATGTCCAGACTGTTGGACCTAGCCTAAAATGGCCACAGATGGGCAGGGGATCTCAAAAAAGCTGACAAGGCCCAAGAGGACAATTCAGAAATTGAGGCAATGGCATCGGAATAACATGCAGGCATCTTGTATACAACTTGGTATCTAGTAGCACATAATCTAGCCTAATAACTGTCATCAGAGTTTCGGCCTCGCTTCTCTTGCATACACTTTGTTGTGGTATTTGCCATTCAGTGCAGCCTGTGCATAGCGAATAAAGGGACTTGATTTAGCATCCTGATAGATATAGTAAGCACAAAACAAGTAGCTAAATTTCAGGAGAACTACTTCGTATATCTGTAGTAGGGCTGCAAAAGATCACGGAAACACGAAGCAAGTTTGAACAAACTTGTTTCCTGAATCTTGTGGCGGGTTGATGCAGGGAATCGATGGAAACTGGGGTAGGAGGGGTGTATATCTGAGAACGTGGGTGCCGTTGTGTTCTCGCATATCCGTGGGGTTAGAAGACATTAGTGGAATGCAGAGTTGATGTAGCAGTCGCTACGCTACGTGATTTTGAACAACCACTACGCTCGTGCCTAGTGCTACAACTCCGACTGGTAAACTACCCGCGCTACGGCATAAGTCATTACATGTGCGACCATTGATGGCTTAGCAGCACGACGCTTATTTAATGCTCATTTGCCAGCTGGGCCTTTGTTTTCCGGATGATTAGATAATCTCTATCCAAACATTCTGATCTGTGCTTACCTGCTCTCCTCATTCATTTACACGATGCCCCACCTCAGTGACAGACAGAAACATGCGAACGCTCTACTGGAGGCCTTTATCCTGCAGACTCTCATTGAGGCTCAGGAATCAACCAGCCAACCTGACACAGATAGCACAGGATCTGATTGGGAGACAGATTCGGAGAAGGAGGACAACGGCAGCAGTACATCGAGTGACTGGGGCATGGGTGAGGAGGATGAATGCCCTGTATCTGACATGGTAATTGAAGCCTGCCACTGGCTCTACGAAAATTTCTACATTGAGGAGCGTCGCAAAATCCCAAAAACATGCGAAAACCTCAATATGCTCCTAACACAGTACAAGACGGGCTTCCCTGACATCTTTCGTTCATACCTCCGTATTACGCCAGAGTGTTTTGACAGTCTTTTGGAGTCTATTCAGCACCATGAGGCCTTCCAGAACAATTCCAACAACCCCCAGATGCCTGTTGAATGCCAGCTTGCGATCGCACTGTACCATTTTGGTCACTTTGGAAATGGCCTCAGCACCTTGAAGGTAGCGCTTTGGGCTGGGGTTGGCTATGGGACTGTCCGCGAGTGCACCAACCGAGTCATGCGTGCGTGCTGTGATGAGCGTTTTTGCCGGGTCGTTATGCAGTGGCCATTGGATGAAGAGATTCAAGAAGCCAAAGATTGGGTTGAAGCTAACTCTTGCCCAGCCTGGCGTGATGGCTGGTTAATGGTTGATGGAACACTTATCCCTATGTTTCAACGTCCCCATCACTTTGGCAGTGCCTACTTCGACCGCAAGTCAAACTACTCAGAGAATGTTCAAGTGAGTTCTTGCCATCAATTTAGTTCATAATTCTGACTTTATTGTATAGATAATTAACACTCCAGACCTACGTATTATTGACTATGGCATTGGACTTCCTGGAAGTCAGCACGATGCTACTGCTTGGCAGCACACACACTTACCTCAAGAACGCCAATGGTTGCTCAAGGATGGCGAGTTTGTCTGGGCAGATTCTGCATACCCTGTTCGAACGTGGTGCCAGGCACCATACAAGGAGTTAGTTCATCAATTTTCAATAAAACTCAGTGCTAAACATTATTTAGCCCCGAAAAATCAATGGCACAAAATACCGAATATAACTATTATGTTTCACGCATTCGTATTCGTTCAGAACACTGCATGGGGTATCTCAAGGGTCGTTGGAGCTCCCTTCGTGGCCTGCAACTATGAATCAATCACCACAATGCACAAGCGATCACCTCTATCTGGATCATGACATGTATTCACCTGCACAATTTTGCGATGGCACATGAGTGTGGATCAAACATTGAGGCTGATGATTTTTTTGTAGAAGGCCAGCGACTTATGCAAAAAGAGAAGGAAGAGAGACGGGCATGGGAACTACAATGTGCAGAGGCTTTGGCGGCCCAGGAGGCAGGTTATGGGGATGGATCAGATGAAGCAGTCAATCTTTTAGAAGGGCGGATCAAATGTGAAGAACTCAAAGAAGCCTTATTCGAATATCTAAGCTCTGAATAAAAAATATATTGTAATGAGTGACTGAAGTTAGCTGAGCAAGTGACTAAAGTTAATTCTAGAAGTGGTATGTATAGGTATGTATTGAGTGATTAAGAGATTACTTAGGGAGCTCGGGCACAACACCACCTGCGCCAGCAACTGCAGCCTGTAAGCGAAGCATTTCGAGCTGCCTTTCAGCCATGAACCGCTCATGCTCGCGACGCTCACGTGCATCCTCTAGCTGACGGATTTCTCGTTCCTTCTCAGCTGAAAGTCGAAGTTTCTCTCTCTCGAGCTTTGACCTTGCCTGTATTTCGATAGTTTCAACCTTGACACGCTGAACAGACTCGTTGATGTCCTTGAGCATATCAAGAGGGTGTTTGCACTTCAAAGAATTGATCTTTGGTGTCTCCAGTGCACCTTTTGACTGTGAAGCGGCAGGCGGAGGCAGAGGGGCACGAGGTGGAGGGGTTTGAGATGATGGTGCAGTGGGTACAGATTCAGAACGGGGAGATGTAGGGGTATTGACCTCCATGCTCTGGTTTGCAAAGCTGGCATCGATTTGGTCATCATCCCAGTCTGGGGAAGAAGCGCGGGGAATTTGGACTGCGCTTGCGGAGCGAGGATCGTCGATATCCATGTCCTATCATTCATTAAAGATCAACATAGCGATAGGGTATATAATAGACTTACCTCATCGTTTTGCACTGTGGCTTCCCCAGCTTCAATATCCTCCTCATCAGCGCCTCTTCCGCGGGATAAAACATCGAGATCGACGGGGGTTGCGCTGTTTGCAAGACCGGAGAGGTTGTGGACCGGGCTGCTACCCAAAAGAGCGTGAAGGCGCTTGTACCATTTGAATTTGCTCTCAATTTGCTCTGTTGGTTGGTAAGTAAGGCTTGAGTGGGCAGGATGTAAAAAGCGAAGTAGACATACGCCAGACGTTGTGAATCGCAGTACCGCTTGTGATCTCTGCCTCGCGATTCGACTCAATCAATCCGTGACCTGTCTCGCCCAACCTCTTTCGGTAACGTTGATAGGTAGTCTTCAAACTGTGATAGAAAAGTCAGTCACAAAGATGTGGGGACCAGTGAGACCACTGAACGTACGAGGCAACACGGGCCTTGATTGATAAGGCCAGTTTCTCTGGAGGCCTGCTCGAGCCCTTGAAGATCTCTGGGACAAGCAGATGGCAGACCTTGATGGTGTTGAGATCACCTGCAGTGACCGTCACGTCGCCAACCGAGAATCCAAAAACCTTTCGATACCGAAGGCTGTCTTCAATCTTGGTGAGGAGCGTGTCTGTCAGGTGTGTGAACTTCGAGTCCGCCCACCTGTGAATCGTCATTATCAATCTTTCAGGGCAACCGGACTGAATGAAACATACCGTACACAATCGCTCTCTTCTTTCTTGATCTCAGGTTCAGATTTCTCCCCCTTGTTCTTCGCGCGCTTCGCTGGTTTGGCATTCTCTTTCCCTAGGGCCGGAGTTGCCTCGGATTTGGTGCCGGATGCCTTTGCGCGTTTGGCTTTGACAACGATCAATTGCTCTTTGAGAGCTTGGAGCAGGGTGGCAGTGGACTCGGAAGGGGTATTAGAAGGAGGACTAAGTAGTAGAGGCTCAGACATAATTCAAAGGTGGTGTAGAGACGCACTGGCAGCCTATAGCCCCAAAGTTTGTTGAATAGTTTAAAAGTCCACTATATTACGACCGTGAAATGTGCTACAGTTTTTGATATGAAATGCTTATTCGGCGAAGGAATCCCGATCGTTCTGTATCGTGGGAGTCGCGAGACAATTCCGTAGCGACCGCTTGTAGCGGTCGCTACATCAACTCTGCATTCCACTATTACATGAAAATGAAATGAGTTCAAATGAACTCATTTTGTGAAACTGGAGGTTGGTCGATGTGGGGAATAGAAGGGAATTGGGGTAGGAGGGGTGTATGGCCCAGAGCCTTGGCGCTGTTGGGTTTTTGTGTATCTGTGGGGCTAGAAGACATTACGCAAACCCGAAATGAGTTCAAATGAGCTCATTTCATGCAACTGGAGGTCAGTCAATGCAGGGAATAGAAGGGAATCAGGGTAGGAGGGTGTATGGGGGTATGCCTGATAACAAATGAGACCAATGCACTGTGCCAAAGAAAGGCTGCTCACCAAGAGAGACAGATGGGACCCAGTGCTTGAAGCGTTTGGACTGGCCAAGACGACAACAAGCACCCAAAGATGGCATAGTTACGCCGGCATCTTGCTCTGCGAGACGAATGTATTAGATATGTTGCGCTTGAAGCGTTTGGACTGGCCAAGACGACGACAAGCGCACAGAAGAGAAGGGAGACATCGAATGGATTACATAACTTGCACTCGAAGTGTTTGGGCTGGCCAAGACGATGATGAGCACATGGAAGAGAAGGTCAGAAGTTCAACTTGCACAGCCTTGGCAAGATTGATGGCTACGATGGATCGATGACGCATGAAACTTCCCCCCATCAAACGATTGGGAAATGTTCGTGTGTCATAGAATCTTGCTCTTCTCGCCAAGGCTGTGCGAAGTTCAACTTGAACTTCCCACATCTCCCTCCTCTCTTCTGCGTGCTCGTCGATGTCTTGGCCAGTCCAAACACTTTGAGCACAACAATATCCCTCTCTTTGTTGCATGCTCTTTGACGTCTTGGCCAGTCCAAACGTCTGAGTGCATCGTATCTATGACACTGGTCTTGCAGATCAAGATGACATATCTGCGCACTCGCTGTCATCTTGGCCAGTCCAAATGCTTCGAGCACAACGGTCCTGCCACACCTCTTGCAGGCTTACCTTTCGTCATGGTGATGCCAGGTATGTTGACAGCGCCCACTCACTTCTCAACCATCCTCCTAACCGCCTTTCTCTTTGAAGCCTGCTGGTTCATCTGATTTCTTAGACACTAAACAAGTTCGTTTGAACTCATTTAGTGTCTCCTCAACTTTCTTAGATGCACGGAAGCGCAGATAGTCATGAAACCAACCTGCTTGCCTGCCCCCTCCTCCTGCTAACCGTTTCCGCGTTTTCGAAGGTTCGTCCACCTTCCTTCCTTTCTTTAAACAAGTCTTAACTACTTCGTTTGTTGCATATATAGCTCTTCTAGCCCACATGTTCTGCACAACGTCTATGCCGCCCCATCACATTTTAACCATACTCCCACCCCACTTTCTGTTTCATTCCTATGTGTCAATCTACCTTCCTGGCTACCAAACGAGTTCGTTTGAACTCATTTGGTGTCTCCATGACTTTCTTGGTTGCGGGAGTCACAATTTTTCAACAATATTGCACACACCCTCTTCCTGCTCACCGTTCTTGCGATTGTAAAGGTTAGCCCACCTTCCTTGGCCATTAAACATATCCTAACTAACTTGTTTGTCATTTCTGTAACTTTTGTAGCCTATTGGATACTCGGTTCTTCTGCTCTGCCCAGTTGCTCTCAAACCAATGCCACCACCCACCTTTTTTTCATCAAATCGATGCCATTATCTACCCTCCAACAAACCAAATGAGTTCGTTTGAGCTCGTTTAGCGTCCCTCATGCTTTCCTGGCATTGTGGACACACAGATAGTCGTTGTTGTGCAAAGTCTTGCCCATGTTCACCTCCTATTGGCCCTTCCTGCAATTAGCTCACCTTCCTGCAATTAGCTCACCTTCCTGTCTTTGAACTCGATGTTTCTAAAGCTTTTGTAGCCTACTGACTCGGAACTTCTATGCCGCCCATTTGCGCTTAAACCATAACACCACCCACCTTTTTGCATCAAACATCTGCATTTATGTACCTTCCAACAAACTAAACGAATTCGTTTGAATCCGTTTAGTGTCCGTCAATCTTTTCCAGCATTGTGGACACGGATAGTCTTCATTGTGCAAAGTCATACTCATGTTCACCTCCTACTGGCCCTTCCCTCCATTTTACAGGTTAGCCTGACTTAACTGTCATTTAACGAGTACTAACTAACTTTCTTATTGTTTCTATATAGCTCTTGTAACATAAGGAATGCTCGGAACCTCTACGCCACCCAGTTGCACACAGACTATCCCACCACCTGCCTTTTTCGTCAAGTATGCCTGTATCTACCTTCCAACAAACTAAACAAGTTCTATTGAACTTGTTTAGTGTCCCTCAAGCTCACCCAGCTTCGCAGATGAGATAGACGTCGTTGTTCAAAATATATTACCCACATCCACCTCCTACTGGCCGTTCCTGCCATTTTACAAGATAGATGGTCATGACAGTGTACTAGCAACTGTGTCTGATGAAAAATATACAGGATTTTTGAGCATTGCTCTAATAACATGGCTGAAATCAACTTATATGACTAAAGTATCGAGACGCGTAGTATAGTGTTTGTCATTATTGTCTTTAGAGGGTCATGCAACAAAAGTTCTTATCTTTTCACTTGACTACTATCCAGCTTAAACGAGCTTGCAGCATTGTATACTCACTCAGTCAAATGTTCAAATGTTTTCACATTTCACACAACTTCTATCGTCTTGGCCAGTCCAAACATGCTTGTTGTGTCATCTGGTGGATCATATCTTTGCTCAATCAATCAGGTGTCTCATTCGAACTGTACGCACAAGGCGCATCGTCTTGGCCAGTCCAAACGTGTTGCTCAATTTGTGCATAGTTCCTGCCACCGTTATATCTGTCTTTCTGTCACCTAAATGTGTCAGGCCTCAGTTCATCTTCAATCGATCAGATAATGGATCGCTTCACCTAGTATGTCAGGATTTTGATGGATAAGAAGACCTGGACTCATGGATATTAGCGAATGTTCCCGTTTTCCGACTGCATGTCCATCAGGCCGCCGCGGTGTATTCCAACAGTATTATCATACCTGGAGTAGCATTTTAGTTGAAGATGAACGCATGTATGTTCTATTACGAGTCCTCTGAGTTTACGAAGAGACTCGTTTATTACCCTGTATCTCAAGGATTTTTTCAGCGTTCTAACGCAGAATTTAGTCTTTCTCCCACGAAAATTGATGGCTTCCCACGGTCAGGGATTTTGAAGACTTTGTCCAGTGTTTGTAGTCTTCTGTTAGCGTTTTTTGTAGTCAACACTACAATGTATTACTGACCGTGTGAACTGTCTGGTGATGGCGCGGATTCTTGCTCAAAATGGTCATCACTGGTTAAAGGCACATTATATAGCCGACACAAGTCATATCGTTTGAATGGGCATCCATATCAACATCGACAAGGACGGTGATGGTCCTCATTTCCCATGACTGATTCTTCCTTCATTATATATACTAAATGCTTTTATAATCATTTCATCTGGCACCCAAGGGATATGAACTTTGACCCACCGACCAAATACACAACAATGCAACCTGTGGGCCGATCAAGTTGACAAGGCATTTTGCGTGTTCCTATGTCAAGTGTGTTATGGGTGGTATCAGATGTGAGCATGAATGTGATATCCAAAGAACCCCAAGAAGAAGGTAAACGAATGACAGTATATTGCCAAAACCTTGCAGAAGGTTTCAGCAGTTCCTATCGTCACGTATTGTTGTTTGGCAATGACATTGATCACAAATATTTATAGTTGTACATCAGATTTTTTAAATGCCTCTCATGCCTTGAAATGACGCATTGATTGGGAAGTGAATGTACATCATTGTTTGTGCCTTTCCTTGCTTCTTGTGCCTTCTGATGACGCACATTCACTTCCCGATCACATTGATGGGAAGTGAATGTGCGTCATCGTTTTGGGTGGTGGGGTATATGAGGACCCCTGAAATTCCTGCTAAATGATAGATACGGATCCGGACAAGAAATTTGGAAATGGGGGTGCTAGGCTAGAGACAAACTGGACAGGTTTTCAATGAAATGAGCAAAATGCTAGATACAAAATCCGGACAGCTTCCCAAGGAGGTTGACAGGCTAGATACATAATCGGACATGTATGGTCGCTTAGTGCAGTGGATAATCGTAGCTGCAACAACTTTGGTTGAGTCTATGTAGTCTGCCGTTCGAACCCTGTTGTCAACTTTTTTATTTTATTTTTTTCAACATGCAATCAGGTACTGAATGATATATTGAAAATAATGTGGCGTGAAATGTGCAGTAAAACCATGCATTCCAGTGTTATAGCCCTCGACGCTGAAGGTGTTTTCAAAGAATCAGATTGGATTGAAGTGCAAAAAGGCCGAGGACAGTCCGTAGTTTAATAATTTAGCAAGATTTCCACTTTTCCTTATAATTCCAGTCCTCTGGAGGCCAGATACTAGATTCCGGACAAACTTGGGCTCTAAATACGGCTAGATATGTAGTCCGGACAAAAAATTTATATTATGACTAGGCTAGATAAAATCCAGACAGAGTTCGCCAAAATTGGTATGGACAAGAATCTGAAAATCAGCCATTTTAGTATCTATCATTTAGCAGGAATTTTGGGGGTCCTGGTATATGCCATCAAAGCTTGGGGAAATTTCTCCAATTATAGATGCCACGTGTGAGCTTGATACCAATGTTATTGATGCTTGTTTATCAGCAGCATGCAAGGTTTGAAATCACGCAAATTGGCTGCAGGCTGTTTTGTTCATCAAAACATGGATCATCATATCAACAATGCATGGCATAAGTTATTATCACCCTATTTCAGTCCAGATGCATCCTGCTCAACTTCTCCCTGGTGTTATGCACCTCATCCTCTTCGTATCCAATCTTCCGCTTTAGAGACTGGCTGGCTCGACACGGTTCAGCGCCTCGGCTCATGTGACGCGCAATACTTGCGTTCGTTTCTCATAAGTGTTGTTTTGCGTAGGATAATCTGGGGAGGCAGGCTTACTCATAGTGGACTGCAATCTAATAGAGTGATGGCTCGAAGCACCACCAGTACCTTGTATTTTTTCTGCTTAAGCGGTATGGCAACAAACGATACCTGCGCTTCCACAATGTCTCCTGTTTGTATCTTCGTTGGGTTGATTTCGTAGTATCTGCAATCTATTGGTTGAATGTATAATTGTTTTATAACTCTATTACTTACCGTATAACACTTGTGTAAGAGGCCGTTGCAAGCACGGCAGGTACGAGTCCTCTTTTTTTTTTGCAACAGGATATATAAAGAACAATTTTAGAAAAGAATTTTAATTACCAATATTCTTTACTCTAGCCATCCAATTATATTTATTAGAATTGATTCTGTTCCTGTCACCTGATTCCATTATTCCAACATCATTATTGTCTTTATTGTTCTTATTGTCATCATCCTACCCCTATCTTTTCTATTGTTCTTATTGTTTCTATTCTTCCTATTGTTCTTATTGTTCTCACTGTTCTCACTGTTCTCACTGTTCTCACTGTTCTCACTGTTCTTATTGTTCCTATTGTTCCTATTGTTCTTACTGTTCCTATCTATTGTTCTTATTGTTCTTATTGTTCTTATTGTTCCTATTGTTCTTATTGTTTGTTCTTACTGTTCCTATTGTTCCCATTGTTCTTATTGTTCTTATTGTCTTCTTGTTGTTCTTTGCCCCTTGTTGTTTCCAACCTATATAAGTAGCCCAGCTGTACTCAATGAAGTCCCCAATATTCAGACTTCAGGTTAGTATTGTAGTCTCTGTTCAACATAACAGTGTCTCACTTTGGTCTTCAGCTATTACCTGGCCACTTGCAACAATATTTTCTAAACCAAATATTTGTACATCAAGTCACCATGGCTCAACAATGTATGTGATACAACTGTTTTTGGTTTTGCTGTTGCTGATGATTGATAAAGCAGTTCAAACTAATTTCAAGGGCTTGCACCTGCATGGAGGTACTTCTCCACCTACCCCTTCTCCACCTACCCATGGAGAAAGTAACAAAAATGGTGAAGCTGGCCCCAGTGAATATCGAGCTGTAAGCTTGTCATTTAGTAAGTTTTTTTATATTTTATTTATTTTATTATTTTATATTCATTTTTCATTGAAATAGATAGTTCAGCTGATGTTGGACCCTTCCAAGGTATATTGCTACTACTCTGCAATTACTATACATATACTAACAATACTAACAGAAGACTTTCCACCCCCATTGATTGATCAAACCCAACAACAAGTGAAAAAGTAGTTTTGAATACAACTTTTCCACTATATATGTGTGTAATTGTAATCATAAATACAAAATTGCTGATGCTCAGAAGGGTGTATACTCGTTTGAATACTACTACTACATGGCATGGAAATACTCCAACAAACTGAGTACAAATTCAGCAATGAAGTTGTATGTTTTTATTTTGACATCTTTGCCTTTATGCTACCTTGTGCTTAGGACCTTTCTATGGCCCAATTTGCTCCAGTGTAGACGACACTACTATATGCTACTAAAATGCTCCAACAAACCAAATAAACACATTTAAATATGGTTCACTTTTTAGAGTAAATTGCTACAACTGCTTGGCGCTCAACCAACTCACCAGAAGAGTTTTTCTCTCTACAGATCTTCAAAGAGTCTTCAGTAAAATCAGTTAGATGCCCTTTCTTTATACAATTTCTCTTAGTCACCATACCATCATGATACCACACTTCCTTTCCAGGGCTAATTATACGAGATGTGAAGTGAAATCCACCAGAATAAATTATGCCCCTCAGTGGGAGGACTGTGAATTTACCATTGGAGCCTTTAATACGAATAGTTTTGCTAATTGAGACATTACTTGTATTCAAACTGAATACAAGAAGTGAAGGGGGTTGGTCATACATTCGGGAAGTTGCCATCAGTGCACCACAATCACATATGCTTGGTTCCCTCAGCCATTGTTGCAACCATTCATTGATTGACTTGTAAGTTCCATCAAGTATTGACATCACTCTTTCAGGTGGATTATCCAAGTCTTGAAAAAAACCACATGTATCACATGATATTCTACGGTAGCCCAAGCTAATATTGTGATGTGAAGTAAAAATATATGAGATTAAATCACGGATATCAGTCCCCATTTGTCCACTTGGAAATAAATCTGAATTTTCTTGTTTGAGTGATGAACGTACATCATTTCGAACATTTTCCAAAGTCTCCAGACCTCTGATAACTTTTTTGTATCCTTCTGATAATATTTTTTCTTGATTCCCAAATGAAAAAAATGTTTTCGTCCAGCTTTTTGGATTGTAAATCCAAATCTCACACAAAATTGTAAATAGAGAATCATATGAGCAGCTGTAATTTACTGAATCCCAAAGAATCCCAACTGGAATGTCAGGTGTAGGTCCAAAGCTGGCTCTAATTTTCTTTGACTTTGGTCCATCAGTATTTAGATCCTCTTCTGCCTTTCTTTTGAGTGTAGATGCAATTGCCTTTGATCCCTGTGCAGGAACAAAATAACCTGAGACGTTTTTACTTTTCTTTTGTGATTGGATGTCAACCTCTTCAGTTGCATCAGTGGTTGATTTTGTGGTGAGTGTCCATGAACTATCAGTGATCACCTGAAAAGTTTGCATTGGATACATTTCACTCCATCTAATTGGCCCCATCACATTTTGTGGACAATACCCCTTCCCTTTGAGCTGTTGATACTGACGTAAGAGAGCATTACGCAGTTGGCCATTGATTGATGGAGGTAATTGGCCATTGTATTTAAGGTTGGTAATGTCATCAAGAAGCTCAAGTTCTCTAAACTCTTGTCGAAGATAACCAGATGCACCACAGGTAATCTTTGATGGATCAAATCCTTGTACAATTACAGTTCCTTCACATGTTGCACTTCTAGAAAGAGCAGTATAGTAAGATAGGTGGTTACGACAGCTATTTAAATCCACCACATTGAATGGACGAGTCTTTCCTTGTGATGCATAGTCTGTCATTGCAAAGTTAGGTAGCACAGACACCTGAGAACGGGATATAGCAAGAGTAACATCACTTGGACAGATACATTCAATAGACATGCTGTTCTTTACTAGTGGAACTACATTTTCAGGCAATCCCTCAATCTTGATTGTCTTGGCAGGACGATCAAGCTTTACAAACAAAGTTTCAAGGATTCGTTGTCCACTTGGGCCCAACTTTGCATCCCATCCAACAACATGACCTTCTTGACCTTTTGTTATACATAATTCTGTTGCATCATTATTTCGTATTATAACTGGCATACCAATACACAGTGAAAGTTTTCCAGGAACATGGTCAGAGGCCGAATGGCGCAAGTTCCAAAGTAAATTTTGAAGCTTTGGACTGATAGTTTTGTATATAGCAGTTTTCTTAGGTCTTCCACGAGGCTTTTTACCAGTGACTGGATCACACTCAACCCCCAGCGTATCCACAGAGTAAAAGTCAGTGAGGGTTTGGCCAGTATCTGCTGCAAAACGTGCAGAACCCAATTCATTGATTCGATCTTTCTGGGAGTTCAAAGCAGTAATGATAGAGACATTTCTGAAACGTTTGTCAGCCAACTTCGGCTGATCAGGCCGCCTTCCTGCAACACGGCTTCTTAAAAATTTAATGTCATCAGCAGTACATGCTGCATATCTCATATTTTCTAGAGCTGTCCTTAGCTTGGCATCTTCCACTGATTGTGTATTTTGTCTCATATTTTTTCGTAGAATTACAACTGTAGTAACTTGGTGCCAAAGTGCTTTACCTATAGCAGATTGCTGCCCACGTTCTGACATGGAGGCATCCACCGATGTGCCAACATTCCCATTATAAAGGGCCTGGCCTAGTACTGGCATAAGTTGTGCAAAGTCTCCTGCAAAAATCATATTGATTCCACCAAAGGGTACATCCATATTGTTTCTTCCTTTTGCCAGTTGTGCACTTATTTTATATAGCTCATAACATGAGATCATGGACACTTCATCTAGAAATATATAGTCTACACCATCCAAACGAGATCTAACTTGTGCCATATTTGACTGTTCATTATGACTTCTTCGGGAATCACTTTTTACACCTAAAGCTGAATGATATGTTGAGCCATTCAATAGAGCGGCAGCAGATCCAGTTGGTGCCAATATCATAATTCTATGTGCTTCATTACGTTTATCAAAGAGAGCTATTAATGCTTTTATAACCTGAGATTTTCCTGTTCCACCCATACCTCCCAGATACATTTTAAGTTGCTCACTTTCTTTCATAGTTGCATGGTTGGCCACAATTCAGAATGCTCTTTCCTGCTCTTCATTCAAACTGAATGTTTGGGCAATGTCATCTATCATTTTCTGTTCTTCTTCTTTCTTTGCTTTGAATTTTTTGTCCAAGTAGCTGATATCATCCACAACCACTTCATTTTGTGATGTCCCATTTCTTTCTTTATCTGCTTTAGCTGCTGGAAGGTTCTTTGAACGTGTTTCAAGGAAGAGTTTCTTTAGCGACTGTACAAGAACATTCCACTGAGATCCAGTTCGTTCTTCTTCTGGCTTAAAGTTTACATCCACTGGATCAATATTGCCAATGCATGGATCAAGCCATCCTGCATTTTGAACGACATTCTCAATTCTGTTCATTTCATGAAGCTTCTGATTATTGATACTATTGGGGTCTCCCAACATATACAGTGATTCATCAATATCCAATAGACCATCTTCACCAATGTCAGGAAAGTTAGTATCAAGTTCACCACCACTGTCATCCCATGAGCCTAATATTCCTTCTCTTTCACCTTTCTTTTTCATTTGTGCAGAGTAGTCATCTCTTGCATCATTACATTCATACTTGATATTGAAATTATTCATAAGCTCAAGTTGTCTTGCTGAAAATGCATAGCCACAAAAAGCTTCATCCCAAGATTCATCTTCTAGTTTCAAATCTTTGCCATTTCGCCAAGGTTTGAACAAAGAAAGCATAGTAGAACAGTAATATTCTCTGTCACCTTGATCACGGCGAGGTAAGCCTCCACCAACAAAATTTGGTATAAGAGCATTCTCCTCATCAACAACAACTACCTTGTGTGTACAATGTTGAGGGTGATCAGGTAGAAACTCTTGACTATCTGGTTCATCATCATAAAAATTTTCATAGTTGTTAAGTTCATCATCAGAATCCAATTCACCAAGCAATTCATCTGTTGATTCATCTTCTATATCACATGCAGTTGCTCCACCGCCCAGAAAATTGAGTTCATCTTCTCCTTCAGTAACTGATTCATCATCAGATTCTACTTCATTTTCATTTTTGTCATAGTGAGCATCAAATTCCTGCTGCTCCTCTTTCGAGCGTTTCTCTTTTTTCGCTTTTCTTATCCAGTCATATAAAGACATCTTCTCATAAACAATAGGACAGTAAATATAATCATAAACATTTGACAATCCAATGTACATTCCCTCATATTTTTGCAGTACTACCTTCTCTGGCATTTCTTTCTCCTCAGAAACAGCTGAATTTGATGTGTCACTTTCTGTTGTAATCATCCAGGGATTTCTAGCCTCTCTTACAAAATTTTTCCAATAGAAAAGAGTGAACTTGTGACTTGTATAATGGTCAGGGTTTCCAAGCAGATAGAGAGAAGCCATGGGACTTCCTATTTCCATCCTAGCAGTTAATGCATTCACCATTTTTGTCATCAATCGACGAGCAGTATTTTGCCTGTCATCATTACCTCCAATCATTTCAGAGTTTCTGTTAAACACTTGACGAACGGCATCAAAAGCTGTATATGAATTTAAGCCAGTTTTTGTTACATATTCGGTGATATATCCAACAGCTGCCTTTATTGCTGTACCTGACATCAAGCTAGTAGTATCTGTGTTGCAGCGAAGAAGATATGTTAGCTCAGGTGTGAATGTATTGAGCCACATTTCACCTTTCTTTATTTTCAATGCACCGCTCAGTGGATCAACCATTGTCTCCTCTACAATCTCATGTGGAAAGCGTGCCTTACATTGGCCTTGTGCATTTAGACAACCTTTCCGCTTCACTTTTGTAGGGTCTTCCCCATCTATTTCAGGTCTGCGGCACCCATGATGATTTGATCTAGACAAAAGATCATCTGTTGTTGCATGAAATTTACCCCACCATACTTTAAGATTAGTGCATCTTAAACATTTGTTGCACCTCTATTCTTACAGAGAGGAGGTGGAGGTATAGGCATAGTATGGGTTGGATTTTTGTATTCAGGGTTGTTTTTCTGAGCATCTTGACATTGAGCTCGAATATCTTCAGAGGATCCTCCATGAAGTTCTCCTTTATGTACTGATTCAAGATATTCAACAATACATTTTTGAAAGTCAGATGAAGGATCCATAATTCGATCTTGTATGTCTTGAGGAGATAAGGCACCTTTTATCCACAAAAGCAGGTGAAGGTGCAGTGTTAACCTCCCTTGTTGTTCAACTGTTCCATAGTATGCATCTGTTTCACCATATAACCCAGGATGATTACTTCCAACACCTAGTACATGTTTAATAAAGTTCTCACAGATAAAATGAAAAAAGCGTGCTGCAGCTACAGGATTCTTCGCAATTAATGTAGAGCATTCTGGTGAAAAGGTTAATTCAGGTCTGAATTCTGTGTTGGTATCAGCAAAATAAAGACAAATAGGATGCTTGCCATCTGCTGGAGAAAGCGTAATAAACCAGGAGGGAGCACCAATATAAGATATAAGTGACCAAACTTCATTTCGCATGTATTTTTTAGATGTTGTTGAACCTTGCACGTGACCTCCAACTGAATCCAGATCCTTCAACAATTGAAAGCATTCTTTTTCTTGCTCAGTTTCTGGTTTTACTCGTTCACCTGAAGCAAGTCTTTTATTTATGCTAGATATCACTTGCATGTCAAGGTTAAGCAAGCGTTCAGTTACTGAATTAAATGAGGATTTTTTGGTTGTAAGATAACCTCCTGTTGTACTTTGTTGTATTTGTTCATGATTGAATGCAATAAGTGGAAAATGTGGATCCATTTGGAATCACTTATCATGATACATTAACAGTAAACGCTTGTGGGCCATTGTAGATATGTTATGGGGTATCATATCATTTCCGATACCTCCAAGGCCATAAGGAAATAGCCATGGTAGCATAGCAGGAAATAGTTGAGGGTTGTTATAAATGGAGTTGGGTTGTTGAGAATGGCCTGCAAACATGATTTTTCTATTGGATGTCAAATGCTTCAGTGCTCGAGCCTTTATTGCCTCCAAAGACATGGTAGAATACTCTTCTCCAGTCAGCCCTTGCACTACAAAAGTACAAGGACCCTCTTCGGTACCTATCTCTTCTTCATTATCATGAACACTTGTAGCCTCTCGCTCCCTATTTATTATTGACTGACGATAGTCAATTACAACTGGTGCATCACTCAAAGGGTACTGGCTCAAATTCTCCTGTGATATTCCAATGTCAAAGTAGTCAGAATGGTTCAATTTTAACCACTCAAGTGCTTTTGAAATCTGCTTTCGACGGAACAGCAATGGTGTACGTTGAAGGTCTTTTTTTGTAGGTTGACAAGGTCCCGTAAACATAACAGCCAAGACTTCATCAAGTTCCTCAAGAGGAGGAGGAAGAGTGTCATAAATCTTTGCAACAGGATTTTGGAAAGTTATTGCATTTGCATGTATCTTGTACTGTCCAGAGGCTACTTTGATTATACAGGGATTGTGGCGAACACGTGATATGAGAAGCTGTTCAACATAAGTTAAGCAGGCAAGCTCATCAGGAATTTTACCAAGCCAAAAACCATTACAAAGTGCATTAGCGGGTATTTTTCCTTTGTCTAGACTTTTATTGCAAGTTTTGCATATATATTTACAGTCATCATCAATCACAGGCCCTGTGATTTCATGAATTTCATTTTGTTCAGATTTTCTTTCTATTCGGGAAACCCCTTCTCGAATCAATGGCTCCAAGTTACTTGAGGTATCAGATCGTTTTAACATGTCCGATAATCTCGTTAGCTGACCACAAACTGCGCATCCAGATTCAAGAAGTTTGGAAGGGTGTGTGTCTTCACAGAATCCACTAATTATTCTATGAATTAATTTCTTAGAGGGTGGTTTAGGTGGGAATTTAGTGATTTTTGATGTCTGATAAGTAGACTTATTCTCTTTACTTCTCTTAGTTTTGTACGTTGGACCTTTTAAAAATTTAATGTACTTTTTTTTAATGATTTTTTTCTTGTCCGCTTTACTTAGGCCCTTGTACCATTTAGCTTGACGTTCAGAAGATGTCAAAGCTGGCTTCACTGGAGCAAACAATGTATAAAATTGAGAACATCTTGATGAACACATATGTGTGGATAAAACCTCCAGCACGTCTGCAACCAGAGATTTGCTTGGTATTGTAACATTGTGCATCTTTGCAATAGATTTTGCTTGAACTAATGATAATTTCCCCTTTAATAATTCCAATGGCATATAACATATAAGAAGTTCAGGGTTTTTACATAACTCAGCCTGAGCTGCTTGAAGCACAACCTGGCCAACATATTTATAATTGATGGAGGTTGCATTCTGTGGTTCTAGACTGTATGGAGTTATATAGCTTTTGATCTCGCTTATGTTTGCATTGAATTTTCCACCACCATATTGAATGGAAGGCACAACCGTTGGCATTGCTTGACAAGTGCATCCATACCCATACCAATGTCTAATAGAATGAAGATAAGGTTTATCTATGGTTGATGCATGGTTAAAGGAAACTCTATTTGACAATAACGGTTCATAGCTATACCAGTCAGAGATGGACGAAACTGAGGTATACGTATGGGCAGATATATATTGAATTGTTTGTGAAACCAGAAGCAAGGAGAAAAAATGCACAACAAACTGACGACGAACAAATAATGCAGGTAGCGATAAAGAGAGGTGCTCTCGAAACAAGCGAAGTTTGTTTGCATACAAATGACGGTAACTACAATGTCTTGAGAATCGAAGTGCAAGCAAAATGCAGAGATCAATAGCGTAATTTACTGATAAGGAATATACAATTGCACTATAGTATACCAAGGACGGTATTTGACTGTACAGGTATTCCAAGGCAAACTCAAACAGCAAATGGATTACACAAGTTAATTTCACAGTCACTTCTCGGAACTCATTGGCATAGACGGTGCTCGTCTTAGCCTGAACATATATTTCCCAATCTGTCTGCTCAGCCAGACGTATATAATCATCGTTGACATAGTCAACATGTGCCTGCGGGCTCGGATTGTTTCCAATCTCTATTATGGATGCATGAAAGCTCGGGCTGTTCTCAGCCGCTATCAATCCTCTGCAAATTGCTTTGGATTCTATATTTGTATCAGTGTGATAGGTTGTGTAAGGCAGAGGAATGATGGTAAGTAGCAAGAAAGTCCATCGATATAGGTTCATTGTGAATGGAGTAGGAAGAGAAGACAGCAATCCGCATCAGAATGTTGAAAGTTGAACAATCACATGACTTGATTCACATGCACACGTGATTTTTTAGACTTTGCGGTGTTGACCATGGTGGATCAAAATGTCTGACTGTGTGATGGAGGTAATGTAGGCCAAGAAGGTGTGTATAATGTATTTTTGCTGTATTTCCTGTAAGCTCGAAACTCTTTAGCAAGAAAAACTGTTGCATCAGGCCTGTCTGTGTGTCCCAGTCCGAGTCATCCAGATGATAATGAAGGTGGTATATATATTGGGCGATGTGTGGACTAGCATGGAAAAGTTTGAAAAGGTGTCGGACTGAGGGCCCCGCAACAGAAATTGTTGTGAAAAGACGTCTTTGCGATGGTTGAACCAACAATCGGCACGTTCGGGACATGGAGGACAGTGTTTTCCAATCTTCAGCGAGCGTAAGCTGGTCCAAGACAGTATCTTGTAAGACGTTGAACGGGACGGTGACTCGCATTCCTTTTTCTAATTGTTCGTCAGTTCGATGCAGTAGTAGATTAGCTGGCTTACTTGCAATCAAAAGCTTGTAGTATGGAATAAATCCTGACAAGATTACTAAGCAGAGTCCAATTCAGCAGTAACACATCACATGGCCTTCAAATTTGCCGAAATGTAACCCATGTAACATGCCGTTGCTGAAACCATTTGGTCATCACATTCTCAAGTAGAATTTTGCTGTCATGTTTATTGCTTGAAGTTGGAGAAACATATTCATACCGCTGTTTCAATTGACTTGATGAGTTTGTTGTGCATACCAATATCTTATTTCTCATAATTATTTACAAATGGCCCTATGTATCTTTGTATGTATCTATCACCACTCAGCATTACACTTTATCAAGGTGGTTCTTAATTCAGGTCGATGTTTGATGAGGAAGTTAACTGCTAATGTTTCTGTTTGTCGTATAAGTAACATTGACTCCTTGTGACCCTTAAGGAAGTTCCTCCATTGCGAGACTGGACGAGGCTGGGCACTGCCTGAACGAATTTCAGCAAGACGGGTTGAATATAATGCTTCTGCCCATTCACTCCATTCGCCATAAACTTGATTTGTAGATTCATTGTCAATGATACTGGATGGTGGCCACCAAGACTTAAAAGCTGTATCATTGGCACGAGCTATCAAATAGATCTGGTCAGCACTCGTATTGGTTAAAAAGAGAATAAAAAAAACTTGTGGGTGTGGGCCAGTGCTTTGCATGGCATGTATGAGTCCTTCCTGTGGACTCTAAATTTGATTTTGGAAATTGGCCATGTGACCACCCTCCTGACATCCCATCAGTTGCAATAACATGTAATCACTTTATGATTTTCTGAGTTTTCTTCTATATTTGTAAATGGACCCTGAGCCCTGAGTCTAGCCATCAATATCATAGCAACAATGTGTACTATTCTTATTTTTCCTTTCTTGTTTTTTTGATTTTATAGCAATTTTTCCCAATTTTATAACTATTTTTCTGTTTATAGTAAAATATTCCCACAGTCCTGTTTGCATATATCTTGTTAATTATATTTTGTGACCTATAATAGCATGCTCTATATATCTGTGATAATTTTCCTTTTTGGGTTAAAATTCCCATGGTATCAGAAACACAGCCTCTCACTTAGCTTCATTAACAAAAATTGTAGCCCCTTTCCTTACCTTTACAAATATATATAAATAATGTCATGCAGACCATTCCTCATTGAGAAAAACACAAAATACTCAAAAAATTGGACACTTTTTGGAAATTGTTATGCATTTTTGACCAATATCTCAAAGTGCAAGAAGGCTGGTCTGCTGATATAGTCACATTGCATAATATGATAATATTTTTACATAGTTGGCTTAATTTTCCATATTTGGATATGGACCCTGAACACTGGACACAGCCTCTCATACCTTATAGCAACAAAAAAGTATCATTTTGATTTTTTACTCATTTGTTTCTGATTTGCTAGCCATTTTTATTACTTTGTTCTATATTTAGATATGGACCCTGAACCCTGAACACAGCCCCTTCAACACTGTGGCAACAGAGAAGATCTCTCTTAATTTTTGGGTATTTTTTTCTGATTTTCTGGCAAATTTTAGCTGGTTTCTATATTTAGATATTGACCCTGAACCCTCAACACGGCCTTCCCAACTTACTAAGCAATAATCTGATTTTTTACATATTTTTTGCTATTTTTCTTGCCATTTTTCCTGATTTTATAGCTGCTTTTCTGTTTAAGGGAAAAGGTTCCCGCGGTGATGAAAGGTAAATCAATCAATGAAAAATTTGCCTAAGTCCTCAGTTGATAAAGAATGAGTCTTACTCGTAAACTCGTAAGGACTCATAACATACATGTTCCACACATATATGTTCCACACAAAAGATCCATCTCATGTTTGGATAACTTGTCATCCACAAATTCTTTGCCATCACCCTCAATAGAAAACATACTAGCACCACCAATAGGACCCTCCAAAACTTCATCCAGGCTAACGCTGCCTATAACTAATCTCCAGAAGTATCCACCCCGAAGGATTGCAGCTCGAATACGAGGCCGACAAAGCATACGTGCCCTGAAGTACAGATATGCTTCATAGTCGGCTTGCGTGAAGATATAGTCTTGAGGACGACTGGGTAAATAAACGTCAACTTCAGGTACTGATGGTGACAATGGGATCTGAGCCCTTGAGGCCAAGGTTCGAAATGCAATGCCACGACCTGCCAGATACCTAGCAATATCGATATCCAGGAATCGATCATCAAGTCTACAGACAAGCAATGCATCTGATGCGGATGTGACTGCCAATTTCCATGGCACTGTGGCTTCTACTCCAAAGTCAAAGATATACCAGGTTTTGATGTGTTTTCTATCATCTTTGTATGGGTGATTGAAATCATGCCGTTCATTGTCAAGAATATTGATCACATGACAGATCTGTTGAAGGCGTTTGGATTTTGTTAAGGAATCAGCATGATACATGTTAATATCACAGTTGATATTTTGAATGTTTTGGCGACACTGCAGTTCCCAAAACCTGACAAGGTCCAAATTCCAGAATTGATGTAACACATCTTCATTTTTATTTGTCGGCAATAGGCCAATCCATCAGAGCCAAAACTTTCAATGTTTACTGGTCAAAGAGGGTAATCCTTGAGAGTTGAAGGTTTGTGGAGTGACCAATCCATAACGTTCATGCATGATGTGTTGTACTTGATCGATCAGACCTTGTAAGGTGCACCTTGGGCCCTTCAGAGTGTCCTGGTAGTGGTCAGGCAATGTATTGGCATTCTCATAGTCTTCTTCGGTCATGGGCTGAATCATGGGTTGTTGTAGTGGGGGTTGTTCAATCATCTCATCATACTGCTTGGGATTTTGGAAAGGATCAGCATCTTTATATGTATCTTCATCTTCCTGACTGCTAGATAGATGCATCTGGTGGTCCAAATGCACAACAACAGTCCCACTGATTCCAGAATGAGCTATAGACTTTTTGCTGAGAGCCATATTCTGCCAAAGTTTCCTCACGTTCTCTAACAAAAACCTCCTCACGAACAAGATGATCAGGATCTCTGTCCCACACAAAGACCTGTGCAGTCTTTGTTGGTGGCATCTGTTCTCGATTCAACCTTCTCGCACATTCAGATGGCTTCTCAAGAAAAAGCAATCGGGTTAAGGACTCCCTGCGTTTCTGGAAAAAATGTTCCCAAATCTGGTTCGGGTACTTCTTAGCGAGATTTGTTGGTATGTGGGAAAGAGCTTCCTCCCTTTGAAACTCGATTTGATGAGGCAGAGGACCTATTGATGATAAATAAGGATTTCCCTCAGCTCTCTTAATCTCATACTTGTCCCATTGGTACCAGACAGGAATATTATGATCGACAAACCATCGGACCGATGGTTGGCAGGTGTGTCTAATGTCGGTATTGTTCAGATGTATAAATGTGCCCACACGCCGACTCTCATGGGTACAAGTGCCAATATCAGATGCACGTATGAGGTCAATAATTGAAGGATGGAACTGCAGCGTTTCAACTAGAAAGGAGTTCCATTCTTGATACGATGTTGAATCGGCTCTTGCGACTGCATAAGAGAAGAGACCAATCCACAGAAGAAAGATTTCTCTAGCGGCATGTGCTTCCCTCCATGCAATGGAAGGTGATGCATGTGCCCTCAGATATCCTCGTGCAGAAGGATATGCGGGAGCGAGTGCTCCAAATCTACTCAAGCCTTTCATTGCGTTGACCATCCAACATTCTGCATTTCGCCATCCATTCATAACGTGGGCAGGCAACTGGTACTTGCCATTGACTTGATCGAAATCACTGGGTATGTGAGCAAGAATGCCAAGTAAAGCACCTTCAAGGTGAGCACGTTTAGGTATGAATGCCATCCACCCAAACACCTGTGTCCACCAATGAGGTACGTGGATCATGGCAGACAGATTTTCATGGAAGTGTACAGTGGGACTTTCCAGGCTTCGAAGATCAACACAGTTTGGAGGAGTTTGAATATCGTCACTACAGTTAGGAGAATAAAACAGCCGGTCTTGAATTCGTTGAAGTCGTCCACGAGAGCGATCAAGGGGCCTTGATACTAGTTAGTAAAGATGGAGTGCAATTGTTAACAGATACGCACGCATTTTCATTTTCAGCTGTGGCACTGTGCAACTCTGGAAAATAAGGCTCACGCCGGGGTGCACTGGGAGCAGCCATGTCCCAAGGCATAACGCTAAAGTGCACGATGAATTGAGTATGGTAAAATACGCGAAAATCGCAACACTTACATAGATGGATTGTCCATGTAGCGTTTAGCAACTAGATTTTCTGACCTCAATGGAGTCCGTTGATGATAAGTTCGTAATAATCGAGACCTTATTGCGTTTGAGAAAGCAAATATTGAACCCACAACAGGTTTGGTATAACCAAGACGCTATCGTGCTAATCTGAATGCAAGAACCAGGACAGAAGATAGGTTTGGTATAACCAAGACGCTATCACGCCAGTCAAGTTGACGCTTGGATTGGATCAGAGATCTCAAAAATCAATGGGAGTCAAAGCGGCCGTCTCGTTGTGACCGTTGAAATATAGTATCCAATGATGCAAAGACCTTGACAGAAGATAGGTTTGGTATGACCAAGACTCTATCACACAGGGCTTGAAGGTTTGTACAGAGGATCAACGAAGCAGTCGTTCCGTGGTGAGTTTGCGAGCCCAGGTTCAATTGCAAGTGGCATTTGACTTATCTACGATAATTACATAATAAAGTTCAACTTTACAAAAAAGTACGATATGGTAGGTGCTCTGTAATAAGATAACCAGGAAGAAACACGAAGAAGGGGCCATGTTGTGAACGTGTCACGGCGATGGGGTGGGTGGGAAACAAAGCAGGGGAGTTTGGAACGTCGTTTGGTGTGTAAACGACGTTCCACGGCGATGAGTTGGGTTAAACAAAGCTGAGGGGGTGGAGACCAGCCAACGCCCGCGGCAGACGAAGCAAGTGGGTTTTGGATGACGTTGTTGACATCGTCAACGTGTAGCGGCGTTGTCGACGATGTTGATGGCAGCGTTCACGACGTTGTTGATGTCATCAACATGTAGCGGCGTTGATGACGTCGGGGCTGGGGACAGCGACGACGTTGACGAAGCAGGTGGGTTTGGAACATCGTTCGGCGTGAAAACGACGTGCCACGGCGATGGGGTGGGGCAGACAAAGCAGGGGAGTTTGGAACGTCGTTTGGTGTCTAAACGACGTCCCATGGCGATGAGTTAGTTGGGTTAAACAAAGCTGAGGGGGTGGAGACCAGCCAACGCCCGCGGCAGACGAAGCAAGTGGGGTTTGGATGACATTGTTGACGTCGTCAACATGTAGCGGCGTTGTCAACGACGTTGATGGCGGTGTTGACGACGTCGGGGCTGGCTGTAAAATACTGGATTTACTCCGGCGCAGTATGCGGGGGCATTGAGGGCATTGAGGCCGTTGGGGGAGAACTGCAAGTGCAGATTCTACTCATCTATTCAAACTAATCAGTGAGTAGGTAAGTTCAATCGATAAAAACAAGAATACACGCACCTCCCAGGGGTAAAGCTTGCCAAGCCTGTGGTGAGAGACGAGGTTGATGGCGGCGTTGATGGCATTGACAACGTTGACGGCGTTGACAACGTTGACGAGTTGACGACGTCAAATCTGGTTGCCACGTCGCCATGAGCGCTCATGGCGACGTGGCACCTGGAACTCGTGTTCAGCAAGGTCACCCATGCAGTTGAGGGGGGACAGACTCACGAAATAAGGAAATATGACGAACGACAACGACAAATGGCTCGTCGTTGTTCGTCGTCATCTCGTCGCCCGTTGCCATGTCACGTCCTCGCCTCGTAGCTTCGTCGCCACGTCGTCCCATCATCTCGTCGTCTCGTGTGGCAGCTGGCGTATTCGGGTTCTACGCGCCTGTTTCTTGGTGGTTGTCGCCGTTCGCTTTTGGGTCGTCGTGGACGTTGTTGGGTGGTGTTGCTGTGTCGTGGTTGTGGTCGTCGTCCCCGTTGTTCTGGCACTCGGTGGGCGGACAGGAATGGGGGCGACGGGGAAAGAGGATGGTAGGGTGGAAAGGAAGGAGAGTTAGCTTTGTTTGGTAGAGCGAGTGAAATAAACAAACAAATTGTCATCGTTCATGGCTTCTCGTGCCTTCGATGACGCACGAACGTTTCCCGATCGCATTGATGGGAAATGTTCGTGCGTCATTCCAAGGCACCGAAGCAACGAATCTCTGAGACCCTTGATGGGATCTCGGATTTTCCTCGCCTTGGAAATTTGCCTTTACCGTTGTTTGTGAGATCTTTAGGGCAGACCCTTCGCATCAGATGGCGTCTTTTCTTTCCCCCGCCCTTTCTTCCTTTCCCCCACCTGGACACTGTGACGTTACCTTTCCTTTCATCGTGAGTGGGTCATGTCTTATGTGTGCTATCAACTAAATATCCAAATTAGATGCCGAAGCTCTATCCGCCGGACAAAACGGAATACATGCGGGCCAATGGTCCCAAGGATAAACGTTTTGTTGTAGATAACGGCTGTCTTGTCTATGACAAACGCCGTGATGATCGCTTTCCTTATCTCTATGAAGTCTCTTCGCATCCGCTTGTGCACAATACACAGGCGGTCAAGCGTATATTAGTTTACGTGATAGATACAGACCCTGCTGCGATGAAAAAATTGGCGGACTGGGAGGATACTTTAGGTATTCCTTTGGGCCCAGATGCTTACATGGATGAGCATGGCAAGTTACCTCCAAGTTTATTCTGTATAATATACTCATGTTAAAATTTGATACCAAATATCACAGGTCTCCTTCATTTGGGGGATGGAACGGTGATCTACGCTCGGGCTCTAAACTGCCCACGGCATCCCGACACCGGCCTTCAGATGCCGGAGTATGATGTTGTCAATTGCTGGGGTTTTGCGGGGTAAGTTGAAATTGTATTATTGTCAACACGATGAATAAAACTCATATTAATGTTTTGTTAGCAAACGTCTTCTAAATCCATCATATGTTGAAGAATTATATGCTGTACAACAGATTATACTCGGGAAACCGGAAGAAATGACACGAAATCCGCCAACCAAAAATGACAAAGGCGAGTACGTTGGAGGCGCAGCAATTGAACGCACCGGTGTCAAGGGTGTTAAGGGAACTCGTTGCTACTCGACAACATGTACCCATCAACATAGCAGGGGCTTAGTAGGTCCAACGGCGCAAGGGAAAATTTATACGGATGGGGAGGAATCTGAATGGAGCGATGACCTCATTGGTCGGAAGCGATCTGTCAAAGTGAGTGACTATTTGGTTATATGTTGTTCTTTTTCGTTAAGCCTATACAAGATACATGGGCAAGTTGCTATGGAATCCTTGAAGATGTTTGCACCAAAAAAATATATCGAGGCGGTCACTTTGAATGCGGAGGTTACGAATATGCCTCGGGTGGGCTCCGATGAAAATATTATAACACCCGCTCATCAAATTAATTTGGCTCCTGCAGTCAGGCAAGAAGAATGCGAAGGTAGGACAAAGCTTTTTCATAAAACCAATGATAACTAGTCAACTTATTGTGACACAGATGAAGGGTTACCCGGGATGGGTGGTTTTGGAATAGGACACACCGATAAGTGTGATTCTGGAGGCTCATGCACATGCATGGTGGCGAATTCACGGTTGCCAGAAGGATACGAACCTGGACGGTTTCATCTTCTAGGGTTGGGGTGCTATTTTGTATTGGAATCACTATTTGTCATGTGCTTCTCTGGTTTACGGAAACATGGTGGAACACCACCAATTGCGCCTCGGGGCGTAGAACCTGCAGATGATGCAATTCGTTGTATGACTGTTTGCTACCCACCAAAATCTATGATATCTGCTGCAGGTGCCTACGTATATCCTCTGGCATCATTACCTGGACGAGCTCAACAAGATGGTCTGTTGATGCTTGGGCCAGAGATCACTTCACAAATGTAAGAAATTTCTATTACTATGAGAGACATATCAAGAATAATATTTTTAAAGGAATCCACAGCGGCCACCTACCTCGAACTATGCAAATTGGGCGTCTGATGGTATTGTCATAATGGAAAGAAAATCTCTTTTCCGTTTTTTTGTGCGCTCGCTACTGCAGCTTTGCGCTTTTCTGCTTGGTCAACTTTCTTGAACACTTGGAGCTCGCATAGACTCCACAACATTTTTGAGTGCATTCTCATTCATTGATAATGATGGGAAGCGGTATTCCTTAGGCCCTTGGGTGGGTGCTGAGGATGGGATTGTTGTTGATACACCTTGCGAAGATTCATCAACATGGGGTGTAGATGTGCCGTCATGTGTCTGCGATGATACACCCCTCAGTGCTGAGGTGGATTCAAATGGTGAACAAACTGAACCATCAACTACACAACCTTCTGAACCATCAACTACACAACCTTCCGAACCATCAACTACACAACCTTCCAAACCATCCACATCTTCACCACATCATATAACCACATTCAATAGTCAGATTCTTGATGAACAAGTCAAAGTTCACAGACGTGGACGATGGGATGGATGGTTCAACCATCTTGAAAATCAAAGCAGATTTATTCCATCTCAGTATTCATTGTTTGAGTTGGACGAGAATGGTCTCACAGGTTTTGACTTACTTCGAAACCAATTTGATGAAGGCCCAGGAAAGCCAATACGAGGAAAGGGTAAAGGAGTAACAAAAGGTATGACTTTTCATATATACATATTTGATAATCTCATTTAATATCTATATGTAAAGCCAATAAACGACCAAGTGCTGGTCTAGCAACAATGCCAATAAACCCAAGAAACGTGAATATATATTTTAAAACTATCAATTATTTACCACCCCTGACAAACTTTGAAGGCAAAGTTGATTTGGCCTATATGCTCAACAGTTATGAAGCGTTGTCAACATATGGAAGTAGAATGGAACCAACAGGACATGGTGAGAATACTTTAATCAAACACCAAAGAATGATTATGACCTCAGTATCTAGGTTCAAAATCTAACGACCATAATTCTCAATCCATTGTACATGCAAGGCAACCAACCGCTAGACCCAATTTGATGGAAGTTGTTATTGTAAAACCACCCTGGCTTGATACTTTCAAGTACAATAATGCAATGGGAGATATTCTCAGGGAACAACAAACCCACAATCATGGTATGCAATTAAAATGATAAATAATAAATATATAATAATTTATGATTTAAAGTATCTGGATCATCGAATGAAATGCCAGCTTCCAGTGCCATGGAATGCAGTGATGAAGATACAGAAGAAACATGTCAAATGAATGTTGACCATGTAAATGATGAGGCAGATATGGTCGATGTCCTTTATAATGATGAGGAGCCAGTCGTAACGCATTGGAAAGACCTACATAATCATCAGAATCCATTTGACTCTGATGATTCTTTGGATGACTATGACTTTGCGAAATACAAAAAGAGAGGTCAATCACGATCGTCTTCAGAAGGTGGAGATGAAGATGAAGAAAGTCAAGCATCAGACTTCCATTCTCCTCATTCATCAGATGATGATGAAGAAGGAACAAGCCAGGATTATGAATTTGAGCAAGGCACATCTTTATCACCAATCGAGGAATGTGAGGATGGAGCTATCGACAATCTTTCATCTTGTTCGTACGGTGATAATGGAGATGCCATGTATGAAGATGATGATGATGGAGAAGCTATGTGCAAAGTTGGAAGAACTCGAGCAAATAGATTTGATCAAGAGAACCTTCGCTGCTGGCTGAGGAATCCAATGATGGATCTATCAACAGTGATGATGAAAATGATTTGTTTGACAAAGATTATGTACCAACTCCATTGGATGAAGACGAGGAGGATTGTTTGGCTGCAATAAACTCAGACTCTGATGACTATGAAGATAAGGAAGACAATGACTTCTTGTACTGTGAGTTATTTGAATAAAGTGGGGACACATCAGAATTCTGGCTAATGACATACCTGTACAGATGATCACCTCGGCGATTTATTTGGGCATCTTAATATGTCAGAGATATCAAAGGCGTTTCGAGATTTTCAGTTTGGAAAACCTAAATATGACAAGCCATCGCGCGCAATTGATTATGGCAAATCGACCATGGCGCTTGATGAGAATTTAATGATGATTCTCAAACACCCACACTCTATCGAAGCGGTGATTTCAATACCTCAAATGTGGCGCAATGTCAACCAAGTTGTTGAAATAATTGATGGCCATCATCTCGAAATACGTATTTCCCGTGCTCTTGCTATGTGGACAGTTTTAAGCTTGCACCAATGGGTTAAGAAGGCGATTGATAGTGCACAGTCAGGACAAGTAAAGGACACTTGGATCAACAAACTGATGCTGAAAATTGAGAACCTGCTGAACGCCAAAGATTGTGCAGGAACACAGATTACTTTGAAATCCTCCGAATTCATATCTGGACTCCCAGAACGTTCTACAAAATTCAAAAAGCCTAGATTCAGCTACAACTCCACGGTAGTTGCGGAGAGGACCCAAGATATTGCATATGATGTCATTAGAGCATGGCTCAATTACCCCAACGACAAAAGAGCGCAGATTCAACGTGAATTCTTGGAGACAATAGTCTCACGTACTCAAATATCGGTTCTTCTTCTGGATATTGTGTGGTCTGCATATCGTGACCCATTCAATGTTATTCTCAACAAAACCGAAGGGCGACATATTTCAGGCGATCCCCTCAAACAATTCAAAGAACGTTATTACATTCATCCATTTGTCGACCCACACTCAGACGAGTATAAAGCATTAGAGGGCTTGACCACTCAGATGAAAGATTTCTTTGGTAATGAAGAGAAGAATAAAAGAACACCACCGACTCAACCACAAGTGAGTAAAGTATGATCATAAATAGATGTGACTGACCACAAATATACAGATACACAATCAAATGGGAGATGTCCTACACGTTACAACCAATGCAGTAATGAGCCCACTGACGACATCTCCATCTGAAATTCGGATCAAACAAATGAAGGTTTACCTAGACTATCTACGGCATCTCATTCCACTTGTCAGAGATGGATTTTCCATTCATGTGAATTCTCCTGATCCAATATTACGCCGAGTTGCAAGGTCCCCCGATCGTCTACTACCCTTCAGACAGAAAGCCCCCACTGCCATCAAAGCTTCTCAGGTGATATATGGGAACACCGATCGTCTTGGCACAAGGGTTGGTCTCTTCAATGCATTGATGTTTAGAGGGGTATTTTATGGATCGCCATTTGCAAAAGATGATCTTGTATGGTTTAACTCTCTTGATGAATGGCATGCATTCTACCAAACAAGCAAAAAAAAGGCAAAAGGATCAGACTTATCAAAACCAGCCACCAAGGAACGATACTTTGTAAACAAGTCGGCATATGGTCCCAGTCAAGCTGCCCGGTCAACTGAAGTGGCTAAAACTTATTGGGAGGAATCACAGGGCTGGGAAACATTCATCAAGGCCAACCATAATGCAAAGGAGATGTTTGATTGGTTGGTTGGAAACAATCGGATGGGAAAAAAGCGATTTCCCAATATAGGTCTACTGTGTGCACTTCTGGTCCTTGGAGACTTTATAGAAGCAAAATGTCAATTTTTCCCTATGCCAACACCATCAATCTGGGGTGAACTGGTTCACGAGCTTAACAAAGGTGCCAGAAATGGTCTTGTTGAACTTGGTTTGCAAGGAAAAATCGTGACTCTAGAAGTAACATGCCATTCATTCCAGGATTTGAATCAATATCTGGCAGAAGAGCTGGATGACGAAGAAAAGTCCCTGATTGGATTCAATGTAATATCGCTTGAGCATGGTTTGTGCAAACGCGGCCGTATTTTACCACGGCAGCATAGACAAAATGGAATATAGATTATCAAACAGTTTTACTTCTATGTATATAACAAAAACAACTAGTCCAACACCTGTTTTTCAAGCAAGTGTTGAGCGGTTAACAAATCAAACAAAGTTCATCACAGCGTCTGACTTGGGGAAGATAATGATTTGTTAACTCACTAGGCTGAGCCGATGGAATGGACATAAGCTTCAACTCTGCCAAGTTTTGGCAAACAAGGAGAGCGATGTTGAATACAATTGAACAGCGACCATTTATTGAGTCAATTGTTGGCAGAACATAAGAGAAGGTAAGGAATATGTATGGTAGTTGAGTACCAGAGCGTGCGATAAAGTTGTATATGGGAGGGGGGACGTAAACTGGCCATAGTTGAATATCGCATAAGTCAAAAAAACCAAAATTACTCCATGGCTTCCATCATCCTAAAGACCGGATCATCATAAAAGAGACTGAGAAGTGTAGGGCTACCTGAAATGCAATGATGAGGACGAATATAACAGAAAGATGATGTGAGACTTGCAAAGTGTCTTCGCTAGCTGCCAGTACGGCAACCCATAGCACGTTCATGGATAGAGATATGTCTTTAGGATTTGCCTTAGAGTTATAGGACCCAACCGTATATCCAATGAGTGTGATGGAACCAGTGGGGACTTGACGACCAAACAATGGGAGGTCTTTTTCAACCGAACCCAGGCCAGAGGGCATTTTTATGTGTTTGGTTCGAGCATCCAAAATGGGGACTATAAGCCATCAGTTATCGGCGGAAACTAAAAGATTGGAGCGATTTTCTTACCCGAGTCACGTGGGCCTAACGATGAGTAGCGGTACTTACGATCTGGAGTATTGTTGGTCATAGTTGCACGGCTGCGAACAGTTGCAAATCCTTTGACAGGAGAAGAACCAGAGTTCACCTCTGGTAGAAATGATAAGAAGTAACACATACAAGAAAGTCAAGAAATACTTACCTGCAGAACATGTGGAAAAGGTTAGGGTGCTATCGGCAAGCTGTACCCTAACAGACTCTTTTCCATGAATCATGCAAAGGACGGCGACCATTCTCTCATACTCATATGCGAGAAGCTTTGCAGTAATGAACTTGACCTCTTTATCTCCACCGTAACGTTGACGAGGTGAAGCTGTCTGGTCATCAGCAATGATTCCAAGCGTTACGCACAAGGCAGGGGTCTTGCGATCTCGTATAAACACCATAGGCCCCCCTTTTGTTTGACCAGGTGTCTTCTTACTGACAAGAAGCGATGGATCGATACGAGAAAGGTTGATAATGTTCAGACTATAGTCTTTCTCAAAGGTCACCAGCCCTTTGACATACCTGCAAAACTAAGTATAAGTATACCGTTTATGAAAAAAGAAAAGAGGATATACTTCAAATCAATGTCGGGATGGACGGTTTTAATACTTGAGAAGAGTATCATCCCATTTCCATCCTCATCTTCTTTGTCGGCATCTCCTTTCCAGGAGATAAACTTCAGGCCGCTAGATTCAAAGTAAGATGTATGACGACACGTCAATGCCAATTGACTTGCCCAGGCAACTTGGTCAGCTTCTTGTAGGAACTTTCAAGAAGAGGGTCAACAAGATCTGGAGCAGATACATGACACTTCGACAGCTTGGGATAACTAGGGTTGAGAATTAGAGTAAATTCAAGTAAAAGAAGTTGAAATAATTGCCTAGCAGGCGGATCGCGGTCAACATCTTCTAAAAAAACAACCTTTTTTTCACTGATATTGGGTCAACATGGATGAGAGAGAATAAACTCAGACAGAGCACGAACGTGATCTCATTGTCGGACATTGTGGCATCGTTATGGAAAACATCTTGAGCATCTTTCTTCTTCTTGTATGCTTGGACGCTCCCTTTCGCCTTCAACCTGGAACAAAATTGGAGACAATCACCTTCTACTTCATGAAATAAGTCAAGCGTACACTGAGGAATCAAAGACAAGTTGCCGGGTCTTATTTCTAAAGTGAAGCGTTTAATTGGCGTTCAAATTAAAGAAAAAAGGAAAGGTGACATACTTTTTTCCTGTGGGCGTTGGTGATTCGTTTCCAAGTTCACTAAACCCCATAACATATGTTTCCATAAGATAGCCTTGGAATGAATATACGAAAATACCTTGGATCGTCGCTGTCCACGGATTCCTGTTCTAGTTCGTCATCATCTTCGTTGATGGCAGCGCTAGAGTAATGATACAATCAACAATTCTATATAGGAGATTGAGCGGGCAAAGGTTGACATACACTTTACTCTTCTTAGCTGAAGCCGCCTTGCTGGGAGAGGTTGACTTGTTATTCACCGCTGGAGTGGTCTTGAGCTTAGTGGGAGAAGCTGCCTTAGTTGCCGCCTTCGCTGGGGTTGCTTTCAATGGCGTGGTGGGAGGCTTCTTAGTCGCGGAGGGAGCTACACGGGGCTTCTTTGGACTGTCGTGAATGGGACTGGAGATTTTGAGGTGAGCCATAAATATAAGGAGATAATGTCATACTAACATACCTTGCGATGAAAGGTCCATCCGAATCAGAAGCTGCGACCTCGTCAATCGGTCGCTTTTTCCCTCTGCGCACAACAGTTAGATTTTTGATAATATAGATGCAAATAACAAACTTTGCGGGGGTAGGCATAGCGGCAGGGGCCTTGCGAGGTCTCCCACGTTTACGTGGGGTTGTTGGCACCTCTACAATCTCCGGCTCACTCATTCTAAACAGAAAGCGAAGTTAGATAAGGCAAATGTTGGAAGAAAAGAGCAGCTGACTCTGCCTCCTCCTCCTCCTCCTCGTCATCATCCTCTCCACCACACTCATCCGATGAACTTGAACAGAGTTCAGTGGGTAAGTGACTGCAAACAAGAAAAGTGTGAAGAAACGTACTCTTCCTCCTGATAAGTCTCGTTCCCGTCGGACTCATCCGAGTCTTCGATAAACTCAGCAGAAATTGCAGCCTTCTTGCGACGAGTGGAAACCATGATCTTTGTCGAAGCGAAGATTGAAAAGCAGAAGTGAGAAACAATCCTTTTTTTATAGGACACAAAATTTAATTTACACAAAAACGATAGAACTGAAACGGAGAGGGGAATCAAGGAGGTTGGACCTGGAAACCCTGTATTTCGTTGAAAATGCTAGAGGTGTTAGACCCTGCAATGAGAGAATTCCTGAGGGAAGCGTAGAATCTGCAGTTGATCGAGCCTAAAACGGTTTCAGACATCAGAAGGGGTGTAAAAAAAACAAGGGTAGCAGATGAATTGCACCCCATTTGTACCCCACAAGTGCCTGCGATGATAGCGCTCGCAGCATTTCGTTATGAACACAACTTTGTTAACTTTGCACAAGCCCATTCAATTAAAATATTCATAAACAAAGAAGAGCACGCCATCTATGATACGTAATTGGTGGGAACGCTGGACACCACCCTCGGGAGCCTAATGCCATTACCAGCACATTTACAACCACCAAGACACCATGAAATGAGCATTGGGGTAACGACACTCCAGCGGATTGGATTTTCTGCCACTTCAGGCATGACGGGAGTTATGAGTCCTTACGAGTTTACGAGTAAGACTCATTCTTTATCAACTGAGGACTTAGGCAAAATTTTCATTCATTCATTGATTGATTCATTGATTTACCTTTCATCACCGCGGGAACTTTTTCCCTTAAACAAAAAAGCAGCCATAAAATTGGGGGAAATAACTAGAAAATTGGGAAAAAATATGTAAAAATCAGAATATTGATCAGTAAGTTGGGGAGGCTGTGTTCAGGGTCAATATCTAAATATAGAAATGAGGTAAAAACTCCCAGAAAATGAGAAAAAATACCCAAAAATAAAAGTGATATTCTTTGTTGCCATGGTGTTGAAGGGGCTGTGTTCAGGGTCCATATCTAAAAATAGAGACAGGACAAAAAAGCACTTGGAGCAAATAGCTGGACATTAAAGAAAACATAAAGAAACTTGTAGACAACATTTTTATGAGTCCTTACGAGTTTACGAGTAAGACTCATTCTTTATCAACTGAGGACTTAGCCAAATTTTTCATTCATTGATTTACCTTTCATCATCGCGGGAACCTTTTCCCTTAAACAGAAAAGCAGCCATAAAATCAGGAGAAATGGCAAGAAAAATGGCAAAAAATATGTAAAAAATCAGAATATTGCTTAGTAAGTTGGGGAGGCTGTGTTCAGGGTTCAGGGTCAATATATAAATATAGAAACCAGCTAAAAGTTGACAAAAAATCACAAAAAATTACTCAAAAATTAAGAGGGATCTTCTCTGTTGCCATGGTGTTGAAGGGGCTGTGTTCAGGGTTCATATCTAAATATAGAACAAAGTAAGAAAAATGGCTAGCAAATCAGAAAAAAATGAGTAAAAAAATAAAAATGATACTTTTTCTGTTGCCATAATGTAGAGGGGCTGTGTCCAGTGTTCAGGGTCCATATTTAAATATGGAAAATTAAGATAATTATGTAATAATATCATTATATTATGCAATATGACTATATCATCAGACCAGTCTTCTTGCTCTTTGAGATATTGGTTAAAAATGCATGACAATTTCCAAAAAGTGTCCAATTTTTTCAGTATTTTGTGTTTTTCTCAATGAGGAATGGTCTGCATGACATTATTTATACATATTTGTAAAGGTAAGCAAAAGGGCTACAATTTTTGTTAATGGAGCTAAGTGAGAGGCTGTGTTTCTGCTGCCGTGGGAATTTTAACCCAAAAAGGAAATTTACCACAGATATATAGAGCATACTATTATAGGTCACAAAATATAACTAACCATCTTCTTTCTTGAGATATATGCAAACAGGACTGTGGGAATATTTTACCATAAACAGAAAAATATTTATAAAATTGGAAAAAATTGCTATAAAATCAAAAAAAAAAAAAAACAAAAAATAAGAATAGTACACATCACTGCTAAAATATTGATGGCTAGGCTCAGGACTCAGGGTCCATTTGCAAACATAGAACAAAACTCAGAAAATCATAAAGTGATTACATGTTATTGCAGCTGATGGGATGTCAGGATGGTGGTCACATGACCAATTTCCCACAATTAAATTTAGAGTCCACAGGAAGGACTCATACATGCCATGCACAGCACTGGCCCACACCCACAAGTGACGGTCATGGTTGGCGACAAAGTAGGAAGGGGCGAAAATGGTCTGAACAGAAAGAAGGCGCATCCGGGATCAGCAGAAGTTCGCAGGGTAAAGCTGCAAGACCGATCCTCGCCACAGATGTGGTCCTTGATGGATGTTAACTCCCGAACAAAGGTAACACCGACTCTCGCCTTATACTTTTTGACAAGAAGCTCCAACAACTCCCGAGGCAATGCTGGAACTGGTACCGAAATACCGAAGTTAGCGAGGATGGTATATGCCTCACTGTGAGGCAAAACTGATCTGCTTCTAACAGCATTATAGATTTTGGCGGTGGGTAGGGATAAACCAGATGGTAGCAAGCTGATTCTCCTGGGTGTCAGATCAGCGTATGCTGTGAAAATTCCTCGGCCAGTTATAGCGTTCATAGTAATGGATGTGCCAGAATGGAATAGAGCCTCCAAGGGGGATGCGGACTTGGTTGCGATGACGTTGACACGAATGAGGGGATGGAAATTGGAGGTGTACCATTCAACGTGAGCGATAGCGGAATTCAGATGGTAGACTGGCGAGTGACCACCAACAGATTTGAAACCTGATAAAATACGCCGGGTGAAGGTATCTGCATGAGCTTCAGGTACATAAAGGTCGAGATCATATGGAGAAAAACCATCGACATTGGCAAGCACGGCAAGAAGGGCGACAGACCCTCCAATGAATGCACCTGAAACTTCCATGCCTTCCAGAAGCTTGTGTGGATTGATGGAAAATGAGGTCAGAATGCGCTCAATTCGTGCCATAGTATATGCATTGACTGCATGACAGAAATAACGGCAGCACTTCGACAACCAGAGCAATGCCGGAAGGGCCAAGTTGTCATAAATAATCTTCTGGATATCTTGTGGCAGATGAAGAAGAATGTTCGTGGGATACTCATAAGACGCATTTTGGGGAACTATGATCGGTCAGAACAATAACAAGCGACAATGACAAGTGCGACATACTAGTTTTCAAACGATAAACATCTGCCAACTCACAGACATGAGACTGGATTTCATGGAAGCGCTCGGGGTCCATCTGACCGATCTCTAGGAGTTTCTCAGACGTGATTTGCCAGAGACCCAACTTTGGATCCGTTATCATTGCTTCAGATGAAGAATGCGACTCTCGGCCTCTCGCGACTGCATTGCTGAAAAGTGTACGAAGGGCAGGCCCATCTCGGAACAAGGGCATGGACGCTATGTGATAACAAGAATTCAACATCTAATGGTTGATGAAGGGGCAAATCGACATACCCAACACGGTTGGTGAACCATGATCAGATACAGAAGGCGAGGAGATGGTTGGAGAGGACGTCTGTGATTCAAGTTCTGGGGAGATAATCCTAT
The DNA here is from genome assembly GCA_018417955.1 of Laccaria trichodermophora. NCBI lineage: Eukaryota > Fungi > Basidiomycota > Agaricomycetes > Agaricales > Hydnangiaceae > Laccaria > Laccaria trichodermophora. The sequence goes on from JACTVC010000010.1 coordinate 910,980, forward strand.
GTGAGTCCAATACCCGATGCGACAAAAAGTTCAACCAATACCTCTGAAGGATGGTCGATTCAAAGGGACAGCTGGCAGTCTGGTCTCTGTGTACAGTCCTAAGTGCATCACGTCAAAAATATGGAAGAAATTCGAAATGGAATGCAAACCTGACTGTTGATGACGGAGGCTCATGGTGAAGCGACAAAGTAGAACGTGAACTTTGATAGTTGATATGAACGACGGCAGAAAAGAACAGTCAGTCTGTCCTTCCCCGACTGAACAATTTTACTCGCTATTTCCTAATATTTAGTGCAGAAGCAATCTATCAAGGGATTTTTTTTTTTTTCAATGCCGCCGTGGCGACAATGCTCAACTTGGATTCAACATACCAAACACCCTGATGTCAATTGAGAAGGACAACCCTGCTTAAAGGAAACTGATGCCACAAGGGTAGCTGCATTAGACGTTCCTAAGACTAGTTAAGGGTTTCGAACCAACTTCAACTACATAACAGATATGGAACCAGAGGAGTGTGAAGAAGGTAGGTGTACGCTGCATAATTTATCTGGTAAAAGTGCAGTATTCCATAATAATGTGGTCCAAGCTAATTACCTATCCTGGGGCAGCGTCTTCATGTTCTGACAGGGACAGCGTCTCCATGTTCCAACAGGGTTCAATGACAGCTGTGAGGAAAGATCGAGAAGGAAAATAACGCCACCGGGGCAACGATGCTCAACTTGGATTCAACATACCAAACACCCTGATGTCAATTCAGAAGGACAACCCTGCTTCAAGGAAACTGACGCCACAAGGGCAGCTGCATTAGACATTCCTAGGACTAGTTAAGGGTTTCAAACCAACTTCAACTAACAGATATAGAACCGGAGGAGTGTGAAGAAGGTAGGTATATGCTGCATAATTTATCAGGTAAAAGTGCTATATTCCATAATAATGTGGTCCAAGCTAATTACCTACTCTGGGGCAGCATCTTCATGTTCTGACGGTGACAGCATCTCCATGTTCCAACAGGGTTCAAATGATGGCTGTGAGGAAAGATCGACAAATAAAACAACACCACAGGGAAATTCAAAAAAATGCCGGAAAATATTATAGCCAGAAAATTCGACACTATCGCACCCTCTATTGCATTGCACTGTCAGAGCTCATCGACTACTACAGATCTGTCGGTAAGTTTGCCGAAATTGTCGGAGAGGATTGTACTCACCCCAACTTCAGTAGCCGAAGCGCTTTACAAGTTGCATTGCATCGTTCACCATGATGGATTCATTTTACAACAAGATAGGAGGTCTTTACTCTCCTCCATGAGTTCCTGCGGATTCCGCCGGATTCCCACTGGAAAGTTGGAATTCCAAGGAATTCCATGGAATTTCTATGGAAAGCAATTGGCTGGAGCATCAGCCATTTTGGTTTCCAATTCCATGGAAATTCCCACTTTTTTCCAAGGAATTCCAATGGAAATGGTCAGATTCCGGGAGGCTCCGGGAATGATTCCAGATGGAATCCAAGGAATTCCATTGTTATGTATTATTCCTTGTTTATTTTCGATGGATAACAAACATCATTTGTTTGGCAAACATGCTCACCAAACACGGCCACTCTTTTCTTCCACCACCACCACCACCACCACATGCTCGTCACCGCCGCCAACGCCACGCCACCACCGTCGCCCTTCAACAACAACACGGCCACGCCACGTCACCAAACGACGACCACCAAGTGCCCACGAAAACGCCCCGGCACCCACGAAAACCATACCCCACCCACGAAACGCCCCACCGCCACTGAAAAACACGAGCGCCCACCAAAAAACATGCACCGCCCACCAAAAAACACGCGCCGCCCACCGAAAAACACGTACCGCCCACACAACGGCTCCACGCCAACACGTCCACGCCAACGCCGCCCACGACGACGCCCCAGTGCCCACGACAACGACAACGCCGACGCCCACAGTGCCACGTCACACGCCGCCCACGAACACACACACACCCCAGCGCCCACGAATATCACCCGGCGCCCAACGGACAACAGGCAGCACCCACACGCAAAAACACCGGCACGCGACGAAAACACCGGCACGCGACGAAAACGCGAACACGCGACGAGGTGACAACGAAATGGGACACGACGATGCGACGCCGACACGAGACGACGATAGGTGAGTTTCCAGCTACACCCCTCTCCCTTCCACCATTCCCTCCCTCCCTCCTCCCCCCTTTCCCCCTTTCTTGTCCCTCCCCTTTTCTTCCCTCTTTCTTGTCCCTCCCCCCTTCTTCCCTCTTTCTTGTCCCTTCCCCCTTTCTTGTCCCTCCCCCTTCCTTCCCTCTTTCTTGTCCCTCCCCCTTCCTTCCCTATTTCTTGTCCCTCCCCCTTCCTTCCCTCTTTCTTGTCCCTCCCCCTTCCTTCCCTCTTTCTTGTCCCTCCCCCTTCCTTCCCTCTTTCTTGTCCCTCCCCCTTCCTTCCCTCTTTCTTGTCCCTCCCCCTTCCTTCCCTCTTTCTTGTCCCTCCCCCTTCCTTCCCTCTTTCTTGTCCCTCCCCCTTCCTTCCCTCTTTCTTGTCCTTCCCTCTTCCTCCCTCCCCTGCCTTGTTCTTCCCTCTTCCTTGTCCCTCCCAAATATGAATACACTCCACCTTGTCCCTCCCCTCCCCCCTCCCTTTAAGATAAACTGTGTAGTGTGTGTAATAATATATTTCAAATACATAACAACTCAATTTGTGTGACTTCTACATGTGAATTTAATAAGGAAATATGAGTAGGAAGTCATCAGGATAAGGGGAATTTGACTGGAATTTCCATTCAAATTCCACTGGGAATCCATAGGAATCATTCTGGAAGTTCCATGGAATTTCCCTGGAATTCCACTGGGAATCCATGGGAATCCACAGGAATTGTACATTCCTACCATTCCTGCGGATTCCCAGTGGAATTCCAACATTCCGTGGGATTCCGGCGGAATCCGCCGGAACTCATGGAGGAGGGTAAAGTACTGCAAGATAGAAGCACGCAAGTACCCTCCTAAACTGGACATGTAGAATCGCTAATTTTATATAACAGGTAATCTACTTGAGGCTGTCATCGATGCTAGAACAACCAAGGGCCCAGGAGTTGTACAACTGGCATATTTCAATACGGTGAGCAATAATATAGCATTATAGATGACTCAAGATGTACTGAAATAACAGGAGAATGGAATGTCAGAGTTCTGCTCGGTAGAAGAGGTAGAAAGACCAAGATGCTTGAAGCTCACAAAGACCAACATCGATGACAACAACCGAGAAGAAGTCGTACTGTGCATTCAGGGTATCATTTGTGGTTCAAGCCTCCCACCGGTCAAACGGCCGTTTAAAATGTAAGCATATCCTAAGCTCAGATGCCCAAACAAGTTTAAGCCTCATAACATAGTGAGCCAAAGCAGCGAAGATATATCAAGCAATCGTTAGCCTTGACAGGACTTGGGGCGATGAAATTTTCTGCCATGATTGAAAACATTTATGACATACAGCATGTTTTTGAGAGATCGCTACCCCACAACACCATGGAAGAGTGGGTTCCCAGTTACTACGAAACATTTGAAGCGTTGGATATGGGCAACCGCTATTTCACTGACCGGCGTGACATAAACGGTGACACTCCTATTTCCTTCGGCACTGAAATCGACCCCGACAATATACTTACCGATGCATTGTCCAACGAATTCGTTCACCTCCAAGAAAACAAGGTTGAATACTATGAAGCACAACAAGGATCCGATAGTGTTATACAGTAAGTAATAGAGTTATAAAACAATTATACATTCAACCAATAGATTGCAGATACTACGAAATCAACCCAACGAAGATACGAACAGGAGACATTGTGGAAGCGCAGGTATCGTTTGTTGCCATACCGCTTAAGCAGAAAAAATACAAGGTACTGGTGGAGCTTCGAGCCATCACTCTATTAGATTGCAGTCCACTACGAGTAAGCCTGCCTCCCCAGATTATCCTACGCAAAACAACACTTATGAGAAACAGAACGCAAGTATTGCGTGTCGCATGAGCCGAGGCACTGAACCGCGTCGAGCCAGCCAGTCTCTAAAGCGGAAGATTGGATATGAAGAGGATGAGGTGCATAACACCAGGGAGAAGTTGAGCAGGATGCATCTGGACTGAAATAGGGCGATAATAACTTACGCCGTGCATTGTTGATATGATGATCCATGTTTTGATGAACAAAACAGCCTGCAGCCAATTTGCGTGATTTCAAACCTTGCATGCTGCTGATAAACAAGCATCAATAACATTGGTATCAAGCTCACACGTGGCATCTATAATTGGAGAAATTTCCCCAAGCTTTGATGGCATATACCCCACCACCCAAAACAATGACGCACATTCACTTCCCATCAATGTGATCGGGAAGTGAATGTGCATCATCGGAAGGCACAAGAAGCAAGGAAAGGCACAAACAATGATGTACATTCACTTCCCGATCAATGCGTCATTTCAAGGCACGAGAGGCATTTAAAAAATCTGATGTACAACTATAAATATTTGTGATCAATGTCATTGCCAAACAACAATACGTGACGATAGGAACTGCTGAAACCTTCTGCAAGGTTTTGGCAATATACTGTCATTCATTTACCTTCTTCTTGGGGTTCTTTGGATATCACATTCATGCTCACATCTGATACCACCCATAACACACTTGACATAGGAACACGCAAAATGCCTTGTCAACTTGATCGGCCCACAGGTTGCATTGTTGTGTATTTGGTCGGTGGGTCAAAGTTCATATCCCATGGGTGCCAGATGAAATGATTATAAAAGCATTTAGTATATATAATGAAGGAAGAATCAGTCATGGGAAATGAGGACCATCACCGTCCTTGTCGATGTTGATATAGATGCCCATTCAAAACGATATGACTTGTGTCGGCTATATAACGTGCCTTTAACCGGTGATGACCATTTTGAGCAAGAATCCGCGCCATCACCAGACAGTTCACACGGTCAGTAATACATTGTAGTGTTGACTACAAAAAACGCTAACAGAAGACTACAAACCCTGGACAAAGTCTTCAAAATCCCTGACCGTGGGAAGCCATCAATTTTCGTGGGAGAAAGGCTAAATTCTGCGTTAGAACGCTGAAAAAATCCTTGAGATACAGGGTAATAAACGAGTCTCTTCGTAAACTCAGAGGACTCGTAACTATTGGATCCTTGTTGCGCTTCATAGTATTCAACCTTGTTTTCTTGGAGGTGAACGAATTCGTTGGACAATGCATCGGTAAGTATATTGTCGGGGTCGATTTCAGTGCCGAAGGAAATAGGAGTGTCACCGTTTATGTCACGCCGGTCAGTGAAATAGCGGTTGCCCATATCCAACGCTTCAAATGTTTCGTAGTAACTGGGAACCCACTCTTCCATGGTGTTGTGGGGTAGCGATCTCTCAAAAACATGCTGTATGTCATAAATGTTTTCAATCATGGCAGAAAATTTCATCGCCCCAAGTCCTGTCAAGGCTAACGATTGCTTGATATATCTTCGCTGCTTTGGCTCACTATGTTATGAGGCTTAAACTTGTTTGGGCATCTGAGCTTAGGATATGCTTACATTTTAAACAGCCGTTTGACCGGTGGGAGGCTTGAACCACAAATGATACCCTGAATGCGCAGTACGACTTCTTCTTGGTTGTTGTCATCGATGTTGGTCTTTGTGAGCTTCAAGCATCTTGGTCTTTCTACCTCTTCTACCGAGCAGAACTCTGACATTCCATTCTCCTGTTATTTCAGTACATCTTGAGTCATCTATAATGCTATATTATTTCTCACCGTATTGAAATATGCCAGTTGTACAACTCCTGGGCCCTTGGTTGTGCGTGTATTCTTGTTTTTATCGATTGAACTTACCTACTCACTGATTAGTTTGAATAGATGAGTAGAATCTGCACTTGTAGTTCTCCCCCAACGGCCTCAATGCCCTCAATGCCCCCGCATACTGCGCCGGAGTAAATCCAGTATTTTACAGCCAGCCCCGACGTCGTCAACACTGCCATCAACGTCGTCGACAACACCGCTACATGTTGACGACGTCAACAATGTCATCCAAACCCCACTTGCTTCGTCTGCCGCAGGCGTTGGCTGGTCTCCACCCCCTCAGCTTTGTTTAACCCAACTCATTGCCATGGGACGTCGTTTAGACACCAAACGATGTTCCAAACTCCCCTGCTTTGTCTGCCCCACCCCATCGCCGTGGCACGTCGTTTTCACGCCGAACGATGTTCCAAACCCACCTGCTTTGTCAACGTTGTCCCTGTCCCCAGCCCTGACATCATCAACACCGCTACATGTTGACGACATCAACAATGTCGTGAATGCTGCCATCAACATCGTCGACAACGCCGCTACACGTTGACGATGTCAACAACGTCATCCAAAACCCACTTGCTTCATCTGCCGCGGGTGTTGGCTGGTCTCCACCCCCTCAGCTTTGTTTAACCCAACTCATCGCCATGGAACGTCGTTTACACACCACACGACATTCCAAACTCCCCTGCTTTGTTTCCCACCCACCCCATCACCGTGACACGTTCACAACATGGCCCCTTCTTCGTGTTTCTTCCTGGTTATCTTATTACAGAGCACCTACCATATCGTACTTTTTTGTAAAGTTGAACTTTATTATGTAATTATCGTAGATAAGTCAAATGCCACTTGCAATTGAACCTGGGCTCGCAAACTCACCACGGAACAACTGCTTTGTTGATCCTCTGTACAAACCTTCAAGCCCTGTGTGATAGAGTCTTGGTCATACCAAACCTATCTTCTGTCAAGGTCTTTGCATCATTGGATACTATATTTCAACGGTCACAACAAGACGGCCGCTTTGACTCCTATTGATTTTTGAGATCTCTGATCCGATCCAAGCATCAACTTGACTGGCGTGATAGCGTCTTGGTTATACCAAACCTATCTTCTGTCCTGGTTCTTGCATTCAGATTAGCACGATAGCGTCTTGGTTATACCAAACCTGTTGTGGGTTCAATATTTGCTTTCTCAAACGCAATAAGGTCTCGATTATTACGAACTTATCATCAACGGACTCCATTGAGGTCAGAAAATCTAGTTGCTAAACGCTACATGGACAATCCATCTCTGTAAGTGTTGCGATTTTCGTGTATTTTACCATACTCAATTCATCGTGCACTTTAGCGTTATGCCTTGGGACATGGCTGCTCCCAGTGCACCCCGGCGTGAGCCTTATTTTCCAGAGTTGCACAGTGCCACAGCTGAAAATGAAAATGTGTGCGTATTTGTTAACAATTGCAATCCATCTTTACTAACTAGTATCAAGGCCCCTTGATCGCTCTTGTGGACGACTTCAACGAATTCAAGACCGGTTGTTTTATTCTCCTAACTGTAGTGACGATATTCAAACTCCTCCAAACTGTGTTGATCTTCGAAGCCCAGAAAGTCCCACTGTACACTTCCATGAAAATCTGTCTGCCATGATCCACGTACCTCATTGGTGGACACAGGTGTTTGGGTGGATGGCATTCATACCTAAACGTGCTCACCTTGAAGGTGCTTTACTTGGCATTCTTGCTCACATACCTGTAATCCTGGGATTACCACATACGGTATTTGTTTGGCATCAGCCTCTACACTATTTATCCTCACGCGCTCACGCGATCACTCCTTACACGCATACCACCACATACCCCGCATATCTTCCTACCTACCTGTACCTTATCTCCTCCATACTTCCAGAATCATATATGTGGTCAAGTTTTGTTGGTTTATCCGTGAGTAGTGTTATCTATCCTGTGGTTACAGGATAGATTTCCAATACCCAGTGATTTCGATCAAGTCAATGGCAAGTACCAGTTGCCTGCCCACGTTATGAATGGATGGCGAAATGCAGAATGTTGGATGGTCAACGCAATGAAAGGCTTGAGTAGATTTGGAGCACTTGCTCCCGCATATCCTTCTGCATGAGGATATCTGAGGGCACATGCATCACCTTCCATTGCATGGAGGGAAGCACATGCCGCTAGAGAAATCTTTCTTCTGTGGATTGGTCTCTTCTCTTATATGCAGTCGCAAGAGCCGATTCAACATCATATCAAGAATGGAACTCCTTTCTAGTTGAAACGCTGCAGTTCCATCCTTCAATTATTGACCTCATACGTGCATCTGATATTGGCACTTGTACCCACGAGAGTCAGCGTGTGGGCACATTTATACATCTGAACAATACCGACATTAGACACACCTGCCAACCATCGGTTCGATGGTTTGTCAATCATAATATTCCTGTCTGGTACCAATGGGACAAGTATGAGATTAAGAGAGCTGAGGGAAATCCTTATTTATCATCAATAGGTCCTCTGCCTCATCAAATCGAGTTTCAAAGGGAGGAAGCTCTTTCCCACATACCAACAAATCTTGCTAAGAAGTACCCAAACCAGATTTGGGAACATTTTTTCCAGAAACGCAGGGAGTGCTTAACCCAATTGCTCTTTCTTGAGAAGCCATCTGAACGTGCGAGAAGGTTGAATCGAGAACAGATGCCACCAACAAAGACTGCACAGGTCTTTGTGTGGGACAGAGATCCTGATCATCTTGTTCGTGAGGAGGTTTTTGTTAGAGAACGTGAGGAAACTTTGGCAGAATATGGCTCTCAGCAAAAAGTCTATAGCTCATTCTGGAATCAGTGGAACTGTTGTTGTGCATTTGGACCACCAGATGCATCTAGCAGTCAGGAAGATGAAGATGCATATAAAGATGCTGATCCTTTCCAAAATCCCAAGCAGTATGATGAGATGATTGAACAACCCCCACTACAACAACCCATGATTCAGCCCATGACTGAAGAAGACTATGAGAATGCCAATACATTGCCTGACCACTACCAGGACACTCTGAAGGGCCCAAGGTGCACCTTACAAGGTCTGATCGATCAAGTACAACACATCATGCATGAACGTTATGGATTGGTCACTCCACAAACCTTCAACTCTCAAGGATTACCCTCTTTGACCAGTAAACATTGAAAGTTTTGGCTCTGATGGATTGGCCTATTGCCGACAAATAAAAATGAAGATGTGTTACATCAATTCTGGAATTTGGACCTTGTCAGGTTTTGGGAACTGCAGTGTCGCCAAAACATTCAAAATATCAACTGTGATATTAACATGTATCATGCTGATTCCTTAACAAAATCCAAACGCCTTCAACAGATCTGTCATGTGATCAATATTCTTGACAATGAACGGCATGATTTCAATCACCCATACAAAGATGATAGAAAACACATCAAAACCTGGTATATCTTTGACTTTGGAGTAGAAGCCACAGTGCCATGGAAATTGGCAGTCACATCCACATCAGATGCATTGCTTGTCTGTAGACTTGATGATCGATTCCTAGATATCGATATTGCTAGGTATCTGGCAGGTCGTGGCATTGCATTTCGAACCTTGGCCTCAAGGGCTCAGATCCCATTGTCACCATCAGTACCTGAAGTTGATGTTTATTTACCCAGTCATCCTCAAGACTATATCTTCACGCAAGCCAACTATGAAGCATATCTGTACTTCAGGGCACGTATGCTTTGTCGGCCTCGTATTCGAGCTGCAATCCTTCAGGGTGGATACTTCTGGAGATTAGTTATAGGCAGCGTTAGCCTGGATGAAGTTTTGGAGGGTCCTATTGGTGGTGCTAGTATGTTTTCTATTGAGGGTGATGGCAAAGAATTTGTGGATGACAAGTTATACAAACATGAGATGGATTATATGTGTGGAACATGTATGTTTTTTTATTCTCTTTTTAACCAATATGAGTGCTGACCTGATCTATTTGATAGCTCGTGCCAATGATACAGCTTTTAAGTCTTGGTGGCCGCCATCCAGTATCATTGACAATGAATCTACAAATCAAGTTTATGGCGAATGGAGTGAATGGGCAGAAGCATTATATTCAACCCGTCTTGCTGAAATTCGTTCAGGCAGTGCCCAGCCTCGTCCAGTCTCACAATAGAGGAACTTCCTTAAGGGTCACAAGGAGTCGATGTTACTTATACAACAAACAGAAACATTAGCAGTTAACTTCCTCATCAAACATCGACCTGAATTAAGAACCACCTTGATAAAGTGTAATGCTGAGTGGTGATAGATACAAAGATACATAGGGCCATTTGTAAATAATTATGAGAAATAAGATATTGGTATGCACAACAAACTCATCAAGTCAATTGAAACAGTGGTATGAATATGTTTCTCCAACTTCAAGCAATAAACATGACAGCAAAATTCTACTTGAGAATGTGATGACCAAATGGTTTCAGCAACGGCGTGTTACATGGGTTACATTTCGGCAAATTTGAAGGCCATGTGATGTGTTACTGCTGAATTGGACTCTGCTTAGTAATCTTGTCAGGATTTATTCCATACTACAAGCTTTTGATCACAAGTAAGCCAGCTAATCTACTACTGCATCGAACTGACGAACAATTAGAAAAAGGAATGCAAGTCACTGTCCCGTTCGACGTCTTACAAGATACTGTCTTGGACCAGCTTATGCTCACTGAAGATTGGAAAACACTGTCCTCCATGTCCCAAACGTGCCGATTGTTGGTTCAACCATCGCAAAGACGTCTTTTCACAACAATTTCCATTGCGGGGCCCTCAGTCCAACACCTTTTCAAACTTTTCCATGCTAGTCCACATATCGCCCAATATATATACCACCTTCATTATCATCTGGATGACTCGGACTGGGACACACAGACAGGCCTGATGCAACAGTTTTTCTTGCTAAAGAGTTTCGAGCTTACAGGAAATACAGCAAAAATACATTATACACACCTTCTTGGCCTACATCACCTCCATCACGCAGTCAGACATTTTGATCCACCATGGTCAACACCGCAAAGTCTAAAAAATCACGTGTGCATGTGAATCAAGTCATGTGATTGTTCAACTTTCAACATTCTGATGCGGATTGCTGTCTTCTCTTCCTACTCCATTCACAATGAACCTATATCGATGGACTTTCTTGCTACTTACCATCATTCCTCTGCCTTACACAACCTATCACACTGATACAAATATAGAATCCAAAGCAATTTGCAGAGGATTGATAGCGGCTGAGAACAGCCTGAGCTTTCATGCATCCATAATAGAGATTGGAAACAATCCGAGCCCGCAGGCACATGTTGACTATGTCAACGATGATTATATATGTCTGGCTGAGCAGACAGATTGGGAAATATATGTTCAGGCTAAGACGAGCACCACCTATGCCAATGAGTTCCGAGAAGTGACCATGAAATTAACTTGTGTAATCCATTTGCTGTTTGAGTTTGCCTTGGAATACCTGTACAGTCAAATACCGTCCTTGGTATACTATAGTGCAATTGTATATTCCTTATCAGTAAATTACGCTATTGATCTCTGCATTTTGCTTGCACTTCGATTCTCAAGACATTGTAGTTTCCGTCATTTGTATGCAAACAAACTTCGCTTGTTTCGAGAGCACCTCTCTTTATCGCTACCTGCATTATTTGTTCGTCGTCAGTTTGTTGTGCATTTTTTCTCCTTGCTTCTGGTTTCACAAACAATTCAATATATATCTGCCCATACGTATACCTCAGTTTCGTCCATCTCTGACTGGTATAGCTATGAACCGTTATTGTCAAATAGAGTTTCCTTTAACCATGCATCAACCATAGATAAACCTTATCTTCATTCTATTAGACATTGGTATGGGTATGGATGCACTTGTCAAGCAATG